>CM067364.1:81197568-81565068 GCA_034401795.1 Chaetoderma sp. LZ-2023a
AGTCCTAAGACCGTTACGGTACCTTTTAGTCATCGGGACCGTTTATACAGATACGATATAATTATCAAAAATACAATTAACGGAATAATTAAAATGTCAAATATAGTTACTTGAATAATCGGGAGCCATTCTTAAACCTGGGCTATCGTGTTACTGAAATTGATACGTCACTCTTAGGGTGACGTGAGGTGATGCATTCCCTGGAAGCGGCAAAGTTCCCACAGGCTGGTTTCCGCAAACAGGATTCCCGCCTGGGGCGGATCGAACTCAGGATTGTAATCACAATATAGAATGTCTAACGAGTAGTCAGCAAGAGATACAATAACATTACTGCTGTGACGAAAGTTCCCGTATACCGATGGTATGGATGGAAGTTGACAACAACCCGATCATAAGCAGGGGTTGTTAAATGCGGATGATGATACATAACTAAGCTTAATGGTGCGGGGTACATCAACCAGCTCTGAAGACGTAGTGGGCAAAGTTTACTTGCTGCGGTCGAAAAGTTTAGATAAACCTGCACGACATCCGTGCGGGGACGGTTAAATAACCACGTTTTGGCGTGGCCAGCAGATCCGGCGAGTCATCCACCAAAGAACATCGGTGCCTCTACATCTGTAGAATCACATTTTCAGGCTGGGAAAGGCCTCACCACAAGTTCATGTTCTGAATTAGTTCCTGATATATTCGTGAACAATATCTAAAAAGTTCCAAAAATGCTCCCACAGGCAACGGGAGTTACAAAATTGCTTTAGTGCGGTGGGTTGGATTACTGCTGGCTATGGGAGAGAAACCGACAGAAAGCGAAGTGATCTGCGTAATGCCTGTCGTGCTGATCGTAGCTGACACAGGTCCAACCTATTCGGCCCCTGGCTGAGGATGCTCTCGAGCTCCGGATCTCGTCTCCTTTTATACTACTCGTGACGTCACAGGCGCAGGCTGCAACCAATCATCGGTCGAGCAACAGCCAATCAGCGGGTGGCTAATAATAAGGCAGTCGAATGTTCTAGAACATTCTAGAAGATCTGCGTACATGAGTTATGACGTCACGGCTCCGTGGATATCTCAGCCATTTCTTAACCGATTTTGAAATGGTTTACAGATTTGGAAAGCCCATCGAATTCCGGTCTTGATTAATGCCAGATTCGGCGGGAACATGTGATTACAAAGGATTACATTGTACTGTCTCGGTACACTAAAAGTGTCATCCTATCTTGGTCATAAACTACGCGTCTGTCAAAAATAGCATTTAAGCATGTGCACGCGCACTATGCGCTTTAACGAACCTAGTCGTTTTTATAACGCGATCTCTCTCATAAGCTCATATACGCTTATGGCTCTACCCAGGGGACGTGTTCAGGGAACGAATCTAGGATGGGCGGCGCGTACCCAGCTTGGCTGGTACGGCCGGTACCTGTCCGGTCGATCCGAACTACACCACCGCCTCCTAGTCTGACATCCGTGGCAAACAAGGGGCATTGCGGATTGATGCATGGACGTACGCTAGGTAGGAATTATAGACTTCCCGGGTAGGCGCGTGGCCGGAGAGGAGTAGTGACGCAATAGATGCATATTTAAGAGACAGAGCGCAGAGAGGTGCCAAAGAGGAGTGGGGAGGCACACGTTTAGTTTTTAATTTTTTACCTGGAATTATTTTTCCAGGCCGTTTCCTTTTTTTTTGTTTTAATATTTTGGTGCATGCTTTCAACTTTATTTAGCTAATGATTCCTAAACAATAGCTCGCATGGGTGTTCTCTTTGGGTGAAGATAATTATTATCTCCGCAGAGAACACCCAAGCTCCAACGTACCACAATTAAAGTTTATATATATAATTTTCACGTAACATACCCTTAAAAATATCTAAAATATTACGATCGAATTACTTGTGCAGCCCAGGTAAATAAAGGGGTATGCAACACGTACCTTGATCAAAAATATATTTGCGGCCCATTATAGCAGGTCCGCAATGGGCAGCTCTCGCTGACCCCATAGCCGTCTTGACATCTAAGACAGGAAGAAAAATAATAAGAAAAATAGAACATAATAATAATAACTCAAAAGTTAGTTTATCAGGCAGTCCCAGCATAGCTGAGACTGCATGACGGGATTATGACATTATTGCACTGCAGGGTGTTGTATTCTTTACATCGCACACGACGTTCCTACATCACCAGAGTCTGCAGTGCTCATTTTGTGTGTGACACAGCTGGGCAACTTAAGTGCGCAGCTGTGTCGGATAACCGTAGTCATCCTAGGGCAACTTAAGTGTACAGCTGTGTCGGATAACCGTAGTCATCCTAGGGCAACTTAAGTGTACAGCTGTGTCGGATAACCGTAGTCATCCTAGGGCAACTTAAGTGCGCAGCTGTGTCGGATAACCGTAGTCATCCTAGGGCAACTTAAGTGTACAGCTGTGTCGGATAACCATAGTCATCCTAGGGACGGGATTCAATTGATCTAACATATATAATAAAAAGAAAAGTATTTCAAAAATAAATTAATAATTAGATAGTGTCCATGAATCGCACCACTGATGTTCTGCTGTATCACAAATGATCACACCTCTGCTGCAAAATTTCCCCACTGAGTCTGGGTCCCACGACTGATGGTGGTTGGTCATGGTGGATGAACTATTAATGCTGAGATGCGTTCATTATCACTGGCACTTTCGGAAATGTCTGAAGTGATGATGGCGGGAATATGAGCGTCTATAATGTCTCTCACAGCTACTGCAGGTGCCAGAATATTTGTCCATAAGGCAGCGGTGGTGGTAGTTGGTGTCGAGGCGGTCGATGCTGTGGTCTTTGTGATGGTCGTGGTGGCCGTGCTGGTTGTCGTGGCGATGGCGGTGAGTTGAATCATAGGCTGAGGCAATGATGCGGGAGCGGATACGGCAGGTGATGACATCTTCCGAGACTTGGCGTACTTCAAGAGATGATTTTCAGTAACATTGGGCACTGGCTGGATGTCCTGCGTGTGAGCGATACGTCTTTTTCCCGTGTATGGTCGTTCCGGAGTAGTTCCCTTCCTGATCGCTGGATCAGAAAGACTGGGATGCGGATGCTGGACGACACGGGTTGGAGTAATGCTAATGGACGCAGGCTGCAACGGTCCCGGTCCCTTGTCTATGGTCATGTCAGGAGGAGATGGTGACTGTGAGTAACTTGGAATCTCCATCTCCGTAGGGGTTGTGATAACTACCGATACCGGCTGACTGGCTGAGATCACTTCGGACACTACGGGTGCGGATGTAGTGGCTGGTTACTGATGCGGGTGCTGCCAGACTGGATTATGTGGAGGATTTATGCTTCTTGCTCTGCTTCAGGACCGGTGTAGATGTGGTGACTGAAAGTGGCATAGTGCTCTCCGACGTGGCTGTGGGTAGGATTTCACATCTTGCTGCCGGTGTGTTGCCCAAGGTAGCCGCGGGAGGACGATGACTATTGGGATGTCTATGGGTAGTATTCTTCGTGCGGGCTATCTTCTCGGTCGGGAGAATTATAACTGGAAACCGAGATTCAAAACGCATGGCTAAAACGGCACGATCCTCGTTTTCTTCCCCTGGAACTAATGTCACTTCTAACACACTGTGATGACGAGCGCATGGGTCCCTCCATAGCGGGTAGCGGTATAGAGATACTGACACGTCACGCAGAAGGCTGTCTGGAGGAGATGATCCTTGTTAACATGAAGTGTGTGGTCGGACTTTCTCGTAAAAGTTCTGGTACAGGGTTCTCCGTTAGCTAATAACGAGCTGCACGGGAATCTTTTTGAAACTGGTACCAATTTTTCTTCAGACGAATCCGACAACGCTAAATTTTCGAGGAGTGGCATCTCGTTCCCGCATGGTAGTTGGCTGCGGGAGCCTTATTTAAAACCTAAAGCCCTATCTCTTCATTTTTAACTTTCCAGGCCAAGTATTGTAATAATGAACTAAGAATAAGAACAGCAGAATTTAGTTTTCGACATGAAAGAAGCCTAATGCTATTTGTTCTTCCCTGGTGTCGAGTTTTGACGGGAAGACGAAGTTTCAGAGCGCTCATCCTCCTTTTATACTATTTGGTGACGTCATAGATGGCGGATGACTAAACCTGGAAACTTTGCCAGGTGATTCGGTCAGCCATATATGGAAAGTTTCTCCTTTTTCCATTCTGATCGTCACTGGATTAAGTCTTCCCATGTAAAGGGAGTACTTTTAATTATAAGAGGAAAGGCTCACTAACTTAGTCTTATTTTAGCACATTTAAGCTTTTCCGATCAACATAACAACAGGGTACTACTTATTCCCGCAGAGCCTCACCTTTTAATTAGAGTGAGGCGGTTTTACAGATTGGATGCTTATAAACCTGCCTATTTTAATTTTAGGCTGGAGCACCCGATGGGGTGTGTGGGAGCCTGGTGATGTCTGCGGTAATTATCCGGACTCACCCTCGCCACTCCTCCATCACGCCGCGGTAGTTTCGTATTTGGGCGGCTCTTTGGTTTAAAGCGTTTGATCTAATTTACTGGAAATAGTAGTAAAAGTCACGTGGCCCTTGGAAACACGTGGTTGACCGGAAACATATGTGCTATTTACGGCGATGGCCGAGATACTGTTGCTGAGGTGTAGTCTTTTGTAGATGCGAGATATGGAAATATATATATGTTATACCAGGATTTCGTTTTATAATAATGTCCATATTTGTGCGGGTTCTTACACATGCATCTTATAGTTGTCTGTAAAGGTAGTTCTCAGCCCGTGTTGATTATGGACTGGAACGCAGAACTCTCCTTGTAATTTTACTGTTAGATTTTTTATGCCGCTTTACCGGCCCATGCGCTAATGATTTGTAGCACGGTAGAGCAGTTGTGTTCTTAATCAAAAATATAACAGTAAAGTTGTAAGTAATTTGATGTGTGGTTTAAACAGATCTATTCAGGCGGTAGATCAAAGTTACTGATCCCGACAAGATAGCTGCGTTTTCCGAGCAGGAGGACTGCCAAGCATTCTCCTTGATGGGTAGAACTAGCTCCGTCCCGGCCTAGACCGGACACATTAACCCCATTTAATAACAGTTAAATTACAGTACAACTCGGAGGTGGGTGCACACAGTGTTACAATTTACAATGCCGTCGTTTGGAGATTGTGAATACAGTCAACCTGAGTGTTTATGTTTCTGACATGTTGGTGATTTGAATCTGATACGCGTGGCTGGTTATCTGTGGATGATACGTGCACTGTTGTGAAGGTCACGTTTTTATGGCCGCCATGTGCGGGAATGGGGGAGGCGGCGTGATGTCAACTTTATTGAACCTTGAGGGTATTTTGCTCTGTAATGGCCGAGCCCATGGGCAGGACAGGGTTACTTTAGAGTGCAGATGACCTGTCAGATGCTGTCGTAACTTTGATCAATCCATTCGCTTGTACCCTTTAGCCTTCCCGGTGTGGTTCACTGTCCCTGCCATGCCGGACGGATGCCCAGTTCCCCACACAGGATGCAGCCTAGGCTAGGTACCTTTCCGTATATGCCTGAGATAAAGACCTGTCCAAGTTAGGGGGACATAATCCGGTACAGTCAAGATGCACACTGACAACTCCCGAGCCGAGCGGACACAGTACTGGATGCCAACTAAGGTCATTTTGGCAAGGGGCCGTAGCCCCGCATAGACCAAACCATGGAGGTGATGCTCGCTAGACGTCACAGCTAAGGGCCTCGCATAGATCTTTCTTTGACGTCATTTTAGCTGAGAGCCCCTGCGCAGATCGTACTAGCCAGCTCATCACCCCATGGGTACTTGGGATCACAGACTGCTCCACCGGCCCGGCAAGTGACAGGTTACACCGTCTCACACACATACCCTCCTGCTTCTCAAAGACTCACTTTTCATGACCTCTGATCACAGGAGGCATGACTCACAATACGAACACTTGCCATGGCCTGACTGTACATTGACCTATCTTGATTACACAGATGAACTGACATTATCAAGACGACCGGCCAGTGACCCAGTCGATAGTGATCACCATCTGAGCTCACGCTCAGAGGCAACTGACGGTCTGATCTGTACCTATCTGCCAACAGAATACAAACTTTGACCGTTTTCCCCGGCCTTGCCTGCAGGGCATCTCCAGCATTGCTGCCGATTCCACCAGAGATTCGGATTGCCCTGGGTGAGGTTTGTCGCCTCCTACCACGTATGTCCATTTAGCAAGATCGGATGAACCAAAAATCTTGGTAGCCCGAATAATATGCTGACTAGACGGTACCACAGTAGGATGTTAATTCATCCTTCGTTAGACACGGAGGCCTTCAGTATCTCCTCTGCACTATAGTTGGAGATTTATGTGTCCCCGGACCTTTGCGGGCCCGCTGCTACCTGTTTTCGACACCCCTTCAAGGAGCTTATCCCTCTCTGGTATCGAATTAAACTTTTCGGTAGTAAAATCCTACTCGTGACTGACAACAATGTGGGCATCTTGCTCTCTTAATAATATCGACTGTTATTACGTGTATATGATGTATGTAGATTTTTGCTGTTTCTGTACGACGTCGGGGGCGGGGGGGTGGGGAAGGGGGAAAGGGAAGGGGAGGAACGTTGGACAAATGTTCTTTCCGTGACACATACTGTAGATGGCTGCAGTGCAATCCTTATATCCATATTATCAGTTCTCTCGTAACTAGATAAGAAGGTGTGTGCGGGAGATTTGTTGGCTGTTGTTTGTTGACGATAATGTTGTTGTCGGCTTGTCCGGGCTGCTGTATGATGCCAATGTTAAAGTGAAGTGGGTGCATTCCAGTTTTCCACGCTGGTGAACGCCAAGTCTGTTGTTATTGCAGGAGGTGGGGGTTTGCGGGAGATATTATTTCTCCCGCATCTTGTGCGGGTGGAACTGTTGCGGGAATATTTATGTCTCTATCGGGAATTAATTAATACCGGTAGGTGCTGCTAAATGATGTTGTTGCCGATGTTGAATGTCTCTGCTATGCTGAGTATAACCGAGTATGTATGTGATGTACGTGCAATGACGAATTGACGTATCCAGCCTTGAGGGCAGGTGTGTTCTGTATGTGATGACGTTCTGTCTGTGGTGTGATGTCCTGACTGCTCACGGGGGAGTATGGAAGGCCGAATGGATGGGGTGGCCTTTGGACAGGGGGATGTGGTCATCTCCCATTACACGACGGTTGGTGTCCTGTCGTAGTTTTTAGACACCAGGAAAATTCGAGATGAGAGTCTGCTGAACAGGCTGCTTCCATGCCCACCACGGAGGTAATGTTGGTCGGTGCGGTGCGGGATGCCACCTCCTCTGTAGCAGCAGTCTCTCTCATATCTGATGGTCAACAGATGACGAGTGGAGTGTGAAATGGACCGGGCCGGTGATGTCCAAACTTGGTGTATAGATAAGGGACGCCAGTTGGATTTGGGGTGGTGGTGCGGTTATGGTTAAGGGTCCTGCTTGGGTGGGAATTGGTCCGGCGATATTGCGGGGTGGTCGGGTATACCTTGTTGTATGGTTTTGCGGTTCTAGACACGCCAAGGCGTCATCTAGCCTCTTCACTTCCATGCTATTCATCATATGTTCCACACCATGGGAAGCATGGCTTGGGTCAGACTCAGCCTCCACTTGTGGCAACTCTATGATGGGGGTACATAGCATGAAGTGGGTGGAATGGGAAGAGATCGGAGGAACAGCTTTTCCATCTGGTCCCATGGACAAAACAAACACAAAGTTCTTCACATATGGCTTCCCAGATCGAGTAGACGCGTGCTGAGGAGGGAGAGGCGTGTACTTATCTTGTCATCCTCGTCAGCGTTAGCCGCTTGTTCACCCGCATTCTGGCTGGACTGGTTGAACTGGCACTGCGGTGCTCTGCGCTAACCGTGGGAACACTAATTTCCATAGAAATATCTGTCTGGGTACCGGTGTCACGAGAAACGCCCAGTCCAAGCTCTGGTGCTGGGTCGTCACTGACACACGGTTTAAGCCGATCGAAGTGGATGACTGACGTCAGGCCATCCGAATCACGGATATGGTAGGTCACGTTCGACGTCTTACCTACTACCACATAGGGGCCTTTCCACTGGTAACTCAGTTTACTTGGCACGTTTGCAGATCATCGTGAATCGTGTACCCAAACCATCCTTCCTGCTTCATAAGGATCTCCATGCACCCTCCGGTCATGCCACACCTTTTGCCGCTGGTGTGCAGTGTATAGTGTTTCTCTCACTAACTCGTGGGCTTGTTCTATCCTCTGCCGCAAGAGTTCAACATAGAGAGATGGTGAATTTTACTTTCCTGGTATCCGAGGCATGGCCAGATACAGGGGTAAGGCTAATTCACGGCCTAACCGAGCAGGCGTATAATCCGTGCTGGAATGTACTGAAGTGCAGTAAGCCATGAGTACATATGGGAGCCGTAGATCCCAATCTCTACAATCAAGGCGTGCTTCCTTCGTAAGCATCTCCGTGAGAGTTCTGTTGAATCTCTCTACCATCCCGTCGCTCCGGGGTTTGTATGGAGTCGTCCTTGTTTTGACGATATGGAACAATTTGCAGAGCTCTGATATGAGCCGGCTCTCAAAATTACTTCCTTGATCGAAGTGCAACTCATATGGCATACTAAAACGGCAGAACACATTGCTTGCCAGGACCTCCACTATGGTGGATGCCTCTTCGTCTGGCAAAGCAAATGCTACTACCCACTTCGTAAAGTAATCTTGTAATACGAGGATGTATTTATTTTCGTCATCCGTCGTATTCAAGGGTCTGAGCATGTCGATAGCCACTCGCTCCCATGGTGCACCAACAATCTTAATTTGAGATGGTGCGATATGGTGTTGGCCAACAGCACATGTTTGGCATGGGATACATTTGGCAACCCATGCCTTGACACTATCGTGAATCCTGATCCAGTGGAATCTCAATTTGATATGGGCAACAGTCCTTTCCACGACCAGATGCCCGGCGTTATCCTGTAGTTGTTTTAAAATAAGATCATGATAACTTTCCGGGACTACCAGACGGTCATTAATGTACAGAACGTTATTTATTAATTGACATTCTTCGAACCATTGGTAATAATATTTTGCTGTGGTGGATAGTGGTGTTACCGATTCCTTTGGAGGACGTACCCCCTCCTGGATCAACGCATATATATTTCGTGTCTGCACGTCTGTTGTTTGGTGGTGTGCAATTTTCTCTGGATTCCACTCTGCGCACCTCAATTCGGGGAACTCCGAAGATGGCTGTGTTGATTGTGTCTCGGTGGTGGCCTCTTCATGTTCAGCCTCCGCGCCAACTCTACTGAGGGCGTCAGCATTCCCATGCAATTTGCCGGGATGGTGAACAACGTTGAAGTTATAGGCCTGCAGAGATTCCTGCCATCTCGATACCTGGCCCTGGATTTTTAAGGTTCCTGAGCCAGCGTAGTGAGGCATGGTCTGTACGGAGTGTAAAAGGGCGCCCGTACAGAAAGTGTTTATAATACTTGATGAAATGTACTGCCGCTAGTAGTTCTCACTTGGTGGTTGCGTATTTTCTCTCCGTTTTATTCAGAGTACGGGAACCATAACCCAAATACATGCTCCGTTCCGTCCTCTGTGACCTGAGATAGAACTGCTCCAATAGCGAAAGCTGAGGCGTCAGTGTCTAAGATGAAATTGAGGTTTGGATTAGCAAGAATCAGAGCGGTCGTCAAGAGTTCCTTCAGTGCCCTGAAGGAGCATTCACACTCACTCGTCCACTCGAATGGTCGATCTTTTTTGGTGATCTTGTAGAGGGGTGAAGCAATCTCGCTGAAATGTCGGATATAACGGCAATAGTACTGGCATAGGCCAAGAAAACTCCGTATCTCTGTGACTGAAGAGGGTGTTGGCCACTCCGCTACTGCCTTAGATTTTGACAGCTGAGTAGCCACTCCATCACCGGATATGACGTGTCCCAGGAACTCAACGCTCTGTCTAAAGAGATGACATTTCTTGGTTTTGAGTTTCAAATTGGCTGTGCGGAAACAGGAGAGCACCGTGTCCAAATTGATAAGGGTTTGCTCTACGTGGGTCCAAAGACGATTACGTCATCGATGTAACAGAGACAGATTTCCCATTGCAGGGTGGTTAATACCTGCTCAATGAGTCGTTCAAAAGTTCCGGGAGCATTGCACAATCCGTAGCGCATCTTGCGGAATTGGAAAAGACCATACCTACAAACGAATGCGGTCTTTTCCATGTCAGCCTCTTCCATGGCTACTTGACAGTAACCACTAGCTAAGTCAAGGGTACAAAACCACTTGGCTCCAGACAAGTAATCCAAGGCCTGATCTATCCGAGGTGATGGATAAGCGTCCTTGACACTAAGATCATTAAGGCGGCCGTAGTCAATACAAAACCGCAAGGTTCCGTCCGTTTTGCCTGCTAGTACTA
The DNA here is from genome assembly GCA_034401795.1 of Chaetoderma sp. LZ-2023a. Taxonomy (NCBI): domain Eukaryota; kingdom Metazoa; phylum Mollusca; class Caudofoveata; order Chaetodermatida; family Chaetodermatidae; genus Chaetoderma; species Chaetoderma sp. LZ-2023a. Next base: position 81,207,970 of record CM067364.1, read on the forward strand.
TTGGGCTAGCCCATGGAGATGCTGAGGGTTCAATAATATCGTTCACTTGTTGATGTGCTTCCGCTTCTTTATGAATGGGAAGATGTCGTACCGGTTGACGTACAGGGCGATTATTGCCTGTGTCAATGGAGTGTCGTATGAGATGAGTTTCTCTGAGATCCATGTCTCCGGAGGAAAACCTATCGCGATATTTGTACAGTAATTTCCGAATTTCATGTTTCTGTGATTGCTGTAATCCAACTGTGGCACATAGATATAAATTATGTAAGTGTTCGGGTAAATCATCAGTCATATGCTGTGGTGTGTCAGTAGGTGTAGGTGATTCCAATGAGATTATGTCCACTAAATGGCCGCAGCGTACTCCTGGTTCCAGAGTGATGGGGTCTGCGGTACCATTGAACACTCTAAAAAGTTTATTTTCCATATTAGTAGTGTCCACTATCATGCGGGGACTTGAGCATTGAGAGGCGATCATGTAATCAGGGTCGGGGTTCCAGCATGGCAATGTGTGTGTTGCTTCCTAACTGTGGTGCGGTGGCCCATAAGATTTGTTCTTGTCCCGGCTCAATTGTGGCTGTGCTTGATAATATTACAGCACATTTATCATATAATGACGATGCCACTCCAAGAGGTATTCGTCGGCCGTGTATGTCGAGTTCCTGTTGTTTGCAATGCATGATGACTTCGCTGGCACTGAGAAAATCAGAGCCAAGGAGGGCATCGTTATGAATAGAAGCGATGACAACTCGCTGTATGAATTGCATCTCCTCTATTTGGATGACTAAATTGATTACACCGGCCACAGGCACATCAGCTCCCGTAGCCGTATGTAGGTAAATGTTTGTAGGCTTAAGGGGAGGCTTTTTATGAGGTGGGATGCTCTCATATAAGCTCTTGTTGAATACCGTGATTGAAGCGCCAGTGTCAACGGTGGCACTGGTGGAAACACCGCTAAACAGACAGGAACATTTGTATATCACTTTGCGGTGTACCTGTGGAAGAGTTGCCAATGACGCCGTCTGCGACAATGGTGTCGGAGCGGAATCATTCCGTATGCAATCGAACTGTTTCTGAATCGTTTCTTTTAATGTGGTGGATGGCTGAGTGAGGATGGGGCCAGTCAATCGTCGCCGCTGCTGTGAGGGCTGCGGTGAAGGCGGAGCTAGGGGTAGCAATGATGATGGAGATGTTGCTGTTTCTGGGTATGCAATATTAGTGTAGACAGTGGTGCATATGTTATGACGGATAAGCTCTACCTGCGCGAGCCATTTCTTGCAATGCTTCATTGGATGCTTTGGCGAAGCACAGAAGAAAAAGTGACGCCGCCAGGGACGTGTTTCTCCCCGTCTACGTCGGCGTTTGCGAATCCATGAGGCGGACTGAACCACTTCTCCCAAGTCGCTACTGTCTGTGGATGCGGGAGATGATGTGTGGGGCAGTGTTTTGCATACCACTAAAGGATACCGAGAATTCAGTGTCTTGGTGGCGGGACGTGGTGCTTGAAAAAACGTTGTATCAGTGGAGGTGCTACAACCTACCACTGCCGTTTTACAAAGGAAAGAAGGCTTGTTATGTGCTGAGTTAGAGGGGGATGACGATGCTGCGGATGTGGGAGGCATCGTAGGCATCGCCACATATGAAGCCATGCATTTTGGTGTAGGTGTAAAAGCTGAATTTGGTTGCTAATAGTTGGCCACCGAACGTTGTTGTGCAAAGGCCGCAGTTGAGCCGGGAAACGAATATTGGCACCGAGGTGACTCGGCTTTCAGTGCCCTTAAGGGTTTGACGGCTTCTCCGGTTGTGGTGTGCTGTGGTCAGGAGCAGGCATTGTAGAAGGAGGTCAGTTAGGTCACCGCTCCCTCCAATGGCCTGGCTGACCGCATCCGAAACACGTGTTTGGTGGCGGTGCGGTGTGGGTGGTGTTTGTTGTCCTGAAGTGAGTGGTGGCGAGGTTCGTGCTGAGTGTGGTCACTAAATTAGTTAATACGGAGATCTGTTTGTTGATCTCGTCTATTCGTTCCTTCATGTTGCCGTTGGTGTTATTGTTGCGCTGGTTCCCGCACCTGGGTGCCGCGTTGTAGCTTCCTCTACAGGCATGCCCCCTTCCTTCAGGCGCTTGAGTCTGATTGGAATTTTGTACAGTTGTTCGTGGTGATGTTGATGCGGTTGTTGTTGTAGATGATCTGGGGGGGGGAGCATTAGTGGGCGTGGTGATAGCTGCACCCTCTAACTCGTTGATAGGGTGAAGTTGGCGTCGGCTACTCTTTTCCCGCTCCAGAAAGTTTTCTATTCAGACCGTGGTTGCCATTAATTGGGCCAAACTCCTGTGGTCGCCAAGAAATAGTTTTTCTTTCAAGGCGGGTTCACCGCTTAATGCATCGATGAAGGTGCCTAGATGCAGATGTATTATGCCTTCTATGTTGATGCTAGGATAGGCATGGGTGACCAGCCTTCTGATTCGACTAGCTAACTCCAGAAGAGTTTCTCCCGCGCATCGTCAGAGATTTTTTAGTTGTAGACGACTCGGTTCTCCAAGAGCTGTGTCACCAAATCGCTCCGTTACTGCTCGTTCCAATTGGGTGTAGGTGGGTGTGTGATCAGTCCCGAGATCTGCAAGAACTTGAAGGGCTTTTTCTGGAAAGCTTTGCGGCGAGATATTCACCCATTTGCTGATCATTCCAGTGGTTAGTTCGACTTATTATCTCGAACTGTATTTTGTAGTTGGTCCAGTCATTCTCCCTGCTAAATTCGGGAGGGAGAATGACTCGGCCAAGAGCACGGGAAGAATGAAATGTTTGAAACCCAGGTGGTGGTGGTATCTGCGAGACTGACGAGTATTCTGAGGCTGGTCGTTGTGCAGGTGGTGGTGGTGGTGGGGGTGTTGGTGTTTCCCGTCGATGCCGATGCCGAGGAGCGAGAACACGCATATTCCAATTGAGTAAATCCTGCCCCATTGTAGAACCATAAACCGGTATTGGTCTATGGACGGGAGCCGGAATATTATGAAGATTACGTGGACGTTCTTCTCGGGTGAGGACTAATATTCCTCAAATGGCGGTGGTGCAGTCGGCTGACAGTTGTGGTGTGTAGCATGACTGATGTACGGCGCACAGGTGGTGCCGATTCCTCCCGATGATGCTGCGGTGTTCCCTCTAGTATAGTGTTGCATAAGAAGGGGGCACCGCGGGACGTTGTATGTAATATGGATGTCACCTGGCCATATGGTCTCTGTAGATGACACGGGTGAACGATTGTAGTCTGAAGGATTATGTATATGCCCGTAATCGGGTCTTTTTTGGCCCTGATGAAGTTGGCCTGTCGCGGACGTCCGATATCGTTCTAAACTCTGTTCCCGCCTGTGAGGCATCCCGAAAGGTGCCGTCACTGACAGGCGAAAACAGGTTATATTGCGGTGTTGTTGATTCTGCTGGGGAGTTTCTGGCATAGTCGGTGAGCATGTGAACCTGGAATCCATCGTATGACGCTACCTGTTGATCGATGGAGTCGTCGCTAAATGGAGATGGTATAGAACTAAGCTCACTATATGGTGTGGGCGTGAGTTCGCTGCACGTTAATAATGATGTTCTTCGAGCCCCACATCGGGCACCACTTGTAGCTCGCGGGGTAGTGTTGGGCTGTTCCGGTGTCTGGTGTGGACTCGCCGCGCCGCAAGTGCATGATGAATGATGACGCGGGTTATATTCCAGTCTCGGGGGTGACGGATCCTGTACGATACTGCCCTACGGGTAACACAGACCGGCTCTTAAGGCCGGTTGAACTCAATCGTTCCGGTGGGTCCGTGCGACCATCGTCGCGAACATTAAACACAGCAGTCTCATCCTAAGAGTTTGTGTCACAAGTATGCCTGTCCATAGCAATTTCGTGATCTATGGATTTACAAGATTTAATTGGTGACCTAATTAAACTAAGTCTATAAAATTTATATTTATTAAACCGCAGTCCTATATTTTCTACAAATAAACAAAACATATGAACTGATGGCCAGTGGCCATATCTATAAACTAACCAGAACAATCAATACAGTGTGAAATGATCAGAATAATATATCTATAGTACAGGTTAAGGAACCTACTACGGTGCGGTTAGTGAAAACACCTTACAGAAAATAAGAATAACTATAAACAAATACAGAAATTATAACTAGCGGTCCTAAGACCGTTACAGTACCTTTTAGTCATCAGGACCGTTTATACAGATACTATATAATTATCAAAGATATAATTAAGGGAATAATTAAAATGTCAAGTATAGTTACTTGAATAATCGGTAGCCATTCTTAAGTCAGGGCTATCGTGTTACTGAAATTGATACGTCACTCTTAGGTTGACGTGAGTTGATGTATTCCCTGGAAGCTGGAAAGTTCCCACAGGCTGGTTTCCGCAAACAGGATTCCCGCAAGTACCTCATGATGAGAGCGGATCGAACTCAGGACTGTAATCACAATATAGAATGTCTAACGAGTAGTCAGCAAGAGATACAATATCATTACTGCTGTGACGAAAGTTCCCATACACCGATGGTACGGATGAAAGTTGACAACAACCTGATCATAAGCGGGGGTTGTTTAATGTGGATGAAGATACATAGCTCAACGGTGCGGGGTATGTCAACCAGCTCTGAAGACGTACCGGGCAAAGTTTACTTGCTGCGGTCGAAAGGTTTAGATAAACCTGCACGACATCAGTGCGGAGATGGGCAAATAACCACTTTTTGGCATGGCCGGCAGATCCGGCGAGTCATCCACCAAAGAACATCGCTGCCTCTACATCTGTAGAATCACATTTTCAGGCCGGGAAAGGCCTCACCGCAAGTTTGTGTTCCGAATTAGTTCTTGATATATTCGTGAACAATATCTGAAAAGTTCCAAAAATTCTCCTGCAGGCAATGGGAGTTACATAATTGCTTTAGTGCGGTGGTTTAGGTTACTGCTGACTATGGGAGAGAAACTGACAGAAAGCGAAGTAAACTGCGTAATGTTGTGCTGATCGTAGCTGACACAGGTCCAACCTATTCGGCCCCTGGCCGAGGATGCTCCCGAGTTCTGGATCTTGTCTCCTTTTATACTACTCCTGACGTCATAGGCGCAGGCTCCAACCAATCATCGGTCAAGCAACAGACAATCAGCACGTAGTTAATAATAATGCAGTCGAATGTTCTAGAACATTCTAGAAGTTCTGAGTACACGTGGTTATGACATCCCGGCAATATTTTGAAGATGACCAAAAGGTGTTTTCCGTGGATAACCGATTTTGAAATTGTTTACAGATTTGGAAAGCCCGTCGAATTCTGGTCTTGATTCATGCCAGATTCGGCGGGAACAGGTGATTAAAAAGGATTACATTGTACCGTCTATGTATACTAAAGGCGTCATCCTATCTTGGTCATAAACTACGCGCTCTGTCAAAAATAGCATTTAAGCATGCGCATGCGCACTATGCGCTCTAACGTACTTAGTCGTTTTCATAACGCGATCTCTCTCATAGGCTCTACCCAGGGTGGGGTGGGGTGGGGGGGGGTGGGGGGCTTGTTCAGTGAACGAATCTGGGACGGGCGGCACGTACCCAGCTTGGCTGGTATGGCCGGTACCTGTTCGGTCGATCCGAACTATAGGAGCATTGAAATGTCTACTGTTGAAACTAGGCAACTGACTGATATCTTCATCTGTAAAGACAGATGCAAAATATTTATTTAATGCATCTGCCTTTTCCCTGTCGCTTGTGGTTAGTGTGCCATCGGACTTCATGAGGTCACAAATTGTGTTTCGAGTTTTTATTTTGCTTTGCGCATATTTGAAAAATGCTTTAGGATTTGACTTTGCCTCATTTGCTAGTTTACGTTCAAAATCTCTTTCAGCTATTCGACATTCGTTTTTGCCCTGGTTTCTCGCTTTAGCATAATTTTTGTAGTCACTGCTACTATGAGAATTTCTCCATTTTTGAAATGCCTGTTTCTTGGTTCTTAATTTTTCGAAAACACGATTGGTTAAGTATAATAATTTTTTCTGCTTATATTGACGTCTAGATTTTGGTATGTATTCATCAGTTAATCGATTTATTTCCCTCATTATCTCCGACCAGTCATGTTCTATGTCCCCAATAAATTTTGAATCCCAGTCTATAGATTTAGCGTCTTTGCGCATGTTGTCATAATCTCCCTTATATAGTATATAATGTGACATGGTTGGAGATTCATTTACGTAGCATGAGAATGTAAATGTTAATGTTGCATGATGACTCTTACCAATTGGTACACCAGAAGATAAATCATTTACCATGTTTTCCTCATTTGTAATAATTAGGTCTAGGATATTTTGTTTTTGATTTCCCCTAAAATGAGTTTTTCATGGGTATGTTGATGCCAGTATAAGTCCCTTAGCGTCTCTATAAATATATTAGCAAGGCTTTCGGGATTGGCGGGTGAGATGCCAATTATCCAGTTAAAATCACCTATTATAAGAAGGTGACTAGGTTTGAGACCTGATACATTGATTAGCAGGTCAGTTAGATTTTTATGGTTTTGAAGGTTGCAGTTGGGTGATCTATATATACATCCTAAAATCAAAGTATCTGTGTTTTGGAGTCTAATCTGACACCACTTTGATTCAGTGAAAATCTCATCGCCAGGAATGCTAATAGGACTAGCAGGAAGTGATTGCTTAATATATATAATAATCCATCGATATTGATTGTTGGATAAGTTGGTGAACAGATTATTCCCTTCAAGCATGAATTCACTCTCCTGTGGGGCTACTGAGCGGTCTTTGGCTAGTCTTTCTGTGAGAGCAATTATGTCATGTTTTTCGTTTTGAATAAATGCTTTTAGCCCAGAACGTTTGTTTAGAAGGCTCTCTGTGTTAGTGTACACACATTTTAAGTTGTTTCTGTACAGAGGAGACTTTAAAAGATTTGTGGTCAGACTTTTTGATTAAGTTACGTTTATGACTTTGAGGCTGTTTAATGTTGGTTTGTTTTGCAGGTTTTCTATTTATATATGGATAGCGTGTGCTTTTTGAAGGTTCTTGTGAATTATCGACTGGGAAGGTGACTGATGTACATTCATCATGTAAAACATTGAATCTGTTTGCAGTTAGTGGGATGTTGGCGTGAAAATGTATTTTACTGTTATTTGTACATTCACTTGAAAGGATTGTATAACTAGTTTGATAATTTTAATGGATTGCTAGCATTACTATGAAAAGCATCCTTAACTAAGCTATAGTCTTGTTTGTTTCTAGTCTTGTTTTGTATAAAAAACGGTTGAACCTTATGTTGTCATTTAGTAGCGGTAGATCACTAATGCTCACAATATAACTCATAACGTTTTCTGACAGCAAACTCATGCCATCATGATTTGGATGGATGTGATCGTAATAGAGCCCCTTGATGACACTTCCATTTGTGTTCGTGAACAAATCAGAATTGTCAATAACTGTAATGTCATTAAGCCATGTTGCAAGGGAATACAACATCGCATTTAATTCCATAATTGTGTTGTTATCAAAATGATTGTCTGGGCATGGCAGAATTGATGAGACACAGATATGTATCTGGGTGCTACATCTTTGATGCATTCAATGAGACTATCATAATCACGGATCATACTAAGAGTTGATTGTTTCCGAATGTCATTGCCACCTACATGGACAACTATTGTGTCAAACTGACTTATACTGTGGACACCTAAATCTAATATACGCTTTGTTATGTCCGTAATACATGCTCCTCTGTAGGATCGCATGGTTACGTTGGAAGGTTCCGTTGACATGTATCTGCTACTGAATTTTTTAAGGATTGAACTTCCAATTATCAAAACATTTCTAGATGGGTTGACTTTTGGTTGCGTGTATGGATTTTCTGCAGTCAGTGCGCCCTGCTTTCGGACAACTGATCTTGGATTTGATGGTATGCCATCCAAAACTGCTTGTGAACAGCTTTTATTTACTGGCTTGATATTTTGGTGCTTATCATTTGTATTGACATCTGTATGCGTATTGACTAATGGATTGTTATTAGCCTTTTGAGTCCTAAGTTCTCTGATCTGTGATTTTACTATTGTGCAATCTTCTTTTAATGATTTGACTTCATTAATCAAGTCAATGATGTCTGTTTTAACCTGCATGTTGTGTTCTAGTGGGATCTCATCTACAATGTTACTTTGTGATAACTCATCTGAGTACTGATTAATGTTGCGGGTTGTAGTATGAGAAGTGTTTTCGCATTCATCAATATTATTATCACTATTCTGAGTGGTATTGTGTGAATGGTGTCCGGTGCTGTTTATTTCAATGGTCTGTTGACTGTTGTTGTGAGGTGTGTTAGTGTGCTGTGTAGCACTAGTGGTTTCAACTGATGTATCGTGGCCAGTGTGGTTATCAGAGGACTTCTGCCATTGTAGGTATTCTGTTATGTGGCTTGATATTGGGGTACAGCAAGGACATGTATATTTTCGCCTGGATGCTGTAAGGGCAGAACGCATGTATTGTGGTAGGAGTGTACATGCATAGTGCTGCCAGTTTTTGCAGTTGTAGCACATTAGCATGTATTTATTGTTGGGATTTTGGCATGTACACAACATGCGCCCAGAGGAAGGAACCTGGGCTGAGTTGTTGAGATCTGGTAGTAAATGACTACTAAGTAAGAGCAAGTCCTCGTCTGTCCTCGAGGTTGTGGATGGTTGTGTGAGTACACCTGGGGGGGGGGTGAGATATCGTAATAGAGAGATTTGAAATGTGTGGAATTTCCTTGACTGGTTTATCAGTATCACCAGTGTTTGCCGTTGGTGTCGCTACTGGCGGGAATCTTTTTCGGTTACACTCACCACATAAGAAGTCGTCACATGGACGACACATTTTGCAATATGTCGATGATTAGCAAGGGGCGGTAGAATGAAGTTTAGTAGTCGATAGTCAGAAAGAAATTCTGAAAGGGGTGGGGGTGTTCAGCTATTATTAGCAGACCTAACTACAAATCTACGTGCAAAGACAGCACACAGAAAGCAGAAGATTGGTTAGGAAGTTGTAGTATTGCGGCCACTCAGGAAAAATGTTGACAGGGGGCAGTCGGAGGAAGGATAGAACACAAAAAAGAGAGGATCGTCGTTGATCAAAGGTATTAAACGTACAAGTGCAGTTAATTTAATTGCAGCAATAATTTAAATCAAGAGCTTAATTTAAATTAGAATCAAAGGCTTAAACCCCCATTATAATATTAAAATTAGGTGATGGTTTATCTTTAAATATCAGCAACTAAGACTATTTTATTAATTTTTTTATATACGAATATATATTTATTTGTTAAATTAACACTGTAGTTATAATACATCCGTGTAATCAGATGCGTTTAACTAATATGTAGTCCAGCATTCTGCCGTCAGTGGCATACTTTTATAAAGCGTCGTTAGAGATATTAAACTGAATCTTAAAACATGAACATAAAACTAAATCGACATAATTTAACATATGCGTTTGTTCTATAATGCCATCAGAAAAGGTAATCAACTTTAAGAGTGGCAGACGATAACACAAATCCTCACATTTCTAAATCTAGTAAATAATATATTTTCGTGTTATTAGTAGTATTGAATGTATTCATCATCATCATCATCATTGTCTCAGGACATAAGCCGGTTGGCTTTTTATTGTCCCGGCAGTATTAAGTTATAAATTACTGCAATTGCTTAAAGAGAGGAGTGGTATCATCGGTAATTATATGTTCATGTCGTTCCGGATATATGGATTCTGGAAATCTGCTGATGTAACAAACATCATTATCATACATGTATCTACAAGAAAGGACCAAAATGTGATCCGGGTAATTACAGACCTGCCAGTCTAACATGCATTTTATGTAAACTACTTGAATCATATGTACGAGACGGTATCATGGATCATTTAGAACAAAGCCATCTCATAACTGATTGTCAGCATGGATTTAGGTAAAAAAGATCTTGTAAAACACAGCTGCTAGAATACCTTGAAGTAGTAACTCAACTCTTAGACACAAGTGAGCCAATTGACGTAATTTATTTAGACTTCAGAAAAGCTTTTGATACGGTACCACATGCAAGACTACTGAAAAAAATACGAGCCTACACAAACTAGCCAAGTGGATTGAAAGCTTCCTAACAAATAGACAACAACGAGTACAAGTAAACACCTCAAAGTCAGAATACAAGAATGTCACAAGTGGAGTGCCACAAGGTAGTGTACTAGGGCCGGCTCTTTTTATAGTGTTTATAAATGATCTACCTGATAATATAGAATGTATTTGCAAAATATTTGCAGACGATACTAAACTAATTGGTAATCCGGAAAAATCTGATATCCAGAGAAATGTTGACAGGGCATGCAAATGGTCATTGGATTGGCAGTTAAGATTTAATTCAGCCAAAATACACATTCTGCAGTTAGGAAACAACAATCCTGATATCCAATACATTATGACAGATACTGAAACGCACTCGCCTATAACCCCTACACACTGTGAAAAGGGTCTAGGCATCTATATCGATGACAAACTTACTTTCGACACTCATATTAACACCATCGCAACAAAAGCTAACTGTATATTAGGAATCATGAAAAGAACCTTTAGCTGTATGGACAAGACCACCTTTCTTCTTCTATACAAGACATTAGTGAGGCCCATTGTAGAATATTGTAACTCGGTCTGGTCACCACACCTCAAGAGACAGTCAAGAGCTATAGAAGCAGTACAGCGCCGTGCTACCCGACTAATTCCTACAATGAAAGGTCTGCGGTACGAGGACAGACTACGAGAACTAGGGTTGTTTTCTCTTAAATACCGGAGAACTCGTGGGGACTTAATCGAAGTATACAACAATATGTACAACCTAGACCAATCCATTTTCTTTAGAGAACCTAGCTCCAACATAACAAGGGGACACAATTACAGAATAAGAGTAGACCACTGTAGCAAGAACATACGGAAATTCTTCTTCACCAAAAGAATTGTGCCACAGTGGAATGCACTACCAGAACACGTTGTTGAAGCAAAAAACATCTCCGATTTCAAATCAAAACTAGACACACTTCTGTGCGGAATTAAGTACAACTTTGATTAACCTAAGACACATGTATCACATACATTTACAAGATGAGGTTGCATTGACTCTAGGTGTGGAATCTGCGCCAGACTGCCATATGTACAAATCATATAATACTGAATTTAAATAAGGAATATAGCAATTTATTAATATTAGTAGATAGGACTCGTACATATTAATCGTTGGTTTGATGTTTGTCATGGGATTTGGTGTGGCATCCGCGCCGTGCCATAACATTTTACAGGTATGCATACGTGTTGTTACACGTCTAGCACATTATGTAACATGTAGGTATTGTAAGAAGATAACCCAGCATGAGAATATCACATATGCAAAGATGTACATGTGCTCACTGTTAACCCTTGCCACCCTGGAGTCAAAGCTTTCAATTTTCAAACTAAATTAAAAGATGAACCGGTGTTCACTCTTCAGCAACCTCGGGGGTGACGGTGCTGTCGCAGACAGTAACATCTTCAACCAGGGTTGTTGAAGATTGTACACCGGTTCTTTGCTATTTTTTTGCTATTCCCACAGTATAAGTTGGATTACGGATGCCAGAGTGGTAGGGGTTAACTGCCACTGTATAAAATTAACATGTACAGTACATAGGAAAATAGTTTGAGTTTGGTCAGTGGACTTGGTGTGGTATCCGCGCCGTCCCATGCATTAATTAATATAGGGCCAAATCTCAATCCCAGATGCATTGTAATAGTGTTGACATGGTGGGGTAACTGCGCCAATCCATAGGTGTGCGGCTTCGGTATCGAGTGCTTGTCCCACCGACAGTCATGCGCCTACTGGGTTATTAGTTGATCTGTGTATTAGAGCTGGGCGGTATTGATATTTACATGACGGTATCGGTACCATGAAAAAATACCGCGGTACCACGGTATACCGTCATCTGAGCTTGAGGCATGCCACGAAATTAGAACAATTTTTTCCATTCCTTTTCACTGCTATCTCCAATCAACGGTAAATATAGTTCATGAACAACCAATCAGATGCGTCTTTGCGAGATCGCTGTTGTGTTTGAATAGCACACAGTTTGTATGTTATTTTGTTATTCTAGCATGTTTGTTCGGTGACAAAATGCTTGGAGTAATAAATTACAAATAATAGAAACGGGAATAGGGAATATATTATAGTGTAATTACTACCGGCGGACGGCCAGAGAATGAGTTTAGATGTTTTAAATAAAGCAATTTTACCGTGAGACTTTCAAGACGTACGTTTGACATACAATTCTGCCTGTCATTATTTTGTAATTGACGTCTTGATGTTTGTTTTTACATCGACCCTTTCACCTCAACTCGGCTAATAGTTAGGGATGCCTGTATTTTTGGCACTATTAGCACTTATTTACCCTTGGTCAAGTCAGATTTTATGAATATATTTCTCAAATATTGGTCAACCATTATGGACGGTATTCACGGTATTTGGAAATGTCAACGGTCACGGTATCGGTTCACGGTATACCGCGGTCCTCACGGTACTACCGTCAGACCGCCCAGCTCTAATGTGTATATGACTATATGTGTATGTATGTATGTTCACAAGTGTTTAATGTTGATCAGTGGACTTGGTGTGGCATCCGCGCTGTCCCATGATTTAATTGTACTAGGAGTTAATCCCAGTCTCAATTGCATTGTAATGGTGTTGACTTGGTGTGGTAACCGCGCCAGTCCATATCTATGTTTATGTTGAACGTATGTGATTATGTATGTATGTATATGTATAGGTGTGTGTATGTATGAATATATGTATATGTGTTGTATATGTGTACATGTATGTGGTATGTGTATATGTATATGTATGTAGGTATATGCATGTATGTATGTATATATAAGTATATATGTGGGTATGTATGTACGTACGCATGTGGGTATAATGTGTATATGGGTACGGATGTCTCCACATATTGTACATAGTAGCTAAATGAAGTCTAAATTAAATGACTATTTGCGGAATCCGCACCAGTGGAATTTGTACAAATTTGTGAATTACATAGACAGGAACATATAATTACTGATAATACCACTCCTCTCTTTAAGCATTTGCATTAATTTATAACGTAGTACTGCCGGGACAATAAAAAGCCAATGGCTTATGTCCTGAGACAATGATGATGATGTAATTTACAATTTGTACAAAATCCACTGGCGTGGATTCCACACACAGTCTTTTAATTTACACTTCATTTAGCTACTATGTACAATATGTGGAGACATCCATGCCCATATACACATATATACACACACGCGTACATACATACATACATACCCTCATATATACTTATATATACATATACATACATACATGCATGTATATACCTACATTTGTACATACATATACATACATATACACATAACACATACATGTACACATATACAACACATATACATATATTCATACATACAAACACCTGTACATATACATACATACATAATCACATATGTACACAGAAACATATATATGGACTGGTGAGGTTACCACACCATGTCAACACAATTACAATGCAATTGAGACTGGGATTAACTCCTAATATAATTAAAGCATGGGACGGCGCCGATGCCACACCAAGTCCACTGATCAACATTAAACACTTGTGTACATACATACATACATATATATATATATATATATATATATATATATATATATATATATATATATATATATATATATATATATATATATATATATCATACATATACACATATATACACATATAGTCATATACACATATCAACAAATAGACCAATGGGCGCATGGCTGTTGGTGGGACAAGCACTCGAAACCGAAGCCGCACACATGGACTGGCGCGGTTACCACACGATGTCAATACTATTACAATGCATCTGTGATTGGGATTTGACCATATATTAATTAATACATGGGACGGCGCGGATACCACACCAAGTCCACTGACCAACATCAAACTATTTTCCTATGTACTGTACATGTTATTTTTATACAATGGCAGTTAATAGTATTATTATAGTATAATTAGTATTCATCATCATCATCATCATTTTACGAAGCGTAAACCATAGGCTTGTTATTGCCTCGGTGGTTTTTGTCTCACCTGTGAAGCAGAAAGTGAGACAGGGATCACTAATTCTGGCGTCATTGGCGGTGGCTGCGGCTATCATTTGTGCAGTTTTGGTTAAGGTTTTTTAATCAACTTATTTTTCAACACTGGTTCATCTGATCTCAAAGAAACCACAGGAATCTGCCGTTTTAGATACGAAAACGTGAAATTAAAAATACGAAAATATGGTAGCCCTATATTATTGGATAATGGGTTTTCGAGGGTGTAAGCACATTTTCGGCGATTTAGTATACAAGTAGGAATATTATCAACAAATGCTGTCAATTTCGTAACCAGCAACCATTCTCTGAGGTCTACAGATGCAATCTATTGCATCATATGTTTTCGAGGGTGAATTAATCTCGTAATTTAATCATCTCTAGTTAGGCAGCGAATTTGTGCCGGTGTTTATTATTTGAGCAAAGGCGAGTCTGTCACGAACAATAATACCGTAAACGGGTCTGATACAAACACAGAACATAATTTATAGTTGTAAATCCAGATCAGCTAAATTCCACTTCATAATAACCGGGTAGCAGCAAATTTCAGCCAAAGTTTTGAAAAAATAAGATTTTTCCGTTTCCTTTTGCAAATTGGTCAATGTAGTATTGAAAATGAACATAAATGTTTTGCCTACCAGAAAACAAAAAAATATTTTTATCATATGAGATAACTAGGGCCTGTTCGAATCGGCATTACGGGCAGAGAAAAATCGATCTAGATATGAAAACTACATAAGCACCCATTGTCAGTGTCATTATTCAGCAGAAATAAATTATTGCTATGGAAATGTACCTGCAAAGCTATTCAGGAAAGCAACTGGCAGATGTCCCCTGACACGAAAACTGGGTTGGTTTACATTATTTCCTTGCGATTTATTAGAATTTTTATCATGGGTCAAAAAAGTAATAGTGGAAATACATGTTTTTTACCACACTGACATCAAAATGTATAAGATAATCACTTGCTCTGCGCGTATCTCTTTAACATTTGCAGATGCTGTGTAAACTACTGAATCTATTTAAAGACACATGATTTGTTGACGTCATCTAAGCAACACGCATGTGAGAATGTCAAAAGTACATACCCTTGAAATCACATGACCCCAGAGCTCTAGATAAGCTTTTCAATAATTGGGTGATTCACTCTTAGAAATTTTGTAAATTGGTGTTTTAATTGAGTTATTATACATTATTAGCAATAGAACTGAAATTAATTGGGTGATTGGCTATTTCGGCACTCATGATGTTAAAAATTAATTGGGTGATTGGCCATTTTTGTCTCTCCTGCAAAGCAGGATCGAGACACAGGTATCACTTTTCCGGCGGCGGCGTAAACTTTTAAGTTAAGTTTATATCTCAGCAATGCCTGATCCAATTGGAACCAAATTTGGGTGCATGGTAATATACATCTAAAGGAAGCAGGCCGCCGATGAAAAGGCCATGAGGTCATGGTTACAGGGGTCAAAGGTTACCGTATAATCTTTGTTAATATTTTACGTTAAGTTTTTGCATTAAACAAAAGTTATTGCCTTATATCTCAGCAATGCCTGATCCAATTGGAACCAAACTTGGGTACATGGTGATATACGTAAAAAAGAAGCAGCATGCTGATGCAGACATCATGTGGTCAAGGTTATGGGGGGGGGGTCAAAGGTCACAGTATAATCTTTGTTAATATTTTACTTTAGGTTTTTGCATTAAACAAAAGTTATTGCCTTATATCTCAGCAATGCCTGATCCAATTGGAACCAAACTTGGGTACATGGTGATATTGAATCGGAGCAGCCCACCAATAAAGCGGTCATGACGTCAAGGTTATGGGATCAAGGGCACAGTATAATCTTTGTTAATATTTTATGTTAAGTTTTTGCGTTAAACAAAAGTTATTTATTGTCTTATATCTCAATAATGCCTGATCCAATTGGAACCAAACTTGGGTACATGGAGATATACATCGAAAGGAAGCAGCATGCTGATGCAGGCATCACGAAGTCAAGTTTATGGTGTCAAAGTTCACGGTATAATCTTTGTTAATATTTTACGTTAAGTTTTTGAGTTAAACAAAAGTTATTGTCTTATATCTCAGCAATGCCTGATCCAATTGGAAATTAACTTGGGTACATGGAGATATACATCGAAAGGAAGCAGCACACCACTGCAAGCATCATGCATTCCAGGTTATGGGGTCAAAGGTCACGGTATAAACTTTGTTAATATTTTATGTTAAGTTTTTGCATTAAACAAAAGTTATTGTCTTATATCTCAGCAATGCCTGATCCAATTGGAACCAAACTTGGATACATGGAGCTATACATCGAAAGGAAGCAGCACGCTGATGCAGGCATTATGCATTCAAGGGCATGGGGTCAAAGGTCACAGTATAATCTTTGTTAATATTTTACGTTCAGTTTTTGCATTAAACAAAAGTTATTGCCTTATATCTCAACAATGCCCGCTCCAATTGGAACCAAACTTGGGTACATGGTGATATACATTGAATGGAAGCAGGCCACCAATAAAGCGGTCATGACGTCAAGGTTATGGGGTCAAAGGTCACGGTATAATCTTTGTTAATATTTTACCGTAAGTTTTTGCGTTAAACAAAAGTTATTGTCTTATATCTCAGCAATGCCTGGTCCAATTGGAACCAAACTTGGATACATGGAGATATACATCGAAAGGAAGCAGCACACCGCTGCAAGCATCATGCATTCCAGGTTATGGGGTCAAAGGTCACGGTATAATCTTTGTTAATATTTTGCGTTAAGTTTTTGCGTTTAGCAACTTTTCAGCTTATATTTCAGGATTGGTTAAGCCTATTGCAACTATACTTGGAAACTTGGTTACCTATAATGATAGGAAGCGGCATGATGATGTTGGGGTCACAACATCAAGGTTGCTGCGACCTTGATATAGAACTGTTATTTCAACATTAAGTTTTTACGTTTAGCAAAACGTCTCAGCTTATATTTCGGAATTGGTTAAGCCTATTGCAACAAAACTTGGATCCATTGTTTCCTGTAATGCTTGGAAGCATCTTGATGATGTTATGGCCACAAGGTCAAAGGTCAATGTCACTGACTTTGATACAGAGCTGTTATTTCAACATTAAGATTTTGCGTTTAGCAAAACCTGTCATCTTATATTTCAGGATTGGTTAAGCCTATTGCACCTGAACTTGGATACATGGTTACCTATCATGTTAGGAAGCACCATGATGTTGGGGTACACAAGGTCAAGGTCACTTGATACAGAACTGCTTTTTCAACATTAAGTTTTTGTGTTTAGCAGAACTTTTCACCGTATATTTGAGGATTGGTTAAGCCTATTGCAACTAAACTTGGATACCTGGTTACCTATAATTTTAGGAAGCAGCATGATAACATTGAGGGCTGAAGGTCAAAGGTCAAGGTAGCTGTGACAAACGGGAGACAGACGAGACAGTTAATTCTGCAGAATTCTTGTTATTGGGTGAAAACGCAAAAACCTTGCTTATCTAGAGCTCTGTATGAACCTCGAAAACATGTTACTGAATGATATACTACTATATATATATAATAGTATATAGGGCTACCATATTTTTGTATTTTAGATTTCGCGTTTTCGTATCTAAAACAGCAGACTCCTGTGATGAAACTTTACAAATGTGATCTATACTATACAGGGAAGTGATCTGCATAACAAAAGAATTCATTTTGGGTCATTTTAACTAATTTTTCACAGTTTTGTACGTAGACATTTTTCATGTATTTTGCCAGTGCACTTTTGGTCGAGGTTTTTAAATCATCTTATTTCTCAACAATGGCTCATCCAATTTCAATGAAACTTTAAAAAAGTGATCTATCTATACTATACAGGGATGTGATCTGCATATCAATAGATTTCATTTTGAGTCATTATCCCCACGCTTTTCGAAGAAAAGGTGGGTATTATGTGGTACGACCTGTGTGTATGTGTGCATGCGAGCGAGCGAGCGAGCGAGCGTGCGTGCGCGCGCTGGCTGCCTGTGCACCTATCGATTGTAAGGCATCTCCTAAACCATTTAAGATTGAAACTTGAAACCTTGGGGATGATTATACATTGTACCTATGGGCAAGGTTGTGCATGACACTTTTGGTATTTTGTACTCCTAGACCACTTCACATCCAAATATGTATTATGCTGATTGTTTTTGAAAATGTTTCCTTTTTTTAGACTATGAACTTTGCTTATGTTTGGACCATTTGCCTTTCGGTTAACCCCAAGGTGCCAGTTGTTGTTAAAATGGCTTCAGGTTACTCTTGGGCAGAAAGATTTTATGGTTCAGTCTCCACGCTATGCTTACCCGATGGGTAGTACCATGGGTATTTTGAATCTGCATGTTGATTGTGAAATTTCAAAATGAGACTATCCAGTGGTCCATCATATCCTGTGATGTACAATTAATATACAGTACAGGTAAACTATTTGCTATCTTCTGATAGCTCTTGAGGAATTTTGGTATGACCCCACGGGTATGGCCTTGGGGGTGTGAAATGTGGGGTAAAAAATAAAATTGTACCGAAGGTGTTCATGTCACATATCATTTTGAAGCCAATGATGAGTAGACAACATGACATGGAATTATTTTGATCTTTGGTCATTTAACTGATGGTAGGGGGCGGGGTCAAAAGTGGGCACCAATCGATTGTAACGTAACTCCTCCTAGACCATTTCACATAGAAACTTGAAATTTTCGGTATGATTACACATATGGCCAGGGATGTGCATTACACGTTGGAATTTTGATATCACCCCAGGGGCAGGGATGGGGGAAATGGTGGGCAGAAAATAAATTTGATCAAATGTGGTCATGTCACATATCATTTTGAAGCTTGTGGTTAGTAGACTACAGTACAACAAATTATTTTGTTCTTGAGTCAATCTGAGGGCTGTGACCAGGGATCAAATGGGCAATCTAATTCTATATATGTACATGGCTTGGACATTATCTTTTTTGCAGAATATTTAGTCCTGGGCAGACATGGTCTTGTGGCGGCCAGATCCTGCAATAACTTAAAAATGTGAGATATTGGTATCTTCTGATACCTCTTGTTTCACAGTTTTGGACATTGAACTTTTTTAATGGGTTTTTTTGATAGATTTTTATGGACCACTGATTTTCAACAATGGCTCACCAGATATCAACACAATTTTACAGCAGAGTTATATACTATGCAGGGGTACATTTTGTACTATGCTTACTAGTTTCAAGATCAGACTATCAACAGTTTGGGAAAATTGTCCATGTTTGATTCGTTACACTGGTTTGTTGGTGCCTTACTGAATATGTGTATTACTAACCAATCCAAGTTTGCTTTGGCAATCCATACTATCCATGCCTTTACAGGCGAGACATTGTATGCTTTACAGGCCTGGAAATAACTCTTTCAACAGTGTCCAACACTTTGTCAGGCACCAGCAACTTAGTACTGGACATCCAGAAACTTATTACAAACATGTCAAAAAGCACCTAATCATGTGTCATAATGATTGTGATACACCTTAGGTGGATAAATGTTTTATGGGTTTGTCAACACTTGTATGAGGACTTTTTTATTACACTGCAACTACTGGGACTGTTTAAATCTGTACCTGACAAAATGTCAGGAACCGGCAAGACTGTGCCTGACATTTGATAGTTTGGTGCCTGACAATGCCCTTGACAGGTACCTTATTTCCAGCCTTGACTTCAGCATTCTTGTGATATAGTTGGGCTTGCTCAGCCCAACTCAAAAGGACTATATCGCTGAAATGGCAGAATCAATATCTAACTTCTAAGCCAGTGATTGTACGCATATGATTATGGTGTGGAAGCTTCCTTTCCTCAGTAGTTCCATTCCTTTGTTCCTTCCATGCCCCTATTCTCACTAACCCGACCCACGCCTGCTAACTTCCCTTGCTCATCCTGTAGGAAGTAGGCTTGCGCAATTATGTGATTAAATCGAAAATTGCGATTATGTTTTAAATCGTGAATTTAAAAGATTAAAAATTAAATAATCGAATAATCGTGAATATTTCATGTTGCATAAAATATTTCAAAACCTAACTTTCAATTACTTTTTAATGCGATCAGCCATGAAAAATTACATTTTGCTTAGTGAATGTATGTCCATTTGTAGGGCAAGAGAAGACTATTTTTGAAAATGTATCACTGGAATGCCTGGCTCGATTCTCAAGCCAGGCATTCCAGTGATACATTTTCAAAAATAGTCTTCTCTTGCCGTGCAAATGGACTTTTCTAAAACTATTGCAATTTTCGTTACTGACATTCTTTTATTGTTATGTGTTGGTAATTTGTATCCAAGCTGTTTCACTTCAAGAGTATACTTACCTCCCTAATACTTTTGATATTGCTAAATATTGGCTTTCACTCAATAAACACTCAGATTTAAAACAGTTAGGTGCCCCTACTGGGCAGGGAGTCAGAGCGTAGTCTGGCGGATGCCAGCCCCACCACCGCGCATGCGCAGACTAGCACTTCCTCTTTGCTAGATTATTGGCAAAGAGAACACACATGTTTTTTGATTCATAAGCTTTTCTTACTCTTAAACTGTTTTATTGGTGTTATTTTGGAGTGTTAGTGTCTGATTTGGATGGCGGGAGGATACACTTCGCCACAGAAGGACTTAGGACCTTTAAATCAGGTGACTTCTAGTAAAATTAGCGAGTTTTCTTCCCGGTGTATTGTGTTTCCGGGACTCGCGTTTACCGTGATAAGCGCCTTGGTTAGTTGGTTTATGTCAACTCGGTGCTTCCTAGGACTAATTTCTCTTTCTGTTTATGTCCACAGGTCTGTATGACGCTAGGTGGTGACATCACGGAAGCAGAGAGTTAGTTTTCTCTCCACCATGGTTCCATTTCCTACTAACACTGTTAGGTTATCTAACCAAATGGAAAATTATGTCCAGTGAGTTGGAGGCCTAGTATAAAGGTCTTCTCACTTTGCCCTCTTGATCCAATTCCTTCCCCATGAGGTGGAGAGAGTTAAGAGGCGTGCAGATGGTGGAGTTCTCCGGTTCGTCACGTTGGATGGTTTGTCTATACAAAGTGTCAGGTATCTAGTTATTGATAATGTGGTAATGTTAATTATTGTAAACAAACAAAGGGAGATAATTAACATTTTTGCCAGAAAAGAGTTATCTATATGTATCTGATGGTTGTGTAGTCGACTTATCCATTCAGCATACAATTCGTCCTTGCACTTGGATGTTTTGTTGGGATCGAATTTTTTCCTGTCACGGGATTAATGACGTCATAATCAGCCCGGCTATGTATTTATCAGCAATTCAAGCGCTATGCTGGTTTCTGATGTATTTTGATCTTTATGATCGTTTTCCTTCTCTTTGAGTTGGATTGAGTTTCTAAGCTTAACTAGTTGCTCATACTCCTTGTCCTTTGCCCTGTTTCAGGGACCGGGTTGCGCGTCCTGTGGACGTTTTGTTCATCAAAAGTTCTGGCCTCATCTGTGCTATCTATGTAGCCCTTGTGGTCCCTTGGTTAATTGTGACATATGTAAGCACTGGGGGGGGCGAGTTAATGTCCGAATTCTTGTGCTGCTTACAGGCGACGGACAAGGTGGTAGAGGAGGAGAGGAAGAAGAAGCGGAAACGAGAGGTTGTAAGTAGGAAGGGTAAGGGGAAGGTCTCGTCCGCGGTGGATATGGAGGCCTTCCGGACCGAGATGTTGGGAGAGATGAAGAGGACAATAAAGGATTTGGTTCCAGGGTTGCTTCGTGGCATGCTTCCTGGACCAAATCCTTTACTGTCCTCATCATCGGCTTCGGAGCAGGTAATCCCCGCCTCTGGATCGGTTTTCCTTAGACCGCTTCCGTTGTTCGACGATTCAGAGGTGGCCCCATTAGAGGGGGCGTTCCACGACCCTGGCAGCAGGCTTATTGCCGCGCCGATAGGGGACCGTGGACGGTTGTCGCTGGAACCCGCGGGCTGCTTATCAGTCCAGGGGTATCCGCACGCCGCGGTGGCCAGTACCTCCTATGGCACCGTTCCTGGTCAGCCCGGGTTAGCTCTCTTTGCTGACCCGGGGTCTAATCTTTCTGACCAGGGTGATGAGGATTACCTGCTAGGGTCGCCGTCTGACGACGTGGACATGGATGAAGACGTTTGTGCACCCCTCGCGGGGAATGCAGGCGCCTTATTCCACGGTTTTACTCACCCTGGAGTAGAGTCCGCGGCTCAGGTGGTGGCCCAGGGCGCTGCTGATGGCCAGCGGTACCGCATACCTCGGCTTGCCGAGGGTGTTGCTGGTGCTGGCCGGGCCCGTGGTGGCGATATATATACCCCGCGCTATGCCACGGTGCCTGCTCCTGGTCAAACCAGTGATATTCTCATGCCGGTGCTGTCAGGCCCGCATGTTTTCCCTGGCTTGCCAGGTGTATCAGCGTACCCGCCGTCAAGCTCTACTGCTTGCGCTCAGGAGGAAGACGACGGACCCCGTCTTGTAGAGCGCTCGCAGTTAGCCACGGAGGAGGATTGGTATGACGCTTGCCAGTGGCTGGTGAGCGTTAGGCCTGATCTGCCCGTGGAGCAGTCGACTAGCCAGCGTGTTCACACGCCGTGGTTAGCTGGGAAACCGACTGCTAACGCTATGCCTTCTCTGCCGCTGGCGGAGCATGTCGTTGACATGTTCAAGGCGGCGGAGACGTCCATTAACTCGAGTGGACGTCTCGCGAAGGCCCCTCGTGAGGTGGCCAGGCGTTGTCGCATCGTGCCCCTGGATTACCAGCGGTACGGTGTGGTACCCAAGCCCGGCGTGGATGACCGTGGAGGTTGCGCGGCCAGGCTCCCGTTCTGACACGGGGGTCTTGTGCTCGAACGCGTTGCGTTCGGCGAATGCCGCGTTGCGTGATGCGGAGGAGAGTGGGAGGGCTTCGATTGCCGCTCTGTCCCACGTCTCCCAGCTGTTACAGGGGGTAGTAACGGCATCCGCATCGCGCCAGCCAAGCCCGGTTACGGTCCAGCGAGCCATCCAGGATGGTATTAACCTGGCGCTGGACTGTATGACTCGGGCGGTGACCAGGAGTGTCCGGGCAAGACGCACGTTTGCCCTGGACAATCTGTGCCCGTCTCAGGACCTGTACAATAGGCTACTCCGTACGCCTATGACGGGTCCTGGTCTTTTTGGAGGTGAGGGATGTCGCCACCTCCAGGAGACGGTCACCCTGGTGAATAACCAGAGGGCGCTGCGCGAGCAGTTTGAAGTGCTGCGTCGTGCTAACGTTCGCGCCGCGGCCCCTGCGTATCGTCCCCTGATGGCTCGAGGTGGTGCTGGCCAAGTCAGAGGCCAGCCACCGTCGCAGCGTCGGCCTCGGCCGCGTGCGATTCGGCCAGCAGCGAGGGGGGCGCAGGTTCCTCAGGCGCCGTCAGCCAGGCAACCGCCCGCGCACCGAGGTGCGCGCGGGGCGGGGCGCGCGAGGATCTGGGCGTGGTTATCGGTCCTGACAGGACGCTTACCGCGGTAAGAACCACTCCGGTGTGTATGGCAACGGAGACAGTGCCGCTCTTGCATGCCTTGTGTCCACCGCGGTCCCTAGGTGGACCGGTGGGAGGCCGGCTAGCCGACCACATGCAAGAGTGGGAACGGTTAACTCAGGACCGTTTAGTCTTGCGATGGCTTTCCGTCGGGTATCATCCAGAGTGGATGACAGGCCCGCCGTCGCGACTGTCTCTAGTGCCAGTCTGGACTCCCATTCCGAGAGATCCAGAGCAAAGGTTGTGTATCGAGGAGGAGATAAATTCCCTCGTACAAAAAGGAGCTATTCAGCCGGCACAAAGGTGTCCGGGCTTCTATTCAACCCTGTTCTTAGTAACAAAACGCACCGGAGGGTGGAGACCGATTCTCAACCTCAAGCCACTGAACAAGTTCATCGAGACGCCCAGTTTCAAGATGGAAACGGTGCGCTCGGTGTTGGCGGGGTTGGAGAAGGGGATGTGGACGGCGTCGATAGATTTGAAGGACGCTTATTTCCACATCCCCATCCACGGGAGTTTCTGTCGCTTCCTGAGATTTGCATTCCAGGGCAGACAGTGGGAATTCAGGGTGTTGCCCTTCGGAATTTCCACGGCTCCTCGGGTTTTCACCCGTGTGGTTCTTGCGATCACAGCATACCTCCGCAGGAGAAGCATAGCAGTCCACACGTATATAGATGACTGGCTGTTGAAAGCGCACACCCGGGAAAGTTTGTCGGCCAATCTGGAGATTGTTTTGAAAACTCTCACAGACTTAGGCTGGATGATCAATTTCCCAAAATCAGAGCTGACTCCATCCCAGAAGTTTGTTTACCTGGGGATGTTCTTCGATCTAGAGACAGGATATGTTTATCCTACTCAGGAGAGAGTTCAGAAACTCATCTCATTAATTCAGTCAGTGTGCGACAGTCGTCATGTCCTGGCACGGGTTTACTTGAGAATGCTGGGGTTGATGGTTTCGTTGGAACCAGTCATTCCTCAGGCCGCCTTACGCAGGCGGCCGATCCAGTTATTTCTCATGACACAATGGACCCAGAGTACAGGTTCGCTGGACTCGAATGTGTCAGTGTTGGCGCCTCTCATTCACCACCTGCAATGGTGGTTGAATACAGAGAATCTCTTGCCGGGGGTTTTGCTAACCCCTCCCCACCCTCAGGTGACTGTGTATACAGATGCATCGATGGAGGGCTGGGGAGCTTGCCTGGAAGAATCCACGATATCAGGGCTTTGGAATCTGGAACAGTCAAAGGAACATATAAATCTACTGGAGCTAAGAGCAGTAGTCCTGGGCCTGGAACATTTCTTTCAGAAAGTTCAGGGCAAGATTGTTCTTATTCGTTCAGACAACTCAACAGTTGTGACTTACATAAACCGCCAGGGCGGAACGAAGTCGCCCAGTCTCTGTATGATGACATGGAAACTGCTTTGTTGGTGTCTGGATCACCAGATTACCTTGAAAGCAGTTCATATTCCGGGAAGGTTAAACCTGCTAGCAGACTCATTGAGCCGAAGGATGAGTGTTTTACCCACGGAATGGCAACTAAATCAATGTGTGGCGGATCGTCTGTTCGACCATTGGGGGAAACCCAACATCGATTTGTTCGCAACGAAGAAGAATGCGAAGATGACGACGTACGTCTCTCCGATTCCGGATCCAAGCGCTTTCGCAACAGATGCGTTAGCTATCAGCTGGGGGAGAATGTATGCATACGCATTCCCTCCAGCAATCCTGATTCCAAGAATTCTTCAGAAAATCAGACAAGAGGAATGCCAAGTGCTTCTGATCGCCCCGGATTGGCCAAGCCGATCATGGTATACGGATCTGCTGGACCTTCTGGTCTGCAATCCGGTTCCTCTGCCTCTGATGGACGATATTATCTTCCAGGGCAAGGCCCTTCACAACAATCCGTCAATGTTCAGATTGACTGCGTGGATGTTGTCAAGGAATCTAGAATTAAGGGGGGCTTTTCTGAGCAAGCAGCCATGTTTATGGCCAAAGCCAGGAGGGGGTCAACCTCCAGAGCATATAATTATAAAATCAACAGATTTGCAGAATGGTGCTCAAAAAGATGTATTGATCCAATGGATTCATCTATTCAAGTAGTAGCTGATTTCCTCTGTCACCTCTATGATGCCTATAGCCTCAAGCCTAACTCTATTGCTGGTTATAAATCAGCATTAATGTCTGTTATTCCTTGCTTGGCTAAGAGGGGAAGTGATGAAGTAAATACATTAAATGTATTAATTAAAGGCATGGGCAATCTAAGACCAAGGAATCCACCTGTGATTCCGTCTTGGAGTTTATCGCTAGTGCTTCAAGTACTAGGTGATACGCCTTTTGAACCACTTAGTTCCATTTCTATGAAACTATTAACACTGAAGACTGTGTTTTTAATTGCTGCGGCCTCGGCTAGGCGTAGGAGTGAAATTCATGCCTTATCAGCCGAGGATGACCGTTTTGTGGTTTCAGGGGAAGGCCTTAAGCTGCTACCTAGGGTTAATTTCTTGGCTAAAAATCAGTCGTTGAAATATCCAGGTCAACCTATTATTTTGCCTGCTTTAACTAGATATGATCCTAATTCTAAAGCATGGTGTCCCGTCCGGGCGCTGCGCCGGTACAAACAACGTACGGCGGAGTGGCGCACCGACCAGTCAGCGTTATGGTTGTCATATATTGAACCCCATGGCAGGGCTTCTAAGGACACCATTTCCAGGTGGATTGTGGAATGCATTCAGTTTTGCCATAAATCCGCCACCGGGAAGCAGGTTGACGTGGCCAAGGCTCACAGTGTCCGCGGCGTAGTGACATCCACGGCCCTATTTAATGGGGTCCCTGTGGATGATATTATGTCGGTGGCTCAGTGGCACTGTGAGTCAAGTTTTACAGACCATTATCTCCGTGACACCTCTAATCCTCTCGCCTTGTCGATTTTGAAAAAATAACTCGGTTTATATTTTTTGAGGAGGTTTTTCCTCATTACTTATATATTTCACAATTAATTTATGGAAACACCCACTTTTTTGGGCCTGCATCAGTCTTTACCAATGGGAAGATGATGTCAGCAGCCATTTCAACAAGGTCAGTCTTGTTCATGTGTTGTCCGTTGTTGATTGTATTGTCACGATTACCCGTTATTAATATGGTGATGGTTTGTGTATTTGTGTGGTTCATTGTTGAGAGTTACGAAAATGGAGCTTTTTCGTCTCTGTCCTGTAGTACATGGCACTTGTACGTAGAGAGCGTATAGGACATTGAGGTCAGGCGACTCTTCCTCCCAGGAAGGAGGGGGGGGGGGAGCGCATATGACATCGGTCATCTCTCATACATCGGTAGTGTTATCCGATGGTTAGTCAAATCCTGACTGTTTTTTCTTACAGTTTCAGAAGTTTAAGTGCCTTAAACGCAGAAAAGCGTATAGGGATGAGCTGGTCTTTTGACCTCGCCTCCCTCCCGCCAGATTCACTTTCGAATTCTGGCAATATCAAAAGTATTAGGGAGGTAAGTATACTCTTGAAGTGAAATAAACGAAATCTAGGATTTCTTTTTTCACGAGAGAGTTGATACTTACCTCCCTAGATACGGACCCGGCCTCTCCACCCCACAGAGGCTCGGTCTTCAGGCTCTTAATAGTTGCATGTGTGTCAGCCAATAATCTAGTCAGAGGAAGTGCTAGTCTGCGCATGCGCGGTGGTGGGGCTGGCATCCGCCAGACTACGCTCTGACTCCCTGCCCAGTAGGGGCACCTAACTGTTTTAAATCTGAGTGTTTATTGAGTGAAAGCCAATATTTAGCAATATCAAAAGTATTAGGGAGGTAAGTATCAACTCTCTCGTGAAAAAAGAAATCCTAGATTTCGTTTAATTAATCGAGTAATCATGATTATTTTTTAATAATCGATTGCGATCACTCAATACAATAATCGCACAAGCCTAGTAGGAAGCCTGTCAAGAACAACCAGAGAGCAAGTGGATTCATCTAAGCTGCTCCAAATTGACAACCTCTGATTATCGCAACCTCGAAGCGGATGACACCTGCTGGTGGTGCACCAACTGCAATAAGTCGCTTTTTCCCTACGATCATTACAATGACAATACAGATTTCACGCTTACAGTATTAAATCCATATATTATGACCCTACTACAACTGAGGTTGCCGGCGACAAATCCCCCGTTCTGAACTCTTTCGAATTAAATCTATCCAAATTTAACCATGCTGACACTAGAAATGACTTAAATCTATCTGCACCAACTTGTGACTATACCCTTCCAAAGACATTCAATGATAACTTAACAAAGGACACATATCCATTAATTTTGTATTTAATTTGTCTATGTCTTGTGATTGTACTATGCTACATGTACAGTACAGCTCAGAGATAACTTAACATAAAATGCATCTGCAATGCGTGCATGATGCGTCCATGGCGGGTCTATTTGAAAATAATGGATGCATTACTTTCCCGTTGTGAACGGTGAAACAACGCGGTGCGAAAGTAAAACAAATGGGTTGGAAACAGTTTAACAACGCATCAGAACTTATTACACAACGCATTTATGATATTGGTTAGACAAGTCGTTTGAAATCTGATAACGTGAAACGCGCTCATAATTACGTCGCGCTGGTATAACGACATTATGCGAGTCGACCAAGAAGGGCAACCGATTACTCGGGCATACACACATTATGCAATTATATTTTGGCAGGGTACCGTAAATTCCTGTCATGATTTTAGGGGAGGCCTCATTCAATGTTGAATAATTGGCAGTATGTCGCATTATCAGTTCCGATACAGCTGTCTGGTAACGTACACATTCCATTCTTACAGAACAAAACGAACCCGGTTACTTATTCAGTGCCTAAATTCACCACTAATGAGAAATGCCTTGCGAAACTCTCGCCGATCGATAATTATGCGCAGTCATAGATTCTTGGAAAAGCATACCCGTAATTTGATTGGCTTGCTAAACATGTGACATCATTATGAATGAGTGAAATTTACTATCGTGGTAAAATTTTGATCACGTGTCTCGTTGTCATTCATAACGAATTGATGATGTGGGTTATTTTAACCAGTCTCCGAGCAACTCACGATCAACAATGGCGGAACGCAAAATGTACACATATTCGCGGTGCCGCTTTTAAAAGCAATAAAGCAATATCTTAATGCCCACTTTGAATTTTAAATTAATAAAACAAACAATGTCTGGTTCATGAAATATAGTGAAATTAGCTATTTATAATGTTAACTTTCACGGGTTTATTAAGGCACTATTTATCGTCTAGCTATGTTATTGCTACGTAGAGGGGGGTGCGGCGATTGCTCATTTCCTCGGCCTGGTTCCAGAGTGAGGCAACAACAATGTGTTATAGTCGGCTACATTACATTGCAATATAGTGAATCTGAAAGCTACCGAATGTCACAAAAAGAAAATCATTAAATCGTTACGGGCATTTTATTTCCACGAAAAACCAATGAGATATCGGTACATGTTACAGCTTTAGCCCTGAACTAGTCTTTTTTCGTGTAGAGCACCGATGGGGATATTGCGCTAGCGGACATGAATCTGCTAATTTGTGCATCATATTATCAATAAAAACCATCGGCTTGTTTTAATAAAAAACGTCTGCATTAGTCGAGCATTGGTACACATAAGCTATATTTTGACATCTTTAATCCATAATTTTGCGTTTATTCGCCGTCTGTTCATCGCGAACACAGGTGATGCATAGAAGTGATAATGAAGTTGCTTACGGACAATTATCACTACTATTAATCTATGTCATATCTCGCCAGTCGGCATGTTTCGCTTTGCTGGATGTTTATAAATGTTAAATGCGAGACGAACCGATGCTTACCGTTCTTGCACCAGATGCAAAACGTTCAGGGGCGCAAAACGTTCAGGGGTGCATCGTTACATTAATTCTCAACCAGGAATCATGATTTTGTGTTTCGTAATATTTATAATTTTGATTTTTAATATGTCCCGCTGTCTTTTTTAGGAAAACTCTCATATTTCCCTTTGCCCATGCCTTTGCCCCTTCTAGGAAATGTAATGTACCGCTAAGTTTGATTGGATCCCGGGTAGTTGGAGCCGTGGAGTTGGTATGTACGCGGGTATTACGCAATGCACATATGAATCTTTTAAACGCAATAAAAATTTGGCGTCTGTTCCATTTTGCTTTTAACAACGCGTTTGTCACTATCTCTGGGGGACATCAAACAAGTTCAAACTTGCTTAGTTACTCATTTAATGCTCGTTCTCAACGCATATATTTATTATTTTAAATGCATAAAAAAAATTAACTAGATGCGTTGTGAATGCATTGTGTTTTTAAAAACGATGAGTTGGAAATGGGCCTTCAACGCATCATGCACACATTTCAGACCCGTTCGTATGTTAAGTTATCTCTGAGCTGTACTGTACTTAGGTGTCCTGTTCGTTTATAGTTAATATGTAACATACATAAAATGAATGAATTAAAATAATAAAACATGTGATTAACTTAGAACGTGTAAATGTAATGTCTGAACTGTAGTTTGTTATGTAACTGTCCTGTCTAATTTAGTTATATAGATGTATGTCTTTATATGTGTAAGGTATCCGCCAATACAATAGGCATTGCCTTCGGCAGACAACCTAGATGAATCCATGACCAATAAATATATATCTCAGCCACCAAGGTTAGGGTGCGGTTGGGTCAAAACAGTGAATGTGGGCATCAGAATTTGCATTGACTTGTCATTGTCTGAGCAATCTAGTTTTTCCTAATCCTGATCTTGTAGAAATAAATGTTAAAATCTCAATGTTCTGTGTGTTTTGACGAACTTTGAATTATTATTAATGTTCAGGCCATTTACATTTGGCTCCACATTTGGGTGTGGGGGTCAAAATGTCAAATGGATTGTAACATAACATGTGAGTTAATTGGCATATGGTTGCAGAGCACAAGAGATACATACCTTTGAACTCAGCCCCCAGCCCCCCTGGAAAATTTGTACTTTTCTCATAGAGAATGTCCATTTGTGGACCGTGAGGCGACTATTTTTGTAAATTTACTGCCGGGATGACTGGCTCGGTTATCGAGCCAGTCATTCCAGTGATAAATTTTCAAAAATTGCCTTTTCTTTGTATGCAAATAGACATTTTCTCAAGACCACTGCTGAAGTTGTTTTTGACTGATATGAGTTTTAATTATTCTTTTTAGCTATTTTATATAATGTTAAAAAAATATAATCAGAGTTGGTAATTAATTAGTTAAAATGTTATTTGCAGCTTCGTTCTAAAGAAGACACGTGGAAACCAGAGGAGCTGGAGAAGTCATTGAAGGTATATAAGCATACGTCATCGTCACATAGTATATTGTACAATGAAGAATCCGATCTGTCACTCAAGTATCTGACATCATCAGAGTTTCACATGACATATAAATTTTGGAGGCCCCCCCAGAGACCCCGCATCTTGAGATCTGGAGCTCCCAAGCTGAAATCTGGTGGTACCAAACTGCAAATCTGAGTTTTCAAGAAAGTTTTTCTAATCCATGTTAAAGTTAGAAAGTAGCGTGAACTCGCAGCTATGAAATATTGAGATCCAATACTAGATTTTTCTGGGTATATTTGTGTAAAAAACCTATAAAATTAATTAATAATAAAAATCATATATTTTCAGGAGTCGCATCACACTCATTGCCACGACCTTTGGTGGTACCAAGTTGCATTTTTGGGGTATATACCCCCAAAAGCACCCATATGAGAATCCTGGACATCATTATTGAAATACGTCACTTACATGTAGCTATCGTCAAATGACATACATGTACATGTACATGTAGGTTCATCATGACGGTTGCACTTTAGGTCTGTCACAAAAGTCTTTCAATTGTATGTCTTTGTTGAATTTTACATCTTAATAAATATTCAGTTGAATATTTTGAATGTACTTGGACTGGGAGCTGTTGTAACTCCACGGGAAATGTTGCTACCATAAGTAGCAATCTTGATCACCAGGTCAAATTAGTTTCTAAATATTAAACGGCTAAGCATGTGTGGCATGTATTATTACAGTGAAATTGGGCTTCTTGGGATTCTAGCTTCATATTGTTAAAAAAGAAATTTTGTGAAAAAAGGGGCGGGGCTAATCTAGAAATGGGTGTGGCATATTAGCTAGAATTGGATGCACTTAGACAATGTTGCATTAACAGCGCCTCAATGCTCTCCAAATACTACTTGATATATCAATTAAGCATTTTGATGGTCAATATTTTTCAAGATATTTTAATTTCAGAAGACTACTTTTGTAAATTTACCACTGAATTATTTTTCGCCGGCTTGGCCATTAAAGGGGTAATAGCAAAGAAAATTAAACTCTTAACTTGCCTGTGTCTATCTGTGGGTCGAGAGAAGAGTAATTTTGAAAATTTACCACTAGAATGACTGGCTCTGTTACCTGTGTCTATCTGCGCGTCGAGAGAAGAGTAATTTTGAAAATTTATCACTTGAATGATTGGCTCGGTTACCGAGCCAGTCATTCTAGTGGTAAATATTCAAAAATACTCTTCTCTAGGCCTTTCAAATAGCCATGTCTGAAGACCACTACAAAATATTTTTTGGTCAGTTTGACTATTAAAGGGTTAAGTTGACACAAGAGTGGTTAATGGCCCTCTGTGTAGACGAATTTGTTTCCTGTAAACTGGTTGGGAGGAAAACGCTTTCATTAGGGAAGGAGGAAATATATTTTTTTACAATTATTAATTTATTTAAAAAATTAAAAAAGATACATGTAGTTTCACTGTACATGTCATATGTTTCACTTAAAGTTCATTAAATATAGTTGTAATTACCAAATTTTTATGAAAGACGTCGATAGCAGCTCGGTATATATAGCTCTGATTTTTTCTGGTTTGGCCAAATTTTCTCTGGATCTCACTAAGTTGTTGAATCCTTGTATATTGTCACACCATTTCCTGTGTTAAAATTTGGACCAAATCAGACTAATGGTTTCCGAGATATCCACATATCCAGAATTTGATCCGATCCGTATGTGAGATTCCTTTATCTAGATCACGGCCAATGTCTGGCGATCCTCTTGCACCACAGGTTCCTACATTGTGTTAAATTTTAAAGCCAAATCATATCAGCACAATGTAGTTTCTGCGATACGTACAACCTGAAATTAGTTTTTGTGACTGGCTGGCTGACTGATTTGCTGGCTGGTTGGTTGTTTGGCTGGCTGGATGCCTGGTTTGGTGGCTGGCTGGCTGGCTGGCTGGCTGGCTGGCTGGCTGGCTGGTTGGTTGGTTGGTTGAATGGATGGATGGCTGGCGGGTTTGTTGATTGGTTGGTTTGCTGGCTGGCTGGTTGGTTGATTGGCTGGCTGGTGGGTTGGTTGGCTGGCTGGTTGGTTGGTTGGTTGGTTGGTTGGTTGGTTGGTTGGCTGGCTGGCGGGTTTGTTGGCTGGCTGGATGGCTGACAGGCAGGCATACAGGCAGATTTACATATTGGTTGTGAGTTAGATGCATATAAAAATTCCACCTTTCTATTTTGTCCAGAATAGCCCTTGCTCATTTATAAAATCATTCAATGATGAATATTACAATACAGCCGTATTATAATAATTTATTGATTTTAATTTTATACATAAAAATGCTAATTAACCATAACTCTCACAGACTAGCCAGAAACGAAAAATTTAAATTATGTAAGAAAGAGTCTGTTGAATTTTGTTAACTAATTTGGCTTGGAGTTGTTGCTGCCTACAGCTCCCGGTCAAGTTAGTTTCAAAATATTTCAACAACTTTCTTGTATAAGAAGGTGTCTTGAAATTCCGACACTGGAGTTTCATGGGTTTGAAGGTTAATAAGATTTTCAATAGTTGAATTTGCGTTTTTCAGATGAAAAGTTTTAATATTCTACCGTTGGTAACGAATTCAACTTTTAAATTGTTAAAATTTTCATTCTGAGATTCATGTATGTATTTTGACACTCACTAAAATCGCATTAATTTTATAGGAAATACTTCTGCTGAGAAGTAAGTTATATTTCATGTTACATATTTCATAAGGGTATCCGTGGTGATCGTGAGAAACTGAACCGCGCTCGTGAAGAGCGTGAACGGCGAAATAAAAGCCAACCGAAAGAAGAAGAATCTCATGATCGGCGAAGACGGAGTCATCACGTTGAGGAAGATAGAGGGCATCATAGTCGTAATGTAGATGATGAGAGAGAACAGCAGAGAACGAGACATCGTGCTGATGATGATAGAGGTCAGAATTTATGCAAATCATGGATCCAGTTTTGTGATGCGGTCACTTACACTCAACAATGAGCAATTTAACCAACAATTTTATTCAAGCCGGCCAAAAATGGCTACTGCAGTGGTCTTGAGAAATGGCCATCTGCAGACCAAGACTGGCTCGGTTATTGGGTCAGTAATTCCAGTAGTTAATTTTCAAAAGTAGTCTTCATTTGGTCTGCAAATGGAGATTTCTCGAGATGACTGTGGAAGCGGTTTTTGGTCAGCTTGAGTGGTAAAAGGTAACACTCATATCAGCCAAAAACAGCCTCTGCGGTGGTTTTGAGAAATGACCATCTGCAGATCAAGAGAAGACTATTTTTGAAAATTTACCACTGGAATGACTGGCACAATAGCTGAGCCAGTCATTCCAGTGGTAAATATTAAAAAATAGTCTTCTCTTGGTCTGCAGATGGACATCTACTGAGAAAATTGAAATTTTCTTGAGCAGCTTTGAGTGTTAAAGAGTTAGCGGTCAAGCTGGTCCATACTGACCGCTGTATTTGGCTTTATCAGACCAAGAGAACACTATTTATCCTTCGATCAATACTCACCATTCTATTACTTCTGATACAAGCTACAGTACAGATCTTAGTTATCTTTACTGTTTTACGAAGCAAAAATGAAACAAAAATGCGTCTTTTTCACGTCAAAACCTGGTAGCATTTCTAGCCGTGGCCAAACACCAAACGCATTTTTATTTATTTTATAGGTGCGTCTAACGGAAAGTCTACCCTGTCCTACAATATGTTAAGCGTACGATGAAATATTTTAAACCCGTCACAGAAAAAGTCAAACGCGCAATCAAATGTATTCAGTAATGCTACTAAGATTCTTATTACGCGTCATTAAACATAAAGTGGAATCGGTCTATAGTCTGTCAATGACCCGTACATGTAAATTTAAATTGCAATTGGAGCTGTATATGTGTTAAGTACATGTATCGCCTTTAGCTTTTTTTGTGGCTGTAAATGATAATTGTCGAAATGTCATCATCGTAATCAATCGTAATTTTGTATAAAATGGACGTGTGTGAACTCCGCACCTGGGTATTCTTTACTGAGTATGAAGCTAGTGTGATGACTGTGTATATTTTACTAAATTTTCAATCCACAATTTCTTTTGAGATCTGAATGAATAAACCAAGATATTCTCTGAAATGGGTTTATTACAATATAGTCTAATTTGAGCCGACGTAATAGGCATAACTTTTTAGAACAATATATGCATCAGTTGCGACTAGTGTTATGCCAAATTTGTCTTATAACGGAAAGGGAAGCGATTTACAAAATCTGCAAACCTGACATTCGGTTGTTTTCGATTTCACGATTTCATACATAATATGTAACCGAAAATCTCCGCCTTTACATAGACATGCACATGCGTACATAGTTGTTTTACCCGTGCCTGGGGTGCATTCAGGACCACGAAAAACGTTTTCCGTTATTAACTGAACACTGTACTTATTGGCCTAGTAACCTGCATTATCAGGGAAGTAGGCCCCAAATCTAAACCAATGAATTATCGCATTTTACCCATTTGAACCTTAAATCCGAGAATTCCACTTTCACAGTCATTATATAAGTATGATGTTGAATATTTTGAAAGCAATTTGGCTTTCAGTCAAATTAGTTTCAAAATATTCACCAGAATTTTGACACATTCGTAACAAATTTATGATGTGAAGTTTGAAAGAAAAAATTCTATGGAAACTAGTATAAAAATATTTAAATTTCATAGACAACAAAACAGCCCTTAAGCCTATTTATACCTGGAAACGCTTCTGCTGCTCTCAGAGAGCATCTAGACTTCAAAGTTTTCTGGTGGAGAGTTGGTGTTTCCAGGTGAGTGACCGCTGAGGACAGTGAATCGCGCATGTCAGGAGAGTGAAAGACTGATTCAAGTCAAACCACCAATGACCGATAGGAAAAGATCTATTTGCAGAACAAGAGAAGACTATTTTTGAAAGTTTATGACTGGAATGACTGGCTCGGTTATCAAAAATAGCCTTTTCTTGGTCTGCAAATAAATATTTCTTAACACCACTGCAGAAACCAGTTTTGGATGATATGAGCCGGGTTCTGCCGATCCGGTTGCTTAGTGGGGTGAACTGTCCCACTTCCTCAAGAAATCATGGGTCATTTTGACAAATGTTGGATCAAGTACATACATGGAAGATATCTATATCCTAAAATCCATTAGGCCAATGAACCATGTGTGTAGGTAATGATTGGATGGTGTGAATTTTAGAGAGCTAAATGGTGCAAGGGCCCTGCCTCCGCAAAACCCTGCATGAGTGTTAAAGTGCTAAGTATATAATGTCATAATGAATTACATCATATGTAGGCTGACATAGCTAAATCTGTTGAACTTTTAAGAGTTAGTTGTACGAATTGTATGTCTTTACTATTTAGTAAACATTCTGTTGAATATTTAACAACAGACCCCAGTCATATTACTTGAAATTAGTTTCAAAATATTCAACAGGTTAGTTGTATCTATAGTTACCATGAAATTTGGAATTCAGGATTCAAAGTACATACTGATCCCAACACACGGTCGCACGGGGCATAGCTAAAAGTGGATCCATCCATTAGAAAATCTAAATTTCTGTTTTATCCTCATGCCAATTCCAGCTTTTGCTATGTTTAACCCTTTCACCGACAGGTCCTGAAAACAATGTGGCATATTAAATGATGGTGGTAGCCTAATTTCTCAATCCGAAAGAAAATGTAATTTTAGTATGATGACGTTGAATTAATTACCTACCTACCTTTAAAATCTCCTCGAGTCCTTTCTTTATCTCCATGTTTTGAAAAAATTAGGATACATTTGTCTCCATCCATTCATCATGCTACCTCCTCCCAAACAGTTGGGTGGAATTCAACCAAATTTGGTATGTGGGTTATCCATATGATTGTGGAGTGGCTGACAACATTTATTTTATGTAGTCAGAGATTGGGGTCTTCCAGATTTATCTAGATTTCCCATAGTCCTGCCCACACTCTCCACATCATTTGACACCCTCTCAATCGTTAAAAGACTTAGGTCTTCAAAATTTTGTCTGTGTCGCATGTTCCAATTTCTGACCATGAATCTGGAACATGGTTAACAACGAAATATGCCAGATTGGTCGCCTTCCTTTAACCCAACAGGCGATTGGCAGATATGAAATAAGTTGTTGGCTATACGGTTTTAAAACACGAAAATCGACTAACGTCGTTCTCCGTATGATCCGAGCGGGAGACGTCACACCCGAGTTATCTCGGATTTTTACATGAAGAAAATGTTACATTAATTCGCGCATCTGATTCTGGGTGCTACGTACTGTATTGGTACCAGAAAAACGTTGGAATTTTCAAGTTTTGCGTGTTATCATGATCTGTTTGCAATGATCGGTGGTTTCAAAATTCTTGATTTAGATGTGTGGTCTGCGGTTTTACCGTGTTCTGCAGCAGTTTGTTTACATTTTGTTGTTTCTTCACATATCGTTTTGGCCTTCGTTAGGAGTATAATTTATATTGATTAATAAATATACCCCGAATGCTATGTGATATGGTTCCTGGTTCAGTTTATACATCCTTCAGGATCAGTATATGGGTGTATCTTGCCCGCTTCGTTCTTGTCATCATAATCAATGCGATCTTTGCTGTAACGTTGCGGGGTGGGGTTCTGGAGGGTTAACATTAATTTATGGTCAAATTATTTGTCTGCCTTCCATTCCTGTTTCGTTCTGCCTGTTTTTTGTAGGTTTGTGCTTATTTATAGTTAAGCCAGCCTCGCCATCATGTGACGAGTGCCATAAGTTCGTGGGGGTTCTTTTCAAGGACCATGTCTGCTTTAGATGTACAAATTGTAATCTTGATAGTAGGTGTAATATTTGTGCAGTGTGGTCGTCTGATATGATGGTCAAGTTCCTTGCCCAGAAGGACTTGGCAGGGTTTGATGTGGGGTCAGGCGGTCCAGAAATAAATCGTGGAGCGTCCATTGTGGCACCTCCAGCATGGTTTGGACCTGCTATGCAAGGCTTCTTGCATAGTGTCCTTCCAACGCTGGTGTCGTCCCTGTTACCGAAAGTTGCAGGGCAGTCTCTTCCCGTGCTTGGACAGGGTTTTGGACTGGCCACCGAGGGAGCCGTCTTGTATGGCTCCCTGGCAGTCTCCCCGGGCTCTGGCCTGATGGGTTCTGTCTCTCTGCGGCCACCTCCGGGTGGTCTAGTAGTGGTGGCCGGTCCGTCAGGCATGGGAGCCGTCCACCAGGATGGTTCCAGTGCTTCCTCGTCCGGTGACGACTCTTCGGAATCTGAAGATGAGGCGGCCGAGGGGGAGAGATTGCTGAGGCCCGTGATGCCGCGGGTGGAGAGCATGGAGGTCGATTCTGTCCTGGACGGAACCGGCCTCCATCTGTCTGGCTTGGCGCAAGCCAGGACAGCGGCTCCACCCATGGTTGAGGCCACCTATACCAATCTCGCCTGGTCCAGCGCCCATGCTTGGCCACGGTTCCTCAACCGTTACGGGTCTGCACGGTTTTCCATGTGGGCCTACTCCATGGACTGGTGTTTTCCATGGGGTGGTGGCAGAACCGTACGGTACCGGAGTTCCTGGCATATCAGCAATGGCTCCTAGCCGGGAGGCCATTGCTGGTAGGCCCATGAGCACGTCAACGGGTGACGTGTTCACGGGAGTGTCCTCTTCGGAGACAGACTGGTCAGAGGCTCTGGCTTGGCTAGCCAGGGTGGACCCGTCTGTGGTTTCGACCACGGCCGAAGAGGATACACCCCGTCCATCGGTGGCATCGATTAGGATGCTGATTTTGCCCACAGCCCAGATCCAGTCTATTGGACTGGATCAAAGGTTTATGGAGTTGTTGGATGCTATTTATAACAAACAGCTTCTGACCAAGGGCCAGCTCCCTGCGGGGAGGTGCGGGCATGGTGCCGTATTCCCCGTGCGGAATACGACAAATATGGTGTTGTACCAGCGGTCACTGAGGATGATCGCTGGGTGCTGGGAGTCCAGAGTG
This sequence comes from Chaetoderma sp. LZ-2023a, assembly GCA_034401795.1. Classification (NCBI taxonomy): domain Eukaryota; kingdom Metazoa; phylum Mollusca; class Caudofoveata; order Chaetodermatida; family Chaetodermatidae; genus Chaetoderma; species Chaetoderma sp. LZ-2023a. The sequence goes on from CM067364.1 coordinate 81,246,966, forward strand.
CTGGAGCGGGTGCACCATGATGAAGTCTGTCTCTATGTGATGAGGGGGTGAGGGCAGCAATGAGTGCTGTCAACCACTCATCGCTTTTTTCATTCGGTGTGGGCTGAAGCGGGGGCAGGCCACCCTGTGCCACCTGTGGTGCTATCATGCGTAAATGATGGCCTGGTGCTGTTTATAGATGCATTGGCAAGGGTGCAGGCGCGAGTGACAAAGCCTAGGAGGCAGATGGTCCTTAACCATATGCGTCCGGCTACAGCTGCTAGGGAGCGTCTTCTTGGGACGCCCCTTACTGGCCCTAGCATCTTTGGTGGCCAAGCGCAGGCCACCTTAGAAGACACTGCTAGCATCACGCAGAATTGGTTGGCGGTGAATCTGCAGCTGGAACTAGTGCGACAGGCACACGCACTAGGGGCTGTAGCCAAGCCGCTAACCGGACAACCTTCTAAGAAGCAGAAGTAGCATAAAAGCAAGGCGAATGCCAAGCCTAGTGCTGCTTCTGTTTCTACTGGGTCTTCTCAGCCGCCTCCAGTGAAGAAGGCCAAGAAGGTTGTGGCGGCTCCTACCCAAACAATGTTGCCACCACCCGCCCGAGAGGCAGGAAGGTGAAGGGTAAGTCCTCAAAGGGCAGTAAGAAGGGAGCGGATCATACCTGAGGGTGCGAGGGCTCCCTTCGTATCTGCCTGGACCACACCTGTGCGACAGGAACAGCAGTGCCAGTTAGACCAGTCAAGCCAAGACAAAAATGGTTCTCTCTCTCTCGTCGAGAGAGGGTGGGTGTGTGGATCGCGAACCAGACACCTGCATTAGGCGTCAATACATCTATGGTGGGTGGAAGGCTCATGCGTTTCGTCGAGTCTTGGCGAGGTGTGATGTCAGACAGTCTGGTTCTAGGATGGTTATCCCAGGGATACATGCCGGAGTGGTGGGATTTTCCGCCACAAAATCTGTCTTTGACACCTGTCCGGACTCCCGTACCAAAGTTCAAAAGGAAGTGTCAGGTTTGCTTCTGAACGGAGCAATAAAACCAGCAAACCAGAACATTCCAGGCTTGTGTTCAAACATGTTCCTTGTTCCCAAGAGCACAGGGGAGTGGAGACCCATTCTCAATCTCAGGCCATTAAATTGGTTTATCCAAACGCCTCGGTTTCAGATGGAAACTCCGAGGTTGGTAATGGCAGGATTGAGGAAGGGAATGTGGTGTGTATCGATCGATCTGAAAGATGCATATTTTCACATTCCAATGAACGGGAGTTGTCACAGGTTTCTGAGATTTGCATTTCAGAATTGGGTGTGGGAGTTTGTAGTCCTCCCATTTGGCCTGTCGACAGCTCCACGGGTTTTCACCAGAGTGGTCCTTGCGGTGACAACGTTTCTCAGAAGAACGTGGCGCTTCACACCTACATAGACGATTGGCTGATCAAAGCAGACACGTCAGCCAGGTTAGAGGTGGATACTGCTCTGACTCTGAAGTTACTTTCAGATCTAGGCTGGATAGTCAACAAGGAGAAATCCGAGTTGACACCCACTCAACATTTCGTTTATTTGGGGATGCGATTCGATCTCGGAGGGCAGGGTTTACCCGTCAGAGCCCAGAGTGGTGTCTCTGTTAACCATCCTCAAGAGTTTTCGATTGGGAAACCACAGTCAGGCGAGGCAGTTTCTTCAGATGCTGGGCATGATGGTCTCCAGAACAGAACCTCTGTCAAAGCTGATGCCAGTTTTGGAGCCGTTAATGTCGCATCTTGTATGGTAGAAAAAGCGTCAGAATCTCCTAGTAGGGGTTTCACTGCACCTACCCCACCCTCAACTGTCCGTGTACATGGATGCATTGCTGGAGGGATGGTGGGGGGGGGCCTGCCTGGGGGAAGACCAGGTCTCGGGCACATGGACTCTCCAAGAGAGCCAGCTGCATATCAATCTGTTGGAAATGATGGCAGTGGAACTGGCGTTGGAAAAGTTTCTTCCAAAATTCAGGGGCAAGGCGATATTGATACTGTCGGACAACTCGACAGTAGTATCATACATAAATCGCCAAGGCGGGACCAAGTCACCCACACTATGTATGAAAATGTGGCACTTGATTCAATGGTGCAGGAATTACTTGGTTGTTTTGAAAGCAGCTCACATTCCTGGGTGATTGAACATTCTGGCGGATGCTTTGTCTTGCAGACAGAGGATTCTGCCAACAGAATGGTCTCTCAACCCTCCAGTTCTTCACAAGATCTTCGAGCACTTGTGGACTTGTTCGCCACAAAGGAAAATGCTCAAATCATGACATATGTCTCGCCGATTCCAGATCCAAATGCTGTCGATACAGACGCTCTGGCTATAAGCTGTAGAGGGATGCACACTTACGCATACCCACCCACCATTCTTCTGCCGAAGATATTGGTGAAGGTCAGGGAGGAACCGTGCCTGGTCCTACTAATAGCGCCATTTTGGCCCAGCAGGTCGTGGTTCACGGATCTTCTAGATCTGCTGGTGGACAATCCAGTGCAGTTACCCGAGATTCCGAACATAATCTCCCAGGCCAAGGGATGCTTCCTACACACGCGTGCCGAAATGTTCAAATTGACTGCGTGGATGTTATCAAACAACGTTCCATGCCAGAAGGTTTTTCTCGACGAGCTGCGAAATTCATCGCAGCTGCGAGAAGGAGGTCAACCTTCAAGTCATATAACAACACGGTTAACAAATTTGCAGACTGGTGTGAAGGAAGGGGTATTGATACTTTTCTATCCACTATGCAGCAAATAGCAGCCTCTGTGAGCTGTTCCTTTCAGGACTAGCTCCTGTCACAATTGCTGGATACAAGTCAGCTTTGACATCAGTTATCCCTTGTCTAGCCAACAGGGATAGTCCAGAGGTGGCCCAGTTAAATGTGATGGTGAAGGGAATGAACAATCTCCGACCGAGACAACCGGTATTCATTCCAGCCTGGATTCTATCTTTAATGCTTAATGTACTGGCCAAGCACCCTTTCGAACTGTTGCGTTCGGCTAGTCTAAAGCAGTTGACTCTAAAGGCGGTCTTTCTATTGGCAGCTTCCTCAGCTAGAATGCGCAGTGAGATCCATGCGCTTTCAGCAGAGAGGGACTGATTTATTGTCTCTGGAGGGGGTCTGCGTCTACTGCCAAGAGCAGAGTTTATGTCAAAGAATCAATCTTTGAAATATCCCGGCAAACCGATCAACTAACAAGGTTTGATCACGATGCCAGTGTCTGGTGCCCAGTCCGTACTTTGACTAAGCACAAAAGAATGACAGACTCATTACGGCCGAATGATAGACATCTGTGGATCTGCCATAAGAAGCCATATGGCGCCGCATCCATGGATTCTATCTCTCGTTGGGTACTCGAATGTGTTCAGACTACCCATGAGATTGCGACTGGGCACCAGGTGCAATGCGTAAGGGCACACGATGTTAGCGGAATAGCCGCCTCGACCGCCCTTTACAATGGTGTTCATTAGAGTCCTCTTTCACGGATTACTATATGAGGGATATGTCAGACTCCGCCAATCCACTCGCTTTAGCTATTTTGAAACAATAGTTAAACGACCACACTGCTATTCTCCATTTTTTGGCATTTGTAAGCAAGAATTAGGATGCAGACATGGTCAAGTGAGAGGATGTCAACCAGATTGTGTCACTGATTGGCGGACGAGTGATTGGTTGAAGGCTCCACGTCTGGAATCCAAATATCATGAGGTAATTCAAGATTGAGAGTTTTTTGTATTATGTGTATATATCATGTTCATTCATCTTATATATTCATGCTCATTCCCAGGCTGATATATGCAAAGAGCAGTTAACCCTCTTGGCGTATTTGTGTTTTCAGGCGAGATGCATGTTTGTGAGTTCTCTCCCCTTTGTTAGGAGAAAAAAAGGGGGGTGGGACAGTCATGCGAATGTGATTCGGTCCCTTTAACTTGATGGTCCTTTTATGTCTCCATTTGTCAAGTTTAAGTCTAAGCTCTTTCTCCAAGGGGCAAAAGTATCAATTGATGGCTTGCTCCTTCCCACCAGGTTACTGTCTAAATCTGGTGTGTATCAGAAGTAATAGAATGGTGAGTATTGATCAAAGGAGAATGAAGGAAATTTTCCTTTCTCCGAGATCTAACAATACTCACCATTCTATTACGGATCCTGCCTCCCAGCCCCACAGAGGCAAGCTATGGGTATCTCTTGTTTGGTGGCTATGCAAACAATATGAGCTTCATAGCAAATGGGTACTCGGCTGTTGGTTCCAGGAGCCGTTAAAGCTTACTAAGTCTAGAGTCCTAGGGCCAGCTATCCACGATAGCTTGTATCAGAAGTAATAGAATGGTGAGTATTGTGAGATCTCGGAGAAAGGGAAATTGAAATTTCCTTCATTCTGTAATTTACCATTGAAATGATTAGCTTGTAAAGCCAGCCAGTCATCACAGTGGTAAACTTTCAAAAATAGTTTCATGGATACTTTCTGAGAAAATTTTCTTCAACGAATTAAAAAAGTTAAATGCAACCCTTTAACCCTCAAATTTGTTCACGAAAATTTCAATTTACTCATAAAAAATGTTTATTTGCAGACCAAGAGAAGACTATTTTTGAAAATTTATCATTGGAATGACTGGCTCGGCGGTTATTGAGCCAGTCAATCCAGTGGTAAATTTTCAAAAATAGTCTTCTCTTGGTCTGCTAATGGACATTTCTCAAGAGCACTTCGGGTGTTTTGCGACGTATATGAGTGTTAAAGTGGGTTAAGGGAGTAACACAGGTGTACACTAAAGACAGGTGGTCTCTTGATACAGGTGCTGTGTGAAATGAAACAAGCGTGTACATGTATGTATGATAGCTGTAACCTGTGTACACAGTGCTACGGTAAAACAATTTCAAATATTTGAGTAACATGTACATACAGACCGACCAACGCTATCGATAGACGTGTACACATATGTCTCGGTGTTCATGGAAATCCTGGAAAGTCATGGAATTTTGAAATTTAAAATTCCAGGCCTGGAAAGTCGAGGATAATGAGCATTTTTTAACATAGATTATGGAAAGGTCATGAAAAATGGTAATCATGCGAAATAAAAGAAGTCTGTTAGCAGAAATTTTGCCATCACCTACAATAAAATTATGTCAATATATCAAAACAAGTCTTTGGATTGGTTATTTTACATTATAAGCCGCAATATTCAAACATTTTTTAGAATAAAGTCAGATCGTCATTTATATGTATAGCATAAACACAAATCTCCTAGATATTAATCCATAAAGTTCATGGAATTTGTTAATTTTATGAAAAGTCATTGAATTTCAAACACAAAACGGTGTACGGACCCTGAATTATTGTCTTTCAATCTGAGTTTTCAATGGCTTCTGATATTATTAAGCTATATTTCAGATGTAGGAAGCAAAGAAAGGCGGCCACATCGAGAAAAAGAAGGGCGTGATGAAAGACGAGAGAGACGCGAGCAACATGGGACAGATGACAAACCTCCGAGACACAGAGCAGAAGAGGTATGTGGGTACAATTATGATTAACCCTTTAATGGGCAAGATTTTTCAAGAAAGTTGAGATTGTTGCTTAGTGAATGGCCATTTAAAGGCGATTAGAAGAGTATTTTAGAAAATTCACCAAAGGATTAGCTGACTCGATTAGTGTGCCAGTCATTCTTGGGGTAAATTAAAAATTAATTATTCTTTTCTTGACCTGTAAATGGACATTCCCCATGACCACGGTGAAGGCCAGTTTGCACCAACGCGGCCATCAAGGGGTTAATACTATTAGTCTCAATGATGGCTAGTATAACAGAGTGCTGATTGAGACAGTATATATCGATATATATGTGTGTGTGTGTGTGTGTGTGTGTGTGTGTGTGTGTGTGTGTGTGTGTGTGTGTGTGTGTGTGTGTGTATGTGTGTGTGTGTGTGTGTGTGTGTGTGTGTTTGCGTGCGTGCGTGTGTGTGTGCATGCTTGCGTGTGCATTCTTGTGTTTGCGCATCCATGCATGTGTTTATGTGTCAGTAACTGTGTGTGCGTATGCGTGCATGTGTGTGTGTGTGTGTTTGCGTATATGCATGTGTTAGGGTTGTACGATTATTCACTTTTCATAATTGCGATCATTTGAAAAAAATATTAACTACATCAATGCTGCTTAGAGGACGTTATTATGCTACTGCAGATTGTGAGATTATGTGTGGTGTTGCGTATGTGCGTGCATGTGTATGTGTGTGTTTGCGTATATGCATGTGTTAGGGTTGCACGATTATTCACTTTTCATAATTGCGATCATTTGAAAAAAATAATCGCGATCATACGATTAATCATGAACTATATTAACTACATCAATGCTGCTTAGAGGACGTTATTATGCTACTGCAGATTGTAAGATTATGGGTTAGGCACATGGGTATACATACATGGACAGAATACGCCAGTTGCTGATTGCAAACAAAGGAATGTATCTAGGGCTGCGCGGTTTGGCTTACAGCCATATCGGTTTCGATATGACTTTTCATATCGGTTTTAACCGAATATAAGTTTTATGGACATGAAACAAAAAATTTAAATGATAAAAAATAGCACGAAAACAGAACGTATTTTCACGCCCTGATACAGTCGTAACGTTTTACGCCTTTACAGCTTAATACACCGTATAATATCCATCACCGCGGGAGTGAAATTATTAATTAGACCGCCTAAATATTAAGCACAGTTAAATAAACATAGTTTATTTTGTCAAAATTAATCATAAATCAGTAAAACAGGTTGCGAAAAGACGTAGCCTAATCACGTGATTGTAATTAATTATGATGTAATTATCTCCCTTTCTTCTTTCGTTTCCAATTCGGCCCGAGGACGAAATCATGCATTGAAGAAAATATTAACTATAATATTGCGAACGCGAATTTCATAAGTTAATATGATATTGTGTATAGAAGATAACGTTTTAAAAACGGTTTGAGTAATAATTTTATTTAAAATTATATCCTAATCAACAAAATGTATTCAGCATTATATTTATTGGCGAGATTTTTATCCATTCGGGCGATTTAGTTTTGGGACGACTGCATTATGTTAATTAGCCGGTGACGTAAATAAAATGGATGCCGTTGTTTAGAAATGTTTTCCCTGATACAAATTTCAATGACAAATTCCCGCGTTGGTATTGTGTTTTATATTGCAAATTTATCTGAGACTATCAGAGAAAAGACGAGTGGATATTTATTTAATTAATTCGCTGCTTGATTTCTCTCAGCGTACAGCGAGTTACATGGAGTTACACAACATGCGCAATTGGGGCCACGTTCAATTATTAGTTGGCCCGAACGTAGCTTAATGGAAAGTCTGGCCATTATTATTCATTACGTTTTTCATGCTCGTTAGTATCTTTTATTTTTAACAATCCTGATACGAAAAACTGAAAATATGTTCATATTCGGTTTTTCGATATTTATTTTTTATAATCGGTTATGAAACCGTCAGTGCGGGATATCGGTTTTAAATATGGTATCGGTATATCGCGCAGCCCTAAATGTATCAAGATTTTTCTTGACGGAAAAGGGAAGGTACCGTATTTCGCGTAATTGTAGCCTATTGCTCTAATAGAAGCTCACCACCTAACTTTGACATATGAGCTCCAATGATTTCTTAGCAGGTTCAAATCGGCAAAACTCTGTATTAGAAGCCCACCCCCTAACTCAGCAGATTGTATAGGAAAATTTGTAAGAATAGCGTGTATAATAATAACAATCGTGTCATAGGGTGTGTCTACTTCAGACCGATCTCTGCCCTGATATATTTCCGGCCCCTCTAGACGTCAATACAGGCCTCAGATTTGTAAATCTCGACCACCTATTGGATTAATACTAATAGTAGGCCACGTATGTTCAAGATATAATAAAGTTTATTCCGCACTTTTGTAGTGAAAATGCGCTTAAAACAGTCTTGGCGTGATTAAATAGCTTCCTTATAAATATATTTTAAGACAAAATTTATGTACCAACCAAGTACGGGAGAAAATGCGCATCAATTTTGTAACGCCGATCAACATTAAATGATCCAAATTGAATTATTACGAACGACAATATAGCCGGCTTCTTAAGTTCTTTTGCGATGGGAGGCGGTGTGTTCTCGCGAGATATTATACGCTAATGGGAGTTTATCAAACGGGTACCCGTTATTCAGATCAGTATAATACTCAGTTCCTATCGCGCAATGATAATATATAGAAATTCCCGAGTTCCGAGTCCCCGATTCCAGAATATTTATATCTGAGTACTCGCTCTAAAATAAACTCTTCAATTGGATCCGAATCACGTGTTATTTGTATTTTTTTTCGCGACACCATTTTATATTAAATTGTGGATTAATTTTGATGTAATAAACGACCTTTATTAAAGGATATGCAATATTTAGGCGCACAAATCAAATAATTTCACTTCCCCGGTGATGTCTTGAGGTATACATTAAACATAGGCGTAGGCGGTGAGAATTTTTACAGAAGAAAATGCGTTGAATTTCCGTGGTATAAGTTTTAGAACTTTTTTTGGGAAACCCGTTAGCGCATAGCTAGCTATTCAGAGAATGGGGAACGCGGGATAAGCGTGTGTGATTACAACTACAATGACAAATAGCGACCAAGTGAACAATCTTTATTCATCTAAAACTAATCATGAGTCAATACAAACAAATCAGTTATTTATTTAGTTTATTTAATACAGTTAAATTCCATGTATATTGCGTACCGTTTTGCTCAAATTACATGTTATGAAAAGCTACTGCGCACTATATACAAGGATAAATATTTGTCACATTTTTCCCCCAGAATTTTTCGTCAGAATCGCAAAATTCAGGGCTGAAATATGATTTTATGGATCGGGAATCAGTTGGGAATAACGATTGCATTCTAACATGTCTATAATGGTACTATCTCAACTAGATCGTTAAAATCTCTTACTACTGTCTAAATATTGTGTTATACCGTTATTAAATACCATATAGTGTTGTAAAATGATCAAATAAACCATCATTTAACTTTTTTACAACGCCATTATTTCCTGTAATTTGTTCTAATTTATTTCTATAAAGGGAGGTTACTCCTGTCTCCCCAAGTTGAACATAGAGATGTTTAAAATCCATAGATTGCTACACAGATACGGACATAAATGTGTTAAAAAAAGAATGCTAGAGCCGATGTTTTTCAAGATGATCTAGGATTTACATAGATATAGAAAGGAATGTTTTATATGTACTAAATGGCACGTTGTTTTGACCAATCGGCGGGCAGGATGATTATATTGACAGGTTAAGGTTAAAGGTCACAGCCGTCAACGTATGATGAAGTAACTGTAGAAACGAAAGGATGAGAATAGAAAATCATTTCAAATTGAAGATAATTCAATTTATTTAATAAACAATGCGTGGAATAAACTAGATTATAGCACTATATTATAATATATGATGATGATATACTATAATATATTATATAAACCCCCCCCCCATTCAAACAATACCCACAATTGATCACTGTCGATTTTGTAACCAGCAGGCGGTCAGCTCTATCACCTTTGTTTATTGTACTTCTGACCGCGTTAATCCACCCACCCCACCCCACCACCTGACTACATTGCCTGTGAACCGAGTCTATGATTGAACAAAATCTCATGGGCTCGCCTTTGATGTAGTTATCAAAGTAATTACCGGCACTGTTAGAGTGAGCCAAAATGGATTTGAGTTTTTTTTATTAAAATCGATTTTATTCTCAAGTATCAGCGCACAAAACTCATTTTATGAATTGAAACAAAATAAATATCTGATTTTTTATGTTCTAACGACCATTTATGTTAATGAGCTCTGCTCAAATCAAATTCGGATTCTAACCTGTTCTGCTGGAAATTATATTTGTATTTTTATGTCATTCAATAAAGTTTAATACAAAATATTTGCTAAAAGTGTAGGCGAATGATATTCCCATGATTAAACAACAGAGTAACGCACGCCACAAACGAGATTTTATAAGGAAAGTGTATTCAACACGCAGTAAGTCATTGATTTTTTGTTACCAGTTTTCGTTCACGTGTCTCTCAATCTTACTGCGCACTATACATGAAAACAACGTTTTTTTCAGGCCGATTTTGCTTTAAATTTAGCACGATGCACTATGCACGATAGCGCAATATACACGGGATTTTACGGTAATTCACACATTCGGCTGATAGCCGGATGTTTGTTTCCATGATTGGTAACGTGAGCAGAGTTTCACAAGCGTAAAAGTGTCTTGACAAAAATTTCAACATGGCGATTATATGATTATTTCATTTTATAATCGTCCATGATCATTTTGAATTATATAATCACGATTAATCGAATAATCGAAAAATCGTGCAACCCTAGCATGTGTGTGTGTGTGTGTGTCTGTTTGTGTGTGTGTGTGTGTCTGTTTGTGTGTGTGTGTGGTGTGTGTGTGTGTGTGTGTGTGTGTGTGCGCGCGCGTGCATGCATGCATGCACACATGTGTGTGCATATGTGCGTGTGTGTGTATACGTGTGCGTATGTGCGTGCGTGCGTGCGTGTGTTTTAATATGTCCATGCACATATCCTTAGATGATCATGTAATCTATTGTTTTGTGTGGTTACAGACTTAAATAATTTCTTTTAAAAGGATGATGAGAGAAGACGAAGACATGAAGAACACAGGAGACGAAAGGAAGAGGCAGAGATGAGTAAAGGACGGAGAAAGGAGGAAGCTGGTAAACAAAAACCGGTAAATCTATATATTAGATTTATTTTTAAATTTTCAGCATCTATTGTCCTGTACATGTGTTTGCACAATATACAGAAATGTAACAATCGGACCATTGAAAACTATAATTTTTGTCAATCCATAGACGATGCGAATGATAGCTGAACATATAAAGCGATCCAAATGGGATGCGGCATGCACCAAGAAGTTGGTACATGCAAATGTTAAGGTTTTTCTCAAAGGAATTTAATTTGGTGATTATTGAATTATTGACTGGCCATTGTTCCTGGGCTAAACTTGCTAGTTATTTTTGCAACTTATTCCTGTTGGATCGGTGGTTTATCTTCTGATATATCACTATTGCTGTCATTTGTGAACCTAGCGTTTTCTCTCCCTCTCCGCCATGTATTGCCACCATCAGTATTTTCTCACGTTTTGCTAGGTACTGTCAACACCATCTCATCACAATTTGTATAAAGTTAAACTAGAACTACACTACCTTGAAGTTACAAGACTATTGGCGGAAGCCGTTGCATCCAGCATTATCATCGACCAATGTGAATGCAAACAGATATACCTGTTATATATTATCCGATATAGTACACAAAATATTGAAAGCCAATTATGCAGTGTGAAAGAGGTTTTAGTCTCATTTTGCCTAGAATACCATGTGCATGCCTGTAAATATGGATTCCAATGCATTCCGTGAAAACCTGGAGTCTAACCAGTGGGAGAAGTCATGGTGTGTGGTGTCAGGGGAATCTAATTTGTGATGCATCGGTAAATTTATACACATTAATGTTGTAGTCTGTTTGTTTGAAATTGTTTGAGGGTGTGTGTGTTGGATAAGTTATGGTTATACAATGTTTTCTGGCTCACATTTACTTACTATACAGCATGTTGATCCATATGGGAGCACAAAACAAAGTCGTGAACATCGCAGTGAGGATAGACGTCGTAGCCATAGAGATGATGATGGAGAGGTGCACGATAGGAGGGATAAAGCTGTGGAGAAGGAGAGAAGAGAAAATGGACATAGAAGACGAGATGATGATAGGAAAGAGAAGAAGAGCAGAGCACCAAAACAGGTACAATGAAAAGCCAGGTAGAAGTGTCAGAGCATAATTTATCTGGTATCACATCTCAATATGCTGCAGATGTTTTTGCAGTTGTTATGCAATCTGAATCCTGGCTGTATCTGCTATGCAACAGTTTAATCGATTGTAAATTTAATCATTGATTTTCATTACTTTAGCGTTGATTGCTCTACATGTACATTTTTTGCTGGAAACTACACAATTTATAATTTGCATAGCGAGACATGCTATGCAAATGCCAAATTCTAAATTAGGCTCTGGTGTGTCTGTATGGACGATAAAAACAAGATACATAGCTAGTACCTTTTAAGACTTAGTTTATTTTGACGAGCTTTCTTATATAAACATTTATGCGCGAAAGTTCATCAAATTAAACTACAGGTAAGTTAGTCTTAAAAGGTAGTACGTCTGTATATGAATCCTTTCTTTAATGTCAAAAGAGGTAAACTAAACCCTGTGAATAATTGAGGCCCTAGTAGTTTAGTAAGGCCTCATTTTGATCGAGCTTATTGCAAAGTAAATGTCATTAAGGCCATATGGATTCTCATTTCTAACTCTGTGTTCAATACTTTCTCTTTAACTGTCTCGCCGCTGCAAGCCACCAGACAATAATTTCAATGAGCAAAACCTCCTGATCTGCTGAATGTTTTAAAAACAATTTGACTGAAAGTTGTTGGTGACTTAGTCACCAAGAACTTTCAATCAAATTGTTTTCACAATAATTACCAAGTCTAGAGATGTAATACGTTGAATATGTCGTCTGCAAAAACTCAGAAGTCAGACGGTTAATTATCCTTAGCGATGTGTGAGTGGTATCTCTAGAGGGATATCTTATGCTAGGCATCGGGGGCTGTATTCATGAAGAGGGGTTACGCCCTAGAAGCGACGTAACTAGGGCTTAAGTCCCGAAAGTGCCATAAGTCGGTATTCACGAAAAGGGTGGAGCTTATGACCATCCATCAAATTGGGCGTAACTTATGCGTAACTTATGCCCTCCAACTACAAGGCATAAGTCATTATTTATAGCGTCTTTTAGTCGAATTTCAGATATTACAGATTTTATAAATTGAATTTGCATTTAGCTGACTTTTTGTAAATATTAAAGTGTTATTTAATGGGAAGCCATAGCAGCCTTTTAAAAAAATTATTTGAGCTGAATACGCTTCCTATTTCTGTATTATATTTGGTAAATATGATAAAGCGATACATCGTTGCCTGGCAACAAGCGCGCGTGAACGGCTTCAATGATGCGCTGCGCTCAAGTCAAGTTTTCTCAAAAAGGCTTCCGAATGCTAAGTAAAAGTTGTAAGAATATAAAAATTACATGTTTTCGTAGCACTTATTTTTTGTAATGACAAGCATTTTACTAATGGAATGGTTATACGCTACGTTAGTCAGAACATCCGAATGAATTTTATTTATTTGTTACTTAGCTATTAGTATTAAACATACATACTCAATTTTGAGACTTTGCTCTTCAACACGAAGACAAGCGTCAGGCTATAGATGTTCTCTATAGATAGTACTAAACGTTGTTATTTACTCAATTTTGAGTCGATGTTAGCTAGCCTATTCAATATTCCATGTTGTGGTGAAGGACACAAATTTTAATGGCTGTAGATGCGTATGGTACTACGTCAATAAGCGGCCGATGTGACCAACTAATTCTGGCCTACATGCATTGCAGTGACGCATTTATTTTAATTTACGCCCTTCAGGTATACGGCGTAACTCCAGGGCATAAGTTATTCTTCTTCGTGAATACGGCCCCTAGTGTGGCTGATGTTAGATTGCACAACTAGATGCATTAATTTTGAATAAGATGACAATCATATTAAAAGAAATCTCACCTTATCTTCTACTAACCATTCAAGTGATAGAATTTGCCACCCATAATCCCATCCCTGATATTTTAGCTTTTTATCATGTTGGCGAAGGAAGATATGCAGGCTTTAGGAGCTTAATGTCAATACATTTCTACAGCCTATGATGGCTGTCATGATTTACTTTTCAACCAATCAGAAACAACCTAGTGTGTCTGCCTCAGAATATATGCTCAATCATAGAGGTGTCAGCTATAGTTTGGCAGTGTAGTATCAAAGTAATCATACAGGTAAGCTGTTAAATAATTTGAAACAAATTCGACTGAAAATTGTTGCTGCCACAGGTATCTATATGGCAGCAACAACTTCCAGTCAAATTTGTTTCAAAATATTCAACGGGATGGATATTACATAATAAAGAATGTATTGCATTGGCACTTTTATGACATCACTCACTATCGCATGAGGAGACAAAATGGTGGTAGTCACTGTTCAACATTTACGCGATATTACCAAGCAGATAATTGTGATACAAATAAGGGAATGTGACAGGATATGAATGATATGGAATCTATAAACCATAATCTATCGGTACAATGCAACATTTGAAATGAGATTAAACATCCCTTTATGAATAAGAAACATTATTTAAATATGTGGTTGATTAATTTGATATTGATTAATATTTATATAATGGTCAAAATCGGTTAAGAAAATCTAATCTTGCGAATGTCCTTTTTCAGGTCAAGTGAAGGCTATTTTCCAAAATTGAACATTGGAATGATTAACTCAGTTATCGAGGCAGCTATTTCAGCGCTAAATTTGTGAAAATTGCTTTCTTGGCCTTCAAGTGAGGCAGTTTTTGACTGGCTTGACTGTGAAATGGTTAATAATAATAATAATAATAATAATAATAATAATTCTAATAATAATAATAATAATAATAATAATAATAATAATAATAATTCTAATAATAATAATAATAATAATAATAATAATAATAATAATAATTCTAATAATAATAATAATAATAATAATAATAATAATAATAATTCAGTAAAATCAATTAAATCGTTTCATGTTTATTAATAGGATGAAGACAATAAACATAAGGCGCCGCGTGAACACCGCGGTAGTCATGGCAGCAAAGAGCCAGAAGCACACCATAGACGGCGCGATGAGGACAAAGTTACTCGAGAGCGGAGTCATAAAAAGGTACCGCATAGCTTTATTACATTCGAGAATCGCTAAGAATTCCCATTTTGTTTAAAGCTTGTATCCATTTTGAAAATAGATATTTTGAATAGATATCGATAGGTATTCAGTAATAGAATTTTTAGAATAATACCAACCTGAATAGTGAGTGGTGATTAACCTGTTAAGCCTTACGTTTGGTCCAGAAAATTTCTCATAGAAAATGTCCATTTGCAAAACAAGAGAAGACTGTTTTTGAAAATTTACCACTGGGAATGACTGGCTCAGTTAAATCGAGCCAGTCATTCCAGGTGTAAACCTTAAAAAATAGTTTTCTCTCGGTCTGCAAATGAATATTTCTCAAAGCCACTGCAATAGCTGTTGTTGGCTGATATGAGTGTTAAAGAATTAATTTATCTGTTAACTGATTGATGTATGGGAGAGATTTTAAAGGTACTGGTTAATGCTGGCTAAGCGGACAACTTTCTGCATATCTGCACGAAGTCTGGCTGTATTATTATGATTAGATTGTGCTCATCTGGAAATCTCAATCTCATGTCCAGCTCAGACCTCTATTAGAACCCTGTATTACCGGAATGGCAATTGCAAGGTACAATGTAATTATACACCCAGGTAAGTTGTTGAATATTTTAGAACAAATTTGACTGGGAGCTGTTGGCAGCAACAACACACAGTCAAATTAGTTTTAAAATATCCAAAACAGTTTATTAATTGTAAATTCGCCAAATTCTTACACTTTCGTGACACGTTTTTTATCCCCCCCTCTGGAAGACTGGGGTATATAGCGATCAGCATGTATGTCCGTCCATCCATCCTTCTGCCCATCCGTCTTGTCAATGCAACTCCTAGAGGTCTCAATGGATTAACTTAAAAATTTTGTCCACATCATTAGTATCGTGTGCAGATGTGCATGTGCTTTTTTCGCAATCGAAAAATTGTTCATTACAGAGTTATCCCCCTTTAAATATCTTAAAGCCGACACCTAAACTGCTTTGCCAATCATTTCTTGTCAACGTAACTCCTACAGTTTAGCTCCGATTCTTTTGAAACTTAGTAAGTGTTATCATTACCATGTGAAGGTGTGCATGTGCTAACCATATACCTGTACGCAGTGTTGCCCACAACATCTGATTTTTGGGGGTCCCAAGTACCCCACACTCAGATTTGGGGGTCCCACTGTAAAATCAGGGGGGTCCCATGGGGTCCTCATCTGAAATATGGGGGTCCCATGTTTTTTCTTAAAATAAACACAACCCATTGATCTAATTATAAAGCACTTTATTAAACATGTTGAAAGCACTAGCTATGACATTGTGTAAATACTTTTAATGTGTATATAGAGAATATTACCTATGCATAGTTTATTAACCGTTAGCACTTAACACTTTTGGCCACTATTGTAGATCACCAAAATACCTATTTTTGAAAGTTTAACACTGGAATTCATTCCACTGGTAAATTTTCAAAAATGTGTTCTGTGATCTACAATCGTGGCTAAAATTGATATATTGAAATGGCCATTGTATATTTAACTAATGACATTTGAACTGCATGTCAATAAACAATAACTTAAAGCACTGTACTTGTTTGTTGTCTGATAAACCAACCAACCTACATTGACACCCTTGTATGATTAACATTTCCAAAGACCACTACATTAGTAGTTAGCTAAGACCACTGCATTTAGGTTTTCTATAAAACCATGACTTGACTTTGGACGAATTGAAAAATTACGTGTATCTCGGGAGAGTTTGCTCAAGGACGACTTGACCTACTTCGATATAATGCGCGTATTTTTTATAATGTAACTGGAATGACTAAATATAGTGGAATACATAGGCTAAGATCAGACAAAACAATAATTTATCAAAAATAATCTGTATAAATCAGATTAAAATGCGTAATTAGTGAAAATATACTGGGCAATAACCGGATATGTCTAATTCATAGGGAGTAACTATGTAACGCGATTGCTGATTGGTTGAAGCATAGATAACGCATTAGTGTGTATCCAATAAGGATGCTTGTATCGGGGAGCTTTGAGCCCTGCGCTGTTTGGAAAAAATCAATATTTTAACGTATGCCTACCTGTAGATCGACGATATCGTTGAACATCGTTGCTGGGATGAGCTTTTGAGTTGAGATATTGGGAACACCTAACGATCGAGTATTGTTAAACATTATAAACACTAATCCATCAGTCAATCAATCAGCCGCTATTGCTAAATAAAAGACATCTTATAGCGCGTATTGATACCGTTATTCAAACAGCAATACACTGACACTGCCGCTAATCCGTCAAATGACCATTCAAATGTAAAAGGTATCACAATATCTTCCATATATTCCTTCATCCATTTAGATACTTTGATAAGTAAATAGAAAAAAATATTTTGCCTGTAAGTCGTTGCTGCTTTAGGAAAGTAGGCATGCGCAAATTAATTTCAAAATATTCAGCATATTAGTGATAACAACTTTGTGATCTGTCCAATGTTCTGAGCTGTGAAAGGGTTAAGATGCCCAGACACGTTTGTATGCCTTGATCAGTTGTATTGGATTTCTCAAGCATGAGTTCCTCTAGAGGGAGATTCCGATGTTATCCAATCAAATACTGACACAGACAGAAACATGGCGGGTATTTTTTGCAATTTGTAGGCCAAACAAGGCGACTAACATCGGGCTTGTAAACTCATTATTTATCAAAATTAGATCAAATGGAATACTAAGGATGATTTGGGGATTGTGTTTACAATTAAATGTGGTGGTTGAATCTGATTTATGGGCATTAACAATTTTGAGTTGTGCAAGAAAACATACAACAAATCATAGTCTTAAACAACGCAGTAAGTTCGTTTTTATTGAACACACAATGCATTAGGTATATTTTTTAAACTAAAAACATGGACAAATAAATATACACACACGATAATATAATCGATAATTAAGCACACGCAAAGCTACCAGTTTCCATTACACTTTTTCACTGCGTACCTCATGCGTCCTCGGGTATGCAGAGGGTTCATTTTTATGCGTCCCTCTGCCATTTTTATGCGTATATACGCGCTAAAGGATGCATAAGGACAACTCTGCCTGTACGTCCATCCATCTGCCCAAAATGTATGTATGTCCGTCTGTCAGTCCATCCATCTCTGACAATAATTTCTTGTCAACGCAACTCCTAGAGGTCTCAATGGATTAATTTTAAATTTCGTCCACATTATCAGTATCATGTGCAGATGTGCATGTGCTTTTTTTGCGGGCCAAAAATTTTTCCTTACAGATTTATCCCCCTTTAAATATCTTAACGCTGATCCATAAACTGCATTGCCACTTATTTCTTCTCAATGCAACTCCTACAGTTTAGCTCAGATTCTTTTGAAACTTGGTAAGTGTTATCATTACCACGTGAAGGTGTGCATGTGATATCCATATACCTGTACATCCACCCGTCTGTCCAAAATGTATGTATGTCCATCTGTCAGTCCATCTATTTCTGACAATCATTTCTTATCAAGGAACTCCTAGAGGTCTCAATGGATTAACTTTAAATTTTGTCCACATTATCAGTATCATGTGCAGATGTGCACGTGCTTTTTTCGCGGCCAAAAAATGATTCATTACAGATTTTTCAACCTTTAAATATCTTAAAGCCGATACATAAACTGCATTACACTAAGTGACAAAGGAGTTTAGGGTTTAGGAGGAGTTGCATTTTTCATTGATTTGTTTTTCTAGAATATTGTCCTTTACAATTAACGTTACATGTATGTCCACTCTTGATATATGTTTATCTGAAATGTTTGGATCCGGGGGAGGATATGCCGTCTTCTGATGGCTCTTTTTAGTTTTGTTGCAGAGATACATCAGTTTGAGTGTGACCTCATGTACCTAGTGATGTAATTGATTATGATGTCAGCTACTTGACTTGGCTGAGTGACAGACTGGATCCCTTCATTCAGTTACCACTCACATTCTCTTTATTGATGTGTTCGTAGGAGAAACCAGTAGCCAGTAACACACTGACACCTGTTCTAAAGGACTCGTCTGATGCTGACCCACCTGATGATCATAAAGATGATGAAGGTGATAACTATGATGATTATGAAGACGACTTTGAGGTGATGTAGATTTTAATTGCTTTTTAGATTTAGTGTATAAACTCATTATTGCTGCTAAATCAAAATATAAGATTATGCTGTTGGGAGGATTTGTGTCAATTAAAAATTTTCAATGGTCAAGCCGGCCAAAACTGGCCGCTGCAATGGTCTATGCGAATGTCCATTTGCAGACCAATAGGAGATTGTTTGAAAATTTATTACTGGAAAGCATAAGCCCGCTAGCAGAACCAGTCGGTCCCATGATATATTTTCAAAAATAATCTCTTAGCCTGTAATTGGACATTTCTTTAAGCAAATATCTAAATCTTCTTGACCAATCTTTACCATTTAAGAACTGTTTCCTAATATTCAGCATGTCCAGAGTTATTGCCCATTGAAATTAGTGCTCAGTGGCTTGCCGCAGTAAGACAATTAATAAACCTACACCTTATTGCAAAGTGTGTGTTGGAAAAAATAGAGTACTGAAATCAGGATTTGACTAAACCTCATGGCTGGAAATTTCCCAGGGAACTGGGAAATGGCAGGAAATCCTGGGAAATATTGGCGATACCTACGTTTATCTGATAGAGTTTGACATTGATGCTGTGTTAAAATCCGGGAAAATTAATTTTATGTTTTAATTAAAATATTCATATATTTCTATATGTCTAACCATTCCATATTTAATTTATAATATAATTTTGAAGGATTATGAAGAGGATTTCGAAGATGATGACGATAGTGATAATGATGACGCGAAAGATGCTGCAGAAGATGTTCGCATTAAGAAGGTAAGCGTCTTAAGTCTTTGAGGTATGATAGGTAATAATGTAAGGGAAAGGAGCAGGAGGTGGAGGGGTGTATATAAGGGGCCAAATGACCTATTTTGGATAACCTAGTTTTTTTTCCTTCTCAAAAACGACTTCTTCAGAACTGCTGAACAGATCGGGCCTAAATTTGTGAGGTATGATTAGGGGCTGACGGCCATTGAGGTTTGTTCAAGGGAAGTTGATACATAAAAAAACATGGCTGCTGTGAACCAATAAAAATGTAGTATGTATTAGTGGCTATATTGGATTTTTTTTAATTTGATGGATTTTGAAACTGAAATTGGTTATATATATATATATATATATAAAATAGAGTTTATTGGGAATGCTGCTTTCAAATTTACCATGGGAAACTGTCAGATAAATGTTTTGGTGGCCACAATTTCCATCTTGGATTTTGACCGATTTGTAGAAACGTCTAAAGATCTTCTCAGAAACCACTTGTGGGGATCGATTCAAAACTCATGAAATGTCATCTAGGGCAAGTTTGTTCAAGGGAACTTGATTGGCCAAATGCTTCAGTGGATCTAGCTGAAATTTGGGTGATATGATTAGGGACTAAAGAACATTAAAGTTTGTTTGAGTCTTTTTGGGAAGTTGATACGTTAAAAGATATGTCTGCCGTCTAAAAATTTAGCATGTTTGGCAGCCATCTTGGATTTTCCGAAAACTTCTGAGAAAATTATATAACCCTTGTTGTGTCAACTTAACCCTTTAATGGCCAAACTGACTAGACATGGTAGTATGTCACAAATAGCCATGGCAAAATTGATGGATTTGTTACACTCTAAACTTTTTATGTCAATACAAGTTTGGTTTTCTCCAGATGTAGTCTATCAATCAAGGGAAGTTATGTATCATTCTGTTCCTAAACACGTTCTCTTTGAATTGAAACCATTCCAGTAGGATTCTGTTCAGTGGAAGAGACTCTAGGGCATTATAAACAGAACTAGTCAGGGTGGATGCGGAGGTGGCAGAGGAAGTGGAGGAAGCAGAGAAATCATACTATTAACAGTAGAGGTGTAACAGTATATTGGAAAACTGGTATATTGCAATACTGCTGCCCCCAATACGGTGTATTGCAATACACAAATTGTGTACCAGTTTTTTTAGCTCATCTGGGTAGGCTTATATATTTTTAAATAATGGTGACTTTTCTGTCAACAATTGTGACACGTTTTGTCATTTGTTGATGGGTTAACTCCAAATTCTGCAGATAAACTTCTTATCGCTTGGATGTATGAATGTGAAGTGGCCACAATCTAAAAATGAGAGTTATTACCCTTGATAGATGTTCAATGTATAGAAATCTTTGGTGAAATCATTTATGGCATGTTCCGTAACTTTAAAAAAAAATTAGAACCAAATTTGGTGAATGTGTTTCTTTTGGCAATATCTATATATCTATACAGTTTATGACAATGAACATGATACATCTTGAATTAGCAGAGTTATGACCCGTGGTATAGTTATACTTTCTAATACTTTCAAGTTCGGGAGGCAAAAGCTTAGAGCATTATAATTAGTTTGTGTATCAAGTCATGTTCAATAGCTAAATAAGCAGTAAGTATAAGATAAGGCTATTATTTGTGTTGTACATGTATTCCTGTCTAATAGAGTCACACAATCACCCACTTTACTACAAATCTAGGAAGAGTAAATACAGTATTTTAACACCTCAGTACAACACCTCTTAAATAAACCAGTAGCGAATATGGCTGCCATTCTTAAATAAGTGAGCATTGCATACAAAGCAACAGACACTGGGAAATCGTCATATATTTCTCCAGCTGGTTTTCCAAATGCCTGTTTGCTAACAAGTGTTAAAAACATAACTTCAGTGTTACAGTTCCACTAATTTTTGTACATTTTCTTCTGCAGACGAGTGCAACTATATACACATATATGTAGATGACAGAGACTTGTGTGAATACATTATATCAAGCCTGTCAAGTAAAAAGAACTACTCTCAAATCATACAATCAATAATAAACATTGAAAACTGTCAAGTATTGTCAACCAGTTATTTACATGTATGTCATATATCTCCAATAAGTATTGCTACATATTGCAATACACGTTTACTGTATCACAATCTATTGCAATGCGATTTGGGCTCGCAATACTCACCCCTAATTAACAGTACTGCTAGAATTAGTGTATTTTCAGTTTGATTCATTTCTAACATCAGCCACTAGATGTCACTAGAGGACAGAGTTGACCCAAAGCACAGGAAGCCCTATATAGGTCAAGGTCAGGCCAATGGAATTTTTTGATTCACATCGGTTTTCATGTACGCAGTAATTTTTCATGTTTGAATAATCTAAAATTCATTCAGACTAGAATGGATAGGAAATGATACTATTGCACAGATTTTTTAGGGACAAAATGATAACTTTATTCCCTGGATAGATATACTACAGCTGGAGAAAATCAAACCAGTGTACGTTTTATTATGTGAGTGCTCGTGAACTGGAGACCGATCATCTTAGGACAAATTATTATACCATAAAGGGGAGACAGAAACTACATTCAGTGGCTTCAGTTAATGAAGATGGAGCACTGAATACCAGACTCCTTTCCTGTTATTGTCTAAACTGTGTTAGTAGAGATTATGAGAGATGTGAAAATGATGATTATGTTGAAACTTTCAAACTTGTGAAATTCTCTGACTCAAATAGCCAATCAATTGATTCAGATAATTCAGACGATGCCGAATCAGATACAGCTCATACTCTCCCATATCATTCAATCAATCAATAATCCAATGTATGAAATTATATTTTCAGGCAGTGTAGTTGCTGTTAGACCTAATCTGGAGTCACTGAGTGACTATTTCTTATTTCATGTCACTTCCGATGGGCTGGTCTCCCGACCAAACAATCTTACTTGTTCTGACCATTTGTGTTATGCTGAAACAAACATTTTGATGGGCTTCTATTATGAGTATGTAAAAACAACCAGGAAAGGTTGCTTCTATAAAGTCAGGGATTCCGATAATGTGATCATTCTAGTTGGATGACGTGTAATGTATGTTGGTGTAGATTTCATGGAAAATAATGGTTATACTTGCATTCTAAGAAACCAAGACCATGAGGATATCATGTGTGCAATAGCCACGATTTAACCTCCCTTAAATGTGTCAATAGTTTGCTCTGTCATTCATTCGCAACATAAAATGTGATTGTCTGGCACTGTGATGATGATGTCTCAGATTCTTGAGAGCATCTGTGAGTGTTACTAGAATTGTGTCTTCTCACACAAAAATAAGTGGGGCAATTTCTAAGTCATTTTTGGACAGTGCAAAGGCACAGATAGAATACAGGAAATGAAACATTAAGGGTCTCATGAGAAGAGTACTATCAACTCTTCAGTATGCCACAAACCAGACTCAAAATGGATGGAACTGAAGAAAGTTACGTAATTTTAATGAACGAAGGTAACTTTTGAGAAAATGAGGAAAATGTTCAGCCATTCCAATGTATTTTCTAGTTAATTAAGATCATTTAATTGCTAATATCTTGTTAAATACATGTGATTCAAAAATTTTGATTACATTTTCTTTGTGACCTTTGTGGGCTTTGAAACCTGATTGATTGTTAGAAAAATAGAAAAATGGTCAATTTTTAACATGCAATACTTTTTCATGTGACCACATGCCTATTTGAAAGGCCTAGAGAAGAGTATTTTTTAATATTTACCACTAGAATGACTGGCTCGCTAACCGAGCCAGTCATTCTAGTGGAAAAATTTCAAAATTACTCTTCTCTCGTCCTGCAGATAAACACTTAAAAACTTTAATTTTCTTACCATTACCCCTTTAATGGTCAAGCCGGCGAAAAAAATCTAGTCTTCTAAAATTAAAATATTTTGAAAAATATTGACCATGGCAAAGTGTTGATATATCAAGTAGTATTTTGTAGTGCTTTGAGGCACTGTTGACACAAGAGGGGTTAAAAGTCTAGTTCACAAAGTCATGAAACTGTAATTCTGATCATGGAGAAGCCATTGCAATTTTGCACTGCCACTGATAGTGTTACTATTTCTGTTCTTAGCATGATATTCCATTATTGCCATCATTTCTGTTTGCTAATCAGGAGCTAGAATTTATAATGAGATCTGGCTACACTCCTCACACAGGCATCCTGATACCTACATCATTGCTACAGGCGTCAGATAGTCAGCTAGACTTAGTAGGGACTGCGTGATTTGAAGCCACATGTTTTATATATGCACTTTGATGTGGAAGCTCGCCGTCGCAGCGTGTGGTCGGCGTGTGTGTACATGCACGCATGTTTTGCTGGGGTGGAGTCACAACCTGTTCACGCTCACTCTCAGTGTGTTTACGTGTTTTCTGCACTTTATATTTTGATTTCGGTGTCCCCGCATTTCACTATTTTTCACAGCACAGATGAAACATATACAATAACCAAGCTTACAGCATTACACACACATGCATACATGTAGGCACGCACCACAGACACACGCATGCTTGCACACATATGCATGCAAGCACACACGCACACTCCCAGACTATGGTTCTTGTTAGGAACATTGTCCTGACATAAGTTTTATGCTTTCTGAAGCAGTTTTCCAATAATGAGCACACACCATTTTACTTCCCGCAATCTCCCACTACAATTCTACAAAATCTGATACTCTTTAGGAATCTTTGAACAATGTAAAAATAAGTATTGCAGTGATTCAGTTTCATTCCATAAGATAAAAAAGATTAGAGGTGGTACCTTTTGTAACTTTATTTCGGAATTTGATTTCTTGATAAAGTTAGTCTACAAAAGGTAGTAAAACTGTCAGCAGAACAGAAAGCATTATGTCTGCACATCTGTCAAAGTGGCCAAAGTGAAGATCGCACCAAACTACGCCAGGAATGCAATAACATTCTGCGCCACATTAACGAACGCTTAAAAGATCTTGCTATCCAACAAGCAGATGCCCTAGCAGATGAAATCCCTGCCACTGATGACTGCCACAAAATGTTTCGGGCAGCCCGAGCCTTGAGAGTTGCTGACTACACACCACCACTAACTGTACACAACTCTGAAGGACACTTTATCAGGACTGACCAGGGCAAAGCCGAGGCAATTCGAGAATGGTTCAAGGAACAGTTTACTGTCCACGATGATGAGCCCTTGCATCCATTCTCAGGAGGACCCAGGCCATTACTAACACCAATTAATTAGGTTGAGAAGGCACTTAAAGCCCTGAAAAATGGACGTGCATCTGGACCTGATGGCATGAGCAATGAACTATTCAAATATGCAGGTGACATTATCTCAAAACCGATCACTTGCATAATCAATTCTGCTTTTTATGCACCACCTTCCCATCGACGCTGGCAGCCAAGGCATCCTTATTGCGCTAGCTACCCAAGCCCAGGAAGCCACCTGCCCCTCCCCCCCCCCCAGCCATCTGTGGCCCATTGTGCGCCTTAACAGCGTACAGAAAATCCTATCCAATGTTACTCTATGCCGCATCCGAGACAAGATCGACGACTTCACTGGATCATGTCAAAGTGGCTTCAAATGTGGACGCAGTTGTATGGGGCTCAACGCATGCTTGTGTCGGTAGTCATGTCCAAACACTGGAATTTCCGTAAAATGAGCATTGACATGTCACGAGCCTTGGACACAATTAAGCACTCAAAGATCCTAGATGTACTATGCCAGGCCAGTTGCAATGAAGATGAGCAACAACTAGTGAGACTACTGCTTGCAGACACCAAGCTGAGAGTACAAGTCCAGTCAGTGAAGTCTGTAGAGTTTGAGACATCAGTCGGCTCCCCACAGGGAGATGGTCTATCCCCTGTCCTCTTCACCGTTTACCTGGCTGCTGCATTGAAATCTGTGCGGGAAAATACTACAAGACCAAATCCCCCGGTGTCAATACTGGACATGCCACTAGAGATGGAATATGCCGACAATGTGGACTTTATAGATGAGGAAAAGAAACCCCTTGACGAACTTCTCCCAATAGCTGCAAGCAAACAAAAAATTGAGAATCTCTTTATGAATGAACCCAAGACAAAGTTCACCCACATATACCTATCTACAAAGCATGAAACTAATGAAAATGACGATACACTCCGTGGCGGCGAACCATGGAGGAAAAGTAAAATCCTGGGCTCACTGCTTTGCAGTACTGCTGACATTGCTGCACGCTGCATCATGGGAAACATAGCTTTCCAGTCCTTCTGGAAGCTATGGATTCGTAGATCAAAGATGCCCTTGATAAAAAGACTACCTTTATACAATGCAACCTGCGTATCCTTGATGCTGTATAACTGTAGTAGCTGGGCAGCTCCAAAGGCAACTCTAGACAAACTTAACGCCTGCCACCACTAACACCTACACACCATCACTGGACACCGATGATCAGAGAGCATAATTTCCAATGATGCACTATACAAGATGTGTAATACGATCACGTGCATGGAATACGCCTCCGCTGTCTGTAAAAGTCGGCCAGCAAAGATGGTCCATATTTGGCCATGTGCTAAGGATGCAGGAAGACACACCAGCACAGAGAGCCTACTGTCGGCTGGTTAGCACATGGAAATTGAAGCCGCACGTTGCCAGTGCGTCAATAAAATAAAAATACATATACTGCCAGAGCCGTGATGGAGTCAGAGTACAATAGGCTTAAATGCCAATGATTGAATCGTGGCAGGTGCATCCACAGATAGTCCCATATGAATCGTCAGTGTGTCATTATATCAGACATGTGAAAGCTGGTCTGTTAACCTGCTGAGACTTTGTCTTGGCGCGGTGGTCCAGTGGAAAGATGTCTGGTTGCTGATGCTATGCGGAGTTGCAGTATGGCGGTTCGATCCCCTGACCGGGAGATGGTGATCAACAAATTAAACTAATGGGTGCATGACTGTCGGCTAAGTTAGCACATGGAAATTGAAGCCGCACGTTGCCAGTGCGTCAATAAAATAAAAATACATACATACATACATACAAAAGGTACCACCTGATCTTTTTATGTTGTCAAGACTAACACGCCTCTTCTCTCCAGGTTCATTGCAGGGTTTTTAATGACCGTGACCTTGGATTTTTAAAATGTAAATATCACATTTTTCGGAACTCCAAGGGCAATGTCCCAATCAAGCTTTTTAGTCTATACAGTAAATACCATAAAGGGGCCTAAAAATGATTTTGATTGCACCACAGGGGGGACTAAGGTTTTATGGTATCATTTTGTCGGTCCGAATGTGCACTAAGAATTCGCATGTTGGACATTAGAGAAGTTGTCCGTTACCATAGAAACCAATGTCAAAGACACATACCCTCCAAAAGCAGAATTCTGTCATTTTAGAAGGCACATACAATGTCAATAAGACAATTTTACATGTTACATATATATTCGGAACTCCAAGGGCAATGTCCCAATCAAGCTTTTTAGTCTATACAGTAAATACCATAAAGGGGCCTAAAAATGATTTTGATTGCACCACAGGGGGGACTAAGGTTTTATGGTATCATTTTGTCGGTCCGAATGTGCACTAAGAATTCGCATGTTGGACATTAGAGAAGTTGTCCGTTACCATAGAAACCAATGTCAAAGACACATACCCTCCAAAAGCAGAATTCTGTCATTTTAGAAGGCACATACAATGTCAATAAGACAATTTTACATGTTACATATATATTTATGCAAATTGTTTGGTTTACAAACATGGAAATACACTAAAATGTACTTTTCTACAATGAGAATAATAAATTCTACCCTTTAGAGGTGTTAACGAGTGCAAATTAACCCCTATGCCCAGACAGATTACTTAACAACGAAGTCTTTTCAAGGAAACAAAAGATCTAGTGAATATTGTGACACTAATTTGACTGGTAGTTTTTTGCAGGTGTGGCTTCTAATTAAATTGGATAAAAATTACACAATAGATTACCGGTAGACCGACGATTGCCTTGAAATTGAAATACTGGTGGCACGTAGTTCAAGGGGTTAAGTGATGCAGTTATCACACGCTCTGGCATTGGGAATCATTCAGATACTGGTGCGTTGAACAACATTTACCTGAAATGAATGGCATGCAGGAGTCTAGTACTCAGTTGAATACTTCTGAGACATCTGAAAACTTTAAGAATCTTATCTATTCTGATGACTGATCATGTCTATAACTTATACACTGACTATTGCAAAATGCTAAACACATCAATGGCAACATTCTGGAACTGGCAACATTCTGGAACTCTTATTTTGTTGTTGTACGAATCCTTCTTCACTTCATTAGGTCTACTCGCGAAGGCAACTGACAGTTACAAGCCTCTGTTATATGATACATTGAATGTTTGTTTACGATCGCACAAACTATACTAGATATCTTCCAGTTTATTGGTGTGAAATGAAAAAATCGGATAAATTACACCCAGAAGCATATAGAAATATTTCACGCGGAGAGTTAACAGTTCAGAGGGCAACAAATGCCTTTGCTCAGTTACCCTGAGACCAACCTATTGAACAAACATTGAATCGATCCACCAGAAGCAGGGGTGCTATAATAAGCTTCCATTTGAAAAAAGAAGCAGTTCAAATGTGGCTTGCCACTGCACACAAGCGAGCTACTACTCGAGAATATTGTTTCCAGGTGAGTGGTATGATTGACAATACAAACCTATCAAAACACGGAAGGCACAATACACAGGATCCAGCGAGATTATGCAGATGTTCAAAAGTTTGTGACTCTTGTTCAGAATCTTAGCAATCCATACAAATGTTCTGGTGAGCTAGTTCGACATCTAGAGTTGTTGTTAATGAATCTATAGCTGAGGAGATTAACCAGGCATATGTCAAGGGCAAGGAGGCCGTATCCTCCTTTATACCATCGAGACTTCCACCAAACATATTTCCTTCTATGCAACATTAAAGAAACTTAACTTGAAAACCTTCAGCAGTCTAAACAAGACAAAGCCTATAAAAGTTGGAAATCAAAATATCTTATTGAAGGCTGATGGCAGTCTGTTTGCACGTGTGCTAGTTATGGCAGTCTGTTTGCACGTGTGCTAGTTATGTCAGTCTGTTTGCACGTGTTCTAGTTATGGCAGTCTGTTTGCACATGTTCTAGTTATGGCAGTCTGTTTGCACGTGTTCTAGTTATGGCAGTCTGTTTGCACGTGTTCTAGTTATGGCAGTCTGTTTGCACGTGTTCTAGTTATGGCAGTCTGTTTGCACGTGTTCTAGTTATTGCACAGGCTAGAAAGTTTGACCTTTAAACAGTTCTCAAACATTATCGAGGCCCAAGACCTTGGTCTGTTGCAGAGGTTGATGGATCATTTGCTAAGACATCGAAGTCAAAGTTGTCCAAACTAATTGAAAAAGTTCAAAAGCCTGCCGAGATGGTACCCAGCAATTCAGTCTGAATTATAGATCTCACGGCCGTTCTCCGAGCATTATCAGATCTACCCAGCACATTTTCTGATCTGGCATCATTAATCCGTGACAAAGTGTTAGTACTTACAGGAGATAATTCGGGTGTTGACATTATAGCTGATGAATATCCCAGTGTCTCGATTAAATCTGCTGAAATGAATCTGCGTGCTCTGGGCAATTCGAATAAAAAATTAGTTTTGACACACAATAAATACCCAAACAATGGAAAAAGTTCCTTTCCTGTGGTGAAAACAAAACTGCCCTTGTTTAATTCCTTTTTATTGGATGGTCCAAGCAAACTTATGCACCCAAACTTGCCTCCAGTTCCATTTATTATGTGCATGAACACATGTGTCACCGGTATGTGGTTATAAATGATACTGTCACCTGAGATGAAGTCCCTGAGTTGGATTCCACACAAGAAACGGCAGATACGTGCTTTGCATGCCAGAGCTGCTGGAAACTCAAGTGTTGTTATCCAGCCATCAGCTACCGATGTGCTGGTATTTGCATACCACTCACTCTCAGCAGAAAATAAACACCAAGCTGTATATATATGCTGGAACAAAGGCGCGTACTCGTTTTATTGATGTCAATGCTCTTTCCCAAAAGCTACTAAGACCGACTGTATGTAAACCATTGCCAGGATTACATTCATTTACAGGATGTGACACCGATAGTGCCTTTTTAGCTCACGGTAAGAAGAGGGCGTTTGATATCGTTGTTACAAACCCAGTGCATTGTGAAGCAATGGCTAGCATGGGAAACCAAATTTCTGTCAGCGAGGATACTCTGGAGGATGGTGAAAGGTTTGTTTGTGAATTATATGGAAAGCCTGGAGATGATGGAGATGAAGCAAGATATAAGAATTGTGTGGTAAAATCGCACAAAGTCATCAATTGCCACCCTGTAAAGATGCCCTTCCGAAGCATACAGAAAGAGAAAATTATTAGGCTCTAATATGGAGATCTTCCTTAGAACCACGGCCTGTTATACCCGGTCCATGTGGGCATGGATGGGTGGTAGCCAATGGTGAAGTTTCAGTAGACTGGATGGATCATCTACCAGCTCCAAAAGCGATTCCTGAACTGCGTAAATGTGGTTGTAAAGCGGGTTACTCTGGAAATCATTGTTCCTGTTTCAGAAATAAAATACCATGTACAGACTGTTGTAGTTGCACTGAAAACTGTGAGAACTTAATGACTGTAGATGATTGGGAACCTGACAGTGACATCGACTGAACACGTGGCAGAGATACCTTGATTAACTAACTGATCTACACATACAGAAAATAACTGTTAATGTCACACTTAAACCACCATTTGAGTTTTTGTTTTATTGCTGCTCATACAGGATAATGTTCTGTAAGAACTGTCATCATTTGGCATTAGAAGTTATCTAACAAATTTAGCAAATGATACATGTATTATACATCCATCTTTAGTGGCTATGTTTTGATGGTCCATTTATTGTTTCCAGTATAGACAGGTTTGACTGTAGTATCAGCGCTTAGAGCATGCAATCGCATGGAGTTCAGCGCAATATAAATGCACTATCTATCTATCTATCTATCTAGTATTAACTTATTTTATGAAGTAATAATATAAATAGGAAAACATGGAAGTCTTCTTATAGAATTGTATATTTTGCCATTTTAGTTTGAGTAAACAGTAATTAACAGGCAGGTGACCTGATGTGTGATAATTAGATTCCAAAAATCCATTGCCAAATTTGAATTTCAGTAAGCCTGTAAGCCGTCAAATCAAAAAATTTGCAAATAATTCTAAGATTGAAAGCTAAATTGCATATTTCCTGTTATCCTTTACCTCGTACGTGTTATTAGCAAATTTCAAAATTGAATACAGAGGGTGGAGTCAGATTTTGTTGTTGGAAACCTAAACGGACACGGTGTGGCAAGTCCAACACTTAAAAGCATTGTAGACACCCTAAGCTTTCCAACGATACCATAAAACCTTAGTCCCCCCCCCCCCCCCAGCTCTGTGGTGCAGCCAAACTGAAAAACTATTGGGCCATCTCATTGACTATTTTGAAGATAACCTCATTTAAGGATAATTTGAGTTATCATGCCAGACACATGGACAGATTGACCGACACACGTACAGAAAAATACACATACAGACAGCGCTATCAGAATAGTGTCGCAACACTTAGTGGCAAGATTAATAATTTTAAAATTAATTATTGATTGAATTAGACATTCATCTATCATGCTAAGGTGTCGAGATGATGGGTGTACATTAGAGATATGACTTACAATAGCAAGATCCATTTCTAGGTAGCTAAGCTCCACCCATGGCAGCAACAGCACCAGTCAAATTAGATTAATTTATATTCAACAATATTTAAAGCGATGCTAATCTCATCTCAAATGTTGTATTGCACCGATAGAATATGGTTTATAGATTCCATATCATTCATACCCTGATCTGTATCGTAATTACCTGTTTTGTAATATCAAGTAAATGTTGAACAGTGATCGACACCATTTTGTCTCCTCAAGCTATTGTGTGTAATGTCATGTAAGCGCCAATGCATCACATTCTTTATTATGTAATGCTCATCCCATTGAATATTTTGAAATTCATTTGACTCGAAGTTGTTGCTGCCTATGTGGGGATGCGGTGGGGGGTGGTGGGCTGTACTTTCTTAAAATAGCACATATGCATATACTGATAACGCGATGTACATGGCAGAAATTAGGTCCGTTATTGGGTGCATCTAACCGCTAAAGGGAGACAACTGTTTATGTCAAAATCTTAGCATGTAGGCCTTCCTCGGCCGATGTAGTCCTGAGTGAACAGGTCGGTTACAGCCGGGGTGTAGGCATGAGAGGGTTAAGTACGTAAATTGATCCCAATATGGCCCGAAATGTGGGCGGAGCTTAGCTATAGATGGGTGCAGAAAATCTAGAAATGTATCTCAATTTCAAGACATTTATACAGGAAAACTATCGGAATATTTTAAAAGTAATTTGACTGGAACCTGTTGCTAACATAAACAGCAACAACTCCCAGTTATATCATTAAAAAAATATTTAATTTTAATTTGTTTAAAGGTGCATATTCACACCAAAATGGTTGAAAATAAAATTGTTGAAACTATATACTTTTACTGGCTTAAATTGTGTACCTCAATGTAATGAAATGAAAAAAATCTTAAATAATAAATAAATTTTGTAGGTTTAGTTGTGAATTTGAATTAGGGACTCATGGCTTTAATTCAATTTGACAGCTTAAAAAATTATATTAATTTATACTATGAAATCATCATATGCTAACATGTGTTTCGTTTCATTACATCTAGGCACACAATTTAAGCTTCTAAAAGTATATAATTTTAACAAAATTATTTTGACCCAATTTGCTGTGAATATGCACCTTTAATTGTTAATCTTGTCGGGTCTTTCAGATTTTTCAAATTATTCAAATAAATATTGCCTTGTTTTTTAGACCTAGTTTTCTGTGCTTTAACCCGTTACCATGTTTAACACCCAAGCTGACCAAAAATGCCTTTCTCAGTGGTCTCAAGAAATATCAATTTGCAGACCAGAAGACTATTTTTGAAGATTTACCACTGGAATGACTGGCTTGATTACTGAGCCAGTCATTCCAGTGATAAATCTTAAAAAATAATCTTATCTTTATGTGAAAATGGACATTTTTGTATGAGAAAATTGAGATTCTCGTGAACAAATTTGAGGGTTAATTAATGTGTTAATATTTCTATGTGTGTCTTTGTTGTAGATGGACGATGTTGATGGTGTTATCAAGGCCCTGGATGCGGAGAATGAGAGGATTTTTTCTGGATCAAGGAGAAGCAATTGGTCAGATTCGGTTAGTTAAGAAGAATAACTTGTCATTTATCTGTGCGTGATTTGTGTCGTATTCACCGAATATCATCTTGATAAATGTATTCATGCACATGTAATGGCACGCGTATACATGGCCACACATACGCACGCACGCGCACACACACACACACACACACGCACACACACACACACACACACGCACGCACGCACACACATGCACACACACGCACGCACAGCATGATAGCTAGTTCACATGGTCAAAGGTCAAGGTCACTGACCTTGATACAAAACTGTTTTTTCAATGTTAAGTTTCTCGGCTTATTTTTCAGTATTGGTTAATCCTATTAGAACTAAACTTAGGTACATTGTTACCTATAATGTTAGGAAGCAGCATGTCGATACTGCAGTCACAAGGTCAATGGTCAAGGTCATTCTGACCTCTACAAAACATTTTTTTAATGTTAAGTATTTAGGCTTTGCAACTCTTATGTTATATTTGGGATTGCTTAACCCTAATGGAACAGAACTTGGGTACATGGTTGCTTATGCCAAGAGGATACAGGATGGTGACATGCAGGTCACCATGTCAAAGGTCAAGACCATTCTAATATTGTTATTTGACCTCTGCTTTTCAACGGTAGGTTTTTCCATTCACAAATCAATTATATTTCAGGATTGGTTAATCCTATTTGAACTAAAATTGAATACATGGTTACCTATAATGTTTGGAAGCAGCATAATAGCACCGAGGGCACAAGGTCAAACCTCAATGCCACTGTGACAAACAGGAGAAAGGCGAGATATTTAATTCTACAGAATTCTTGTTTGCCATCTTTAGCGCTAAGGGGTTACTGTTTAATTAGAACATGCAATTTAGTTATTGTTTTATCAACCAGTTAATGGCCAAGGAGAAGACTATTTTTGAAAATTTACCAATGAAATGACTGGCTAACATAACGCTTTAACCCTCAAATTTATTCAAGAACATTTCAATTTTTTCATAGAAAATTTTTGATTTGCAGACCAAGAGAAGACTATTTTTGAAAATTTATCATTGGAATGACTGGCTCAGTTAACAAGTCAGTCATTCCAGTGGTAAATTAAAAAAAATAGTCCGCTCTTCGATTGCAAATGAACATTTTTTAATGAGAAAATTTAAGTTTTCATGAACAAATTTAATATTAGACATGCTAGATGGGACCTTCTTTAAGATCCTATACATTTTATGCTTACTCTGTATGCACCATTTCAGAGATTTTAATTTTCTTTTCAGACAGAGTTATCCGACGAGAGATTTAAACCAGATAATGACAAGGAGAACCGACACACTCATGACACACACCCGCGGCCGATGACTGGCCGGAGTAGGACATTTATCAATTTTGTATCTGCAAAACAGCGAGCGATTACGAATTCTGCTGCCTATAAGACGCGAAAGCGAGCAAGGGATTTGTTGAAGCTGGTTGAGTTAGATGTGACGCATTTTGACATGTTTGATTTGCCACCTGTTAAAGAGTATGATTTGTACATCAGGAGCTTTGGCCGCTCTGACACAAAACAGGTAATGTGTTATTTATCTAGTCCCGTGAATTAACCAAATAATTGTCAAATTTGATCAAGAAAATCTAAATATGTACTTAATCAATGTGCATTTACCGTACAAGAGAAGACTTTTTAATATTTACCACCGGAATGACTGGCTCGGTTATCGAGCCAGTCATTCCAGTGGTAAATTAAAAAAAAGTTTTCCCTTGGCTTGCACCTCGACATTTCTCAAGACCACTGCAGAGGTAATTTTGGCCGTTTTGGCCAATAAAAACTTGAATAATTTGAATACTAGTCTAAGATTATTAGACAAGTTTCCTGTCTCGATTTCATGCTGTAACACTCCCCACAAGCCTACTCCTGGTTCGTGGCCATGTGAAGGTCCTTGAGAACATAATTTGTTTTTCAAGGCCAGTAACTCTAAAGTTCACCAATAAATCCTGGTAAAAGTATATTTTTTACAATATAAAACTTATTGTTTTGAATATTTTGACATTAATTTGACTGGAAGCCATATGGCTGCATAAGCCATTAATTAATTTCAAACTATTCAACAGTTTTCCTAAATGGTTGCCTTGAAACTTAGATATGGGGAATTCATTGGTGTAAGGGTTAAAAGTTCCTGGTTTTAGTAAATTGATGTGAAAATGCTTAAATTTAGCAAAGACCTTGGAATACCTACTAGTTAGATATATTTGCACAAAACTATTATTCAAGAAATTATTTTTGAAAACTTACCACTGGAATTACTAGCTTGATGGAATCTCAAGAATAGTTTTCTCTTGGTATACAAATGGGCATTTGTCAAGACCACTACAATTGGCGTGATTGGCAAGTCACGGCTTTGCTATCAAATGATGAAAAAACATGTGTGAATATATTAATTTAAAAGGAATTCAAGATTTCAAAGTTCAAGATGTAGCATCATATAAGATCATAAAATGATTAAATTAAAAATTCTTGAGCAAAGTCATTAATGCGCTTGATAAATAACAGTTCTTGATCAATTGAGAGAATTGACCTGTCATTTAAGTACCTGACATTAACCAAATACAGCAATAGTTGGCTGACGTCACAATCAAAGTGACATATACCTCCAGCAAGACAATTGAATAATCTTTCATTTGTGTACAAATTGTATGGCTTTAATAAATTCACAACTTTGTAAAGATTCTCTTGAATATTTTGGAATGCACCCCCCCCGGCAAATTAATTTCAAAATATTTAACAGTTTACCTGAGTGTATAGTACCTCGAAATTTAGATTCTGGAAATTCAGGTTTCGAAGTTTCAAATTGATTCCAACACCCATAATTAGTATCTTGAAATGGGAAGATGTTAGCTTGAATTGGCAGTGCTGTAACTTAGCATTTTGAGATAGATATTAGCTAGAAATGGGCAGATATTAGCTAGAAATAGGTGGATCTTAGCTAGAAATGGGTGGATCTTAGTTAGAAATGTGTGGGTCTTCGATAGAAATGGGTGGATCTTAGCTAGAAATGGGTAGATCTTAGCTAGAAATGGGTGGATCTTAGCTAGAAATGGGTGGGTCTTCGATAGAAATGGGTGGATCTTAGCTAGAAATTGGCGGATCTTAGCTAGAAATGGGTGGATCTTTGATAGAAATGGGCGGATCTTACATGTAGCTTATAGAGCTGGGCGGTCTGACGGTAGTACCGTGAGAACCGTGGTATACCGTGAACCGATACCGTGACCGTTGACATTTCCAAATACCGTGAATACCGTCCATAATGTTTGAGCAATATTTGAGAAATATATTCATAAAATCTGACTTGACCAAGGGTAAATAAGTGCTAATAGTGCCAAAAATACAGGCATCCCTAACTATTAGCCGAGTTCAGGTGAAAGGGTTGTTGTAAAAACAAACGTCAAGACGTCAATTACAAAATAATGACAGGCAGAATTGTATGTCAAACGTACGTCTTGAAAGTCTCACGGTAAAATTGCTTTATTTAAAACATCTAAACTCATTCTCTGGCCATCCGCCGGTAGTAATTACACTATAATATATTCCCTATTCCAGTTTCTATTATTTGTAATTTATTACTCCAAGCATCTTGTCACCGAACAAACACGCTAGAATAACAAAATAACATACAAACTGTGTGCTATTCAAACACGACAGCGATCTCGCAAAGACGTATCTGATTGGTTGTTCATGAACTAGACCGTGGGAAAATACATTACTATGCTGAATCTATCAATGAAAATTTACTAAAACGTAGTATTTGCTCGCGCCATTTTGATCACGTGCTAATTTATTAACAACGAGCAGCGTTGAAGTCGTTATTTTTTATTTTTCTGGCTTGTTTTAAGAAATTTCTTTACGGATTAAATCCAGTTTAAGTAACGACACCTACAAATTATAGTGTTTTAGTTTTTGTAATTCATTTTTCAACTGGCTACACGTCGGAAGTTCGCAGAAATAGCTTTTTACACGCATTGTCCACGTGAAGCATGGCGAGTAACGAGTCTGCACATCGGGTAGTCGGTAATTATCAGAAGCTCTGGAATCGGCTATATTCAATGTCGTGTTATATGTATGTGTATAGGCCTGTTTTCGCGAGTAACAGAATATACGACTCGAACAGAAATAAAAGCGTACAACACTCGCCCCGTTTAAATACTCGCGGATTTTGTCTGGACTCGACTGCCAAAATAAAATTTACCGTTTGCTGTCGCACGCATTAATAGCAAGAACAATCCAGATTGAAAATAGTGCACCCCAATGTCTCAAACAGCGGGTTATAGTTAGCGAGTCGACCACACCCTTTGACCGATATTCCCGTGAATGATATTACGTCACTAAAAATAGTGACCTAATAAAATCGTGAAACTAAACAGTCGCAATAGCCATGTTTTTCTTCTCTAAATCAGGAAGCCGATTTATTTATTTTACCTATATTTACCTTTGATTGGAGATGGAAGTGAAAAGGAAATGGAAAAAATTGTTCTAATTTCGTGGCATGCCTCAAGCTCAGATGACGGTATACCGTGGTACCGCGGTATTTTTTCATGGTACCGGTACCGTCATGTAAATATCAATACCGCCCAGCTCTAGTAGCTTATAATGGGCAGGTATTAGCTAGAAATGGGCAGATATTATCTAGAAATGGGTGGATCTTCGATAGAAATGGGCAGATCTTAGCTAGAAATGGGTAGATCTTAGCTAGAAATGGGTGGATCTTAGCTAGAAATGGGTGGGTCTTCGATAGAAATGGGTGGATCTTAGCTAGAAATTGGCGGATCTTAGCTAGAAATGGGTGGATCTTTGATAGAAATGGGCGGATCTTACATGTAGCTTATAGAGCTGGGCGGTCTGACGGTAGTACCGTGAGAACCGTGGTATACCGTGAACCGATACCGTGACCGTTGACATTTCCAAATACCGTGAATACCGTCCATAATGTTTGAGCAATATTTGAGAAATATATTCATAAAATCTGACTTGACCAAGGGTAAATAAGTGCTAATAGTGCCAAAAATACAGGCATCCCTAACTATTAGCCGAGTTCAGGTGAAAGGGTTGTTGTAAAAACAAACGTCAAGACGTCAATTACAAAATAATGACAGGCAGAATTGTATGTCAAACGTACGTCTTGAAAGTCTCACGGTAAAATTGCTTTATTTAAAACATCTAAACTCATTCTCTGGCCATCCGCCGGTAGTAATTACACTATAATATATTCCCTATTCCAGTTTCTATTATTTGTAATTTATTACTCCAAGCATCTTGTCACCGAACAAACACGCTAGAATAACAAAATAACATACAAACTGTGTGCTATTCAAACACGACAGCGATCTCGCAAAGACGTATCTGATTGGTTGTTCATGAACTAGACCGTGGGAAAATACATTACTATGCTGAATCTATCAATGAAAATTTACTAAAACGTAGTATTTGCTCGCGCCATTTTGATCACGTGCTAATTTATTAACAACGAGCAGCGTTGAAGTCGTTATTTTTTATTTTTCTGGCTTGTTTTAAGAAATTTCTTTACGGATTAAATCCAGTTTAAGTAACGACACCTACAAATTATAGTGTTTTAGTTTTTGTAATTCATTTTTCAACTGGCTACACGTCGGAAGTTCGCAGAAATAGCTTTTTACACGCATTGTCCACGTGAAGCATGGCGAGTAACGAGTCTGCACATCGGGTAGTCGGTAATTATCAGAAGCTCTGGAATCGGCTATATTCAATGTCGTGTTATATGTATGTGTATAGGCCTGTTTTCGCGAGTAACAGAATATACGACTCGAACAGAAATAAAAGCGTACAACACTCGCCCCGTTTAAATACTCGCGGATTTTGTCTGGACTCGACTGCCAAAATAAAATTTACCGTTTGCTGTCGCACGCATTAATAGCAAGAACAATCCAGATTGAAAATAGTGCACCCCAATGTCTCAAACAGCGGGTTATAGTTAGCGAGTCGACCACACCCTTTGACCGATATTCCCGTGAATGATATTACGTCACTAAAAATAGTGACCTAATAAAATCGTGAAACTAAACAGTCGCAATAGCCATGTTTTTCTTCTCTAAATCAGGAAGCCGATTTATTTATTTTACCTATATTTACCTTTGATTGGAGATGGAAGTGAAAAGGAAATGGAAAAAATTGTTCTAATTTCGTGGCATGCCTCAAGCTCAGATGACGGTATACCGTGGTACCGCGGTATTTTTTCATGGTACCGGTACCGTCATGTAAATATCAATACCGCCCAGCTCTAGTAGCTTATAATGGGCAGGTATTAGCTAGAAATGGGCAGATATTATCTAGAAATGGGTGGATCTTCGATAGAAATGGGCAGATCTTAGCTAGAAATGGGTGGATCTTCGATAGAAATGGGCAGATCTTAGTTAGACATGAGCGGATCTGAGCTTGAAATGGGCAGATCTTAGCTTGAAATGGGCAGATATTAGCTTGAAATGGGTGGATCTTAGCTAGGAATGGGTGAATCTTCAATAGAAATGGGCGGATCTTAGCTAGAAATGGGTGGATCTTAGCTAGAAATGGGCGGATCTTAGCTAGAAATGGGCAGATCTTAGCTAGAAATGGGCAGTTATTAGCTAGAAATCTGCAGATATTGGCTTGAAATGGGCGGATTTCAGATAAAAATGGGCAGATCTTAGCTAGAAATGGGCAGATCTTAGCTAGAAATTGGCAGATCTTAGCTAGAAATGGACAGATATTAGCTTGACATGGGCAGATATTAGCCAGAAATTGGCAGATCTTAGCTAGAAATGGGCAGATCTTAGCTAGAAATGGGCAGATCTTAGCTAGAAATTGGCAGATCTTAGCTTGACATGGGCAGATATTAGTTAGAAATTGGTGGATCTTAGCTAGAAATGGGCAGCTATTAGCTAGAAATGGGCAGATAGTAGCTTGAAATGGGCGGATCTCGGATAGAAATGGGCGGATCTTAGCTAGAAATGGATGGATCTTAGATAGAAATGGGCAAGTCTTAGCTAGAAATGGGCAGATCTTAGATAGAAATTTGTGGATATTAGCTAGAAATGACCAGATCTTAGCTAGAAATGAGCAGATCTTAGCTAGAAATGAGGTCTTAGGTAGAAATGGGCAGATATTAGCTAGAAATGGGTGGATCTTAGCTAGAAATCAGCAGATATTAGCTAGAAATGGGCAGATATTAGCTAGAAATGGGCAGATATTGGTTTGAAATGGACGGATCTCAGATAGAAATGGGCGGATCTTAGCTAGAAATGGGTGGATATTCAATAGAAATGGTCAAGTCTTAGCTAGAAATGGGCTGATCTTAGCTAGAAATTTGTTGATCTTAGCTAGAAATGAGCGGAGCTTAGTTAGAAATGGATGGATCTTAGATAGAAATGGGCAAGTCTTAGCTAGAAATGGGCAGATCTTAGACAGAAGTTTGTGGATCGTAGCTAGAAATGAGCAGATCTTAGCTAGAAATGAGGTCTTAGATAGAAATGAGAAGGTCTTAGATAGAAATGTGCAGATCTGAGCTAGAAATGAGGTCTTAGATAGAAATGAGAAGGTCTTAGATAGAAATGGGCAGATCTGAGCTACAAATGAGCAGATCTTAGATATAAATGAGCAGATCTTTGATAGAAATGTGCAGATCTTAACTATAAAGGGGCATATCTTAGCTAGAAATAGGCAGATCGTAGATAGAAATGAGCAGATCTTAGCTAGAAATGGGCAGATCTTAGCTTAGAAATTAGCAGATCTTAGATAGCAATGGGCAGATCTTAGCTAGAAATGGGCAGATCTTAGCTTAGAAATAGACAGATCTTAGATAGAAATGAGCAGATCTTATGTAGAAATGGGCAGATCTTAGATAGAAATGAGCGGATCTTAGCTAGAAATTTGTGGATCGTAGCTAGAAATGAGCGAAGCTTAGCTAGAAACGGACAGATCTTAGCTAGAAACGGACAGATCTTAGCTAAAAATTAGCAGATCTTAGATGGAAATGAGCAGATCTTAGATAGAAATGAGCAGATCTTAGATAGAAATGGGCAGATCTTAGATAGAAATGAGCAGATCTTAGGTAGAAATGAAATCTTAGATAGAAATGGGCAGATCTTAGATAGAAATGAGCAGATCTTAGATAGAAATGAGCAGATCTTAGATAGAAATGGGCAGATCTTAGATAGAAATGGACAGATCTTAGCTAAAAATTAGCAGGTCTTAGATAGAAATGAGCAGATCATAGATAGAAATGGGCAGATCTTAGATAGAAATGAGCAAATCTTAGATAGAAATGAGCAGATCTTAGATAGAAATGGTCAGATCTTAGATAGAAATGGGCAGATATTAGATAGAAATGAGCAGATCTTAGATAGAAATGGGCAGATCTTAGATAGAAATGAGCAGATGTTAGGTAGAAATGAGATCTTAGATAGAAATGGGCAGATCTTAGATAGAAATGGGCAGATCTTAGCTTAGAAATGGATCTCTCTATTGGCAGACTGACTCTTTGACTCGTTGTTTTAATTTCAGGCTTACATACAAACTAATGAGGATAACATCGAGCGTGACGTACAAACTGAAGAGATTCAGACTTGCCAGATGTGGACACAACATCCGTCTGATGACGTGCTAGCATGTGGAAGTAAGAGCAGTGTATGGTATAGTCCTGATTTCAGAAAGCAAATTTATAATGAGCCCATAGAAGCTAGAATGGTTGTTAAAAACATTTTGAAAGCAATCTTGCTGAAAGTTGTTTGTGTCTTAGACAGCAGCAGCTTATAGCCACATTGTTTCCAAAATAAGCAGCTGTTATTGAACTGAGTCAAGGAAACTAACAATTTAAAATTGACCAAAGTTAACGCTTTAATGGTCATGAATCAAAATTTTTGCTTCGTGGATGTCCATTTGCAAGCCAACAGAAGGCTGTGTTTTAAATTTAACCACTTGAATCACTAACTCAGTTATGGAGACAGTCATTCTAGGGGTAAAATTTTATAAATACTCTGCAGATTGAGACTGCTCAAGGCAATTGTTAAAGCCCTTTTTGACCATTAAAGGGATTAATCCTGAGGAGTCATGTTTTCAAATCCTATCATCTATTAATGGCCACTTGTGTCAAAGGACCCCTCACCACCACCCCACACACACGTCTAAAGTTGAGTGCCATTTTATTTCCGAATTGGTTTTACCAATTAAGGCATTGGAATACTCAACAGCAATCTATTCAGTGAGCCATCTTGAAAATATCTAAGACTGAATGGACCATCTTTAAGAGATTTGCACTCTAAACCATGCATGCCGTGCTTAACTGTTTAACATTCATATCAGCCAAAAACGGCTTCTGCAGTGGTCTTGAGAAATCTTCATTTGCAGACCAAAAGAAGATTATTTTTAGAAAGTTTACCACTGGAATGACTGGCTCGATAACCGTGCCAGCCATTCCAGTGGTAAATTTTCAAAAATGCTCCTCTGTCGGTCTGCAAATGGATATTTTTTTATGAGAAAATTGAAATTTACTTGAATAAATTTGAGGGTCAAAGTGTTAAAATGGACCCCAGCATAGAGTGTAATCATAGCACAACAGCACTTCAAAGATAGACACAATTATTTGTTACCATACCTCTGTGATTTGCTGCACATGATGATTGAATCTTGAGCCCTGATGATGAAAATACTGATGATTATTACAATGATAATGGTACAATGAAGGGATCTAATCTGTCAAGTATCCTAAACTCTAATAAGCAATCTGTCAGTCATTAGTTGAAGTCACAATCAGATGACGTAGATCCGACACGAAATGGGCAAACATCCAACGGTGATTGTCTGAATTGTATTGCTTTGGTGAAGTTATGATTTAATAAGCATTCTGTTGAATTTTTGAAACTGCACAGGAGCTGTTTCTGCGTGTAACCTTTTAAAACTAATTTGACTGGGAGCCCTTAGGGGGCAGTAGCAGCTAACATTCAGATTAGTTTCAAAATAGTCAGTATCTTATTTACCTGTATATTTACATTGAAATTTAGATTCTGGGACTTGAGGTAAAATTTCAAATCGACCCCATCACGTTTAAGGCGTTGGTGAAGGTTAGCTAAAGATGTATCTCTCTATTAAGGATTCGTAATGGAGGTATCCCGATTTAGCCATGCCCCACACATCTTTAGCCAAGCTCCACCCACACTTCGCCCGTGTTCGGATCAATCGATCCCTGACTATAAATTTTCAGTAAACTATACAAATAAGCTTTTGAATATTTTGAAACTAATTTGACTGCGTGCTGTGGCAACAGCGCCCAGTAAAATTAGTTTCAAAATTTTCAACAGCATGTTTATTAAATAATAAAGACATACAATTCATGTGCTAAGGATGCCAGTAGAGACAGGAGCACATAGAGCCTTGGAATGCGCCCTACACGGAGCCAGCAAATACAAAGCCAGGTGAGGACATCATTGTATAACCCTGCTACGAGGTGACCAAGAAAGCAGGACTCGGTACACTCAAGTCAAGAATGGACCTGAGGAAGCTAAGGATTTCGGCTGAGGACAAGACACAATGGGCAGAAGCGAAGAGGGACTGATTGCAGCTATAGGATGTTTCTACTACTACAGCCGCAAAATACAGTAATAATCCATAGAATTCATACAACAATGCTTAGTCTATCATCAGTTAAGCATTCGTGACGAACTTATCTACATCATTCATAACGTAATTGATTATGATGTCATCCTACATGTCACATAGTTGATTATGACATCATATGCCTGACTGATGAACTGGATTCATGAACTGCTCTGTTTTTTTCAGGAGGTGATGGTATTAGTGCTCTAGAAGATACCGAGGCATCATTGAGCAGTGTTAGTCTAAGATCTTCATCCTCAACCAGACTAACAACCTTTGTGAACAAGGCTGCACAGGTTTGTGGATTGTATGTAGGATGTAGTCATGATATAATAAGAAACAACAGTTTTGAAATTTACATTTGCAAAATAAGTGTGGAAATATAGGGTGGTATATATACCGTTTGCTTTGCGCATCAATCTAGGCGTCCGTCCATTCAGGCTTTCATTTCCGGATGATAGCTCGAGTTCTATTGAAGGGATCATTACCAATCTGGCGTGGGAGCTTGTCCTTGGTGGTCCGAAGAACCATATCAATTTTGGCATCAAACGGTCAAACATCAAGGTCACGGTGGCCTAATTAATTATGGAATATTGCGTTTCCGTATGATAACTCGAGTTGTATTGAAGGAATCGTTACCAATCTGGGGTGGGAGCTTGGCCTTGGTGCTCCGAAGAACCATATTGATTTTTGCGCCAAACGATCAAAGGTCAAGGTCACAGTGGCCTAATTAATTACGTTTCCGGATGATCACTCGAGTTCTATTAAAGGAATCTGTACCACTCTGGCGTGGGAGCTTGTCCTTGGTGGTTCAAAGAACCCTATCGATTTTGGGATCAACGCTCAAGGGTACGGTGACATAATTAATGACGTAATATTGCGTTTCCGAATGGTAGCTTGAGTTCTATTGAAGGGTCATTACCAATCTGGCATGGTGGTCTGAAGACCCTATCGATTTTGATGTCAACGGTCAAGGTCACTGTAACCTAATTAATGATATAATATTGCTTTTCCAGATGATAACTCGAGCTCGATTACTAATCTAGGTTGTCCTTGGTGTTTCGAAGAACCCTATTGGTTTTAGTATGTGTCAACGGTCAAGGTCACGGTGACCAATCTTGGGTGGGAGGTTGGGCTTGGCGGAAGGGATGGCCATACTCTAGCAATCTC
Organism: Chaetoderma sp. LZ-2023a; assembly: GCA_034401795.1. Classification (NCBI taxonomy): domain Eukaryota; kingdom Metazoa; phylum Mollusca; class Caudofoveata; order Chaetodermatida; family Chaetodermatidae; genus Chaetoderma; species Chaetoderma sp. LZ-2023a. The sequence continues at coordinate 81,291,810 of CM067364.1, forward strand.
CGATTGTCGTTCTTGTTAATTTTGCTTTTGTAGGATTTTAATTAAACTGCAGACATTTGTTCAATGCAATGTTAGTATATTTGAAAGAGTTACTGGTGTTTTATTCTCGTCGTCGTCATTGTCACCTTCATCATCATCATTGATTCATTCAAATACTGTTCATACTATCTGCCACACTTCATTTAATTCACCTGCTATGAAACTAATATTAGGTTCTTAAGTTAAGGCTCACAACATGTATATACTATATAATTACACCTACATCAAATAAAGATGTCATTTTCTCGTGCTGGTAGATGAAACTTTTGTAAAAACAGTCAACATTGTTGCTGAAAACTTTGCTGCCAGCCTTTGCAGTGGTGTTGATAAATATCACTTTGAAGGCCAAGAGTATACTTACCTCCCTAATACTTTTGATATTGCTAAATATTGGCTTTCACTCAATAAACACTCAGATTTAAAACAGTTAGGTGCCCCTACTGGGCAGGGAGTCAGAGCGTAGTCTGGCGGATGCCAGCCCCACCACCGCGCATGCGCAGACTAGCACTACCTCTTTGCTAGATTATTGGCAGAGAGTTCACACATGTCTTTTTGTGCTGGAGCTTTTCTTTATCTTAAACTAGTTTAAGTGGTGTTGTTTGGTGTGATAGTCACTTTTTTGGATGGCGGGAAGTATCAATTCGCCAAAGGAGGACTTAGGACCTTTAAATCAGGTGACTTCTAGTAAAATTAGCGAGTTTTCTTCCCGGTGTATTGTGTTTCCGGGACTCGCGTTTACCGTGATAAGCGCCTTAGTTAGTTGGTTTAGGTCAACTCGGTGCTACCTAGGACTAATTTCTCTTTCTGTTTATGTCCACAGGTCTGTATGACGCTAGGTGGTGACATCACAGTTGCAGAGAGTTAGTTTTCTCTCCACCATGGTTCCATTTCCTACTAACACTGTTAGGTTATCTAACCAAATGAAAAATATGTCCAGTGAGTTGGAGGCCTAGTATAAAGGTCTTCTCACTTTGCCCTCTTGATCCAATTCCTTCCCCATGAGGTGGAGAGAGTTAAGAGGCGTGCAGATGGTGGAGTTCTCCGGTTCGTCACGTTGGATGGTTTGTCTATACAAAGTGTCAGGTATCTAGTTATTGATAATGTGGTGATGTTAATTATTGTAAACAAACAAAGGGAGATAATTAACATTTTTGCCAGAAAAGAGTTATCTATATGTATCTGATGGTTGTGTAGTCAACTTATCCATTCAGCATACAATTCGTCCTTGCACTTGGATGTTTTGTTGGGATCGAATTTTTCCTGTCACGGGATTAATGACGTCATAATCAGCCTGGCTATGTGTTTATCAGCAATTCAAGCGCTATGCTGGTTTCTGATGTATATTGATCTTTATGATCGTTTTCCTTCTCTTTGAGTTGGATTGAGTTTCTAAGCTTAACTAGTTGCTCATACTCCTTGTCCTTTGCCCTGTTTCAGGGACCGGGTTGCGCGTCCTGTGGTCGTTTTCTGCAGGATAAGTTCTGGCCGCATCTGTGCTGTCAATGTAGCCCTTGTGGTCCATTGGTTAATTGTGACATATGTAAGCACTGGGGGGGCGAGTTAATGTCCGAATTCTTGTGCTGCTTACAGGCGACGGACAAGGTGGTAGAGGAGGAGAAGAAGAAGAAGCGGAAACGAGAGGTTGTAAGTAGGAAGGGTAAGGGGAAGGTCTCGTCCGCGGTGGATATGGAGGCCTTCCGGACCGGGATGTTGGGAGAGATGAAGAGGACAATAAAGGATTTGGTTCCAGGGTTGCTTCGTGGCATGCTTCCTGGACCAAATCCTTTACTGTCCTCATCATCGGCTTCGGAGCAGGTAATCCCCGCCTCTGGATCGATTTTCCTTAGTCCGCTTCCGTTGTTCGACGATTCAGAGGTGGCCCCATTAGAGGGGGCGTTCCACGGCCCTGGCAGCAGGCTTATTGCCGCGCCGATAGGGGACCGTGGACGGTTGTCGCTGGAACCCGCGGGCTGCTTATCAGTCCAGGGGTATCCGCACGCCGCGGTGGCCAGTACCTCCTATGGCACCGTTCCTGGTCAGCCCGGGTTAGCTCTCTTTGCTGACCCGGGGTCTAATCTTTCTGACCAGGGTAATGAGGATTACCTGCTAGGGTCGCCGTCTGACGACGTGGACATGGATGAAGACGTTTGTGCACCCCTCGCGGGGAATACAGGCGCCTTGTTCCACGGTTTTACTCACCCTGGAGTAAAGTCCGCGGCTCAGGTGGTGGCCCAGGGCGCTGCTGATGGCCAGCGGTACCGCATACCTCGGCTTGCCGAGGGTGTTGCTGGTGCTGGCCGGGCCCGTGGTGAGACTATATATACCCCGCGCTCTGCCACGGTGCCTGCTCCTGGTCAAACCAGTGATATTCTCATGCCGGTGCTGTCAGGCCCGCGTGTTTTCCCTGGCTTGCCAGGTGTATCAGCATACCCGCCGTCAAGCTCTACTGCTTGCGCTCAGGAGGAAGACGAAGGACCCCGTCTTGTAGAGCGCTCGCAGTTAGCCACGGAGGAGGATTGGTATGACGCTTGCCAGTGGTTAAAAAAAAAAAAAAAGAAAAGAGTAGGGTGAGCGTTAGGCCTGATCTGCCCGTGGAGCAGTCGGCTAGCCAGCGTGTTCACACGCCGTGGTTAGCTGGGAAACCGACTGCTAACGCTATGCCTTCTCTGCCGCTGGCGGAGCATGTCGTTGACATGTTCAAGGCGGCGGAGTCGTCCATTAAGTCGAGTGGACGTCTCGCGAAGGCCCCTCGCGAGGTGGCCAGGCGTTGTCGCATCGTGCCCCTGGATTACCAGCGGTACGGTGTGGTACCCAAGCCCAGCGTGGATGACCGCGCGGCTTTGGGTGAGGATGCGCGGCCAGGCTCCCGTTCTGACACGGGTGTCTTGTGCGCGAACGCGTTGCGTTCGGCGAATACCGCGTTGCGTGATGCGGAGGAGAGTGGGAGGGCTTCGATTGCCGCTCTGTCCCACGTCTCCCAGCTGTTACAGGGGGTAGTAACGGCATCCGCATCGCGCCAGCCAAGTCCGGTCACTGTCCAGCGAACCATCCAGGATGGTATTAACCTGGCGCTGGACTGTGTGACTCGGGCGGTGACCAGGAGTGTCAGGGCAAGACGCACGTTTGCCCTGGACAATCTGTGCCCGTCTCAGGACCTGTACAATAGGCTACTGCGTACGCCTATGACGGGCCCTGGTCTTTTTGGAGGTGAGGGATGTCGCCACCTCCAGGAGACGGTCACCCTGGTGAATAACCAGAGGGCGCTGCGCGAGCAGTTTGATGTGCTGCGTCGTGCTAACGCTCGCGCCGCGGCCCCGGCGTATCGTCCCCTGCAGGCTCGAGGTGGTGCTGGCCAGGTCAGTGGCCAGCCACCGTCGCAGCGTCGGCCTCGGCCGCGTGCGATTCGGCCAGCAGCGAGGGGGGCGCAGGTTCCTCAGGCGCCGTCAGCCAGGCAGCCGCCCGCGCACCGAGGTGCGCGCGGGGCGGGGCGGGGCGCGCGAGGATCTGGGCGTGGTTATCGGTCCTGACAGGACGCTTACCGCGGTAAGAACCACTCCGGTGTGTATGGCGGCGGAGACAGTGCCGCTCTTGCATGCCTCGTGTCCACCGCGGTCCCTAGGTGGGCCGGTGGGAGGCCGGCTAGCCGGCCACCTGCAAGAGTGGGAACGGTTAACTCAGGACCGTTTAGTCTTGCGATGGCTTTCCGTCGGGTATCATCCAGAGTGGGTGACAGGCCCGCCGTCGCGACTGTCTCTGGTGCCAGTCTGGACTCCCATTCCGAGAGATCCAGAGCAAAGGTTGTGTATCGAGGAGGAGATAAATTCCCTCATACAAAAGGGAGCTATTCAGCCGGCACAAAGGTGTCCGGGCTTCTATTCAACCCTGTTCTTAGTAACAAAACGCACCGGTGGGTGGAGACCGATTCTCAACCTCAAGCCATTGAACAAGTTCATCGAGACGCCCAGTTTCAAGATGGAAACGGTGCACTCGGTGTTGGCGGGGTTGGAGAGGGGGATGTGGACGGCGTCGATAGATTTGAAGGACGCTTATTTCCACATCCCCATCCACGGGAGTTTCTGTCGCTTCCTGAGATTTGCATTCCAGGGCAGACAGTGGGAATTCAGGGTGTTGCCCTTCGGAATTTCCACGGCTCCTCGGGTTTTCACCCGTGTGGTTCTTGCGATCACAGCATACCTCCGCAGGAGAAGCATAGCAGTCCACACGTACATAGACGACTGGCTGTTGAAAGCGCACACCCGGGAAAGTTTGTCCGCCAATCTGGAGATTGTTTTGAAAATTCTCACAGACTTGGGCTGGATGATCAATTTCCCAAAATCAGAGCTGACTCCATCCCAGAAGTTTGTTTACCTGGGGATGTTCTTCGATCTAGAGACAGGATATGTTTATCCTACTCAGGAGAGAGTTCAAATACTCATCTCGTTGATTCAGTCAGTGTGCGACAGTCGTCATGTCCTGGCACGGGTTTACTTGAGAATGCTGGGGTTGATGGTTTCGTTGGAACCAGTCATTCCTCAGGCCGCCTTACGCAGGCGGCCGATCCAGTTGTTTCTCATGACACAATGGACCCAGAGTACAGGTTCGCTGGACTCGAATGTGTCAGTGTTGGCGCCTCTGATTCACCACCTGCAATGGTGGTTGAATACAGAGAATCTCTTGCCAGGGGTTTTGCTAACCCCTCCCCACCCTCAGGTGACTGTGTATACAGATGCATCGATGGAGGGCTGGGGAGCTTGCCTGGAAGAATCCACGATATCAGGGCTTTGGAATCTGGAACAGTCACAGGAACATATAAATCTACTGGAGCTAAGAGCAGTAGTCCTGGGCCTGGAACATTTCTTACAGAAAGTTCAGGGCAAGATTGTTCTTATTCGTTCAGACAACTCAACAGTTGTGACTTACATAAACCGCCAGGGCGGAACGAAGTCGCCCAGTCTCTGTATGATGACATGGAAACTGCTTTGTTGGTGTCTGGATCACCAGATTACCTTGAAAGCAGTTCATATTCCGGGAAGGTTAAACCTGCTAGCAGACTCATTGAGCCGAAGGATGAGTGTTTTACCCACGGAATGGCAACTAAATCAATGTGTGGCGGATCGTCTGTTCGACCATTGGGGGAAACCCAACATCGATTTGTTCGCAACGAAGAAGAATGCGAAGATGACGACGTACGTCTCTCCGATTCCGGATCCAAGCGCTTTCGCAACAGATGCGTTAGCTATCAGCTGGGGGAGAATGTATGCATACGCATTCCCTCCAGCAATCCTGATTCCAAAAATTCTTCAGAAAATCAGACAAGAGGAATGCCAAGTGCTTCTGATCGCCCCGGATTGGCCAAGCCGATCATGGTATACGGATCTGCTGGACCTTCTGGTCTGCAATCCGGTTCCTCTGCCTCTGATGGACGATATTATCTTCCAGGGCAAGGCCCTTCACAACAATCCGTCAATGTTCAGATTGACTGCGTGGATGTTGTCAAGGAATCTAGAATTAAGGAGGGCTTTTCTGAGCAAGCAGCCATGTTTATGGCCAAAGCCAGGAGGGGGTCAACCTCCAGAGCATATAATTATAAAATCAACAGATTTGCAGAATGGTGCTCAAAAAGATGTATTGATCCAATGGATTCATCTATTCAAGTAGTAGCTGATTTCCTCTGTCACCTCTATGATGCCTATAGCCTCAAGCCTAACTCTATTGCTGGTTATAAGTCAGCATTAATGTCTGTTATTCCTTGCTTGGCTAAGAGGGGAAGTGATGAAGTAAATACATTGAATGTATTAATTAAAGGCATGGGCAATCTGAGACCAAGGAATCCACCTGTGATTCCGTCTTGGAGTTTATCGCTAGTGCTTCAAGTACTAGGTGATAAGCCTTTTGAACCACTTAGTTCCATTTCTATGAAACTATTAACACTGAAGACTGTGTTTTTAATTGCTGCGGCCTCGGCTAGGCGTAGGAGTGAAATTCATGCCTTATCAGCCGAGGATGACCGTTTTGTGGTTTCAGGGGAAGGCCTTAAGCTGCTACCTAGGATTAATTTCTTGGCTAAAAATCAGTCGTTGAAATATCCAGGTCAACCTATTATTTTGCCTGCTTTAACTAGATATGATCCTAATTCTAAAGCATGGTGTCCCGTCCGGGCGCTGCGCCGGTACAAACAACGTACGGCGGCATGGCGCACCGACCAGTCAGCGTTATGGTTGTCATATATTGAGCCCCATGGGAGGGCTTCTAAGGACACCATTTCCAGGTGGATTGTGGAATGCATTCAGTTTTGCCATAGATCCGCCACCGGGAAGCAGGTTGACGTGGCCAAGGCTCACAGTGTCCGCGGCGTAGTGACATCCACGGCCCTATTTAATGGGGTCCCTGTGGATGATATTATGTCGGTGGCTCAGTGGCACTGTGAGTCAAGTTTTACAGACCATTATCTCCGTGACACCTCTAATCCTCTCGCCTTGTCGGTTTTGAAAAAATAAATCGGTTTATATTTTTTGAGGAGGTTTTTCCTCATTACTTATATATTTCACAATTAATTTATGGAAACACCCACTTTTTTGGGCCTGCATCAGTCTTTACCAATGGGAAGATGATGTCAGCAGCCATTTTCAACAAGGTCAGTCTTGTTCATGTGTTGTCCGTTGTTGATTGTATTGTCACGATTACCCGTTATTAATATGGTGATGGTTTGTGTATTTGTGTGGTTCATTGTTGAGAGTTACGAAAATGGAGCTTTTTCGTCTCTGTCCTGTAGTACATGGCACTTGTACGTAGAGAGCGTATAGGACATTGAGGTCAGTCGACTCTTCCTCCCAGGAAGGAGGGGGGGGAGCGCATATGACATTCGGTCATCTCTCATACATCGGTGGTGTTATCCGATGGTTAGTCAAATCCTGACTGTTTTTTCTTACAGTTTCAGAAGTTTAAGTGCCTTAAACGCAGAAAAGCGTATAGGGATGAGCTGGTCTTTTGACCTCGCCTCCCTCCCGCCAGATTCACTTTCGAATTCTGGCAATATCAAAAGTATTAGGGAGGTAAGTATACTCTTGAAGTGAAATAAACGAAATCTAGGATTTCTTTTTTCACGAGAGAGTTGATACTTACCTCCCTAGATACGGACCCGGCCTCTCCACCCCACAGAGGCTCGGTCTTCAGGCTCTTAATAGTTGCATGTGTGTCAGCCAATAATCTAGTCAGAGGAAGTGCTAGTCTGCGCATGCGCGGTGGTGGGGCTGGCATCCGCCAGACTACGCTCTGACTCCCTGCCGAGTAGGGGCACCTAACTGTTTTAAATCTGAGTGTTTATTGAGTGAAAGCCAATATTTAGCAATATCAAAAGTATTAGGGAGGTAAGTATCAACTCTCTCGTGAAAAAAGAAATCCTAGATTTCGTTTATTGAAGGCCAAGAGAAGACTATTTTTGAAATTTTACAACTTAGATGACTGGCTCGATAACCGAGCTAGTGATTCCAGTGGTATATTTTGATTTATAATAGTCTTCTCTTAGCCTGCAAGCGGACATTTCTCAAGATTTCTGCAAAATCCAGCCAGCTGATTAAACGAGTAATTGCTCATGTTCACAGGCTATATGTATATTGTTGGAAGAGGAATCATCCGACCTCAAATCTGAGTCTAATAGCAGTCAATCAAACCTGAAGATTAGTAGTGCTTTTATTCACCTTCACCAGCCAAGGTTACTTCAAGGTAATTATAACAGACAGCAGCATCAACCTGCCACCACAAACATATGATATCACTTTTAGCTCACCTGTTTGAAGAACAGGTGAGCTTATGTCATCAGCATGGTATCGGCGTTGTTGGCAGTTTTAGTTAACCTTTCTATGTAAGTATGCTGCAGCTAAACTATCAGGCTTATGGTAACCAACTTTATCTATCGCTTTATTACTACATTTATCCCGTTCCAACCTATATTTCTAGCTCAGGGACTTTGTTATTTATAGTTAAAGGATAACTAATCCCATCTCTTGATAGCAGTTCAGGTGATCTAACACGCCGTCCATACACAATCCAGGTAATTTTAAACTTTGTATCACGCCGCTAAGGAAAGATATTCAGGATTTAGTAGTTAAATGTTGGTACATTTCTACACCCTATGATGGCTGTCATGATTTACTTTTCAACCAATCAGAAAAACCCTAGTGTGTCTGCCTCGGTATATATGCTCAGTCATAGAGGCTCCAGCTATAGTTTGGCAATGTGGTATAAAAGCAATCCTTCAGGTAAGCTGTTGACATATTTGGAAACCAATTTGATTGGAAGTTGTTGCTGCCATAGGAAGCAACAACTTCCAGTCAAATTAGTTTCAAAATATTCAATGGGATGAGCATTACATAATAAAGAATGTGATGCATTGGAGCTTACATTACATCACACACAATAGCTTGAGGAGACAAAACGGTGTCGATCACTGTTCAACATTTACTTGATATTACAAAACAGATAATTGCGATACAGATCATGGAATCTGACAGGATATGAATGATATGGAATCTATAAGCCATATTCTATCGGTGCAATAAAAGATTTGAGATGAGATTAGCATCGCTTTAAGTTTTGACTTTACCTTGACTTAGTCCATACCTAATATTCCCTTATTGAATGTCCATTTTGAGGTCAAGGGAAGACTATTTTTAAATATTTGCCGATTGAATGGCTGGCTCAGTTAGCTTGCCTTGGATTTCAGTGGTAAATTTTCATAAATAGTCTTCACTGCAGAGGAAGGTTTTAGCAGGCTTCACTGTGAAAGTTAAAATATAACTAACAATATCCAAGCCAGTCATTCCCGTGATAAATTTTCAACAAATATACTTTTCGTTTGTAAATGGGCATTTTCTATGAGAAAATTTTGACTTGTTTAATTTGGGCATTAAGTGTTAGACTGACAGGTGTCTGTTCTAATATGTGCGTCTTTTTATTCCAGGCCTGCTGTTGTTAAATGAAATTCAAATTATAATTGATTATGATGTATGTGTGTTTAATTTTACAGATCGTTCTGTGATATGTACATATTTCTCTCCTGTTCAGCCCAATCTTTTGTTGACTTTATACAGTCAGTCCTCAGAGGTAAGGCGTATTTGAATAACTTATCAGGAAAGATTCTTTATTCATGAATGGACATGGTTGTTAACCATTTCACTGATAAATTCCTGATATCTCATTTTCAAGGCAACCATACAAGAAAACTGTTGACCATTTTGAAATTAATTTGACTGAAAGCGGTTGCTGCCTTCAGCTTCCAGTCAAATTGATTTCAAAATATACAACAGAATAAGTTTTATATCGTAAAGCATTTATTTTTTCAGGGATTTGTCAGTGAAAGGGTTAAGACTTGAATTTGTATGTCACTGTATGCGTTCACATGTGTGGAATTACTGGCTTAGGAGATATGGGTTTTTTTTACCTTGGTGGGTGACATGGGAGTGTGGGAGTAGGGAGAAATATGACACAGTGGTCATGAATTGATTTAGCATTCTACACATCATATGGTAATTAGATATTTAGTTCAGTGTGCATATATCCGTACATTAGTCAAATTGTACTTATTGTCGTTGATTTTCTTTTGAGCTATACATGATGCAGAGGGTGGCTCAGTTTACATGCTGTCTGGTGCCTGGCATCTGATGTGAGAATGTTGTGATTTAGTGTGTAACTATAGACCAATGACTTGTTATGTTATTTCACTTTCAGCCCGTTCATGACAATCCTCTGTCCAGCATAGGTGTAATCTGCGTCTGGAACACGACCCAACCCACTAAGCCACAAAAGTATGTATAACATGACACAACCCACTAAGCCACAAAAGTATGTATAACATGACACAACCCACTAAGCCACAAAAGTATGTATAACATGACACAACCCACTAAGCCACAAAAGTATGTATAACATGACACAACGCACAAAGCTACTAAGGTATGTATAACATGACACAACCCACTAAGCCACAAAAGTATGTATAGCATGACACAACCCACAAAGCTACTAAGGTATGTATAACATGACACAACCCACTAAGCCACAAAAGTATGTATAACATGACACAACCCACAAAGCCACTAAGGTATGTATAACATGACACAACCCACTAAGCCACAGAAGTATGTATAACATGACACAACCCACTAAGCCACAAAAGTATATATAACATGACACAACGCACTAAGCCACAAAAGTATGTATAACATGACACAACCCACTAAGCCACAAAAGTATGTATAACATGACACAACGCACTAAGCCACAAAAGTATGTATAACATGACACAATGCACTAAGCCACAAAAGTATATATAACATGACACAACGCACTAAGCCACAAAAGTATGTATAACATGACACAACCCACTAAGCCACAAAAGTATGTATAACATGACACAACCCACTAAGCCACAAAAGTATGTATAACATGACACAACACACTAAGCCACAAAAGTATGTATAACATGACACAACCCACTAAGTCACAAAAGTATGTATAATATGACACAACGCACAAAGCCACTAAGGTATGTATAGCATGACACAACCCACAAAGCCACTAAGGTATGTATAACATGACACAACCCACTAAGCCACAAAAGTATGTATAACATGACACAACCCACAAAGCCACTAAGGTATGTATAACATGACACAACCCACTAAGCCACAGAAGTATGTATAACATGACACAACCCACTAAGCCACAAAAGTATGTATAACATGACACAACCCACAAAGCCACAAAAGTATGTATAACATGACACAACCCATTAAGCCACAAAAGTATGTATAACATGACACAACCCACTAAGCCACAAAAGTATGTATAACATGACACAACCCACTAACCCACAAAAGTATGTATAACATGATGCAACCCACAAAGCCACTAAGGTATGTATAACATGACACAACCCACTAAGTCACTAAGGTATGTATAACATGACGCAACCAGAAATCCTGTAGCATGCTACTCCTCCAGTATAAACATCTTAAAACGCTACTCCTCATTAACTGCTTGGCAAATTTCAACCAGACTTGGCTAAAAGGATACTAGGCTGGTAGCTTTCAGAACATGTATACAGAATTTTGATTGGTCTATGTTTTCAGCGCCCATCTTGAATTTTCCGAAAAATGCCAGGTAATCTTAAAATGATACTCCTCATTAACTGCTTGGGCAATTTCAGCCAGACTTGGCTGGAAGAATACTAGGCTGGTAGGTTTTAGAACATGTATACAGAATATTGATTGGTCAATTTTTCTTGGTGGCCATCTCAGATTTTCTGAAAATCTCTGAAAATCGGTTAAAAGCCTACTCCTCTTTAACCACTTGGCCGATTTCAAGCAAACTCGTTTGGAAGTGCCCTAGAGTAGTATGCTTCACAACATCTATACAGAATTTTGATTGGTCATTTTGTTTGCCGGCCATCTTGAATTTTCGGAAAAGTAGCTGGAAATCGTTTAAAACGATACTCCTCATTAACTGCTTGGGAGATTTCAACCAAAATTTTCTCAAAGAACCCTAAGGCTGTATGCTTCAGAAATTATATACGGGCGTTTGGTTGGTCAATTTTTCCCTCGACCATCTTGGATTTTGCCAAAATTTTGAGAAATCAGTTAATAGGCTATTCCTGATTAACCGCGTGACCGATTTAACCAAACTCAGCTGGAAGAACCCAAGGCTGGTACACGTCAGAACTTGTATACAGAATTTTGACTGCTTAATTTTCTTTGGGTGGCTACCTTGGATTTTGCTAAAAATTGGAATTTGTTTAAGACGCTAATCCTTATTAACCACTTGTTCTAGTGGCGACCTTGTTCTCAAAAATGACGGGAACTGCTGTATGGATCGGGCTGAAACTCATTCGATATAATTTCACCGATAACTAAGGGAGATTAAAGTTTGTTTAGGAGAACTTGATCCTTGATAAAACAGGATTGTCATAGATCAATCAATATTTTGCCTTTGGTCGCCATAATGGATTTTTTTATTGACTGGGTGGAACCTAAGGTTCAATCTGATTTTGTGGTCAGCGTCCATCAATAATTTCTGACCAAATGTCATTTGTACTGAAATCTAAATTTGTATTTTATGTCTTGTTACTGCTGAATTTAAAGTATTATATCTGTTCAAATGCTAATGGTACAAATGTTAATGGGCCGGGTGAGCGCTAAGGCCCTTGAGCCGGTCGCTTGTTATTTTAATGTACCAGACAACTTTTCCTCCTTGGAAATTGAAATTCCGATACTGGTGTATCCGATGTATTTTATTCTTCTCTCCAAAAGACAAGTGAAAATGATAATGGAGGGTACCATTTCTGTCTCTGCCCCACCCTTTTCTATCCCTGCCCCGCCCATTTCTATCCCTGCTGTGGCAATTGCATTTTCTTAAATAGACTTCAACTGAACCGGTTTTTGTTTTATTCTGTAGATATTTAGTTTGTCAGTCTCAGCCAACGTGTTGCTGTTTTAGTCCTGGTCAGCCCAGTCTACTGTTTGCCGGAATGGTAAGTGTACTAATTTTTGTATTTTGTACTATTTACAGAGGGTCAGAATAAAGGACTTCGATCGTAGCCAAAGGATTTAAATTCTCTGTTAAACTTTAACCCTTTAACACTTAAGCCAGCCAAAACATGCTCTGGCAGTCGTCTTGAGAAATATCCAGTTGCAGACCAAGATAACGCTTTAAACAAATGTATTACTGGAATGACTGGCTCGAAAACTAACTTCGCAAGGTGAAAAGAGCTTAATCTGTGATAACCCATTCAGTACACTTGCTTTCACCCGTTCAGTATATGCCCTTTGGTTACAGCATTAATTTTGTATGATTCAATCTCGATTCGATGGAAAACACAATATTTATACGATGGTAAGTTGAAAAAAGTATTTGAAAATCGTGAGCAATCTGCTGCGACAAGTTGTTCTGAAATTGCTTCGACTGGCAGCTGTTATGGCTAGCCAGCAATAGCATCCAGTCAAAGTAATTAAAAAATATCCCACCATTTAACGCTGTCATTTATTGACATTATTGTGGATGTATGCAGGTGTTCCGACTCCCCCCTCCCCGACCCACCTATCATAACGTACATAGTAGTAGAAACATCCTACAGCTGCAATCCGTCCTTCTTCGCCCTTTGTGTCTTGTGTCTTGTCTTCAGCCAAAATCCTCAGAATCCTCAGTCTCATACGTGATCTGTGTGTACCGAGTCCTCTTTTCTTGAGGTCACCTAGCATCACGCTTAACAGATTTATGCAATAATGTCCTGTCATGGCTTGCTATTTACTGGCTACCAGTAGGGCGAGTTCCAAGGCTCTGTTTGGGTGTATTTTCTGGTATCCTTAGCATATCATTGGAAATTGCGCTGTCTGGCCATCGGAGTCCAGTGATGATGCGGAGGTGTTTTTTATGTGCTATGTTGCTTAGTGCTATATCGAGCAATGCTGGTTGAAGTGACATGATTCTGATAATGAAAATATGCTTAATTAGCTTATAAAATTTATGAAGGGTCCTACACATATTGGAATTGGAAGATGTATGTTTGGGAACCTGCACAGATATGACAGTGTTTAACCCTTTAACACTGATATCAGCCAAAAATGGCTTCTGCACGGGTCTTGAATAATGGCCATTTGCAGACCAAGAGAAGACTATTTTTGAAAATTTAACACTGGAATGACTGGCTCGATAACCGAGCCAGTCATTCCTGTGTTAAAATTTTAAAAATAGTGTTCTCTTGGTCTGCCAATGGATATTTTCTCAAAGAAAATAGAAATTTTCTTGAACAAATTCGAAGGTTAAAGGATTAAATTGGCCATCATGGCTACACAATGGGTCAATGCTTTCAAAAATACAATTTCCCCTTCCCAAAAATTGTAATTTTGTCTGATGATAAAGTGTCTCCCCTTAATGAGTAGCCAATGCTGCAGTGTACCCTCAAGTTGTGACAGTGAAAAATCATTAAGCTGTGAATGACAGGCATGATTATTATCTCACCTGGCCTGAAAGGCCAAGTGAGGTTATGCCGTGGCGACCGTCCTTCGTGTGTCAGTCCATCCATCCGTCATCTGTCCGACGTCCATCAACTTTTCCTTTAAGCGACTTCTTCTCAAGAATCACTGGGCGGATTTCAATTATATTTGGCAGGAAGTATCCTTTGTGGAAAAGGGATCCTAGTTTGTTGAAATGAAGCCGATCGGCCGATATGGCCGATGGCCATCTTGGATTTCGGCCATCTTGGATTTCGGCCGATTTTAGGAAACGTCTTTAAAAATCGTCTCGGAAACCACATGGGGAATCAGTTCAAAACTCATGAAACATCATCTAGAGCAAGAGGTAAGCCAAGTTTCTTCAAGAGGACTTGATTGACCAAATGGTTTCTGCAGACATCTTGGATGACCTAGTTTTCCCGAAAACAACTTCTCCAGAACCGCTGAAGGGATCAGGCCAAAATTTGGGAGATATGATTAGGGACTAAGCACCATTAAAGGTTGTTCAAGGGAAGTTAATCCGTAAAAAAACATGACTGCGGTCAACCAATCAAAATATAGCGTGTTTGGCGGCCATATTGGATTTTTTTATTTGATGGTTTTTGAGGCCAAAATTGGTTTTATATATGTTTTTGAGTATTCTGAGCTCAAATTTGCCATTTTTGAAGCTGTCGGATAAACGCTTTGGTGGCGATCTTGGATTATTTTCCCGCCAAAGGCTCCCATACAGATTTTTTTTCTGAAAACGACTTCTCCAGAAGGGATCAGGTCCAAATTTGGGAGATATGATTAGGGACTACGGGCCATTAAAGTTTGTTCAAGGTAAGTTCATTCTGTGTTTTTCTGTTGCTTTATCAGTTTGATGGGTCTGTTGCATTGTGGGATTTACGTGAAGCGACCATGTTGCACAAGACTATCAGTGCAGAAGTCGGTGAACTTGTCTTGCGCTATCCGACGTACAATACAGGTAATGATATTAGGTTATTGAAGGTCTCGTTATAAAGACCAGTGCGACATGCTAATGTTGTGACGTAGGACACTCATAATGCAGCTTACTGGGCCGATTGGTGGGCCGGGCATGGTATCAACCCAGTATCAGCCCAGCAAGCTCCGTTATCTGGCCAGGGAGGCTTTGTTAGAAAACACTGTAAACAAATTTTCACAGACAGACAGACAATAAAGGGACCCATTTCTAGCTATGCCATGCCCATTTCTAGCTCAGTCCACTTTGTATATGTGTTGAAATCCATTTTAAGAATTTGAACCATTAATTCCCAAAATCTAAATTATAAAGTAATTAGACATCTAGGTTGTTGAATAATTTGAAACTATAGCTTCCAGTCACGTTAGATTTTAAGTATTAAACAGAATGTTTATAAAACAAACTAGATTGATCTGTCGATGACGTGCCATCGCAAATCCCCACGTTCCCCGCGTTGAAATTTTGACACACCCCACAACCCACCCCAGGGGCGGAGCCAAATGTAAACGGCCTTTTGCGCTCGGCAATCTTATTGGTAACTCACATACCAAACTTGGTTGAATTTCATGCGATAGTGTCAGAGGAGTTGGATTACAATCAATTTCATGACCTTTTGACCCCATCCCCATCCCCTGGAGGCGGGACCAAATGTAAATGGGCTCATCCACTCCACATTGATATGGGCAACTCACATATCAAATTTGGTTGAATTCTGTCCAATGGTTTCGGAGGAGATGCGTAAAATCAATTTACGCAGGTTAAAATTTGACCGTTTGACCCTTCTTCCGCCCCCTGTGTGTGGCGCAAAATCTAAATGGCCTCTTGCGCTCCGCAATCATATGGGTAGCTCAGATATCAAATTTGGTTGAGTTCCGTCTAACGATTACAGAGGAGTTGCATTACAATCAATCTCATGACTTTTTGACCCCATCCCACATCCCCTGGGGGGTGGGGAGGGGAGGGGGGGTGAAGGGGGGAACCCAAATGTAAATGTGCTTATCCACTCCACATTGATATGGGTAACTGGCGTCCTAAATTAATTTGGTTGAATTCCGTCCAATAGTATCAGAGGAGTTGTATTATAATCAATTTTTTTACCTTTTAACCCCCCCCCCCCACACTCACCGTGGGTGGGTCCAAAGATAAATGTGCTCATGTAGTCCACATTGATATGAGTAACCCACAGACCAAATTTGGTTGAATTCTGTCCAGTGGTTTCGGAGGAGATGCATTACAATCAATTTCTGCAGGTTAAAATTTGACCTTTTGACCGCTCCCCCACCCCCTGGGGGCAGAACCAAATCTAAATGGCCTCTTGCACTCTGCAATCATATGGGTAACTCAGATATCAAATTTGGTTGAGTTCCGTCTCACGATTTCAGAGGTTACAACTGATTTGACCTTTTAGCCCCTGCCATGTCCCCCTGGTGGCGGAGTCAAATCAAAGTATTGTCTTGCAAAGCAGAAGCATATGGGTAGCCCACAGACCAAGCTTGATTTAATTCCACCCAAAGGTTTGGGAGGAGATAGCGTGACGGACAGACAGGCGGACAGACGCGATTACAATAGCCCAACATTTTTTTAAAACGTGGGGATAATTATAAAATCATCGGTGACCTACGATTCAGACATTTTCGTGACCGATAATTTCCACTTGTGTGATTGACCTACATTATTTGCATTGATTAGATAATGATTGGTCAGGTGTATAGTGAGACCCTTTGTGTATGTAATATAATGCGCTGCTAATTTTCTTGTGCTGTGTTTTGTAGCTCGTGTGTTAGAGGATGAGAATCATCATAGCCCTATCATATCTATCACACCTACAGTATCAGCCGCTGACAGTGTTAGAAACGTAGCTGATAACTTCACAGGTAAGCAGCCGCCCTCTTACCCACCCCCCCCCCCCCCCCCCCCCCCCCCCCCCCCCCCCCCCACCCCCCCCTCCCCTCCACCTGCAGTCATATCTATCACACCTACAGTATCAGCTGCTGACGGTGTTAGAACCATAGCTGACAACTTCACTGGTAAGTATCCCCCCCCTTGCCCCTCCCCTTCACTCAACCCCCACCCATAGTCATATCCATCATCCCTCCAGTATCAGCTTCTGACAGTTTTAGAACCGTAGCTGACAACTTCACAGGTAAGTAGTTCCTCCCTCTTGCCCCTCCCCTCCCCTCCTCTCAACCCCCACCCATAGTCATATCCATCAGCCCTCCAGTATCAGCTTTTGACAGGGTTAGAACCGTAGCTGACAACTTCACAGGTAAGTAGCCTCCGTCCTCCCTCCCTGCTCATATCCATTTCCCTTACAGTATCAACTGCTGACCTTAGTTGACAACTGGTCATGTAAGTACATCCCCCCCCCCCCCCAGCTCAATTTAAATTTAGTTAGTTAACAGCTGTACATACAATTAGTTAGGTGTGCACACACATGCACGCACACACGCGCGCACACACACACACACACACATGCACACACAAAAACATGTACACATGCACTCATGCACACCCACACATGCACACGCACGCATGCACGCACACACGCATGTATGTATGCATGCACACATGCATGTATGTATGCATGCACACACGCATATACACACACGCACGCACGCACCACACACACATACACACTGTGCATGCACATGCACTCACGCACACCCACACATGCCCATGCACACACATGCACATAGAGCACACACATGTATGTATGCATGCACACATGCATATACACACACACACACGCATGCACGCACGCACATACACACTGCGCACGCACATGCACTCACGCACACACACACATGCACATGCACATGCACCCACACATGCACATGCACACACACATGCACATGCACACACACACACACATGCACATACACACACATGCACATGCACACACACGCACATGCACACACACACACACATGCACACGCACACACACACACACACACACGCACATGCACATGCACATGCACATGCACACACACATGCACATGCACACACACATGCACATGCACATGCACACACATGCACATGCACACACACACACATGCACACGCACACACACATGTACATGCACACACATGCACACCCACACACACACACATGCACCCGCACATGCACTCACGCACACACACACACACATGCACACATTCATGAAAAGAATGCATTTCAGTCACATTGATATTTATTTTGTTTCCATTTATTTAACTAAATTAACCCTGTAATGCTCAAATTTGTTCAAGAAAATCTAAATATTCTCATAGAAAATGTCCATTTGCAGACCAAGAGAAAATAGTTTTTGATAAATATTACTAATATTAATTTCATAAATATTACAAAATAGTCTTCTCTTGGTCTGCAGATGGACATGTTTCAAGATCACTGGATGAGTGTTAAAGGGTTTAATTAGAGAGGTTTATTTATGTTAATGTGTCTATTTTAGATTCTGGACAAGGCCTGTCTTATCAGCTGGCCACGATTGAGGAGAATGCTAATCTTATTCTGTGGGTATGTATTCAAAACCGAGCCAATAAATAGAAGCATCCATTTCTAGCTATGCCCCGCCCATTTCTAGCTATGGCCCTCCCATTTCTAGCTATGCGCCGCCCATTTCTAGCTATGCCCCGCCCATTTCTAGCTATGTGCCACCCACTTTTTATACGTGTTAGATTCACGTTGAAAATCTAAATTTTTGTAATGATCCTAAATATTTGATTATGATGTCATGACGTGATTTTGACAGGTGTTTAATAGCCCTGTCTTCCCCTGTGTGGGTCATCTGTCTGTCTAATACGGTGATGACAGTTTGTAACCTAGATTGTGATGAGCTATGGTGCTCTTCGAAGATGCTCTTGATTTTTGAGTCGGATGATCAATGATTAAGCTTATAAAATGGCAGCAGCTGAGTTTCAGAAATCTCACATAAAATTTATAATTTATATCTAGTAATTGTGTTGAAGAAATTGTTATTTAGAGTTCATATTCCTGCCACGCTCATGTCATTGTGCGTTTCGCTTCAATGTATTATTTTAGAACTTCAATTAAATTTGTTTTCTGACCTGTTGATGAATAATTCCTACAAATCTAGTTCCATACTTAACTGTTTAACACTCAAGCTGGTCAAAAGAGCCTTCTGTATTGGTCTTGTGAAATGTCCATTTGCGGAACAAGATTATCGAGCCATTCATTCCAGTGGTGATTTTAAAAAAATAGTCTTCTCTTTGCCTGCAAATGTACTTTCGCTATGTAAAAATCAGATTTCTCTTGTCCAAACTTGACCAATAAGGTGTTAAAGAACCATCCCTGTTTAGACTCCAGGTGGCTGACAGCTGATTTTAATGTATTTATATGTTGCCTTGCAGGTTGTCGCTGATGTTGCTTCTGCTGATTTAGCGGGGTCAGAGTCAGATCTTGGCCTGCTCCCTGGAGGTCGCACAAAGCTGCTGAAAAGCTCGTCTGTTTCTCTCTCTAATCCACACAGGTGAGTAAAGCTTGAAGGCCCAATAAACCATGTTATAACAGTAATTTTAGATATGAACTGATCTCTATAGGAAATGTTAGAATGAGATGTTTATGTGGTACAACAGAATGGAGCTTTCCAGTTTTAGCTATGCCCCGCCAATCTCTAACTAAGCTCCACCCATACCTCAATTGTATTGGGATCAATCAATCCCCGAATACCCTGACTATCAATTTCCAGAAAACTATACACGTTAGCTATTAAATATTTTGAGACTAAGCGCAACAGCGCCAAGTCAAATTAGTTTAAAAATATTCAACATAATGTTTATTAAATGGTAAAGTCATACAATGTGTCAGACTCTGAAGCGTTAAAGACAGACTATATCGAATCACTCATGATGTCATAATCTCATGACGTCATGATTATGATGTCATCCTACACGTCATGTAGTTGATTATGATGTCAGATGATCGATGGATAAACTTGGAAAGGTCCATTATGATTAGTGGTTCATTTACTCACCATTAAACTAGTGCACTCCATACTCCATAACCCGGTCGTGGAGTGGATGAGTTTTATCGTGGTGTCATGATATCCTTTATATACAGCTAGCAGATACAGGTCTTGGCCTAGCTTTGAATCAGGTGCGGTTAATGCCTTGTTTTACGTAGAAAGTTAATTCCCATTCCAGGTACATTGTATCTTTTCTATATAGGGATAGGAATGATTCGGCATCATCTTGTATCATCAACTGCATATTTATTATATGTCTTAGGTCCTTAGATATGGAGACATCATTCAGAGCGACGTGCTTTCAAATACAGCCTGCAGATTCTAATAGATTTCTTATAGGAACGGAAATGGTAAGATGTTACAGAAATGCCGTACTTAAATAATCCAGTCATATGTTTCTTACGAGACGTCTCACAGATTTATAGTAACCTTATAATAGGTAGGATGTTGAATATTTTGAAATTAATTTTACTGAAAGCTGTTACTGCTCATGATATAAATAGCTAGCCTACCATCAGATTAAGCTTCGATGAAATATTCTTGACATTGTATATAGACTGAGTCAGTATGTAAAATTGGGTTTGCCTCTAGGCAACTCACATATTTTGTTAGTCTCTCAGACAGTTAGCATTCTTAATAGGGGCATAACCTATTACAATAGAGGATTCCAGTTTATCCATCAAGCATATGACATCATAATCAACTACATGATGTGTGGGATGACGTCATGATCAATTAGATCATAAATTACATAGCTAAGTTCGTCACAAACGCTTAATCGATGATGGACTATTCGTTGTTGTACGAATTGTATGTCTTTACTATTTAATAAACATTCTGTTGAATATTTTAAAACTAATTTGACTTGTATGGCAGCAACAGCACCCAGTCAAATTAGTTTCAAAATATTCAACAGCTTACTTGTATAGTTTTCTGGAATTTGAGATTCAGGGAGAGTGCAGGGATCGATTGATCCCAACATAGGCAAAGCATTGGTGGAGCTTAGCTAGAGGTGGGTGGGGCATAGCTGAAAGTGAATTCCTTCATTATCTATGCAAATTGTCATGATAAATATAATATATTATTGTATATGATCTTGTGCTCACTAGGGTATCATCGTCGCTGGTCTGAGATTTGGGTTGAGGCCAGTTCCCCGATACTACACCATCAAACCTGGTAATTATAAGCACGGAATAGTTAATGAAAAAGTAAAAATACAAAGTAAAATAAATACAGAATATTGTATTTTTATGGATTTCACGAATATCCTAAATTTGTTGCTTTATTGCCTCCGGTAATGAATTTGTTTCAAATGAAATTGACAGACTACTTGTTAGTAACCAGATATTTGATTGGCAAAAGTGTCTCATTTGATGCTCTCTGGTCAGAAACGGAGGTAAATAGTATTATATAAATTTTTAATGTCCATAAGCTAGACATCAACTCGGTATCTAGGTAGAGCAGCTAAACTAGGCACGCGCGTTTATGAGCTTATCTGATTTAAGTTCGTTGTTTTCGGAATATGGCATTAATCCTTCTTAATGTACAGTACAATACCATGTTAATTTCAGGACCTTGCTTAGATGAACTGCTTTATTTCATGATATTAAGCTGGATTATTATAATTCAATGGTTGTAAAGTTAACTATTTAACAGTCGTATTAGGCAAAAACGGTCTTGAGAAATGTCCATTTGCAGACTAAAGTAGACTATTTAAAAAATTTTAGAACTAGAATGACTGGCTCGATAACCGAGCCAGTCATTCCAATGGTAAATTAAAAAAAATTGTCTTCTCTAAGTCTAAGCAATGATTCCAAGAATGTGGACATGATCCAGAAAATTCGGAATATTCAATAAATCAAAAAAATCTTGTTCTCATTATTATATTTCAGAAAGTCCCATTGCTGTCACATCCATTGATTTCTCGCCATTCTCAGTCCCGTGTTTTCTGGTAAGTACATGTATATCCAGTGTTGCCCACAACATCTGATTTTTGGGGGTCCCAAGGACCCCACACTCAGATTTGGGGGTCCCACTGTAAAATCTGGGGGTCCCATGGGGTCCTCATCTGAAGTATGGGGGTCCCATGTTTTTTTCTTAAAATAAACACAACACATTAATCTAATTATAAAGCACTTTATTAAACATGTTGAAAGCACTAGGTATGACATTGTGTAAATAATGTTAATGTGTATATAGAGAATATTAACTATGCATAGTTTATTAACCTTTAGCACTTAACACTTTTGGCCACTATTGTAGATCACCAAAATACCTATTTTTGAAAGTTCAACACTGGAATGACTGGCTCTAAACAGTGTCAGTCATTCCAGTGGTAAATTTTCAAAAATATGTATTCTGTGATCTACAATCGTGGCTAAAATTTATATATTGAAATGGCCATTGTATATTTAACTAATGACATTTGAACTGCATATCAATAAACAATAACTTAAAGCACTGTACTTGTTTGTTGTCTGATAAACCAACCAACCTACATTGACAACCTTGTATGATTAACATTTCCAAAGACCACTATATTAGTAATTAGCTAAGACCACTGCATTAGTTTTTCTATAAAACCCTAACTTGACTTTGGACGAATTGAAAAATTACGAGTACCTGTGGCGAGCTTGCTCAAGGACGAGTTAACCTACTTCGATATAATGCGCGCGTATTTTTTTATAATGTAACTGGAATGACTAAATATAGTGGAATACATAGGCTAAGATCAGACAAAACAATAATTTATCAAAGATAATCTGTATAAATCAGATTAAAATGCGTAATTAGTGAAAATATATCAGCCAACAACCTGCTATGTCTAATTCATAGGGAGTAACTATGTAACGCGACTGCTGATTGGTTGAAGCATAGATAACGCATTAGCGTGTATCCAATAAGGACGCTTGTATCAGGGAGCTTTGAGCTATACGCTGTTTGGAAAAATGACGATATCGTTGAACATCGTTGCTGGGATGAGCTTTTGAGTTGAGAAATTGGGAACACCTAACGATCGAGTATTGTTAAACATTATAAACACTAATCCATCAGTCAATCAATCAGCCGCTATTGCTAAATAAAAGACGGCTTATAACGCTTATTGATACCGTTATTCAAACAGCAATACACAGACACCGCCGCTAATCCGTCAAATGACCATTCAAATGTAAAAGATATCACAATATCTTCCATATATTCCTTCATCCATTTAGATACTTTGATAAGTAAATGGAAAAACAGATTTTGGCTGTAGTCGTTACTGCTTTAGGCAAGTAGGCATGCGCAAATTAATTTCAAAATATTCAGCATATTTGTTATAACAACTTTGTGATCTGTCCAATGTTCTGAGATGTGAAACGATTAAGACTCCCAGACACATTTGTATACGCTAGATCAGTTGTATTGGATTTCTCAAGCATGAGTTCCTCTGGAGGGAGATTCCGCTGTTATCCAATCAAATACTGACGCGTCACACTGACGTTTAGCACAACAGACAGAAAAATGGCGGGTATTTTTTGCAATTTGTAGGCCAAACAAGGCGACTAACAACTCATTATTTATCAAAATTAGATCAAATGGAATACTGGGGATTGTGTTTACAATTAAATGTGGGGGTTGAATCTGATTTATGGGCATTAACAACTTTGAGTTGTGCAAGAAAACATACAACAAATCATAGTCTTAAACAACGCAGTAAGTTCGTTTTTATTGAACACACAATGCATTAGGTATATTTCTTAAAGTAAAAACATGCACTAATAAATATACACACACGATAATATAATCGATAATTAAGCACACGCAAAGTTACCAGTTTCTGTTACACTTTTTCACTGCATCCCTCGTGCGTCCTCGGGGACGCAGAGGGTTAATTTTTATGCGTCCCTCTGCCATTTTTATGCGTATATACGCGCAAAAGATGCATAAGGGCAACTCTGTGTATATCATTGATCCAATTTTGCAATTTAAGTCTTGCACAGTTTGACACTGTTACTAATAGTTCATCGCAGGCACACAGCTACTCCTCATTACATTCAAATTACCTAGATGAGTTTTGGTGATGTTTAAGCCAAGCATTAATTTGAGTTAAACACCATTACTTTATGCGGAACTCGTGTTAATCGTAACACCACTACTTCATATGTGACTGATTAGGATCGTTAAAGGCTGAACTCGTGTGAATCGTAACACGACTACTTCATATGTGACTGATTAGGATCCTTAAAGGCTGAACTCGTGTGAATCGTAACACCACTACTTCATATGTGACTGATTAGGACCATTAAAGGCTGAACTCGTGTGAATCGTAACACCACTACTTCATATGTGACTGATTAGGATCGTTAAAGGCTGAACTCGTGTCAATCGTAACACCACTACTTCATATGTGACTGATGAGGATCGTTAAAGGCTGAACTCGTGTCAATCGTAACATCACTACTTCATATGTGACTGATTAGGATCGTTAAAGGCTGAACTCATGTGAATCGTAACACCACTACTTCATATTGGACAACAAATCATAGTCTTAAACAACACAGTAAGTTCGTTTTTATTGAACACACAATGCATTAGGTATATTTCTTAAAGTAAAAACATGCACTAATAAATATACACACACGATAATATAATCGATAATTAAGCACACGCAAAGTTACCAGTTTCTGTTACACTTTTTCACTGCGACCCTCGTGCATCCTCGGGGACGCAGAGGGTTAATTTTTATGCGTCCCTCTGCCATTTTTATGCGTATATGCGCGCAAAAGGACGCATAAGGGCAACTGTGTATATCATTGATCCAATTTTGCAATTTAAGTCTTGCACAGTTTGACACTGTTACTAATAGTTCATTGCAGGCACACGGCTACTCCTCATTACATTCAAATTACCTAATGAGTTTTGGTGATGTTTAAGCCAAGCATTAATTTGAGTTAAACACCATTACTTTATACGGTGACTGATTGGGACCGTTAAAGGCTGAACTCGTGTGAATCGTAAGAACACTACTTCATATGTGACTGATTAGGATCCTTAAAGGCTGAACTCATGTGAATCGTAACACCACTACTTCATATGTGACTGATTAGGATCGTTAAAGGCTGAACTTGTGTGAATCGTAACACGACTACTTCATATGTGACTGATTAGGATCCTTAAAGGCTGAACTCGTGTGAATCGTAACACCACTACTTCATATGTGACTGATTAGGATCGTTAAAGGCTGAACTCGTGTGAATCGTAACACCACTACTTCATATGTGACTGATTAGGATCGTTAAAGGCTGAACTCGTGTGAATCGTAACACCACTACTTCATATGTGACTGATTAGGACCGTTAAAGGCTGAACTCGTGTCAATCGTAACACCACTACTTCATATGTGACTGATTAGGATCGTTAAAGGCTGAACTCGTGTGAATCGTAACACCACTACTTCATATGTGACTGATTAGGATCGTTAAAGGCTGAACTCGTGTGAATCGTAACACCACTACTTCATATGTGACTGATTAGGACCGTTAAAGGCTGAACTTGTGTGAATCGTAACACCACTACTTCATATGTGACTGATTAGGACCGTTAGAGGCTGAACTCATGTCAATCATAACACCACTATTTTATACTGTGATGATTAGGACCGTTAAAGGCTGAACTCGTGTGAATCGTAACACCACTACTTCATATGTGACTGATTAGGACCGTTAAAGGCTGAACTCGTGTCAATCGTAACACCACTACTTCATATGTGACTGATTAGGATCGTTAAAGGCTGAACTCGTGTGAATCGTAACACCACTACTTCATATGTGACTGATTAGGATCGTTAAAGGCTGAACTCGTGTGAATCGTAACACCACTACTTCATATGTGACTGATTAGGACCGTTAAAGGCTGAACTTGTGTGAATCGTAACACCACTACTTCATATGTGACTGATTAGGACCGTTAGAGGCTGAACTCATGTCAATAATAACACCACTATTTTATACTGTCTGATTGGCACCGTTAAAGGCTGAACTCGTGTGAATCGTAACACCACTACTTCATATGTGACTGATTAGGACCGTTAGAGGCTCAACTCATGTCAATCATAACACCACTATTTTATACTGTGCCTGATTGGCACAGTTAAAGGCTGAACTCGTGTTAATTGTAACACCATTGCTTCCTAATCTGACTGATTATGACTGTTAAAGGTTGAACTTGTGTCAATTGTAACACCACTACTTCATACTGTGACTGATTAGGATCCTTTGATTGAAGGAATATTAAGCTATGACATTAACCCTTTAATCATCATAGACCAGAAATCACATGCTCCTTATGATGTAAGGAATATTGTTACTTTTATGGTGAATATTTTGAAACTCATTTGACTGAGAGCTACAGCTGCCTATGGCAACATCAGGTGCGAGTCGAATTAGTTTCAAAATCTTTAAAGGTTTTCCTGTTTAGTTGTCTTGAAATTTAGATACAGATATTTTAATGGTGTACAGGGTAATGTGCATTGATGATGGATTTTGCACAGCTTATGTCCCCTTCCCCCCCCCCCCTCCCCCTCCTATATCTAACACCTAATCAGCCACACCAGCAGCTATTTTGATATTTAAGAAGCCAGTTTATGTAGTTTATTGTATGTTTGTGTACCTGTGTATGTTTTTTAGGTTGGCTATGCTGATGGCAGCGTCAGACTCTATCATGTTAAAGCAGGTGAGTTCGCTTACATTTCTATCATCCCGGAGCCTGAAAATTATTAAGTTAGATGGGGTTCATGGTGGCTGTCAGAGTGCCTGTGGTAACTCCTTTATGGTCAAAGCAGCCGAAACCGGTATTTACAATGGTCTTGAGAAATGTTTCTGAGTAACCAAGAGATGACTTTTTTTTTTAATTTACTACTGGAATGACTGGCTCGGTAACTGAGCCAGTCATTCCAGTAGTAAATTTTCAAAAATCAAGTTCTTGATCTGCAAGTTGACATTCACTGCGCAATGATTGTAATTTTCTTGGATATTTGAGGGTTAAACATGGTTCCAATATTTGCTGCAGTTTCAGGAAAGATTGTAATAATCAGGGAGGTGTTCAGATTTCATTCTTAAACTTAATGTTTACCATTAGATTGTGTCTGTTTGGTAAATCGCAACATTTGTTGATTTAATTTTACTTGAACCTATTAGACACCTATTAAACACCTATTAGACACCATAGGTCTTGTTCCAGTGATCTGCACTGGTCATCAACAAATCACTGAAAAAGTGTATTCTTTACGATATAAGACTTGTTCCATTCGATATTTTGAAATTAATTTGACTGGAAGCCATTGCTGCCTAAGGCAGCATGGCTTCCAGTCAAATTAGTTTCAAAATATTCAACAGTTTTCCTGTATGGTAGCATTGAAAATGAGATATGGGGAATTCATCAGTTAAAGGTTTAATATATTACTGTTTATTCTCAGACCAAGCCATAGTCACCTGGCCAGATCTGACCAATAGCAGCTCGGTCATCTCCGTGCAGTGGTCGGCGAGTCGTCCAGCTGTGTTTTACGTTCTCGATGCTAATTCTTATATTCACATAGTGGACATTGTGGAAAATGACTCCACAGCGACGCTGTCAGAACGTGTTAGCAATAAAAGGTATACTATCATATAGTATTAAGCTGTACATGTGTTATGCAATGATGATGTGTTTCCGGGGACATCGAGACATTTTATAATTTTTTCATACAGTATGCTTAGTGACTTGTTTGTCAAATACATCAAGGAAGGTATAAGCATATGATTCATAAATTTTTAATAACTAAATATGGAAATGGAAAATTATATTTTTGAAAACCGCTAAATAAATATAAATAAGTTTTCTCAAAGATTAATTTTAACTTACCGGTTGATATTTTCCATGGTAAAGAGTTTAATTATAGTCAGTCGATTAATAATTTAATAATAACTCTTTCATGGCCACAGAAAATATTCACATATAAGGAAACATTTATTTCATGCCACATTCATAGAACGTACATGTACGAATCATTGAACACTGCTGGCTTTGTGAGCCAGCCCTAAACAGGGATGCATTATGGGATAGCACTCGTCATCAGTGTGTCAGTTTCCAGTTGTCACAGTAACTAAGTTTCTCTAGGTTAAAGGTTTTTCGAGGAAATTTCAATTTACTCATAAAAAATGTACATTTGCAAACCAAGAGATTATTTCTGAAAATTTATCAATGGACTTATTTATTGGGACAGTCATTCCAGTCGTAAATTCCCCCAAATAGTATTCTCTGGTGTGCAAATGGACATTTCTCAAAGCTGCTGTAGATGTCAGTTTTTCCCATCTTGACCAGTAAATTGCTAACCATAAGTTAAATAATAATTATCTTGGTTTTTTTTCTTCAGCAGTGTGTTGCACTTTAACTTGTGCCTTGATCACAGTGCATTGGGTATGACCTCTGCCAGTCATCCACCACACGTCGTAAGTTCAATGTATCATAAGCTCTATTTAATTTTGTTTATAATTAGTAATAAGTTAAAAGACAGTCACTAACTTATGCAATGCCACATCAACATTATACTATATATAGTCATAGGTCAGGTTTTATACTCTGATTCCACATACATGCTCAGCTGACTCTCCAACTTTATCCCTTGGTCATTAGGCCATTTGCATTCCTGCATAATTTCAACTCACTTTGGGAATATACAGCCCGGCTACCATATATAAGGATTAGAAGAAAAAAGCTGGAATTTCTAGTTAAACTTAACAGTTTAACAGTTAATAATGCATAGTGGGGGTTATTATGTTATCATCATTTCCATCCATGCATGCATCCCGAAAATCTTGTCGCTCCTACGCTTTGAGAGGGAATTGTATGAAACTTGGCACTGAGATGATTGTACATAAACAAAATATGTGCCTAATGTTATAATCTTTTGTATTGGTCATGCATGATTTATTTGCATTCACTTTTACTGTATAAATGATATTGTTCAAATGTCGCGGGTGTACTCATTCTGGGGTGGGGCGCTAATCTGTATGTCAGCCTCCAGCTACCTTTCTCGTGATATAACTCTAACATTGGTTGGGTGTAGATTTCGTACAAAGTGAGTTATAGTGTGAGATTAGCAGGTATACTTTATCGTCAATGACACTGATGCCACTGTTTTATTTCAGCTGTTCTCAATGGAGGATGGTAGCGTAGAGCTTCACACTGTTTCATCCACTTACCGTGAACAGCAGCCTCTGGAAGTCGAGTTCTTGGAGACCTACATAGAAAGATTTTGAGTGTCAGGAGAGTTTCCTGATTCTTAGCATGTGTCGATGGTCGCAAGATCTATCTACCATCCAACCTTTCTTATGTGACCACATGTCTTATGGGGGCCAATATATTTCGGTTCGATTAGGCAGGTAGTCAACAGACTATCTGTGTTTCCTAACCCTACCCGTGTCAATCATCTGTGATAGCACTGAATCTCACACTATAATTATAACATTTTTGTCAGTGACATGGAGGATGGCTCGATTTAGCAATCCAAATGGCATCCGGCATCTGAGAATTTTATTGAAAGTTAAAGTTTTTCAAAATGCCATGATGGCTCCACAATAGCAGGCCCAGGCCTGTAGTTACACTGTACAAAGGCATCAGCACATTGCAAGCTGTTAGGCTCTCTGTACCCAGCAGACCGCCGGCGATAAACTACTTACATTGTCAATGTATGAAATATTGTTAACTATTTTAAAAGTAATTGACTTGGTTGTCGGTCTGTGCAGACATAATGAGTAACCATTGTCTACAGAAGATTCAGAGACAGATTTCTGGATGTCCAGTCATCGTTATAGGTCAGCTGACTGAAGCCAACTGAACAAACAAACTCACCCTTTTGAATGATAAATCACTGAAACAGTTAATTCTTTAGCATGTAGAGCATATTCTGTTGAATATTTTGAAATTAATATGATTGGAAGCCGTTGCAAATTATTCAACAGCTTTCCTGTTTGTTCGCTCTGAAATTAAGAACGGGGAATTTATCAGTGAAATGGTTAAGCTTTTCAAAAATAAATTCCTGGAGATGAATGGATGAATCCAGTTTTAGCTATGCCCCGCCCAGCTCTAGCTAAACTCGCCCACGCTTTGCCCATGTTGAGATCGATCGAACCGTGAACTCCCTGAATCTTAATTTCCAGAAAACTATTCTCTCAAGTAATAAGCTGTTGAATTGTGTATGGCAGCAACAACACCCAGTTATATTATTTGCAAACTATTCAACAGAATGGTTCTGATTGGATACCTGTATAGGCTATTTATTCAGAGATTTATCCTTGAAATGGTTAATGGGACTGTGAGAGTGAAACCATATTATGATAGTCTGACCTTCATAACATTTAATGGTACAAGCCGGCTAAAACCAGCCTTTATAGTTGTCTTCAAGAATGGCCATGTGCAGACGAAGAGAAGACTTTTTGATAAATTGTCACTGGAATGACTGATGATGGGTGTCTAGTCTTCTCTTGGAGTGCAACAGGACATTCATTGAGCAAAACCGTAAATTTTCTTGACCAAACTTGACGACTGCTGGTAGCTGGGTGTAAGTGAAGGGATCTAACCTGTCACTCAAATGTATCTGATATCATAATCAATTATGTCACAATCAAAATGTCATAGCATTCTCCGTCACAGAGCTTGAAAAGGATGTGAAGTGTACAAATTGTATATCTTTACAATTTAAAAAACATTCTCTGTATTATATTAAGCAGCAACAGCTCACAGTTAAATTAGTTTCAAAATATTCGCTGTACCTTGAAATGGCCAATTCATGGTTCATATATAATATAAATCGATTCCAACACTCATAGGGAAGTGGGCATAGCTTAACTAGAAATGGGAGGAGCATAGGTAGAACTGGATCCTCTATTGTCTGCATATTGGTGGGTGGTTGGTGTCAGAGGTCAGAGGTCAATGTAACTTAGGAAAAATAAATAGATTTGTGGTTAGAGGATTAAATATATGGTAAAGGACAGAGACGAGTCGGTCAGGGTAAGGTATATGGGGAACTGGACAGGTGAGCCAATGATGGTTCCGGGTAAGGTACATGGGAAACTGGACAGGGGAGCCAATGATGGTTTAGGGTAAGGTACATGGGAATCTGGATAGGGGAGCCAATGATGGTTCAGGGTAAGATACATGGGGAACTGGATGGGGGGGGGGAGCCAATGATGACCCTCAAGTAATAGAAATCTATTGCCAATGTCCAGTACTGTTACATATTAACCCTTTCATCGATGACTTCTCAGATTTCAATTTGAGGGCAGGAAAGCTGTGGAATATATTAATATTAATTAGACTGGAAGCGATTTCAAAATATTCAACAGGCTACTTGTTATATCGGAAAGAATTTGATTTATTTGTGGGATTTGCTGTTGGAAGGGTTAAGACTGTCTTTAACCCTTTAACACTCATATCAGTCAAAAATGGCTTTTGCAGTGGTCTTGAGAAATGTCGATTTGCAGACCAAGAGAATACTATTTTTGAAATTTTACCACTGGAATGACTGGCTCGGTTATCGAGCCAGTCATTCCAGTGGTAAATTTTCAAAAAATAGTATTCTCTTGGTCTAAAAATCGGCATTTTCTATGAGAAAATTGAAATTTTTTGAACAAATTCTATGGTTAAAGGGTTAAAAGATGTGTGCATGTGCACTATAATTTATTATGCAAATTATGTACATTAATGTGTAGCATATTTATGAAGCTAATAGTATATATTTAAATTAAAGCTATATTTAATATATAGATGACATTGTGTATTCGACTCCACATCAGCAATGGACCTTTCCAGTGTATCATAATCAACTATGTGAGGTGTAGGATGATGTCATAATCAATGACGTCATTATAACATCATGAATGACATAGGTAAGTACATCACGAACACATAATTGAAGATGGACTAAGAGTTGTTGTACGAATTGTATGTCTACTATTTAATAAGTATTCTGTTGAATATTTTGAAACTAATTTCGCCAGGCCATAGGCTTTAACGGCACTCGGTCAAATTAGTTTCACATTATTCAACAGTTTAGCTGTATAATTTTCACGAAATTGATAGTCATAAAGTTTGGGGATCAATCCCAACACAGATGAAATGTGGATGGAGGTTAGCTAGAGGTGGGTGGGGCATAGCTAAAACTGGAAAGGTCTATTGCTTGTTGACATTTATAGGCTCTAATAAAAAACATTAACCTCATCATTTGTTCTGTGTATATCTTTATGAGATCACAAATAGAAGGGTTAAAACCAGATATCTATGTGAACCTTGTTCAACATTCTGGACCAAAACTGAGTAACTCTTGTGTCTAATTTTCTAAAACTAATTTGCCTGCAAGCTGGTGCTGCCCATCAGCCTGAAATCAACTTAATTTCAAATGATGTAATAGAATATTTGTATTGTTATACATAATTTGTAATCTGACCAACTCTAGGGTTCACACAATTTATAGTAGCCTCGGGTATAATGTGAAGGTCGGGCATCCTAGTACCTTCGAGGATAATGTGAGGTCGGGCATCCTAGTAGCCTCGAGTATGATGTGAGGGTCTGGCATCCTAGTAGCCTCGAGTATAATGTGAGGGTCGGGCAGCCTAGTAGCCTCGAGTATAATGTGATGGTCGGGCAGCCTAGTAGCCTCGGGTATTATGTGAGGGTCTGGCATCCTAGTAGCCTCGAGTATAATGTGAAGGTCGGGCAGCCTAGTAACCTCGAGTATAATGTGAGGGTCGGGCAGCCTAGTAGCCTCGAGTATAATGTGAGTGTCAGGCAGCCTAGTAGCCTCGAGTAAAATGTGAGGGTCGGCCAGCCTAGTAACCTCGAGTATGTGAGGGTCGGGCAGCCTAGTAGCCTCGAGTATAATGTGAGGGTCGGGCAGCCTAGTAGCCTCGAGTAAAATGTGAGGGTCGGGCAGCCTAGTAGCCTCGAGTAAAATGTGAGTGTCAGGCAGCCTAGTAGCCTCGAGTAAAATGTGAGTGTCAGGCAGCCTAGTAGCCTCGAGTAAAATGTGAGTGTCAGGCAGCCTAGTAGCCTCAAGTAAAATGTGATGGTCGGGCAGCCTAGTAGCCTCGAGTATAATGTGATGGTCGGGCAGCCTAGTAGCCTCGAGTATAATGTGAGGGTCGGGCAGCCTAGTAGCCTCGTGTATAATGTGAGTGTCAGGCAGCCTAGTAGCCTCGAGTATGTGAGGGTCGGGCAGCCTAGTAGCCTCGAGTAAAATGTGAGGGTCGGGCTTAATCACTTGTGAATGATAACTGATAATTATCCTCGGATACAAGACAAAAGTCGGATGCATGTTACTAGACAAACGTATTAGGTTGATCAACCTATAGTGAGTCCATAATTTCTATGTATGGCTTATTTTCAGTTTATCACTCCATTATGGCTAACTTTCAGTTTTCATTTATACTCTTGGGTGGAGAGAGGCAAAGTCAGGAGTGAAGGAGATTGTCTATGTTTGAAATGATAGTGAGATAGTCATGCACATAGACACATACCAGAATCACTGGTTAAGAAAGCCAGTACGCTATCCACTAAACCACTGCTTCCTCTGGATGACTTGCACAAATTTTATGCCCATTATTTATAGGCCTTTGGGTACCTACTATTGCACAAACATGTGCATGTCACGTGATTGTACTGGTTTTTGATCATCTTGACATAAGCTACTTTCAGGCCTGAGGTCAGTTACATTTAAATGTAACTAGTTACAGTTACATTGGACTATGTCAGTTACAGTTACAGTTAAAGTTACATTGTTTGAGTAATGTAACTAGTTACATTTCAGTTACTTTGCATAAAGTAACTAAAGTTACAATTCAGTTACATTAGTTACCTTGTCTGATAATTATTATGAAGAGGTATACAAACATGAAAGTCATCATCAAAAGTGTAATGTAGTCAACCAATTTGAAATATATAGCAGAAACAAAATACCACTTTAACCACTGATATAATATACCGACAGAACTGAATTCATTCCAGATATAAAATATAAAACCTGAAATTTTTTAAAATCAATTTGAATGAATTTTGTTGCTGCCATATGCAATAACAACTTTCATTCAACTTGTTACCAAAATAATAAGATGCTTTCATTGTAAAAATGTGAATAGATGTACATACACATATTTATTCTTCACCTTTCATCCATGCAGGTCAGATAACAAACATTAATTTTATTGTAAGAAATAATGGTTGAATATTTTGAAACTAATTTGACTGAAAATATTGCTGACATGGGTATAAACGTTTTTCAGTGAAATTAGTTTCAAAATGTTCAGCAGATTTCATTGGAGCACTGACCTTCTGCGAGAAAGATAATCTGCCATCTACAATGGAACAATATAACAGTTTCCAGTGAAATTAGGTTTAAAATGTTCATCAGCTTTGATGTATGCATAATTTAAAATAGGAATTTAAATATTTTGAAAATAATTTATTACTTTCATATGTTGCAATGACAAATTAATTCCAATCAGATAATCTGCTGAGTACTTTAAACTACTTTTACTTTCAAAATCTGTTGCTTCATATGTCAGCAACAGCCTTTTTTCAGAGCAGATTAGTTTCAAAATATTCAACAGCTTTCCAGTACACTAGTCTCATTTCACAGCCTTTATAAATTTGTCTGCTATCCCAAAATAGTTGATGATCAATGGCATTTTTCTTTGATGTTTATCAGAGCATGTATGTGAATTGACCCTAGCATGAGTATAACTGTTGAGCAATGATGTCCTAAGCTGTCCTTTTCAATAGTGTATAAAGAAAAGAACAGGACATTCTGTAACACATACTGTGGCAGAGTTTAACTTTCTTTTCAATTCAACATTTGATGTTTTTAATCCTGTTAACCCTAAAGTTGAACAAAACAGCGTTTCCAGACCAATAGACTATTTTTGAAAATTTACCACTGGAATTACTGGCTCAATAACCAAGCCAGTCATTCCAGTGGTAAATTTTCTAAAATAATCTCATAGTCTACAAATGGACAAATGACATTTACTATAGATGAGAAAACTTAACTTGTTTTTAACTCATTTGAGCTTTAAAAGGTAACTTAATTTTCTAATAATTTTGTAAACAACGTGTTTCCATGGTAGCTCAATGTAAAAGCTGTATAAGAATTTGATTAAAGGTTGTTGCTGTCTGATATAGCAATAAAATTCAGTCAGATTATCATTGCTAACAAGCATATCTTGAGAATAATAGCATGTAGTAAATATCACATATACAGATAGAGAATGGGTTAGACCTTTAATGGTCAAGATTGGTCCAGAAAATAAATATGACGAGCCCAATACTCAAGCCAGTCATTTCAATGGTACATTTCAAAAATATATATCACGGTTGCTTGGAAATAAAGTTGCTGTCCATGGCATCAACATCTTCCAGTAAAATTAGCTTCAATATATTCAACAGCTTGCCTGAATGATTGCATTGAAACTGGGATATTGGTGTGGCACGTGCATAACAGCAGCTATGCTGCAAATTAAGAAAATCATAATAAATTTGTTATAAAAGTTTCAAATGTAACTGAAAAGTAACTGAAATTTCAGTTACCTTTGCAATGTAACTGGTTATATTTCAGTTATTGTAACTGAAAAAATTCTTCGGTTACAAGTTACTTCAGTTACAAGTAAAATGTAACTAAGTTACAGTCAGTTACAAGTTACAGTTACCCCAGCCCTGGCTACATTCAGATCACTTAACCTCCAACATCACTCAACCATTCACTTCCAACTAACAGCAAGTAACATGCTTCTTTACGCATCACACCTAATAGTATGTTGAATTATTTTCAAGTTATCTTGACTGGAAGCTTACTGTATGATTATGATAAGTTGCACTTGAGATTCTTGGATCTCAGCTAACATTACAGATGTGAGTATTTACCTTGAAGGTGAGATAATGGTATTTCAATGTTAACATTTTAACACTCGAACTGACTAAATACGGCTTCTGCCATCTTCTTGAGAAATGTTCATTTGCAGACCAAGAGAAGACTATTTTTGAAAATATACCACAAATGACTGCCTCGATAACCGAGCCAGTCGTTCCAGGGATAAATAAAAACAAATAATTGTCTGAAAATAGACATTTTCTATGAGGAAATTGAAGTTTTCTTAAAAGATAAAACTAAGTAATGTACTAGATGAATAAATTATTTAAAATGTTAAAAAAGTTTTATGATGCCAATATATAGTAAATGATTTAGACAATGATACCAATACGTAGTAAATGATTTAGACAATGATACCAATAAATAGTAAATGATTTAAACAATGATACCAATACGTAGTAAATGTTTTAGAGAATGATACCAATATGTAGTAAATGCTTTAGAGAATGATACCAATACGTAGTAAATGATTTAGACAATGATGCCAATACATCGTAAATGTTTTAGAGAATGATACCAATACGTAGTAAATGCTTTAGAGAATGATACCAATACGTAGTAAATGCTTTAGACAATGATGCCAATACATAGTAAATGTTTTAGACAATGATGCCAGTACATAGTAAATGATTTAGACAATGATGCCAATACATAGTAAATGTTTTAAACAATGATGCCAATACATCGTAAATGATTTAAACAATGATGCCAATACATAGTAAATGATTTAAACAATGATGCCAATACATAGTAAATGATTTAAACAATGATGCCAATACATGGTAAATGTTTTAGAGAATGATACCAATACGTAGTAAATGTTTTAGACAATGATGCCAATAAATAGTAAATGATTTAAACAATGATGCCAATACATGGTAAATGTTTTAGAGAATGATACCAATACATAGTAAATGTTTTAGACAATGATGCCAGTACATAGTAAATGTTTTAGACAATGATGCCAGTACATAGTAAATGTTTTAGACAATGATGCCAATACATAGTAAATGTTTTAGACAATGATGCCAGTACATAGTAACTGTTTGAGACAATGATGCCAATACATAGTAAATGTTTTAGACAATGATGCTAATATGAAGTAAATGCCTTATATACCTAAATGATATAAATCAAATCATACATGGTAAATGTTTTAGACAATGATGCCAGTACATGGTAAATGTTTTAGACAATGATGCCAATACATAGTAAATGTTTTAGACAATGATGCCAGTACATGGTAAATGTTTTAGACAATGATGCCAATACATAGTAAATGTTTTAGACAATGATGCCAGTACATAGTAAATGTTTTAGACAATGATGCCAGTACATAGTAAATGTTTTAGACAATGATGCCAGTACATGGTAAATGTTTTAGACAATGATGCCAATACATGGTAAATGTTTTAGACAATGATGCCAGTACA
Source organism: Chaetoderma sp. LZ-2023a (assembly GCA_034401795.1). Taxonomy (NCBI): domain Eukaryota; kingdom Metazoa; phylum Mollusca; class Caudofoveata; order Chaetodermatida; family Chaetodermatidae; genus Chaetoderma; species Chaetoderma sp. LZ-2023a. The sequence continues at coordinate 81,329,188 of CM067364.1, forward strand.
TGGTAAATGTTTTAGACAATGATGCTAATATGAAGTAAATGTTTTAGACAATGATGCTAATATGAAGTAAATGTTTTAGACAATGATGCTAATATGAAGTAAATGTTTTAGACAATGATGCCAGTACATGGTAAATGTTTTAGACAATGATGCCAATACATAGTAAATGTTTTAGACAATGATGCTAATATGAAGTAAATGTTTTAGACAATGATGCTAATATGAAGTAAATGTTTTAGACAATGATGCCAATACATAGTAAATGTTTTAGACAATGATGCTAATATGAAGTAAATGTTTTAGACAATGATGCTAATATGAAGTAAATGTTTTAGACAATGATGCTAATATGAAGTAAATGTTTTAGACAATGATGCTAATATGAAGTAAATGTTTTAGACAATGATGCTAATATGAAGTAAATGTTTTAGACAATGATGCTTATATGAAGTAAATGTTTTAGACAATGATGCTAATATGAAGTAAATGTTTTAGACAATGATGCCAGTACATAGTAAATGTTTTAGACAATGATGCTTATATGAAGTAAATGTTTTAGACAATGATGCTAATATGAAGTAAATGTTTTAGACAATGATGCCAGTACATGGTAAATGTTTTAGACAATGATGCCAATACATAGTAAATGTTTTAGACAATGATGCTAATATGAAGTAAATGTTTTAGACAATGATGCTAATATGAAGTAAATGTTTTAGACAATGATGCCAATACATAGTAAATGTTTTAGACAATGATGCTAATATGAAGTAAATGTTTTAGACAATGATGCTAATATGAAGTAAATGTTTTAGACAATGATGCTAATATGAAGTAAATGTTTTAGACAATGATGCCAATACATAGTAAATGTTTTAGACAATGATGCTAATATGAAGTAAATGTTTTAGACAATGATGCCAGTACATGGTAAATGTTTTAGACAATGATGCTAATATGAAGTAAATGTTTTAGACAATGATGCCAGTACATGGTAAATGTTTTAGACAATGATGCCAATACATAGTAAATGTTTTAGACAATGATGCCAATACATAGTAAATGTTTTAGACAATGATGCTAATATGAAGTAAATGTTTTAGACAATGATGCCAATACATAGTAAATGTTTTAGACAATGATGCTAATATGAAGTAAATGTTTTAGACAATGATGCCAATACATAGTAAATGTTTTAGACAATGATGCCAGTACATGGTAAATGTTTTAGACAATGATGCTAATATGAAGTAAATGTTTTAGACAATGATGCTAATATGAAGTAAATGTTTTAGACAATGATGCCAGTACATAGTAAATGTTTTAGACAATGATGCCAATACATGGTAAATGTTTTAGACAATGATGCCAATACATAGTAAATGTTTTAGACAATGATGCTTATATGAAGTAAATGTTTTAGACAATGATGCTAATATGAAGTAAATGTTTTAGACAATGATGCTAATATGAAGTAAATGTTTTAGACAATGATGCCAGTACATGGTAAATGTTTTAGACAATGATGCTAATATGAAGTAAATGTTTTAGACAATGATGCCAATACATAGTAAATGTTTTAGACAATGATGCCAGTACATGGTAAATGTTTTAGACAATGATGCTAATATGAAGTAAATGTTTTAGACAATGATGCTAATATGAAGTAAATGTTTTAGACAATGATGCTAATATGAAGTAAATGTTTTAGACAATGATGCCAGTACATGGTAAATGTTTTAGACAATGATGCTAATATGAAGTAAATGTTTTAGACAATGATGCTAATATGAAGTAAATGTTTTAGACAATGATGCCAGTACATGGTAAATGTTTTAGACAATGATGCCAATACATAGTAAATGTTTTAGACAATGATGCCAATACATAGTAAATGTTTTAGACAATGATGCTAATATGAAGTAAATGTTTTAGACAATGATGCCAATACATAGTAAATGTTTTAGACAATGATGCCAGTACATGGTAAATGTTTTAGACAATGATGCCAATACATAGTAAATGTTTTAGACAATGATGCTAATATGAAGTAAATGTTTTAGACAATGATGCTAATATGAAGTAAATGTTTTAGACAATGATGCCAGTACATGGTAAATGTTTTAGACAATGATGCCAATACATAGTAAATGTTTTAGACAATGATGCTTATATGAAGTAAATGTTTTAGACAATGATGCTAATATGAAGTAAATGTTTTAGACAATGATGCCAGTACATGGTAAATATTTTAGACAATGATGCTTATATGAAGTAAATGTTTTAGACAATGATGCCAATACATAGTAAATGTTTTAGACAATGATGCTAATATGAAGTAAATGTTTTAGACAATGATGCTAATATGAAGTAAATGTTTTAGACAATGATGCTAATATGAAGTAAATGTTTTAGACAATGATGCCAGTACATGGTAAATGTTTTAGACAATGATGCCAATACATGGTAAATGTTTTAGACAATGATGCCAATACATAGTAAATGTTTTAGACAATGATGCCAATACATAGTAAATGTTTTAGACAATGATGCTTATATGAAGTAAATGTTTTAGACAATGATGCTAATATGAAGTAAATGTTTTAGACAATGATGCCAATACATAGTAAATGTTTTAGACAATGATGCTAATATGAAGTAAATGTTTTAGACAATGATGCCAGTACATGGTAAATGTTTTAGACAATGATGCTAATATGAAGTAAATGTTTTAGACAATGATGCTAATATGAAGTAAATGTTTTAGACAATGATGCTAATATGAAGTAAATGTTTTAGACAATGATGCCAGTACATAGTAAATGTTTTAGACAATGATGCTAATATGAAGTAAATGTTTTAGACAATGATGCCAATACATAGTAAATGTTTTAGACAATGATGCTAATATGAAGTAAATGTTTTAGACAATGATGCCAATACATAGTAAATGTTTTAGACAATGATGCCAATACATAGTAAATGTTTTAGACAATGATGCCAGTACATGGTAAATGTTTTAGACAATGATGCTAATATGAAGTAAATGTTTTAGACAATGATGCTAATATGAAGTAAATGTTTTAGACAATGATGCTAATATGAAGTAAATGTTTTAGACAATGATGGCAATACATAGTAAATGTTTTAGACAATGATGCTAATATGAAGTAAATGTTTTAGACAATGATGCCAATACATAGTAAATGTTTTAGACAATGATGCTAATATGAAGTAAATGTTTTAGACAATGATGCTAATATGAAGTAAATGTTTTAGACAATGATGCCAGTACATGGTAAATGTTTTAGACAATGTTGCTAATATGAAGTAAATGTTTTAGACAATGATGCTAATATGAAGTAAATGTTTTAGACAATGATGCCAGTACATGGTAAATGTTTTAGACAATGATGCCAATACATAGTAAATGTTTTAGACAATGATGGTAATATGAAGTAAATGTTTTAGACAATGATGCCAGTACATGGTAAATGTTTTAGACAATGATGCTAATATGAAGTAAATGTTTTAGACAATGATGCTAATATGAAGTAAATGTTTTAGACAATGATGCCAGTACATGGTAAATGTTTTAGACAATGATGCCAATACATAGTAAATGTTTTAGACAATGATGCCAGTACATAGTAAATGTTTTAGACAATGATGCTAATATGAAGTAAATGTTTGAGACAATGATGCCAGTACATGGTAAATGTTTTAGACAATGATGCTAATATGAAGTAAATGTTTTAGACAATGATGCCAGTACATGGTAAATGTTTTAGACAATGATGCTAATATGAAGTAAATGTTTTAGACAATGATGCTAATATGAAGTAAATGTTTTAGACAATGATGCCGGTACATGGTAAATGTTTTAGACAATGATGCTAATATGAAGTAAATGTTTTAGACAATGATGCTAATATGAAGTAAATGTTTTAGACAATGATGCCAGTACATGGTAAATGTTTTAGACAATGATGCCAATACATAGTAATATGTACTAGTACCTCCCCCCTCAAAGGAAAACCCAAAATTTGCGTGGGTGATAAAGACGCAAATACTTATAGTAAATGATTTATACAGTGATGCAAATTTATAGCAGACGCTTTGTATAATGCCATAAGAATTGTTTGCCATCATGATTGCTGAATGCTTATAGCAACAGCTTGCATCACGACCATGTCAATATGAAAGTCAGTGTATACTGTTTATTACAACAATTATATCTTTTCGTGGGCATAATATTGATCAAGAAAATCTCAAATTTTGCCCAGTAAATCGCCATTTGTCGGTCAAAGAGAAGACTATTTTTTGTCAATTTATAACTGGAATGACTGGCTCATTTACGAGCCAGTCAATCTAGGGATAAATTTACAAAAATAGCCTAAATGCTTGACCTGCTATTGGCCATTTTGCAAGAACACTACGGAGATCAGTATGTACACCTTGAAGACTAAAATGGAAGATTTAAATTCAACTAAGTCTCTTTGTCACTATTACTTCACATGTGAGTGGCTCTTGTAATCGAGCGATAACCTTGACATCATACGATACTGCTGGTCTAGTTAGGATTCCTTCCACATAGGGTATCGCTTTAAAACTACCTGACTTCATATACGCCTGCACTGCACTCAACATGTTCCCTGATATAACTTTTGGGAAACGGCGATAAAGTGACATTAGTTCCCCCATTACATTGTTTATGGCTTTCTTATTTGCCACAACTTTTAGTTGTTTTGTCCCTCGTTTATGGACGGCTGTTTTGAAATGGTTCCGCACTGATGGTTTTACCCGGTACAGTTTGCGTACATCATTCGGATCCGTGATATGGTTAGAGCAGATGATGTTGAATGACATTCCAGATTGGAGGTCCCTTTGTAACGTATCATAGACTGAAAGAAAAATTAGAGATTATTTAAGGGGCAATTTCTTTAATAGTGTTTCCTGTTTCTTAGTCATTTTTCAATAATTTCCTTTTAATGTAGACATGCTTGTAGTTCGTCATCAGCCAGGTGAGTATTATGAGCCATGTAGTAGTAGTAGTAGTAGTAGCGGTAGTAGTAGTAGTAGCGGTAGTAGTAGTAGTAGCGGTAGTAGTAGTAGTAGCGGTAGTAGTAGTAGTAGTAGTAGTGGTAGTAGTAGTAGTAGTAGCGGTAGTAGTAGTAGTAGTAGCGGTAGTAGTAGTAGTAGCGGTAGTAGTAGTAGCAGTAGTAGCGGTAGTAGTAGTAGCGGTAGTAGTAGCAGCGGTAGTAGTAGCAGCGGTAGTAGTAGTAGTAGCAGCGGTAGTAGTAGCAGCGGTAGTAGTAGTAGTAGTAATAGTAGCAGTGGCGGTAGTGGTAGCGGTAGTAGTAGCAGCACTAGCAGGACTAGCATTAGCAGCAGCAGCAGTAGTAGTAGCACCAGTAGCAACAGCAGTAGCGGCAACCAGCCATACCTCTTCCTTTAAGCAGCAGTTCAATTGGATAATGATCACTGACTTTCAATGCCTACAAACACAAAAGATATATATGTAGTACGTGCGCTATCAATAATACATTGCGCTTATGTTGCTAGCTGAATTCTCTGGTGTGGTCACTATAATTTTTGTAACATTGCATCATCTACGCTGATCGCCAGGGTTGGTAATTTCCTGGGAGATACTAGTATTTTCCAGGACTGGGAAATACTCAAATATTAGGTGGCAAGTTTATATATGTAACGTCATGGTTGTTAAGCACGCATAAGAAGACACTGACAAGCATTAGTAAATATCATCATCTGACCTTATGCATAAGGAACATAGTCTTCTAACTGCTAAAGTAACACCAGATCAGACAAAACTGAACATCCAGATCAGACAAAACTTAGCATCCAATGAAATACCATTATAATCTTAGAAGGTATGACAAATTTTGACAAATAAATCATCGTCTGTAGATCTGCTTGGAGTTCAGTAGGTCTATTTAATTACCTACCCAATAATAAAAGGCTTTGATTACTGTCAGAGCATGCAATGTAAACTTACTTCTGAGGTCTTTACCTATTGCTGTGTACCTGCTTTAACCATTTAGCACTCAAGTCGGCAAAAAAGGGCTTCTGCAGCGATAATTGATAAATGTCAATTTTCAGACCAAAAGAAGGCTATTTTTGAAAATTTACCACAAATGACTGGTTTGATAACTTTTTCAAAAATAGCCTCTTGGTCTGCAAATGGATATTTTCTATGAGATAATCGAAATTTGCTTGAACAAAAGGGTAAATAACTAATTCACTTTCTGGGATATCATTATATCTAAGTTATTTCCATGATGACTGAATATATTTCATTCTGAAGTTGCAGAAATGTTAAAATCGTAATTGCTATTTAAACCTGAAATATAATGTGAAAGTCTTAGTTTTCAATCAGTCATATTGTAGCACGTAATTGTATACATACTAGCACAAAATATTAGTATATAATCGTATATATAACAGAATGAAATGTGTTGCCATCTCAATCAGTTAATCCCCAATTAGATACATTGCTGTCTTTCCATTGTGAGACAATATCGCACCTGTATATGAGCCGAGTCTGGCAGACAGCCTAGCTCAGAGCATTGATTTACATAGAAGTCTAAGGCTAACGAAATAAACAACATTTGTAGATACATGTACCAGCATTTTGGTACTCTAAGGTTCGATCTCTCTTAAAACAATATTCTGATAGGCTGAGAATTCAAGGCAGTATAATGGATTTGTATTATATGTCACAATATGTACAGCATACTAATGCATTGTATATCAGTTTAAGTAAACCATTCATGACGTGAAAGTGTCTTAATATTTTGAAACTGTTTTACTGGAAGTTACTGTTGCAACCGCTACTAAAAATTCCACCAACATTGTGCAATAAATAGGTGTTGTATCTGCTATGTAGAGTTGAAAAGGTTATAGATCTACCGTGGTAGATGATCTCATTTAATGCCTATTTGATCTCATATGTCAACCTGTATTAGATATGGGCTTCTATATTAGCTCCTCTGATTAGTATTGGAGTATTTCAGTATTTCTCGCGTTTTGGAGTATTTCCGTGGGGGGTGGGGGTGGGGTGGGGGGGGGGGGGGGGTCCCCACTAGGAAATTGCTGCAACCCTGCTGTTCGCGTTTGAAATTTTTGCGCGACAGCGTATAACTTGTGCCAATTGCATTTGTTCTGAAATTATCAAATTGTCTCCACATAGCTAGGATTATTTGAAGTTCCTTCTAATAGGAATGTTTAGTTTTTATACTGCCCGAAAATTTCGTTTGACGTTTGTTGTGTGTGTGTGTGCGTGTGTGCGCTCGTGCGTGGGTAAACGCGCGCGCGTGTGTTGCTAATAGAGTCCGCTTTTTTCATCCATCCGTTTGCCCCCTACAAGTTTGTCTGTGCCATAGTTTCAAGACTTTCACATTTATTCGCCAAACTTTGGTATATGGATGTATCTTAGGGAGAAGGTGATGTATGAAAGGTAGGTACGCTTTCTCTACTTTTAATCTATTGTTCATGGGTCACCGAACTTTACAGAAAATCCTTCTCCAGGCTCTACTTTCTTGAGTTTTTGGTGTATGGTGTATATTGTGATTTATACATTAGCTATTGCAGACCAGAATTGACACATCGTCAAACAAGTCAAATTAGTTTCAAAATATTCAACTGGATATATTAAATTGTAAAGGGTTCAAAGGGTTAAGTAAATAGAAGGATCCGATCTGTCACTCAAGTATATGACGTCATCACCAGTTACACCACGTTTTGGCTGACAGAGCAATCGTAATGAGTAGGCCTATTAAAGGTGCATATTCACATCAGAATGCTTGAAAATAAAATTGTTAAAATTGTAAACTTTTAGAGGCTAACATTGTGTGACGAGGTGTTATGAAACGAAATAAATTTTACATATGATGATTTCATTCCGTGACAACTATTATAATTTTTTTAATGCGAAGTTGAATTAGAGACTAGTCTCTAATTCGATTTCAAAAACTAAAAATTTATTAACTTGGACGTGATTAAATCAGAAAATGGTAAGATTTATTTCGTCTCTTGACAATTTGATTTTCAAGCATTCTGCTATGAATATGCACCTTAAGGCCGTATTATAACTCAGTCGTGAAGATGGAAAGGTCTGTCAAGTGTACAAATTGTATGTCTGATCAGTTTTCAATTAAATAAACATCCTGTTTAGTATTGTGAAACTAATTTGACTGGGAGCTGTTGCAGACATAAGCAGCAACAGCTTCAAGTCAAATTAGTTTCAAGATACTCACTAGCTTACCTGTATAGTTACCTTGAAAGTGAGATTCTTGGAATTCTCGTTTCAAATGATTAAACATTGATTCAGAAGTTGGGGGGGTTGGGGGGGGGGGGGGGGTGGTGGTGGTGGAGTTTAGCTAGAAATGGGCGGAGTTTAGTTAGAACTAGATTCCGCTACTCTTGTTCAACGATTCCAGTATTTACTGACGGACATGCACATGTATTAGACAATCATAGCTATTTTCAATTGTATAACGCACTTACTAATTCTTCTGGAATTTTTAGTTCTTCATCAAACCGGTAGACGCCGATACTCCCTGGTACAGTTGCATTCTCTATTCCTTTACTTCCGGTTACAAATCTACGGAACAAGAGACATATATATGGATATCATTAACCACTCGTGCGTCAAGTTGTGGTTTATAATGATAAAACCGGCCAATACTTCCTCTGCAGTTGTCTTCAAGACTATTTGCAGGCTAAGAGAAGACTAATTTTGAAAATTTACCACTAGAATGACTGACTCGGTTACCGAGCCAGTCATTCCAGTGATAAAGTTTTAAAAACATTCTATTGGTCTGCAAATAGACACGGATTTAACACAAATATAGATTTTCCTAACCATTAACCCGTTGATCGTCACCGGTAAAAAAACACCTTAAAAATGATTTTCCTAAAATGCAGTTATAAACTTCCAAAAAAACAGTCTTTTCTTGGCCAGCAAATGATCATTTACTGAGAAAAATTTCAATTTTTTTGAAAACTACAAATTAAAGGCTTAATTGATCAAAGTTGCCTTTTGAACACAGGAGGGTTTAATTAGTGTGCAGACGCGGGTTATTACTCTCTTACTGTAACTTTCTCCTTTTTGTTCTTTCTGTTTCTTGGTAAGAACACTTTCACTGCATCTCCTCCTACAGTTTTGATGGGATCAGCTTAAAAATTCATCTTCTATAGTACGCAATATAGGAATATATGGAAATTCGCAGTATGGATTTTTCAACTGCGACCACGTCTACAGTTTTTATCGCATCACCACTATACTTGGCTAGATTGTGACCCGTTATTGTGTCAAAATTAATGGGTTTCATTTTGGCAGAAATGCGGTGAACTTCAGTGGCCATAATAAGGTCATGGTCACCCATTTAGATGCAACCCTTTAAAGAAAAATAATAATAATAATAATAATAATCTTTTTAAGGAGGGTATACATCGTCAGTAAACTGATCTTCCCGAGGCCCTCACACACGCACACGCACACATCGCAAGGTCGTACATGGTCATTCGCACACGCACGCACGCACGCACGCACGCACGCACGCACGCACGCATATATATATATATATATATATATATATATAACTATTTACAAATATACAAAATATACAATATTATAACACAAGTCAAATGACTGTTAAATTGGATAATTAACATATTTGTTCATTTTCGGTAGATATTACTAAAACAGTATTGCAGAATAATTACCTCGTCGAATGTCGATGTTCGAATCACCGTTCACACATACATACGCGCAAGGTCGTACACATTCATTTACACATACACACATATATAGCTATTTAGAAATATACAAAATATGCAATATTAGAACACAAGTAAAAAGGTGAAATCACATTGCCCATATATCACTATAATTTAGTAATATATTCATGTATATTTGATTTGAATGCCAGCAGAGTAGAAGAATGAGTAATCGTTTCAGGCAGAGAATTCCACAGTTGCGCTGCAGTGTATTTGAAGCTTTTTCTGCCATATTCCGTTTTAATCCTCGGAAGTTGTAGGTGATTGAGTGTTTTGGAACGTAAACTTCTAGCGTGCGCCACCCCGACGGAAGTGAACATGTCTTTCATGTAACCAGGGGCCAGACCATTTCTAGATATATATGTCATAATACCCATGGTGTCCTGTAAGGCATGTCTAATATCACCCTAGGAGACGGTTTTTGTAGTTCTAAGCTATCCAATAATGTAGGTGAAGACGGGCAAAATAGAAGACTACAATAATCAATGTGTGAAAGGATATACGACTTATAGAAAAGATTTCCTTTGCTCAATGCTAAGATAATGTTTATTTTCCCGTAGAATATAAATCAAGGACGAAATATTTTTACAAAGTTTGCCTATATGTTCTTTCCATGCAAGCGTATTATCTATGTATACTCCTAAAAGTTTGTCAGATTCCACAACATTTAAGCTTCCACGATTTGTAGGGATTATAACATTATTATTTACTTGTTTCAATTTATGCTTAGTTCCTAACATCATAAACTTAGTTTTGACGGTATTTAACATCATTTTATTATTTACACACCATTCTTCTACCGACTTCATACCGTTAATTAGATTTTCCTGAATTTCAGCGATATTTGAGCTAGCAGCATGCATAGTTGTATCATTAGCATACATATCCATAAGATTGTTGACACACATGGGTAAATCATTAACATATAAAATGAACAGAAGTGGCCCTAAAACTGAGCCTTGTGGTACTCCTATATCGATGGGCAGTGGTTTAGAATTCTTTCCAGAAATTGAAACGTATTGTTGTCTGGCATTTAAATATGAAGAAAACCACTTTAATGTATTATAGCTGAATTTGTAAATACTTAATTTTTGTAATAGGATGTCATGATTGACAAGATTAAAGGCCTTTTTAAAGTCAATCATAATAGAACCAATAAGGTCGCCATTATCTATCGAAAAGCGCCATCTTTCTCCTAGATTTAACAAAGCAGTTTCACATGAATGGTTAGGTCTGAAGCCTGATTGCGACTCCACTAATAAATTATACTTGGTTATAAATTTATAAATATGATCATATATGTGTCGTTCAATAACCTTAGAGATAATGGGTAATATAGAGATAGGCCTATAATTGCTAACATTGGTTTTTGAATCAGATTTATGTAGAGGCTTTACTTTCGCACATTTCCACATTTTGGGGAATTCTCCCGTAGCTATGCTTTTGTTTATAATAAGTGTAATTGAGGGTGCAATTATTGATGCTGCAGCTTTGAGGAAGTGTGCGTTCAATTCATCGTAACCAGATGACTTATTTGTTTTTAAGTTGCTAAGTTCTCTGGACACATATTCAACGGTTATATATCGAATTCGAAACACTATATTTTCTGGGACTTTATTAAAACATGATCTGATAGCTTATCAAATGTCATTGACCTTTGTTTTATCATGGAGTGTGTCAATTTTGACGCGATTGTACTGAAATATATATTAAAATGTTCAGATTGCATTTTTGTGGGTTTTGAATTTCACTTCCATTATCATCACAGATTACTGAAGGTAATTTGTTTGCCTTGGGATTTATGTCTTTTGGAATTTTCCATATATTAGCCGGATTATTTTTGCCTGCTTCTAATTTATTTGCAAAATAATCTCGTTTAGAAGCTTTAATCAAATACGCAACTCTGCTTTAACATTTTAAAATTCAACATGTTTCCTACGTTTTTATGATAATCCCTTTCTTTCATTGTTCTTAAATTTTCTCTTTTCATCCATCCCGGTTGACATACACGTTTAACTCTGCGTTCAATGACAGGAGCGTGTTTATTTATAATGTTGATGAATTTTGCGCTTGATCAGGACTACCTAACTGTACATTACAAAACAACTAACACCTAATTTGGCTGGAAGGGCCCTATTGGTGTAGGCTTCAGAACCTGTATACAGAATTTTGATTGGTCAATCTTTTCGGCGGCCATCTTGAATTTTCCGAAAAAATTGCGGGAAATCATTTAAAACGCTACTCCTCATTAACTACTTGAACAATTTCAACCAGACTTAGCTAGCAGGATAGTGCGTTGGTATGTTTCAGAACTTGTATACAAAATTTTTATTGGTCAATTTTTCCGGCGACCATCTTGGATTTTCTGAAAATTTCTGGAAATCACTTAAAAGCCTACTTCTCATTAACCACTGGGCCGATTTCAATCAAACTTGCATGAAAGAACCTAGCCTAGTATGCTTCAGAAGTTGTATACAGAATTTTGATTGGTCAATTTTTCCGGCAACCATCTTGGATTTTCTGAAAAATGGCGGGAATCATTTAAAATGCTACTCCTCATTAACTCCTTGAGCAATTTCAACCAGACTTGGCTGGAAGGATACTAGGCTGGTAGATTTCAGAACCTATATACAGAATTTTGATTGATCCTTTATTAGGTCACCTGGCCAGAATAGCCAAGTGAGCTTATGCCATGACGACCGTCCGTCCATCTGTCTGTCTGTCTGTCAACATTTGCTTTAAAACGGTACTCCTCATTAATCGCTTAGCGGATTTCAACCTAATTTGGCAGGAAGGACTCTAGGGAGGTAGGCTTCAGAACATGTATACAGAATTTGAATTGGCCAATTTTTCCGGCGGCCATTTTGGATTTCAGAAAATTTTGGGAAATAGGATAAAAGCCTACTCCTCATTAATTACTTTGCCGATTTCAAGTAAACTTGGCTAAAAGGACCGTAGACTGCTATGCTTCAGAAATTGTATACAGAATTTTGATTGGTCAATTTTCTTGGCGGCCATCTTGAATTTTCCGAAAAATGGCTGAAAATCGTTTAAAATGATACTCTTCATTAATTGCCTTGGCAATTTCAACCAGATTTGGTGTCAAGAACACTAGACTAATAGGTTCCCGAACATGTATACAGAATTTTGATTGGTCAATTTTTTGGCGGCCATCTTGGATTTTCTGAAAATTTTTGGAAATCAGTTAAAAGCGTACTACTCATTAACCACTGGGCCGATTTCAATCAAACTCAATGGGAAGGACCCTAGTTTACTATGCTTCAGAACTTGTATACAGAATTGTGATTGGACGATTTTTTTTCGGCAGCCATCTTGAATTTTCTGAAAATTGGAGGGAAATTGTTTAAAACACCACTCCTCATTAACTTCTTGGGAAATTTCAGCCAGACTTGACTGGATGAATACTAGGGTGGGAGGTTTGAGAATTTTTATACAGGATTTCGATTGGTCAATTTTTCCGGTGGCCATCTTGGATTTTCTGAAAATCAATTAAAAGCCTACTCTTCATTAACCACTGGGCCGATATCAATCAAACTCAGTGGGAAGGACCCTACAATAGTATGTTTCAGAACTTATATACAGAATTTTGATTGGATAATTGTTCCGGCGGCCATCTTAAATTTTCTGAAAATTGATGGTAAATTGTTTAAAACACTACTCCTCATTAACATCTTGGGAAATTTCAGCCAGACTTGACTGGAAGACTACTAGGGTGGGAGGTTTCAGAACTCTGTATACAGGATTTTGATTGGTCAATTTTTCCTGCAGCCATCTTGGATTTTCTGAAAAATGGCGGGAATCATTTAAAATGCTACTCCTCATTAACTCCTTGAGCAATTTCAACCAGACTTGGCTGGAAGGATCGCACGCACGCACGCACGCACGCACGCACGCACGCACGCACGCACGCACGCACGCACGCACGCACGCACGCACGCACGCACGCACGCACGCACGCACGCACGCACGCACGCACGCACGCACGCACGCACGCACGCACGCACGCACGCACGCACGCACGCACGCACGCACGCACGCACGCACGCACGCACGCACGCACGCACGCACGCACGCACGCACGCACGCACGCACGCACGCACGCACGCACGCACGCACGCACGCACGCACGCACGCACGCACGCACGCACGCACGCACGCACGCACGCACGCACGCACGCACGCACGCACGCACGCACGCACGCACGCACGCACGCACGCACGCACGCACGCACGCACGCACGCACGCACGCACGCACGCACGCACGCACGCACGCACGCACGCACGCACGCACGCACGCACGCACGCACGCACGCACGCACGCACGCACGCACGCACGCACGCACGCACGCACGCACGCACGCACGCACGCACGCACGCACGCACGCACGCACGCACGCACGCACGCACGCACGCACGCACGCACGCACGCACGCACGCACGCACGCACGCACGCAGGCAGGCAGGCAGGCAGGCAGGCAGGCAGGCAGGCAGGCAGGCAGGCAGGCAGGCAGGCAGGCAGGCAGGCAGGCAGGCAGGCAGGCAGGCAGGCAGGCAGGCAGGCAGGCAGGCAGGCAGGCAGGCAGGCAGGCAGGCAGGCAGGCAGGCAGGCAGGCAGGCAGGCAGGCAGGCAGGCAGGCAGGCAGGCAGGCAGGCAGGCAGGCAGGCAGGCAGGCAGGCAGGCAGGCAGGCAGGCAGGCAGGCAGGCAGGCAGGCAGGCAGGCAGGCAGGCAGGCAGGCAGGCAGGCAGGCAGGCAGGCAGGCAGGCAGGCAGGCAGGCAGGCAGGCAGGCAGGCAGGCAGGCAGGCACGCAGGCACGCAGGCAGGCAGGCAGGCACGCAGGCACGCAGGCACGCAGGCACGCAGGCACGCAGGCACGCACGCACGCACGCACGCACGCACGCACGCACGCACGCACGCACGCGTCCTTAAGAACTTCTGGGCAGTAGGGATCCATAGGGTCAGATCCATGGTTGGTCCCTGAAAGCTGCTTGACATGAAATTCAAGACACCTCATGGTCTTCATCTAAGGCAAGAGCTGGACAAACCTTGTTCACATTTTCAACATGTTTGGTAGATTTGTCCACGATAACCTAGTTTTCACAAAAGACACTTCCTCTGAATACCGCTGATTGCAAATATAATTAGGAACTATGGTCTAATTAACTATTTTCAAGGCAAGCTGTGTAGGTCCACCGTGCAGGCACATGCAGGAATGCACTCACACTCAACGTGTGCATCTGACACAACAACCCGCCCGCCCGCCCGTCCGCCCGCTCGCTCATATTGTGAATTGGGAATAGGTTCAATTGACCAAAGAATACATAATTTCTTCGATTAACATTGCTCTAACATTTATACGTGATCATAAGAAACTCAGAATGCAGGAAATCGAGGCATGAGCCTGCACCTTTTAATGTTTTTTCTCGTGGTGGTTAGGTAGGTGGGCATCCCCGAACACCCATCTATGAGAGGGGTGGGTGGGAAGGGAGGCATGCCCTCACCCCGCCCCTCAAAACAGCCGCAGAATACAGTAATCATATATAATCTGAAATCAACGCGGTTGACAATTCATGAGATGAAATCATACCATGACTTTATCAGGTTGTCAAAATTCATGACTTTAAATGAAACTTCAACTGTGGCTAGATTTGTGAAAATTTGTCAAATACCTATTAATTCATAACATGGGATAAAAACGTTAATTTTTTTCAGATTCAAAACAAATTAATTATTCTTGTTTGCGACAACCTTTAAGTATAAAGGGTAGATCACAATGGCTCGCAGATCGTTACCTGTCATACGTTCTCTTTGATCTTCCGACAGTGGTATCTTCTGTGTCTTTTATCAGCCAGGTATATTTCTCATCGTTTCTCAGCGTGATGGTCGACCACGCGTTTCCTTTGATGAAGTTACAATCAGCGTTAAAATCTCCAGCTATCAAAATATTCTAGAAGAAAAACAAAGGATTTTAATCTCGTTTCAATTTAATATCAATGTTATATAACGTTGCTTAGTAAGTATAATTTTGAACGAGCTTTTGTGAGTTCAAAATGGAATTTAGACATAAAAGCGTGGTTGACCATTTGGATATTAAAGGTGCTTAATCACACACGTATACCTGAAAATAAAATTGCTAAAATTGTTGGCTATACTTTAAGACGATTAAATCGTGTGCCAGGATGTAATGATACTAAATAAATCTTAACATATGATGATGTTAGTATGTAGAAATTAGCATAATTCTTTTAGTTGTGAATTTTAATTAGAGAATCGTGTCTCTAATTCAAATTCACTTTGTAGGGAATGAACTCATCATTTGCGGAGAAGGGTTGTGGGAGAGGGAGTGGGTGTGTGTGGGTTAAGACTGATCCCCATATATAAAGGTGTATGTAGGTTTATTTAAAGAAGCTTATCTAAGAATGTTTTGTTGACTTAATTTGATCGAAAGCGCCATGTTTACAAATCCAAACATGTTCAAGATATTCAACAGCGCGTTTTATTTTGCTGTGGATACATGTGAAGTTATTTCGGAACTATTTCATTTGCTTACTTGAATGTTCCAATGTTTCTGCACAGCGTCATAGACTTTAGCTAGATGTTGGATTTCCCTTGCGGCATCAGACGGCGATATATGAACACCGATTATGGCGAAATCTGTCAGCTCTGAAATGTACATAAAAATTGCTGTAACTCTAACTGGCCGTCTGCTGAATTTCTGCAAAATATATTTTCAGATATTTTTCATCTCTGGATATGTGTTTCAACTCTGGATATGGTGAATATTTTGAGAACAACTTTACTGAAAATTGTTGAATCAGACAGTTCAATGGGGAGGCCGGAGCAATGGTGTAATCGCATCTGCCACCATCCCCACCCCGCACCCACCCATTCACCCATGGTTCGTGGCTATATCTTATCATACCATTTTATGTTGGCGCAATTAAATGGCGCAGTATCCGAATACAGAACAAAGTGGTATTAAACACTGTTACCAGTAACTCATTTGTAACTATGGTAATGATTTAGGGCTAGTTTGTTCCTGTATTGTGATTTTAAAGGTTTATAAATGACTTGTAAAGGTTTATAAATGACTTGTAAAGGTTTATAAATGACTTGTAAAGGTTTATAAATGACTTGTAAAGGTTTATAAATGACTTGTAAAGGTTTATAAATGACTTGTAAAGGTTTATAAATGACTTGTAAAGGTTTATAAATGACTTGTAAAGGTTTATAAATGACTTGTAAAGGTTTATAAATGACTTGTAAAGGTTTATAAATGACTTGTAAAGGTTTATAAATGACTTGTAAAGGTTTATAAATGACTTGTAAAGGTTTATAAATGACTTGTAAAGGTTTATAAATGACTTGTAAAGGTTTATAAATGACTTGTAAAGGTTTATAAATGACTTGTAAAGGTTTATAAATGACTTGTAAAGGTTTATAAATGACTTGTAAAGGTTTATAAATGACTTGTAAAGGTTTATAAATGACTTGTAAAGGTTTATAAATGACTTGTAAAGGTTTATAAATGACTTGTAAAGGTTTATAAATGACTTGTAAAGGTTTATAAATGACTTGTAAAGGTTTATAAATGACTTGTAAAGGTTTATAAATGACTTGTAAAGGTTTATAAATGACTTGTAAAGGTTTATAAATGACTTGTAAAGGTTTATAAATGGCTTGTAAAGGTTTATAAATGACTTGTAAAGGTTTATAAATGACTTGTAAAGGTTTATAAATGACTTGTAAAGGTTTATAAATGACTTGTAAAGGTTTATAAATGACTTGTAAAGGTTTATAAATGACTTGTAAAGGTTTATAAATGACTTGTAAAGGTTTATAAATGACTTGTAAAGGTTTATAAATGACTTGTAAAGGTTTATAAATGACTTGTAAAGGTTTATAAATGACTTGTAAAGGTTTATAAATGACTTGTAAAGGTTTATAAATGACTTGTAAAGGTTTATAAATGACTTGTAAAGGTTTATAAATGACTTGTAAAGGTTTATAAATGACTTGTAAAGGTTTATAAATGACTTGTAAAGGTTTATAAATGACTTGTAAAGGTTTATAAATGACTTGTAAAGGTTTATAAATGACTTGTAAAGGTTTATAAATGACTTGTAAAGGTTTATAAATGACTTGTAAAGGTTTATAAATGACTTGTAAAGGTTTATAAATGACTTGTAAAGGTTTATAAATGACTTGTAAAGGTTTATAAATGACTTGTAAAGGTTTATAAATGACTTGTAAAGGTTTATAAATGACTTGTAAAGGTTTATAAATGACTTGTAAAGGTTTATAAATGACTTGTAAAGGTTTATAAAAGACTTGTAAAGGTTTATAAATGACTTGTAAAGGTTTATAAATGACTTGTAAAGGTTTATAAATGACTTGTAAAGGTTTATAAATGACTTGTAAAGGTTTATAAATGACTTGTAAAGGTTTATAAATGACTTGTAAAGGTTTATAAATGACTTGTAAAGGTTTATAAATGACTTGTAAAGGTTTATAAATGACTTGTAAAGGTTTATAAATGACTTGTAAAGGTTTATAAATGACTTGTAAAGGTTTATAAATGACTTGTAAAGGTTTATAAATGACTTGTAAAGGTTTATAAATGACTTGTAAAGGTTTATAAATGACTTGTAAAGGTTTATAAATGACTTGTAAAGGTTTATAAATGACTTGTAAAGGTTTATAAATGACTTGTAAAGGTTTATAAATGACTTGTAAAGGTTTATAAATGACTTGTAAAGGTTTATAAATGACTTGTAAAGGTTTATAAATGACTTGTAAAGGTTTATAAATGACTTGTAAAGGTTTATAAATGACTTGTAAAGGTTTATAAATGACTTGTAAAGGTTTATAAATGACTTGTAAAGGTTTATAAATGACTTGTAAAGGTTTATAAATGACTTGTAAAGGTTTATAAATGACTTGTAAAGGTTTATAAATGACTTGTAAAGGTTTATAAATGACTTGTAAAGGTTTATAAATGACTTGTAAAGGTTTATAAATGACTTGTAAAGGTTTATAAATGACTTGTAAAGGTTTATAAATGACTTGTAAAGGTTTATAAATGACTTGTAAAGGTTTATAAATGACTTGTAAAGGTTTATAAATGACTTGTAAAGGTTTATAAATGACTTGTAAAGGTTTATAAATGACTTGTAAAGGTTTATAAATGACTTGTAAAGGTTTATAAATGACTTGTAAAGGTTTATAAATGACTTGTAAAGGTTTATAAATGACTTGTAAAGGTTTATAAATGACTTGTAAAGGTTTATAAATGACTTGTAAAGGTTTATAAATGACTTGTAAAGGTTTATAAATGACTTGTAAAGGTTTATAAATGACTTGTAAAGGTTTATAAATGACTTGTAAAGGTTTATAAATGACTTGTAAAGGTTTATAAATGACTAAATATTTATAGACGTCTAAAAGTAATTTATAAATCCTTAAGACGTTTATAATTTTTTTAAATCGTTACAAATCATTTATACAGCCTTACAAATCACATTTACGGCTTTAAAATTCAATTTATTATATAGTTTTGAAAATGCTGTGTATTTATAACCGTTTAAAAAAATGTATAAACATTTAAAATCAATTTATAAACCTTTGAAATTCATCTTGATTTTTAAAGCTTTACAGTGTTTTCTAAGCCATTATACATCAGTTATAAACAGTTAGAAATAGTGAATAACATCCACAACGCCGGCCCATAGCGTGACAGGTTCGCTTGGGTTTCAGAGCAGAAGCAGACGACTAATAAGCATAATAATGGTATTATTTATCAGACAAAATGCATGAAATATCATCTCAGACCATTTAATTTTCAATTTCTCCAGGTTGGAACTCCTTGACCCCACTCTCAAAATAGCTTCTTCGTACATTAACATTAGGAAATTTTCTTGAAGTGGGGAGACGCCCTGTATCCCCAGAACAGTTTGACAGCGGTGTTCATTCCAGGATCACTCCGGTTGTCATGCCATTAGAGGATTCTGAGATCTGCACCTGACATCATTTGGGACAAGCTAAACATTTTAGCTATGATAGCACCAACTTTCGGTCAAATTACTTTCAAAGTAATCAGCAGGCTTTTGAACGCCAGTTTGACGAATTTGACTAAAAGTTGTTGCTGACTAAGGTGGCAAAACATTATCAAATCGTTCGCAATATTATCAGCTGGGCTATTGT
Source organism: Chaetoderma sp. LZ-2023a (assembly GCA_034401795.1). Taxonomy (NCBI): domain Eukaryota; kingdom Metazoa; phylum Mollusca; class Caudofoveata; order Chaetodermatida; family Chaetodermatidae; genus Chaetoderma; species Chaetoderma sp. LZ-2023a. The sequence goes on from CM067364.1 coordinate 81,349,214, forward strand.
GAAAAGTTTGACAAATGAGCAAGCCTAAGGATGCTTGCTACTCGGGTCCAGTGAAGCATTTTCAGCAAAGACGTGAGTGTATAATGAAATTTGGAGTCGGCTCAGCGTGGATGTTGTGGCTGGGGGCTGGACCACACTATGGTCGTGGCGCGTGTGCCCTCTTTTCTTGGCCTGATGACCGGATTGGTGTTCCCGCGTATTCCACACCATCAATGAGACAGCGGCTATTCTTAGCTGACATACATGCGGAGTATACGTGAACCTGTACCAAATTAGGGTTTAAATGCTTAAATGGCTTTTCCTTAAACGGTCCGGGAAAATTGAAATCCAGATGCTCTCAGAAGGCATCTCACGCTTTTCTACAGGTAAAAATGGGCACTCATTTGGTTGTAAAATTATTGTTTTATTCATTTTCAAAAATATATCACAGATCTGTAGTCCATTATAGCCTTCATCCACATCTGTATACAATACAGAAATAATAGTATAACGTTGTACACTAAGAAATATTAGTATAACGTTATTGTAAGAGATTCACAAGGAATCATTGCACAAAATGCAACACTAACAATGAGATAATATAAGTATAAATATGACTACTCTATAAATGATTATATGTGCTATTATATTAAACCAGGAAATATAGGGATCCATTTCTAGCTATGCCCCTCCTAGTTCGAGCAAAGCTCTGCTCATGCTTTGCCAGTTTTGGGATCGATCAAAACCTGAATTCCCAGATTGTCAATATCAAGGTAACCATACAGGTAAGTTTTTAAATATTTTAAAATTAATTTGACCAGCCACGAACACTGGCAATGACAACAACAACAACACCCAGTCAAATTGGTTTCAAAATATTCAATAGCTTATCTGTGTAGGTCTTTTTTAAATTCATAGTGAGGGTATTCAGAGATCGATCGATCCCAACATGAGCGAGGTGGGGTGGAGCTTAGCTAGGGATGGGTGGGGCATAGCTAAAACAGGAAAGGTCCATTGGCAGCAACACATTTCAATCAAATCATTCTCAAAACATTGAGCCGTTTTCATCAATAGTTGCATTGAAAAATAAAACAAGTTTCTAAGTGTGCAGAATTTGAAGTGAAAACGTTTATCTAACAGGCATACCTGTAATAAATGGCAGATGTCATTGATTTGATCCTAAAGTACTGAATCCAGAGTGTGTGGAGACTCGTAGAATCGCCTTTCCAGTATTCATCTTCGTCAAATCCTGCAGTGATCCGCCCGCTTCCATGTGCGAAACAGAGTTTGAAGAGATTGGGCGCTCTCTTGAGAGTTTTAATTTCCAGAGAGTGGTTCTATTCTTGGCCACGAGTCCAGACAGCCTAATATCCCCCAGCCCCAATCCCACCTGGACACAGACACTGTTAACCTTCTGGAAGGACACATACCTTTTCCAGAACAATTTACTAGTTCATTATTTAATTAATGTTATATAACCGAATTAATAGCTGTTCCATAATATTTGGATTGCTAGTATTTGGCACTCCAGTCTATGTCTCAAATTGAATTGACTAAATCAAGTTACTTCTTTGAAACTTCATAGTAACTTATGGCACCTATTCATTCTGACCATTACGTTATTAACCTGAAATCTGCACCCCCCACCCACCCCATTTTCTCTTCTCCGTGTAGTACGTTGAGAGTTCCCCGCTACGACAATACCTGACCGACGTTGCCCTCCAGCGACAACGTGACGTGTCTTCCATCACATGATAGTCTAGACGTTATCAATAAGTTCAAATACTGATTTCCTAGGTAATGGTTGGGGGATGCTTCAAACTCTGCCGCAGTGCCGATACCGAATGCTATTGTGACGGACGGAACGTTGCTGACAATCTTTTTGGCAAGGAGTGTTATCATACGGAAGCATGTTAAGCTCTTGTTCCATCCGAGTGGAACCGTGTCCGTTATACATGATAGAGGCAGGTTAGTTTGTATTTAAGTAATTTATCCATTGAAATTGATTGTACATGCTGAAATCGACACACCTTAACTTATTTTAAGTTTTTCATACTTCTAGGGAGCTCTTCCTCAGAACATGTTTTGTCTCTTCGTTACCGCCCTTTTTGTATAGATCGTTCCAGCTAGAGCATGTGTTTCCATGGTATAAGTCACTGGACTTATCCGGAACTGGACGGTCTTCGCTGGATCGTACCTCTCCATGTTGTGTGTACAAGTAGACGTTTTTTCATTTAATACTTCTCTGGAATGCATGTACTACCACATGAAAAGTTAGGTCCTGATTTAATGTAGTTTGAACACTCCGGTTAGAAACCTGAATCGATAGTATTTTACAATATTAGTTCTCTGTTAGCCTTTTTGTCATATGAGACTATCATTAAGGGCGTCCCTCACTCAACTATTGTCATGTGGAGTTGTAGCCGCTATTGTAATACCGACCTTAAAGACGCCCCTCACTCAACTATTGTCATGTGGAGTTGTAGCCGCTATTGTGATACCGACCTTAAAGACGCCCCTCACTCAACTATTGCCATGTGGAGTTGTAGCCGCTATTGCAATACCGACCTTAAAGACGCCCCTCACTCAACTATTGTCATGTGGAGTTGTAGCCGCTATTGTAATACCGACCTTAAAGACGCCCCTCACTCAACTATTGTCATGTGGAGTTGTAGCCGCTAGTGTGATACCAACCTTAAAATGCCCCTCACTCAAATATTGTCGTGCGGAGTTGTAGCCGCTATTGTGATACCAACCTTAAATCGCCCCTCACTCAACTATTGTCGTGCGGAGTTGTAGCCGCTATTGTGATACCGACCTTAAAGACGCCCCTCACTCACGTATGTTTGTTAGGATCTGTACCCGCCATTGTCATCCCAACACCGTATAGTGGATTTTTCTGCTTCTGCAATTCTGTTAGAAGTTCACATTGATCAACTCACTTTGGAGAGGACTGTTCCAGTAAATGAGCGATTCTAGTCAGCATATCGATTATTTTCATCCTGTTTCATTTTCGCCTCACTGTCACTGTTATGTAAAGAAGATATACGATTTCCTTGCTATAAGAAGGCGCTCCTTACCTTGTGATTTTGGAACCAGTCTGTTACTATTTATCACCAAATATTTTTAGTCTGTTCTTGTCCATGGCATGCCTTTATTTTAAACCTAGTGAACTACTTTTGTAAGGGGAGGTAAATCATACCTGTATAACAAAAGTCATACCTGTGTAAGGGGAGGTAAATCATGCTTGTGTAACGTAAGCCATACCTGTGTAAGGGGAGGTAATTCATCTTGTATAACGTGATTCATACCTGTGAAAGGGGAGGTAAATCATACTTGTATAACGCGAGTCGTACCTGCGTAAGGGGAGGTAAATCATACATATATAGCGTGAGTCATACCTGTGTAAGGGGAGGTAAATCATACTTGTATAAGGTGACTCTTACCCGTGTAAGAGGAGGTAAATCATACTTGTATAAGGTGGTACATACCTGTGTAAGGGGAGAGAAAGAATTCATATTTGTATAGCATGATGTAATTCCTACCTGTGTAAGGGGGGGGGGGAGAATTCGTACTTGTATAAAGTAAGCCATACATGTGTAAGGGGAGGTAAATCATACTTGTATAACTTGATTCATACCTGTGAAAGGGGAGGAAAATTATACTTGTATAATGCGAGTCATACCTGCGTAAGGGGAGGTAAATCATAATTGTATAACGTGATTCATACCTGTGTAAGGGGAGGTAAATCATACGTGTATAACGTGGTTCATACCTGTTTAAGGGGAGATAAATCATACTTGTATAACGTGATTCATACCTGTGTAAGTGGAGAGATAGAGTTCATACTTGTATAGCATGATGTAATTCCTACCTGTGTAAGGGGAGGTAAATCGCACAGCGAATGGCTCTCGTTCGAACATGTCAGTGCCATCATCAACACCGTCATCAAACTGGTACATACCAGTCAATTGAACACGACTAGGCCTGGCGATTAGAAAACATAGTAGGCCTATACAAGATAAAACTAGTCAGTTCAACACGGCTAAGCCTGGCAATTAGAAAACATAATATATAAGATAATATTAGTCAATTCAACATGTGTAGGCTTGGCGATTGGCTAACATAGCGTACAATATAATACCAGTCAATTCAACACGTCTAAGCCTGGTGATTAGAGAACATAGCATACAATATAATGCCAGTCAATTCGACACGGCTAGGCCTGGCAATTAGAAAACAGAGTATACGAGATAATACCAGTCAATTCAACAAGGCTAGGCCTGGCGATTAGATACCATAGCATACAAGATAATACCAGTCAATTCAACCCGGATAGGCCTGGCGATTAGAAAACATAGCATACAATATAATACGAGTCAATTCAACTCGGCTAGGCCTGACGAGTAGAAAACATAGCATACAAGATAATATCTGTCAATCCAACGCGGCTAGGTCTTATAGAGCATAGGGTACACAATTGTTGGCCCAAGAGACAAAGTAGAACAAAAATCATTTATAATTTAATAAAGATTCTCTTAAACAAATTTCACTTAAGATTTCCAAATAATATTTGCACAATTTGGAATTTTTAAGATTTAAGTTCTTTATTTGTTGGTTCTTAAATTAATTACCAAATGCATTTTGGTGATGCCCCAGAGAGTTTATGCAATAAAGTGGAGGTCACAGACACCGTATAAGCGCACAGAGAGGTTGATTATGTGGAGCCCACAAACACGTGTAAGCCCACAGAAAAGTTGGATATGGAGGCGCCCACAGACACCGCGCCCACAGACACGGCGTACACACACGCACGCACGCACGCACGCACGCACGCACGCACGCACGCACGCACGCACGCACGCACGCACGCACGCACGCACGCACGCACGCACGCACGCACGCACGCAAACACACACACATGGAGGTTGGATATGGGGAGGCCACAGACACGTATAAGCACACAAAGAGGTTGAATATGGGGAGGCCACAGACACGTGTAAGCACACAGAGAGGTTGGATATGGGGAGGCCACAGATACAGGTAAGCACACAGAGCAGGTGGATAATGAAGAGGGGGCACAGACACGTGTAAGCACACAGAGAGGCTGGATATGAGGAGGCCACAGACACGTATACGCACAAAGGGAGGTTGGCTATGAGGAGGTCACAGATACGTATAAGCACGCAGAGAGGCTGAATATGGGGAGGCCACAGACACGTGTAAACACAGAGAGGTTGGATATGGCGAGGCCGTAGACACCGTGTAAGCACATAGACACTTACAGACACATGGAAGCAGACAGAGAAGTTGAACATGCGAGGCCACATACACCTATACGCACATAGAGAGGTTGAATATGGGGAGGCCACAGACACGTGTAAACACACAGAGTGGTTGGATATGGAGAGGTCGCATACATGTATAAGCACACAGAGAGGTTGGATATGAGGAGGCCACAGACACGTATAAGCACACAGAGAGGTTGGATATGGGGAGGCCACAGACACATATAAACACACAGAGAGGGTGGATATGGGGAGGCCACAGACACATGTAAGTACACAGAGAGGTTGGATATGGGGAGGCCTCAGACACCTATAAGCACATAGAGAGGTTGAATATAAGGAGGTCACAGACACGTATAAGCACATAGAGAGGTTGGATATGGCGAGGCCGTAGACACCGTGTAAGCACATAGACACTTACAGACACGTGTAAGCGGACATAGAGGTTGGATATGGGGTGACTACAGGCACGTGTAAGCAGACAGAAAGGTTATCATATTGATGGGTGATCGCCCAGGTTTGATTGTAATAGACCGATGCCTGTCCCATTTCAAATTAAGCTCCGCCCAGTCGCCCACTTAAGACGCATGTTGGAATCGATTTGAAACTTTGAAAGCTTACTTCACAGTACCTAAGTGTGGAGGTAAGTAGGTCTCTATACAGGTAGTCCTAAGCTGGTAAATATTCTGAAGCTCATTTGACTGAGTGTTGTTGCTGCCTATTACAGCAACATCTACCAAACAAAGTAGTTTCAAAACATTCAATAGAATGTGTATTAAATTGTAAATTCATCAGACACATAAAATTCATACACTTGATAGAACGTACATTTTTTGATAGAGGCCATTCTTAACGCTTTCTCATACACTCCGGCTAAAACAGCTTCAGAAATGGCCTGGGAAATGTAACACAAGAGAAGACTAGTTTTGAAAATGTATCACGGGAATCACTGGCTCCATAACCAAACAACCCATTCCAGTTATAAATTTTCAAAAATAGTCTCCAGGGCTGCAAATGTAGATTTTCTATGAGAAAATTAAATGTTTTAAAAGCAAATGTGAGTGATAAAATGTTAAAGACTCGTGTTACGCGTAGCGACTGGTGATTCGGTGTTATAAGTGTACCTGTAAAGAAAGGCATACTGCTCTTTGCTGGCGGTACGACCCAATCTCTCGCTGATGACCCACTGAAATGGATCATTTGGTGTATTTCTGGAAAATGTGGGAACAAGGTAAATTAGAAATTCAACACCGTGTAGTTGACAACGATAAAATTAACATATACAAATCAATCATGAAAGTGATAATTATGGTCCATCATGAAAGTGATAATGGTCCATCATGAATGTGATAATGGTCCATCATGAATGTGATAATGGTCCATCATGAAAGTGATAATGGTCTGTCATGAAAGTGATAATGGTCCATCATGAAAGTGATAATGGTCCATCATGAAAGTGGTAATGATTCATTATGAAAGTGGTAATGTTCCATCATGAAAGTGATAATGGTCCATCATGAAAGTGGTAATGGTCCGTCATGAAAGTGGTAATGGTCTATCATGAAAGTGATAATGGTCCGTCATGAAAGTGGTAATGGTCCATCATGAAAGTGATAATGGTCCGTCATGAAAGTGGTAATGGTCCGTCATGAAAGTGATAATGGTCCGTCATGAAAGTGATAATGGTCCGTCATGAAAGTGGTAATGGTCCGTCATGAAAGTGATAATGGTCCGTCATGAAAGTGGTAATGGTCCATCATGAAAGTGATAATGGTCCGTCATGAAAGTGGTAATGGTCTATCATGAAAGTGATAATGGTCCGTCATGAAAGTGGTAATGGTCCATCATGAAAGTGATAATGGTCCATCATGAAAGTGGTAATGGTCCATCATGAAAGTGGTAATGTTCCATCATGAAAGTGATAATGGCCTGTCATGAAAGTGATAATGGTCCGTCATGAAAGTGATAATGGTCCGTCATGAAAGTGGTAATGGTATATCATGAAAGTGATAATGGTCCGTTATGAAAGTGGTAATGGTCCATCATGAAAGTGATAATGGTCCATCATGAAAGTGGTAATGGTCCATCATGAAAGTGGTAATGTTCCATCATGAAAGTGGTAGTGTTCCATCATGAAAGTGGTAATGGTTCATCATGAAAGTGGTAATGGATCATCATGAAAGTGATAATGGCCCATCATGAAAGTGGTAATGGTCCATCATGAAAGTGATAATGGTTCATCATGAAAGTGATAATGGTCAATCATGAAAGTGATAATGGTCTGTCATGAAAGTGGTAATGGTCCACATGAAAGTGGTAATGGTCCATCATGAAAGTGGTAATGGTCCATCATGAAAGCGATAATGATTCATCATGAAAGCGGTAATGGTCCATCATGAAAGTGATAATGGTCCATCATGAAAGCGATAATTATTCATCATGAAAGTGATAATGGCCCATCATGAACGTGATGATGGTTCATCATGAAAGTGATAATAGTCCATCATGAATGTGATAATGGTCCATCATGAAAGTGATAATAGTCCATCATGAAAGTGATAATGGTCCATCATGAAAGTGATAATGGTCCATCATGAAAGTGGTAATGGTCCATCATGAAAGTGGTAATGGTTCATCATGAAAGTGGTAATGGTCCATCATGAAAGTGATAATAGTCCATCATGAAAGTGGTAATGGTCCGACATGAAAGTGGTAATGGTCCATCATGAAAGTGATAATGGTCAATCATGAAAGTGATAATGGTCAATCATGAAAGTGATAATGGTCCATCATGAAAGTGATAATGGTCCGTCATGAAAGTGATAATGGTCCGTCATGAAAGTGATAATGGCCCATAATGAAAGTGGTAATGTTCCATCATGAAAGTGGTAATGGTCCAACATGAAAGTGGTAATGGTTCATCATGAAAGTGGTAATGTTCCATCATGAAAGTGGTAATGGTCCATCATGAAAGCTATAATTATTCATCATGAAAGTGATAATGGCCCATCATGAACGTGATAATGGTTCATCATGAAAGTGATAATAGTCCATCATGAAAGTGGTAATGGTCCATCATGAAAGTGATAATAGTCGATCATGAATGTGATAATGGTCCATCATGAAAGTGATAATAGTCCATCATGAAAGTGATAATGGTCCATCATGAAAGTGATAATGGTTTATCATGAAAGTGATAATGGTCCATCATGAAAGTGGTAATGGTCCATCTTGAAAGTGGTAATGGTCCATCATGAAAGTGATAATGGTCCATCATGAAAGTGGTAATGATTCATCATGAAAGTGATAATGGTCTGTCATGAAAGTGATAATGGCCCATCATGAAAGTGATAATGGTCCATCATGAAAGTGATAATGGTCCATCATGAAAGTGATAATGGTTCATCATGAAAGTGCTAATGGTCTGTCATGAAAGTGATAATAGTTCATCATGAAAGTGATAATGGTCCATCATGAAAGATGTAATGCTCCATCATGAAAGTGATAATGGTCCATCATGAAAGTGGTAATGGTCCATCATAAAAGTGGTAATGGTCCATCATAAAAGTGGTAATGGTCCATCATGAAAGTGGTAATGGTCCGTCATGAAAGTGATAATGGTTCATCATGAAAGTGATAATGGTCCGTCATGAAAGTGGTAATGGTCCATCATGAAAGGGGTAATGGTTCATCATGAAAGTGGTAATGGTCCATCATGAAAGTGGTAATGGTCCATCATGAAAGTGATAATATTCCATCATGAAAGTGATAATATTCCATCATGAAATTGGTAATGGTCCATCATGAAAGTGGTAATGGTCCATCATGAAAGTGATAATGGTCCGTCATGAAAGTGGTAATGGTCCGTCATGAAAGTGGTAATGGTTCATCATTAAAGTGGTAATGGTCCATCATGAAAGTGATAATGGTTCATCATGAAAGTGGTAATGGACCATCATGAAAGTGGTAATGGTTCATCATGAAAGTGGTAATGGTCCATCATGAAAGTGATAATAATCCATCATGAAAGTGGTAATGGTCCATCATGAAAGTGGTAATGGTCCATCATGAAAGTGATAATGATTCATTATGAAAGTGATAATGGTCCATCATGAAAGTGATAATGGTCCATCATGAAAGTAATAATGATTCATTATGAAAGTGATAATGGTCCATCATGAAAGTGATAATGGTCCGTCATGAAAGTGGTAATGGTTCACCATGAAAGTGGTAATGGTCCATCATGAAAGTGATAATGGTTCATAATGAAAGTGGTAATGGTCCATCATGAAAGTGGTAATGGTTCATCATGAAAGTGGTAATGGTCCATCATGAAAGTGATAATAATCCATCATGAAAGTGGTAATGGTCCATCATGAAAGTGGTAATGGTCCATCATGAAAGTGATAATGATTCATTATGAAAGTGATAATGGTCCATCATGAAAGTGATAATGGTCCATCATGAAAGTGATAATGATTCATTATGAAAGCGATAATGGTCCATCATGAAAGTGGTAATGGTCAATCATGAAAGCGATAATGGTCCATCATGAAAGCGATAATGTTCCATCATGAAAGTGGTAATGGTCCATCATGAAAGTGGTAATGGTCCATCATGAAAGTGGTAATGGTCCATCATGAAAGTGATAATGATTCATTATGAAAGTGGTAATGGTCCATCATGAAAGTGGTAATGGTCCATCATGAAAGTGATAATGTTCCATCATGAAAGTGATAATGGTCCGTCATGAAAGTGGTAATGGTCCATCATGAAAGTGGTAATGGTTCATCATGAAAGTGGTAATGGTCCATCATGAAAGTTATAATGGTTCATAATGAAAGTGGTAATGGTCCATCATGAAAGTGGTAATGGTTCATCATGAAAGTGGTAATGGTCCATCATGAAAGTGGTAATGGTCCATCATGAAAGTGGTAATGGTCCATCATGAAAGTGGTAATGGTCCATCATGAAAGTGATAATGATCCATTATGAAAGTGATAATGGTCCATCATGAAAGTGATAATGGTCCATCATGAAAGTGATAATGGTCCATCATGAAAGTGATAATGATTCATTATGAAAGTGATAATGGTCCATCATGAAAGTGGTAATGGTCCATCATGAAAGCGATAATGGTCCATCATGAAAGCGATAATGTTCCATCATGAAAGTGGTAATGGTCCATCATGAAAGTGGTAATGGTCCATCATGAAAGTGGTAATGGTCCATCATGAAAGTGATAATGATTCATTATGAAAGTGATAATGGTCCATCATGAAAGTGGTAATGGTCCATCATGAAAGTGATAATGTTCCATCATGAAAGTGGTAATGGTCTGTCATGAAAGTGGTAATGGTCCATCATGAAAGTGGTAATGGTCCGTCATGAAAGTGGTAATGGCCCATCATGAAAGTGGTAATGGTTCATCATGAAAGTGGTAATGGTCCATCATGAAAGTGATAATGGTCTGTCATGAAAGTGGTAATGGTCCATCATGAAAGTGGTAATGGTCCATCATGAAAGTGATAATGGTCCATCATGAAAGTGGTAATGGTCCATCATGAAAGTGATAATGGTCCATCATGAAAGTGGTAATGGTCCATCATGAAAGTGATAATGGTCCATCATGAAATTGGTAATGGTCCATCATGAAAGTGGTAATGGACCGTCATGAAAGTGATAATGGTCCGTCATGAAAGTGGTAATGGTCCGTCATGAAAGTTATAATGGTCCATCATGAAAGTGATAATAGTCCATCATGAAAGTGATAATGGTCGATCATGAAAGTGATAATGGTTCATCATGAAAGTTGTAATGGTCCGTCATGAAAGTGATAATGGTCCGTCATGAAAGTGGTAATGGTCCATCATGAAAGTGGTAATGGTCCATCATGAAAGTGGTAATGGTCCATCATGAAAGTGGTAATGGTCCATCATGAAAGTGGTAATGGTCCATCATGAAAGTAGTAATGGTCCATCATGAAAGTGATAATGGTCCATCATGAAAGTGGTAATGGTTCATCATGAAAGTGGTAATGGTTCATCATGAAAGTGGTAATGGTCCATCATGAAAATGGTAATGGTCGATCATGAAAGTGATAATGGTTCATCATGAAAGTTGTAATGGTCCATCATGAAAGTGATAATGGTCCATCATGAAAGTGATAATGGTCCGTCATGAAAGTGGTAATGGTCCGTCATGAAAGTTATAATGGTCCATCATGAAAGTTGTAATGGTCTATCATGAAATTGGTAATGTTCATCATGAAGGTGATAATAGTCCATCACGAAAGTGGTAATGGTCCATCATGAAAGTGATAATAGTCCATCATGAAAGTGATAATAGTCCATCATGAAAGTGATAATGGTCCATCATGAAAGTGGTAATGGCCCATCATGAAAGTGGTAATGGTCCATCATGAAAGTGATAATGGTCTGTCAGGAAAGTGGTAATGGTCCATCATGAAAGTGATAATGGTTCATCATGAAAGTGATAATGGTTCATCATGAAAGTGATAATGGTCCATCATGAAAGTGGTAATGGTTCATCATGAAAGTGATAATGGTCCATCATGAAAGTGATAGTGGTCCATCATGAAAGTGATAGTGGTCCATCATGAAAGTGGTAATGGTCCATCATGAAAGTGATAATGGTTCATCATGAAAGTAATAACGGTTCATCATGAAAGTGATAACGGTCCATCATGAAAGCGATAACGGTTCATCATGAAAGCGATAGTGGTCCATCATGAAAGTGGTAATGGTCCATCATGAAAGTGGTAATGGTCCATCATGAAAGTGGTAATGGTTCATCATGAAAGTGGTAATGGTCCATCATGAAAGTGATAATAATCCATCATGAAAGTGGTAATGGTCTGTCATGAAAGTTGTAATGGTCCATCATGAAAGTGGTAATGGTCCATCATGAAAGTGGTAATGGTCCATCATGAAAGTGATAATGGTCCATCATGAAAGTGATAATGGTCCATCATGAAAGTGGTAATGGTCCATCATGAAAGTGATAATGGTCTGTCATGAAAGTGGTAATGGTCCATCATGAAAGTGGTAATGGTCCATCATGAAAGTGGTAATGGTCCATCATGAAAGTGATAATGGTCCATCATGAAAGTGATAATGGTCCATCATGAAAGTGGTAATGGTCCATCATGAAAGGGATAATGGTCCATCATGAAATTGGTAATGGTCCATCATGAAAGTGGTAATGGTTCATCATGAAAGTGATAATGGTCTGTCATGAAAGTGATAATGGTCCATCATGAAAGTGATAATGGTCCATCATGAAAGTGATAATGGTCCATTATGAAAGTGATAATCGTTCATCCTGAAAGTGATAAAGGTCCATCATGAAAGTGATAATGGTCCATCATGAAAGTGGCCATAGTTCATCATGAAAGTGATAATAGTCCATCATGAAGGTGGTAATGGTCCATCATGAAAGTGATAATAGTCCATCATGAAAGTGATAATGGTCCATCATGAAAGTGATAATAGTCCATCATGAAAGTGATTATGGTCCATCATGAAAGTGATAATGGTCTGTCATGAAAGTGATAATGGCCCATCATGAAAGTGATAATGGTCCATCATGAAATTGGTAATGGTCCATCATGAAAGTGGTAATGGTCCATCATGAAAGGGATAATGGTCCATCATGAAAGTGGTAATGGTCCATCGTGAAAGTGGTAATGGTTCATCATGAAAGTGATAATGGTCCATCATGAAAGTTTTAATGGTCTGTCATGAAAGTGATAATGGTCCATCATGAAAGTGATAATGGTCCATCATGAAAGTGATAATGGTCCATCATGAAAGTGGTAATGGTCCATCATGAAAGTGATAATGGTCTGTCATGAAAGTGATAATGGTCCATCATGAAAGTGGTAATGATCCATCATGAAAGTGATAATGGTCTATCATGAAAGTGGTAATGTTCCATCATGAAATTGGTAATGGTCTGTCAGGAAAGTGGTAATGGTCCATCATGAAAGTGATAATGGTTCATCATGAAAGTGATAATGGTCCATCATGAAAGTGATAATGGTCCATCATGAAAGTGATAATGGTTCATCGTGAAAGTGATAATGGTTCATCATGAACGTGATAATGGTCCATCATGAAAGTGGTAATGGTCCATCATGAAAGTGGTAATGGTCCATCATGAAAGTGATAATGGTTCATCATGAAAGTGATAATGGTCCATCATGAAAGTGATAATTGTCCGTCATGGAAGTGATAATGGTTCATCATGAAAGTGATAATGGTTCATCATGAAAGTGATAATGGTCCATCATGAAAGTGATAATGGTTCATCATGAAAGTGATAATGGTCCATCATGAAAGTGATAATGGTCCATCATGAAAGTGATAATGGTCCGTCATGAAAGTGATAATGGTTCATCATGAAAGTGATAATGGTTCATCATGAAAGTGATAATGGTCCATCATGAAAGTGATAATGATCCATCATGAAAGTGGTAATGGTCCATTATGAAAGTGATAATGGTCAGTTTTGAAAGTGGCAATGGTCCGTTATGAAAGTGATAATGGTCCATCATGAAAGTGGTAATGGTTCATCATGAAAGTGATAATGGTCCATCATGAAAGTGATAATGATCCATCATGAAAGTGGTAATGGTCCGTTATGAAAGTGGTAATGGTCCGTCATGAAAGTGGTAATGGTTCATCATGAAACTGTTAATGGTCCGTCATGAAAGTGATAATGGTCCATCATGAACGTGATAATGGTCCATCATGAACGTGATGATGGTCAATCATGAAAGTGGCAATTGTTCTTCATGAAAGTGGCAAAGGTCCGTTATGAAAGTGATAATGGTCCATCATGAAAGTGGTAATGGTTCATCATGAAAGTGATAATGGGCCATCATGAAAGTGGTAATGGTCCATCATGAAAGTGGTAATGGTTCATCATGAAAGGGATAAGCTCCGTCATGAAAGTGATAATGTTCCATCATAAAAGTGGTAATGGTTCATCATAAAAGTGGCAATGGTTCATCATAAAAGTGGTAATGGTCCATTATGAACGTGATAATGGTCAGTTTTGAAAGTGGCAATGGTCCGTTATGAAAGTGATAATGGTCCATCATGAAAGTGGTAATGGTTCATCATAAAAGTGATAATGGTCCATCATGAAAGTGATAATGATCCATCATGAAAGTGGTAATGGTCCGTCATGAAAGTTATAATGGTCCATCATGAGTGTTAATTTTCCGTCATGAAAGTGATAATGGTATGTCATGAAAGTGATAATGGTCCGTCATGAAAGTGACCATAGTTCATCATGAAAGTGATAATAGTCCATCTTGAAGGTGGTTATGGTGCATGATGAAAGTGATAATAGTCCATCATGAAAGTGGTAATGGTCCATCATGAAAGTGGTAATGGTCCATCATGAAAGTGATAATAGTCCATCATGAAAGTGATAATGGTCCATTATGAAAGTGGTAATGGTCCATCATGAAAGTGATAATGGTCCATCATGAAAGTGATAATGGTCCATCATGAAAGTGATAATTGTCCGTCATGGAAGTGATAATGGTTCATCATGAAAGTGATAATGGTTCATCATGAAAGTGATAATGGTCCATCATGAAAGTGATAATGGTTCATCATGAAAGTGATAATGGTCCATCATGAAAGTGATAATGGTCCATCATGAAAGTGATAATGGTCCATCATGAAAGTGATAATGGTCCGTCATGAAAGTGATAATGGTTCATCATGAAAGTGATAATGGTTCATCATGAAAGTGATAATGGTTCATCATGAAAGTGATAATGGTCCATCATGAAAGTGATAATGGTCCATCATTAAAGTGGTAATGGTCCGTTATGAAAGTGGCAACGGTTCATCATAAAAGTGGCAATGGTTCATCATGAAAGTTTAAAATTATTCATCGTGAAAGTGATAATGGTTCATCATGAAAGCGATAATGGTCCATCATGAAAGTGATAATGGTCCATCATGAAAGTGATAATATTCCATCATGAAAGTGGTAATGGTCCATCATGAAAGTGGTAATGGTCCATCATGAAAGTGGTAATGGTCCATCATGAAAGTGGTAATGGTCCGCCATGAAAGTGATAATGGTCCATCATGAAAGTGGTAATGGTCCATCATGAAAGTGATAATGGTCCATCATGAACGTGATAATGGTCCATCATGAACGTGATGATGGTCCATCATGAAAGTGGCAATTGTTCTTCATGAAAGTGGCAAAGGTCCGTTATGAAAGTGATAATGGTCCATCATGAAAGTGGTAATGGTTCATCATGAAAGTGATAATGGTCCATCATGAAAGTGGTAATGATCCATCATGAAAGTGGTAATGGTTCATCATGAAAGGGATAAGCTCCGTCATGAAAGTGATAATGTTCCATCATAAAAGTCGTAATGGTTCATCATAAAAGTGGCAATGGTTCATCATAAAAGTGGTAATGGTCCATTATGAACGTGATAATGGTCAGTTTTGAAAGTGGCAATGGTCCGTTATGAAAGTCATAATGTTCCATCATAAAAGCCGTAATGGTTCATCATAAAAGTGGCAATGGTTCATCATAAAAGTGGTAATGGTCCATTATGAACGTGATAATGGTCAGTTTTGAAAGTGGCAATGGTCCGTTATGAAAGTGATAATGGTCCATCATGAAAGTGGTAATGGTTCATCATAAAAGTGGCAATGGTTCATCATAAAAGTGGTAATGGTCCATTATGAACGTGATAATGGTCAGTTTTGAAAGTGGCAATGGTCCGTTATGAAAGTGATAATGGTCCATCATGAAAGTGGTAATGGTTCATCATGAAAGTGATAATGGTCCATCATGAAAGTGATAATGATCCATCATGAAAGTGGTAATGGTCCGTCATGAAAGTGATAATGGTCCATCATGAGTGTTAATTTTCCGTCATGAAAGTGATAATGGTCCGTCATGAAAGTGGCCATAGTTAATCATGAAAGTGATAATAGTCCATCATGAAAGTGGTAATGGTCCATCATGAAAGTGATAATAGTCCATCATGAAAGTGGTAATGGTTCATCATGAAAGTGATAATGGTCCATCATGAAAGTGGTAATGGTTCATCATGAAAGCGATAATGGTCCATCATGAAAGTGATAATGGTCCATCATGAAAGTGATAATGGTCCATCATGAAAGTGATAATGGTCCATCATGAAAGTGATAATGGTCCATCATGAAATTGATAATGGTTCATCATGAAAGTGGTAATGGTCCATCATGAAAGTGGTAATGGTCCATCATGAAAGTGATAATGGTCCATCATGAAAGTGATAATGGTTCATCATGAAAGTGATAATGGTCCATCATGAAACTGGTAATGGTCCGTCATGAAAGTGGTAATGATTCATCATGAAAGTGATAATGGTATGTAATGAAAGTGATAATGGTATGTAATGAAAGTGATAATGGTCCATCATGAAAGTGGCCATAGTTCATCATGAAAGTGATAATAGTCCATCATGAAGGTGGTAATGGTCCATCATGAAAGTGATAATAGTCCATCATGAAAGTGGTAATGGTCCATCATGAAAGTGATAATGGTCCATCATGAAAGTGATAATGGTCAATCATGAAAGTGATAATAGTCCATCATGAAAGTGGTAATGGTCCATCATGAAACTGGTAATGGTCCATCATGAAAGTGGTAATGGTCCATCATGAAAGTGGTAATGGTCCGTCATGAAAGTGATAATGGTCCATCATGAAAGTGATAATGGTCCATCATGAAAGTGATAATGGTCCATCATGAACGTGATAATGGTCCATCATGAACGTGATGATGGTCAATCATGAAAGTGGCAATTGTTCTTCATGAAAGTGGCACAGGTCCGTTATGAAAGTGATAATGGTCCATCATGAAAGTGGTAATGGTTCATCATGAAAGTGATAATGGGCCATCATGAAAGTGGTAATGGTCCATCATGAAAGGGATAAGCTCCGTCATGAAATTGATAATGTTCCATCATAAAAGTGGTAATGGTTCATCATAAAAGTGGCAATGGTTCATCATAAAAGTGGTAATGGTCCATTATGAACGTGATAATGGTCAGTTTTGAAAGTGGCAATGGTCCGTTATGAAAGTGATAATGGTCCATCATGAAAGTGGTAATGGTTCATCATAAAAGTGATAATGGTCCATCATGAAAGTGATAATGATCCATCATGAAAGTGGTAATGGTCCGTCATGAAAGTGATAATGGTCCATCATGAGTGTTAATTTTCCGTCATGAAAGTGATAATGGTATGTCATGAAAGTGATAATGGTCCGTCATGAAAGTGACCATAGTTCATCATGAAAGTGATAATAGTCCATCATGAAGGTGGTTATGGTGCATGATGAAAGTGATAATAGTCCATCATGAAAGTGGTAATGGTCCATCATGAAAGTGGTAATGGTCCATCATAAAAGTGATAATAGTCCATCATGAAAGTGATAATGGTCCATTATGAAAGTGATAATAGTCCATCATGAAAGTGGTAATGGTCCATCATGAAAGTGCTAATGGTCCATCATGAAAGTGGTAATGGTCCATCATGAAAGTGGTAATGGTCCATCATGAAAGTGATAATGGTCCATCATGAAAGTGGTAATTGTCCATCATGAAAGTGATAATGGTCCATCATGAACGTGGTAATGGTTCGTCATGAAAGTGATAATGGTCCATCATGAACGTGATAATGGTCCATCATGAACGTGATGATGGTCCATCATGAAAGTGGCAATTGTTCTTCATGAAAGTTGCAAAGGTCCGTTATGAAAGTGATAATGGTCCATCATGAAAGTGGTAATGGTTCATCATGAAAGTGATAATGGTCCATCATGAAAGTGGTAATGGTCCGTCATGAAAGTGGTAATGGTTCATCATGAAAGTGATAAGCTCCATCATGAAAGTGGTAATGGTTCATCATAAAAGTGGTAATGGTTCATCATAAAAGTGGCAATGGTTCATCATAAAAGTGGTAATGGTCCATTATGAAAGTGATAATGGTCAGTTTTGAAAGTGGCAATGGTCCGTTATGAAAGTGATAATGGTCCATCATGAAAGTGGTAATGGTTCATCATGAAAGTGATAATGGTCCATCATGAAAGTGATAATGATCCATCATGAAAGTGGTTATGGTCCGTCATGAAAGTGATAATGGTCCATCATGAGTGTTAATTGTCCGTCATGAAAGTGATAATGGTCCATCATGAAAGTGGTAAAGGTCCGTTATGAAAGTGGTAATGGTCCGTCATGAAAGTGGTAATGGTTCATCATGAAACTGTTAATGGTCCGTCATGAAAGTGATAATGGTCCATCATGAAAGTGGTGCAGGTCCGTTATGAAAGTGGTAATGGTCCGTCATGAAAGTGGTAATGGTTCATCATGAAACTGGTAATGGTCCGTCATGAAACTGGTGATGGCCCATCATGAAAGTGGCAATGGTTCATCATGAAAGTCATAATGGTCCGTCATGCAAGTGATAATGGTCCATCATGAAAGTGGTAATTGTCCATCACGAAAGTGATAATGGTCCGTCATGAAAGTGGCCATAGTTCATCATGAAAGTGATAATAGTCCATCATGAAAGTGGTAATGGTCCATCATGAAAGTGATAACAGTCCATCATGAAAGTGGTAATGGTTCATCATGAAAGTGATAATGGTCCATCATGAAAGTGGTAATGGTTCATCATGAAAGTGATAATGGTCCATCATGAAATTGATAATGGTCCATCATGAAAGTGATAATGGTCCATCATGAAAGTGATAATGGTTCATCATGAGTGATAATGGTCCATCATGAAACTGGTAATGGTCCGTCATGAAAGTGGTAATGATTCATCATGAAAGTGATAATGGTATGTCATGAAAGTGATAATGGTCCGTCATGAAAGTGGCCATAGTTCATCATGAAAGTGATAATAGTCCATCATGAAAGTGGTAATGGTCCATCATGAAAGTGATAATAGTCCATCATAAAAGTGGTAATGGTTCATCATGAAAGTGATAATGGTCCATCATGAACGTGATGATGGTCCATCATGAAAGTGGCAATTGTTCTTCATGAAAGTGGCAAAGGTCCGTTATGAAAGTGATAATGGTCCATCATGAAAGTGGTAATGGTTCATCATGAAAGTGATAATGGTCCATCATGAAAGTGGTAATGATCCATCATGAAAGTGGTAATGATCCATCATGAAAGTGGTAATGGTTCATCATGAAAGGGATAAGCTCCGTCATGAAAGTGATAATGTTCCATCATAAAAGTCGTAATGGTTCATCATAAAAGTGGCAATGGTTCATCATAAAAGTGGTAATGGTCCATTATGAACGTGATAATGGTCAGTTTTGAAAGTGGCAATGGTCCGTTATGAAAGTCATAATGTTCCATCATAAAAGCCGTAATGGTTCATCATAAAAGTGGCAATGGTTCATCATAAAAGTGGTAATGGTCCATTATGAACGTGATAATGGTCAGTTTTGAAAGTGGCAATGGTCCGTTATGAAAGTGATAATGGTCCATCATGAAAGTTGTAATGGTTCATCATAAAAGTGGCAATGGTTCATCATAAAAGTTGTAATGGTCCATTATGAACGTGATAATGGTCAGTTTTGAAAGTGGCAATGGTCCGTTATGAAAGTGATAATGGTCCATCATGAAAGTGGTAATGGTTCATCATGAAAGTGATAATGGTCCATCATGAAAGTGATAATGATCCATCATGAAAGTGGTAATGGTCCGTCATGAAAGTGATAATGGTCCATCATGAGTGTTAATTTTCCGTCATGAAAGTGATAATGGTCCGTCATGAAAGTGGCCATAGTTAATCATGAAAGTGATAATAGTCCATCATGAAAGTGGTAATGGTCCATCATGAAAGTGATAATAGTCCATCATGAAAGTGGTAATGGTTCATCATGAAAGTGATAATGGTCCATCATGAAAGTGGTAATGGTTCATCATGAAAGCGATAATGGTCCATCATGAACGTGATAATGGTCCATCATGAAAGTGATAATGGTCCATCATGAAAGTGATAGTGGTCCATCATGAAAGTGATAATGGTCCATCATGAAATTGATAATGGTTCATCATGAAAGTGGTAATGGTCCATCATGAAAGTGGTAATGGTCCATCATGAAAGTGATAATGGTCCATCATGAAAGTGATAATGGTTCATCATGAAAGTGATAATGGTCCATCATGAAAGTGATAATGGTCCATCATGAAAGTGATAATGGTTCATCATGAAAGTGATAATGGTCCATCATGAAACTGGTAATGGTCCGTCATGAAAGTGGTAATGATTCATCATGAAAGTGATAATGGTATGTAATGAAAGTGATAATGGTCCATCATGAAAGTGGCCATAGTTCATCATGAAAGTGATAATAGTCCATCATGAAGGTGGTAATGGTCCATCATGAAAGTGATAATAGTCCATCATGAAAGTGGTAATGGTCCATCATGAAAGTGATAATGGTCCATCATGAAAGTGATAATGGTCCATCATGAAAGTGATAATAGTCCATCATGAAAGTGGTAATGGTCCATCATTAAACTGGTAATGGTCCATCATGAAAGTGATAATGGTCCATCATGAAAGTGATAATGGTCCATCATGAAAGTGATAATGGTCCATCATGAACGTGATAATGGTCCATCATGAACGTGATGATGGTCAATCATGAAAGTGGCAATTGTTCTTCATGAAAGTGGCAAAGGTCCGTTATGAAAGTGATAATGGTCCATCATGAAAGTGGTAATGGTTCATCATGAAAGTGATAATGGGCCATCATGAAAGTGGTAATGGTCCATCATGAAAGTGGTAATGGTTCATCATGAAAGGGATAAGCTCCGTCATGAAAGTGATAATGTTCCATCATAAAAGTGGTAATGGTTCATCATAAAAGTGGCAATGGTTCATCATAAAAGTGGTAATGGTCCATTATGAACGTGATAATGGTCAGTTTTGAAAGTGGCAATGGTCCGTTATGAAAGTGATAATGGTCCATCATGAAAGTGGTAATGGTTCATCATAAAAGTGATAATGGTCCATCATGAAAGTGATAATGATCCATCATGAAAGTGGTAATGGTCCATCATGAAAGTGATAATGGTCCATCATGAGTGTTAATTTTCCGTCATGAAAGTGATAATGGTATGTCATGAAAGTGATAATGGTCCGTCATGAAAGTGACCATAGTTCATCATGAAAGTGATAATAGTCCATCATGAAGGTGGTTATGGTGCATGATGAAAGTGATAATAGTCCATCATGAAAGTGGTAATGGTCCATCATGAAAGTGATAATAGTCCATCATGAAAGTGATAATGGTCCATTATGAAAGTGATAATAGTCCATCATGAAAGTGGTAATGGTCCATCATGAAAGTGCTAATGGTCCATCATGAAAGTGGTAATGGTCCATCATGAAAGTGGTAATGGTCCATCATGAAAGTGATAATGGTCCATCATGAAAGTGGTAATGGTCCATCATGAAAGTGATAATGGTCCATCATGAACGTGGTAATGGTTCGTCATGAAAGTGATAATGGTCCATCATGAACGTGATAATGGTCCATCATGAACGTGATGATGGTCCATCATGAAAGTGGCAATTGTTCTTCATGAAAGTTGCAAAGGTCCGTTATGAAAGTGATAATGGTCCATTATGAAAGTGGTAATGGTTCATCATGAAAGTGATAATGGTCCATCATGAAAGTGGTAATGGTCCGTCATGAAAGTGGTAATGGTTCATCATGAAAGTGATAAGCTCCATCATGAAAGTGGTAATGGTTCATCATAAAAGTGGTAATGGTTCATCATAAAAGTGGCAATGGTTCATCATAAAAGTGGTAATGGTCCATTATGAAAGTGATAATGGTCAGTTTTGAAAGTGGCAATGGTCCGTTATGAAAGTGATAATGGTCCATCATGAAAGTGGTAATGGTTCATCATGAAAGTGATAATGGTCCATCATGAAAGTGATAATGATCCATCATGAAAGTGGTTATGGTCCGTCATGAAAGTGATAATGGTCCATCATGAGTGTTAATTGTCCGTCATGAAAGTGATAATGGTCCATCATGAAAGTGGTAAAGGTCCGTTATGAAAGTGGTAATGGTCCGTCATGAAAGTGGTAATGGTTCATCATGAAACTGTTAATGGTCCGTCATGAAAGTGATAATGGTCCATCATGAAAGTGGTGCAGGTCCGTTATGAAAGTGGTAATGGTCCGTCATGAAAGTGGTAATGGTTCATCATGAAACTGGTAATGGTCCGTCATGAAACTGGTGATGGCCCATCATGAAAGTGGCAATGGTTCATCATGAAAGTCATAATGGTCCGTCATGCAAGTGATAATGGTCCATCATGAAAGTGGTAATTGTCCATCACGAAAGTGATAATGGTCCGTCATGAAAGTGGCCATAGTTCATCATGAAAGTGATAATAGTCCATCATGAAAGTGGTAATGGTCCATCATGAAAGTGATAACAGTCCATCATGAAAGTGGTAATGGTTCATCATGAAAGTGATAATGGTCCATCATGAAAGTGGTAATGGTTCATCATGAAAGTGATAATGGTCCATCATGAAATTGATAATGGTCCATCATGAAAGTGATAATGGTCCATCATGAAAGTGATAATGGTTCATCATGAGTGATAATGGTCCATCATGAAACTGGTAATGGTCCGTCATGAAAGTGGTAATGATTCATCATGAAAGTGATAATGGTATGTCATGAAAGTGATAATGGTCCGTCATGAAAGTGGCCATAGTTCATCATGAAAGTGATAATAGTCCATCATGAAAGTGGTAATGGTCCATCATGAAAGTGATAATAGTCCATCATGAAAGTGGTAATGGTTCATCATGAAAGTGATAATGGTCCATCATGAAAGTGGTAATGGTTCATCATGAAAGTGATAATGGTCCATCATGAAATTGATAATGGTCCATCATGAAAGTGATAATGGTCCATCATGAAAGTGATAATGGTTCCTCATGAAAGTGATAATGGTCCATCATGAAAGTGATAATGGTCCGTCATGAAAGTGGTAATGATTCATCATGAAAGTGATAATGGTATGTCATGAAAGTGATAATGGTCCGTCATGAAAGTGGCCATAGTTCATCATGAAAGTGATAATAGTCCATCATGAAGGTGGTAATGGCCCATCATGAAAGTGATAATAGTCCATCATGAAAGTGGTAATGGTCCATCATGAAAGTGGTAATGGTCCATCATGAAAGTGGTAATGGTCCATCATTAAAGTGGTAATGGTCCGTCATGAAAGTGATAATGGTCCATCATGAAAGTGGTAATGGTCCATCATGAAAGTGGCAATGGTTCATCATAAAAGTGGTAATGGTCCATTATGAACGTGATAATGGTCAGTTTTGAAAGTGGCAATGGTCCGTTATGAAAGTGATAATGGTCCATCATGAAAGTGGTAATGGTTCATCATGAAAGTGATAATGGTCCATCATGAAAGTGATAATGATCCATCATGAAAGTGGTAATGATCCGTCATGAAAGTGATAATGGTCCATCATGAGTGTTAATTTTCCGTCATGAAAGTGATAATGGTATGTCATGAAAGTGATAATGGTCCGTCATGAAAGTGGCCATAGTTCATCATGAAAGTGATAATAGTCCATCATGAAGGTGGTAATGGTTCATCATGAAAGTGATAATAGTCCATCATGAAAGTGGTAATGGTCCATCATGAAAGTGATAATAGTCCATCATGAAAGTGATAATGGTCCATCATGAAAGTGGTAATGGTCCGTCATGAAAGTGATAATGGTCCATCATGAAAGTGGTAATGGTCCGTCATGAAAGTGATAATGGTCCATCATGAACGTGATAATGGTCCATCATGAACGTGATGATGGTCCATCATGAAAGTGGCAATTGTTCTTCATGAAAGTTGCAAAGGTCCGTTATGAAAGTGATAATGGTCCATCATGAAAGTGGTAATGGTTCATCATGAAAGTGATAATGGTCCATCATGAAAGTGGTAATGGTCCATCATGAAAGTGATAATGGTCCATCATGAAAGTGGTAATGGTCCGTCATGAAAGTGGTAATGGTTCATCATGAAAGTGATAAGCTCCGTCATGAAAGTGATAATGGTTCATCATAAAAGTGGCAATGGTTCATCATAAAAGTGGTAATGGTCCATTATGAAAGTGATAATGGTCAGTTTTGAAAGTGGCAATGGTCCGTTATGAAAGTGATAATGGTCCATCATGAAAGTGGTAATGGTTCATCATGAAAGTGATAATGGTCCATCATGAAAGTGATAATGATCCATCATGAAAGTGGTAATGGTCCGTTATGAAAGTGGTAATGGTCCGTCATGAAAGTGGTAATGGTTCATCATGAAACTGTTAATGGTCCGTCATGAAAGTGATAATGGTCCATCATGAAAGTGGTGAAGGTCCGTTATGAAAGTGGTGATGGCCCATCATGAAAGTGGCAATGGTTCATCATGAAAGTCATAATGGTCCGTCATGAAAGTGATAATGGTCCATCATGAAAGTGGTAATTGTCCATCATGAAAGTGATAATGGTCCGTGATAAAAGTGGTAATGGTCCATCATGAAAGTGATAATGGTCCACAATGAGAGTGACAATGGTCCGTTATGAAAGTGGTATTGGTCTGTCATGAAAGTGATAATGGTCCGTGATAAAAGTGTTAATGGTCCATCATGAAAGTGATAATGGTCCACAATGAAAGTGACAATGGTCCGTTATGAAAGTGGTAATGGTCCATCATGAAAGTGATAATGGTCCATTATGAAAGTGATAATGGTCCGTCATGAAAGTGGCAATGGTCTGCCATGATACAGACTATTTATTAAATTATTGCAAACCCATCAAGACATACAATTCGTACACTTGACGACCTTTTCGAGCTTCGTCCCTGAGTTACTGTACATCATTGTGATTGTGACGTCAGCCTACTTGTGATGCAATTCGGTATGACGTCAGATAATGGAGTGACAGTTCCGTCAATACACTCACTTGTTTAGTTCATTAACGAGTTCCTTAAATGCCAGTCCAGAAATGTCTCTGATCTCTTGTATCAACACCACGTGGTAGCGCAGCAGGATCTGATTGGATAAAGAAAAGCAAATTTGGTTCTGAAAAGTAAACTAGATGTTTTTAAACGTAGGCCTATATGTCTAGGTGCTATATTTTCCCATTGTGTAATAAGTATGTCAGAGGTCTCAAAGAATCTCACACTATCGGATAGTGTACCGGAATATACAGTAACATATAGGAATAGACAAGAGTGTGCTGAAATATACAGTAATATAACGGAATATACAGTAACATATATGAATATACAGTGATATACCGGAATATACGGTAATATACCGGAATATACAGGATTGTACCAGAATATACAGTAACATACCGGTATAGACAGTCATATACCGGAATATACAGGAGTTCACCGGAATATACAGGAGTGTACCGGAATATACAGGAGTGTACCGGAATATACAGTAACATACCAGAATATACAGTAACATACCAGAATTTACAGTAACATACCGATATAGACAGTAACATACCAGAATATACAGTAACATACCGGTATAGACAGTAACATACTGGAATATACAGTAATATACCGGAATATACAGCAGTGTACCGGAATATACAGGAGTGTACCAGAATATACAGTAACATACCAGAATATACAGTAACATACCGGAATATAAAGTAGTGTACCGTAATATACAGGGGTATACCAGAATATACAGGAGTATACCGGAATATACAGGAGTGTACCAGAATATACAGTAACATACTGGAACATACAGTAACATACAGGAATATTGAGGAGTATACCGGAATATACAAGAGTATACCAGAATATACAGGAGTATACCGGAATATACAGGAGTATGTATGTATGTATGATTACTGTATTCTGCGGCTGTAGTAGAAGAAACATCATACAGTTGCAAACCGGCCTTCTTCACTTTTGCCCATTGTGTCTTTTCCTCGACTGAAATCCTTAGCTTCCTCAGATCCATTCCTGACTTGAGTGTACCGTGTCCTGTTTTCTTGAGGTCACCT
Source organism: Chaetoderma sp. LZ-2023a (assembly GCA_034401795.1). Classification (NCBI taxonomy): domain Eukaryota; kingdom Metazoa; phylum Mollusca; class Caudofoveata; order Chaetodermatida; family Chaetodermatidae; genus Chaetoderma; species Chaetoderma sp. LZ-2023a. Next base: position 81,375,634 of record CM067364.1, read on the forward strand.
CGTAGCACACTTAGCAGATTTATGCAATGACGTCCTCTCTTGGCTTTGTATTTGCTGGCTCCGAGTAGGGCGAATTCCAAGGCTCTCTGTGCTGGTGTGGCTTCTGGCATCCTTAGCACATGACCACACATGGACCATCTTTGCTTGGCGACTTTTACAGACAGCAGCGACGTATTACACATCTTGTATAGTGCGTTACTGGAAATTATGCTCTCTGGCCATCGGTGTTCAGTGATGGTGCGTAGGTGTTTGCGGTGGCAGGCATCGAGTATACAGGAGTATACCAGAATATACAGTAATATACCAGAATATACAGGAGTGTACTGGAATGTAGTAGTAGAAACATCCTACAGCTGCACTCAGTCCTTCGCTTTTGTCCTCTGTGTCTTGTCCTCAGGCAAAATCTTTTGCTCCCTCAGGTCCATTCTTGATTTACCTGTACCGAGGCCTGCTTTCTTGAGGTCACCTCACAGCACGCTTCACAGATTTATGCAGTGGCGTCCTCTCCTAGCTTTGTATTTAGTGGCTCAAGGTAAGGCGAATTCCAAGGCTCTCTGTGCTGATGTGTCTCCTGGCATTCTAAGCGCGTGGCCAGCCATGGGCCATCCTTGCTGGGCGACTTTTACGGACAGCGTCGATGTATTGCACATCTGGTATAGTGCATCATTGGAAATTATGCTGTCTGGCCATCTGTTTCCAGTGATGGTGCGTTGGTGTTTGTGGTGGCAGACATCAGGTTTGTATAGAGCAGATGCCGTTGGAGATGCCCAGCTGGTTATCTTGAATAAATGTAGTATTTTTGTCAAGGGCATCTTTGATCTACGAATCCATAGCTTCCAGAATGATTGCAAAGCTATGCCCCCATGATGCAGCGTGTAACAATGTCAACAGTACAACAAAGCCGTGGGATATTTATAAGAGCCTGCCAGCTATATATGCCTTGACGGGATGTGATTTGACATTCTGTATTTCTTTCAGATGGTGATGCCAGTGAACTGTTTCTTGAACCATTCTCGAATTGCCTGGGCTTTGCATGCCCAAATAATAGAAGAGGCATGCACGTCATTCGAGGTGCTGCATAGATCGCGTGGGGTTTGGCACCTTTAATGTATATAATTGCCTGTATTATCAAATCGTTAATACAAGGCCCATTCTCCTCACCTGACTCTGAACCAGGATTCGCTGGGAAACAAGAATCCGTTAGCCAAATTAAAATCGGACCAGTAATGTCTGAGACATCATGAAATTAAAATGTAGTAAGAAATACGTTATGAGAACGTTAGGCCTGGATCGCGCATGCTCCAACATCCAACCAGGGCAAAAGTTGGGTGACGTCACGAACACGTGTCTCTGGTCGATCTAAGCTGAGTGTTGATTGGTGGCAATTGGCCTTGGTGACCTTTGAATGGTCACCAAGTAGTATAATAGGACCCGTTTCGGCTACAATTCTTCGGTAGAGGAGGTGGTAGCTCAGCTGTAATGAGCAGAGCTGTGAAACCGGCGACTCCGGGATCGCGTCTCTGTTTGGCCATCTGGCGATCGCTGGAAACATAGGCAATCTCATTCACTTCTCGTTGCCTCTCTCAACTAAGTGTAAAAGCTGGGGAGATAACAATAATAGGCTGAAATAAAACCGGTCTAGAATGGCGTGAATGGGACATGGAATCAGCGACTCGATAGACGCCAATCAAAACAATACCTTCTTCTACAATTCTTCAGTAGGGCGGGGAGGATCTCTGATACGGTTGTCGTTACCATAAGGCTCTCCTAAGCACCAGCGAGTACTAGAACGTAACACTGTAGTAGGGGACCATAACCGCAGTCCAGCACCAAATAAGTTCTCTGTCTCCTTTGGGGACCATCAGCTCCAAAAGCGTAGAACGGCCGTTAGCCACCTAGAATGAAGTAGAGGTGCAATAGAGCGGGCCACTACTTTTACACCACGACCTGAAAAGGCGCTTTTTTCGAAGTATACCATCTAAAGTTGACTGTGTTCAAACCTGCTCGTGATATCTCGCCACACCTGTCTGAGCCACGCCAAAAAGTGGTTCCGTAAAGTTTGTATATATCTAGCGCAAAAAACAATAAGGCTTAGATTATCATTAAGCCGATTTCACTGTTGGCCATTGCTTTTGTCGCCACACCTGAGCTGGTGGCGAAAATCGTCGTGTGCCACTTGTATAACTAACTTTCAACACGTCTTCAATATAGCAAACGTGTTTTCGTCCTGCACCACTTTTGGGATAATCTGAATTCTGAACTCTGCACTGCAGGAAACCATTTCACCAGTGCTGTGATAAATAACTTTCTTATAAACCATTTTGTAATCAAGAGAAGCTGTGCCAACTCTAAGGAGACCAAACCTTCTACACATCTTCACCATAGAATCATATTTTTGCGCTGATGACAAGTAGACGCATTTTTCTTAAATAGTATAAAACTATTTTTGCGCAGATGACAAACAGGCGCTATTTTGTAGTTAATCTTCTTATTGTTGCGCTGATGACTAACAAGCACCCTTTTTCTTAGTTGTATTATACCATTTTCTTGCGCTGATTATAAGTAGGTGCATAGGTCTCTTAGTTGTATTATACCAATTTCTTGCGCTGATTATAAGTAGGTGCATACGTCTCTTAGTTGTATTATACCATTTTCTTGCGCTGATTGTAAGTACGTGCATAGCTCTCTTAGTTGTATTATACCATTTTCTTGCGCTGATTATAAGTAGGCGCATAGATCGCTTAGTTGCATTATACCATTTTCTTGTGCTGATTATAAGTAGGTGCATAGGTCTCTTAGTTGTATTATACCAATTTCTTGCGCTGATTATAAGTAGGTGCATACGTCTCTTAGTTGTATTATACCATTTTCTTACGCTGATTATAAGTAGGTGCATAGGTCTCTTAGTTGTATTATACCATTTTCTTGTGCTGATTATAAGTAGGTGCATACGTCTCTTAGTTGTATTATACCATTTTCTTGTGCTGATTATAAGTAGGTGCATACGTCTCTTAGTTGTATTATACCATTTTCTTGTGCTGATTATAAGTACGTGCATAGGTCTCTTAGTTGTATTATACCATTTTCTTGCGCTGATTATAAGTAGGCGCATAGCTCTCTTAGTTGTATTATACCATTTTCTTGCGCTGATTATAAGTAGGTGCATAGGTCTCTTAGTTGTATTATACCATTTTCTTGCGCTGATTATAAGTAGGTGCATACGTCTCTTAGTTGTATTATACCATTTTCTTGCGCTGATTATAAGTAGGTGCATACGTCTCTTAGTTGTATTATACCATTTTCTTGCGCTGATTATAAGTAGGTGCATAGGTCTCTTAGTTGTATTATACCATTTTCTTGCGCTGATTATAAGTAGGCGCATAGCTCTCTTAGTTGTATTATACCAATTTCTTGTGCTGATTATAAGTAGGTGCATACGTCTCTTAGTTGTATTATACCATTTTCTTGCGCTGATTATAAGTAGGTGCATACGTCTCTTAGTTGTATTATACCATTTTCTTGCGCTGATTATAAGTAGGTGCATACGTCTCTTAGTTGTATTATACCATTTTCTTGCGCTGATTATAAGTAGGTGCATAGGTCTCTTAGTTGTATTATACCATTTTCTTGTGCTGATTATAAGTAGGTGCATACCTCTCTTAGTTGTATTATACCATTTTCTTGCGCTGATTATAAGTAGGTGCATACGTCTCTTAGTTGTATTATACCATTTTCTTGCGCTGATTATAAGTAGGTGCATAGGTCTCTTAGTTGTCTTATACCATTTTCTTGCGCTGATTATAAGTAGGCGCATAGCTCTCTTAGTTGTATTATACCAATTTCTTGTGCTGATTATAAGTAGGTGCATACGTCTCTTAGTTGTATTATACCATTTTCTTGCGCTGATTATAAGTAGGTGCATAGGTCTCTTAGTTGTATTATACCATTTTCTCGCGCTGATTATAAGTAGGTGCATAGGTCTCTTAGTTGTATTATACCATTTTCTTGTGCTGATTATAAGTAGGTGCATACGTCTCTTAGTTGTATTATACCATTTTCTTGTGCTGATTATAAGTAGGTGCATACGTCTCTTAGTTGTATTATACCATTTTCTTGTGCTGATTATAAGTAGGTGCATAGGTCTCTTAGTTGTATTATACCATTTTCTTGCGCTGATTATAAGTAGGCGCATATCTCTCTTAGTTGTATTATACCATTTTCTTGCGCTGATTATAAGTAGGCGCATAGCTCTCTTAGTTGTATTATACCATTTTCTTGCGCTGATTATAAGTAGGTGCATACGTCTCTTAGTTGTATTATACCATTTTCTTGTGCTGATTATAAGTAGGTGCATAGGTCTCTTAGTTGTATTATACCATTTTCTTGCGCTGATTATAAGTAGGTGCATACGTCTCTTAGTTGTATTATACCATTTTCTTGCGCTGATTATAAGTAGGTGCATACGTCTCTTAGTTGTATTATACCAATTTCTTGTGCTGATTATAAGTAGGTGCATACGTCTCTTAGTTGTATTATACCATTTTCTTGCGCTGATTATAAGTAGGTGCATAGGTCTCTTAGTTGTATTATACCAATTTCTTGTGCTGATTATAAGTAGGTGCATACGTCTCTTAGTTGTATTATACCATTTTCTTGCGCTGATTATAAGTAGGCGCATAGGTCAGTCAGACCTGATTGTACCACTGTATAAATTGTACTACACGAATGCTGGTCTTTAAAATGATAATCTTCGGATGGGAACCTTTGATATTCGCTCTTTAATACTACAGACTTACAATATGCACCACACCATCTTTAAACAAAAGAAACACTATAACACTAGCGACCATTTCTTGTGCCTGTACCAATAAACACAATACGTGGTACCAAACTCCTAGTTTAATATTAGCTCAGATATTAGGATAGGAAATAATAGTAGTTAGGAACCACTGCTCAGGAATGTAGACTGTTTATTGTAAAGTCATTTTCACGACTTCGCACCAAGCTACATAGGTGCCGTCTTTCTATAATTGGCCAACCCCATTAATGGCCGACTAACCACTTTCGAGCAACTGCCTCTTTCGGCGCCACTCCGGAAATCTGGCCACTAATTGCATATATATACCAATTAAACGGTGCAGTCTTGTCACGTGTAAAATAAGGTACGCCGTAAAATAGCAGCGACTAGTCTCTAAAACACAAAAACCAGCTACTCATTGCGCCTTAATCTCATATATAACTAAGTAAACACACAATCAGGATGCAAAGACATACTGGTTACACTGATAGATGGAACGAGACTGTGGCATTTAGTCCAGGCGAGAACGCTTACCCAGCCCCTGTCAACCCCGCTCGCCCGCCGTCTCCCTCCGCATTCTCCGAACCCATCTAACCAGGAGGAGGAGGAGGAGGAGGAGGAAGAGGAGGAGGAGGAGGAGGTAGAATTGGGACAACAAGGCGCCGGAGCTACGGTAGCTGAGGATTCTATACATTTCGGTATATTGGTTAGAGCTTCGTTTGAATCGGAGCTGACGTCGATGTTACCTATCTGCTCCCGAGGGCCTTTTTGCATGACATTTGAGTGTCAGCATCTAGTACTATCTACCCTTTCTCCTGGTATGACTGTTGCTGCCTAATACATAGTAAATCCATCAAAGACATACAATTCGTATGCGTGACGGACTATTCCAGCTTCATGACAGATTATTTCTGTCAATTATGACTGTGACGTCAGCTGCCTACATGTGACGTAATTGTCTATGGCGTCATATACTTGATCGACAGATTAAATTCATCCATTGACTCAACAATTATAAAATTTACGTTCTATTAAGTGTATGAATTTTATGTGTTTGATGAATTTACAATTTAATACACATTCTGTTGTATATTTTGAAACTAATTTGTCCTGTAGATGTTGCTGTAATAGGCAGTACAACTGCACTCAGTCAAATGAGCTTCAGAATATTCACCAGCTTAAGACTACCTTATAGGGACCCACTTGCCTCCACACTTAGGTACTGTGAAGTCAGCTTTCAAAGTTTCAAATCGATTCCAACATGCGTCTTAAGTGGGCGACTGGGTGGAGCTTAATTTGAAATGGGCCGGGAATCGGTCTATTACAATCAAACATGAGGCGATGAACCATCAATATGATGACTACAAACAGGTGGGCGCTCAATACAACTAGTAAATATATAGGGGTTGGGCGTCAGGAAATCGTGGCAAGATTTCGTTATGTTCCTACGACCATCCATTTCTACGTGTGACCCTATAATGACAAATGCCAGTTATAGACAGGTTTGGCTGTGCACTCACCTGAACAATAATTTCGAAAACTTCCTCATTCTCAGTCTTGGACTTCCCAAAAATCTGAATGTTGAATCCACCCACTCTTAGCGGGGGTTCTGATAACTTCGGAAGTTCTTCCTCGTCGTCCATATCTCTGTTGTCACATGAAGCCAATTGTGACATCTTGTCCTCTGAAAGAACATGTAATGCAACAGTATCATGTAGGCAAATATACATTTACCGCTTAATAGTCCGACACGTTGCACGAATTGTATGTCTTTACCATTCAATAAACATTCTGTTGAATATTTTGAAACTAATTTGACTGCACGCCCTTTCTGCTATGGGCAGCAATTCTCAAAATGCCTACTCTAGAAATAACTGCTCATGTCAAATTGCAGGTGTAACTGTTTGGCACATAACAGATGCAATCATCTCCACGCCAAACATGAAGACGAGGATGGTGAGAAAGAATGACTTCTCAGACTCTGATCTCGGATTTCCATTTAAAAATAATTTACACTGACGCAGAGCGGACCCATGGTACAGAGTGTTTTACACTAACGCAGAAAGGACACATGGTACACAGTGTTTTACACTGACGCAGAGCGGACCGATTGTACACAGCGTTTTACACTGACGTAGCGAGGACTCATGGTACACAGTGTTTTACACTGGCGCAGAGAGTACACATGGTACACAGTGTTTTACACTGACGCAGCGGGTACACATGGTACACAGTGTTTTACACTGACGGAGAGAGGACACATGGTACACAGTGTTTTACACTGACGCAGAGAGGACACATGGTACACAGTGTTTTACATTGCCGCAGAGAGTACACATGGTACTACAGTGTTTTACACTGCCGCAGAGAGGAGACATGGTACACAGTGTTTTACACTGACGGAGAGAGGACATATGGTACAAAGTGTTTTACACTGTCGCAGAGAGGACACATGGTACACAGTGTTTTACACTGTCGCAGAGAGGACACGTGGTACATAGTGTTTTACACTGATACAGAGATGACACATGGCCCATAATGTGTTACACTGACGCCTAGCGGACCCATGGTACAGAGTGTTTTACACTGACGCAGAGAGAACGCATGGTGAGTTTGTTTTCCACTGACGCCTAGCGGACCCATGGTACAAAGCGTTTTACAATTGTTTCATTATGTAAATTAACACATAACAGTTATGTAAAAACTGACACAGTTTCATCTCACAATAAACGCAGGGTACGAACGTTTTATTTGTTCAAATTAATTGAAATCTAAACTTTACCATCAAACCTCTCTATAACATGCACTGTATAGGGCACTAGAAAGTGCTCACTAAAGAGAGGATCGTTTATGACAACTCATTCGGTAACCTACTAGCCTTTTTGACATAGCCTACTAGCCTGCCTACTGGCCTAGCCTCATCGCCTAGCCTGAGCAACTAGCCTGCCTACAGGCCAAGACTACTAGACTACCTATTACCATAGCCTACCTACTGAACTACTGGCATGCCTACTGGCTTAGCCTACTAGCCTGCCTACTCGCCTAGACTACTACCCTGCCATCCTGCTGAGCATATTAGCCTGCCTTATGGGCTATCTAACTAGTCTGCAAACGGATCTAGCCTACTAGCCTACGAACTTTCCTAGCCTACTAGCCTGCCTGCTGGCCTAGCCTACAAACTTATGTACTGACATAGCCTGCTCACCTGATTAATGGCCTGGCCTACTAGCCTGGCTTCTGGCCTTGCCTACTCACCTGCTTAATGGCATGGAAACATTGACTTTTGAAAAAGAGACTAAGTCTTCTGATTTGTTTTAAAAGCTTTAATGACGGTAAAACCAATGATTAAGCGAAGATAATTAATTAATTAATTATTTAATCAATTAATTAATTAAGCAATCATTTTATAAACTTCGTTCACGGATCTCTTTTACATTTATCGTACAAACGGTGCGCATTTACATCTACATGCATTCGTTATTATATAGACCCCGGGTAAAGCCCGATTTATAGACATAGTTTAAACTCAGTAACAGTACATTATCAAGTGGTCTTATATAATAGTAAAATAGCCTATGCCCATACACGAATGTTCTCTCCGAGATGCCTGATTGTGTTGACACCCGTAACAATAGCTTTTCACTAGATAACCTATGTATAATTACTGTATTCTGAGGCTGTAGTAGTAGAAACATCCTACAGCTGCATTCAGCCCTTCTTTGCTTTTGCTCACTGTGTCTTGTCCTCAGCCGAAATCCTTAGCTACTTCAGGTACATTCTAGACTTGAGTTTACCGATTCCTGCTTTCTTGAGGTCACCTCGTAGCACGCTTAGCATATTTATGCAATGGCTCCGAGTATGGTCAATTCCAAGGCTCTCTTCTGGCATCCTTAGCACATAGCCAAACACGGACCAACCATCTTTGCTGGGCGACTTTTACAGACAGCAGGGACGTTTTACACATCGTGAATAGTTCATCATTGGAGATTATGCTGTCTGGCCATCGGTGTCCGGTGATGGTGCGTAGGTGGCAGGCATCGAGTTTGTCTAGAGCTGCCTTTGGAGCTGCCCAACTGCTACAGTTATACAGCATCAAGGATACGCAGGTTGCATTGTATACACGTAGCCTGTTAATCAAGGGCATCTTTGATCTACGAATCCATAGTTTTCAGAAGGACTGGAAAACTATATTCCCCACGACACAACGTGCAACAATGTCAGTGAGCCCATGATTGTACTTTTCCTCCATAGCTCGCCGCCACAAAGTGGATCAGTTATTTTCTTTGGTTTCATGATTTGTAGATAGATATGTGGGTGAACTCTGTTTTGGATTCATTCATAAAGAGATTATCAATTTTCAGTTTGCTTGCAGCTATTGGGAGAAGTTCGTCAAGGCGTTTCTTTTCCTCATCTATGAAGTCCACATCATCGCCATATTCCATCTCTAGTGGCATACGCAGAATTGTCACGGGGGGGGGGGCGGCGGGGGGGGGGATTTCTCAGACACTACATACTTCACTGACTTGACTCATACTCTCAGCTTGCTGTCTGCAAGCAGTAGTCCAACTAGTCGTAGCTCATCTTCATTGCAACTGGCCTGACGTAGTACATCTAGGATTTTTGTGTATATAGATGTTATATGTATAACATATAGAGCCGTTCAATAATGTAGGAAACATCTTTCCAGCTATGGACGGAACTGTCGCATAATTATAGTTTAAACCATCTCCATAGCCATTCTCCGAAGCAGCGGACTAAACCAACTTCTTAGGGGCAATACACATAAACAAATTGTTCCCAGAATTGTTCGATCACAGGCTCAGATGAGGCATCTCATAGATTCTCTAGTACAGTCACTGCGCAGGCGTCTTTAGTTGCTTCGTCTTCTAGTAAAGTTAATTCTGCCAGAGGTTGGGAGGCTAGATCTAAATCTTCTGCATTTTCTGGCAATATGTTATCGAAAGATGGAGGGAAAGGATTGGTTAAGTGACAATTCTATGGGCGGTTAGTAGACTTCTCGAGCTTGGGTCGGCTCAGGTCGGGTCATTAGATCCAGCAACCTATCCATAGCAATTCCACAAAAACGTGTACTCTTTTCTATTTCCCAAAGCTCCTCTTCCACCAATAGGATACTCAATGAGTATCGCTAGTTCTTTGTTGTTAAGGATCACGTGCACACCATTAGAGATTAACTTCTCTGTAATGGTCTCTTGGTTATGCAGCATTGCAGCTATTTATTTCCAAACATGAGCATGCACCATTAACCTGAAGTACAGTCTATTTCCTTATGCTGGGGAGTTAGAGAATATACCTATCTGGTAGACATCTTCATCAACAACGTTAGTCTTTAGTATATGCGAAGGGTCGGCAAAGAGGTTAATTGCCCTTGAACTAGGTTTGACCTCACATTGACCTGGAGGTGTAAAGTACCAGTACATATGTTGGTGTATGTTTAGTGCTGATAGTAATCTTTAACTAAGGTTCTAACTCGTAAACATGGTCTATATCCTCTACTCTATTGATATTCCTAGCTCGACAAACAGTGTTTTCGATGACTGGCATCATGTAAGTAAACTTTCGAAATATCATATAGTGCATATAGTGCATATAGTGCATAAAGCTGCCTCGCTTAGTAGTATAGTTGCTACAGACACTGAATTCCTGTATGTCAACTAACAATTTTTCTTTATGTTTCATAACGCTTACGTACACAGTGCTATAAAGAACTACAGGCACTTTGCAATCTAAAAAAGTATGGTGAATTCATCGAGATGCGTACACACTCTTAACGTGGTGAAATTCCACATGGGTGGGGGAGGGGGGGGGCGGGGTGGCTGAAGCATGACCATGATGAACCGAACATATATGTACACGTCATAACTCTTGTAAAATTCCTTCAACACTTGAACAGTGGAAACTGTTGAGGCAGCTGCTCTGATTGGGTGAGAGTTATGAGAATTAGCCCCCAGACCGCCTAACAAATTCATGGTCCATTATACATGACACTTCCACATTGTGAAGATTGGTGACCCATGGGGTGGCTTCTCAGATTGGTTGAAAGTTATGACATAATCAATATTTGAATTAGCGGCTGTTATTATTGACATCATCAGTGACATCATCAATATTTGAATTAGGCCACGCTCACTTTTAGCCCCGCCAAAATATACTCGAATTTGATTGGTCGAGAGAGAACAATAGAAAAGGCTCTCGACCAATCAGATTCGAGTATTTTTTGGTGGGGAAAGAGTGCGCGTGGCCGAATTAAAATATTGATAACGTCACTGATGATGTCAATAATAACAGCCGCCCATCCCGTCGCTCCTCCACTGACTACTTATGCAAATAACATGAACATGCTCATAGCATTTCGACAAAACAGGTACTCTTTTCTCTTTCCCAAACCTTCCACTAATCGGATACTCAATGATTATCGTTAGTCCTTTGTCGCTAAGGGTAACTTACACACCGTCAAAGATTGACAGCCCACAGCATTCAAGCGGTATCATGGTAGCATGGGACAGGAGAGATGCACACCCCGCCATACCTGCAACTATTGTAAAAGCCACATCTTTGTCTTCATGTTAATAATGATAAATCTAAAATAGTGATAATCGGAAGTAACAAAGAGCGAATTAAAGGTGCACATTCACACCAGAATGCGCTAAAATAAAATCATATAAATTGTATACATTTATAAGCTTAACGCCTCTCGTGTCAACGTGTGGTTTATAATGGTAACACCCGCCAATACTTCCTCTGCAGTTTTTGATTTAAACATATTTTATTTTAACAATTGCGCAATGGGATCGGGCACAAGTTCTTACAACTTAGATTTGCCCGCTCCCTACAGAATTATTATAAGCAGCCAATGATTGAGAACACTACAACGAGGTGAGAGAGAAACAATAAATTAAGAGGTGAGAGAGAGAGAGAGAGAGAGAGAGAGAGAGAGAGAGAGAGAGAGAGAGAGAGAGAGAGAGATGTATGGGAGAAAAACGATGTAAACAGATTTAAAAAGGACAGGAAAGAAAAGAACAGCTCCTGTTGGAGATGCTTAATAATCATAGTAATATAATCCTACTCATTGCTGCACGTTTGACTTCTAACCAATCAGGTCTCAGCTGTAGATGGAGAGAGTGAGCGTAGTTATTTTATGTATAATAAAGCAAGTTCAGATTTAGCACTTGAAGTAACTAGTATAGCGTTTCTGTACCTTCTCACGCCATATTCCAACCCGTTTCTATGTGGGATTACACCCCCCCCCCCCACACACACACATTTTGGTGCCGCAACCAGGATTAGTTAATTATGGCAGAGAAATCAAGGCTAGTTAAAGTAAGAGGAGTGTATCGTGGACAAATTACAAAACAGCAAAATAAAATTCGTGACATACTTGCTAAAGCTGTGCCCGATGATGAAGATACTATCGTCGCCGCACTCAGTACTTATAGTGACAAGCTCGGTGCCATCACTGAGGTGGACAAAGAGATTATGGATTTACTCGAAACGGATGACGATGTGGAACAATTTCTCACGGAAGCGGACGATTACATCACCCAGAGTAAAGAACAACTGATCAAGTGTGAAAGACAAGTAAGTCGTAGATTTACTCCAGTTGACAATCCAAATTCAGATGTTACGTTTAACCCTTCGAATCGGAAAAGAAATATTAATTTGCCAAAATTAGCGCTCAAGAAGTTTGATGGTGACATACTAGAATGGCTTGAATTTTATGACACTTTTAGATCAGCAATTGACATGGACGATGGATTAACAAACGTACATAAGTTGCAATATCTCCGTGCGCAGGTCGTAGGTGAAGCCGCTAGAGCAATAAATGGTTTGTCTTTAACGGACAGTAATTACACACACGCCATGGATTTACTACGTATTCGTTATGGGCAGTCTCACAAAATAGTAAGCGCATACATGAGGGCATTGTGGGAGCTGCGTAGGCTAGACAATTCTCTAAATTCTCTGCGTGATTTCAATGACCGGCTGGAATCTTTTATTCGTGGTCTTGCTACATTAGGCAAAACAGAGGACACTTATGGGGACTTGTTAGTTCCTGTCATTCTAGATAAACTTCCGCCAGCCATTCGCGGACAAATGACCAGAGCACACGGTAACTATGAATGGGACATTAAAGGGTTAAGATCCTCACTTCAGAAGGAAATAGATGCCATGCAGGCCTGTGACCTCAGCGAGGCTCTGGAATATGAAGGAGGTACACATTCCACAGCAGCCTTCCACACACGTTCCTCTCATTCCCTTCGTAAAACGGAGATCCGTAATCAGACAGGGTCGAGTTTCACAAAGCAACGCCCTATACAGTGCGCGTTCTGCAAGGGATCGCATACATCAGGGGATTGCCAAGTCATTTCTGATAAGCATAAACGCCATCAAATTGTAGTGCGAGACCGCTTATATTTCAACTGCCTAGGCAAACACCGCGCAGCTAATTGCAAATCTAAGTATAGGTGTCGTATTTGCCAGCGCAAACACCACACCTCTGTGTAATGCATCAAATTCTGACACCCATACACCAACGCCAGCTGCATCCAACACCATCGTAGGAAAACACACATCAACGGATGATACCAAGGTTTCCCTAGCAAGACTAAATGAACCTGTCCTATTAAAAACAGCGGTGGGAAATATTTCAAATGGACACGATTCAGCTACTGTCATTGTCTTGTTCGACGAAGGTGCGCAACGTTCTTTTATTACGCAGAAAGCTACACACATGTTAAGCTTAAAATGTCATGACATGGAGACTGTTGAGATTTCTGCTTTTGGCGGAAATACAGGATTACGACCATTGGCAATCACTAGCTTCGTGTTACATACAGTTGATGATTCAAATGACATGGACATTAACGCCCTAGTAGTTCCTAAAATCTCTACACCACTCAAAAACTATGTTAAAAAATCTGTACTCGATTTGCCATACTTACAAGGGTTAAAACTCGCATATTCAAGCACACATACAGATATAGACGAGATCTCAGTTCTTATCGGTGCAGACTATTATTGGTCTATAGTAGGAGATCATATTGTGAGAGGTTCCGGCCCGACAGCAGTCTCTTCTAAACTTGGTTATCTGTTGTCCGGGCCAACTTACTTGACGTCATCTAACCAGCGATCTAAACATACAGCCGTATATCATGTCAATATTGAGTCCCATCGAGAAGAGGAGATCGGGTTACATAAATTCTGGGACTTAGAAACAATAGGAGTGCAAAATAATTACCGTGGAAATATGATCACTTGCCATTGCCAATTAATCGATCGATGGCAGAAAATCAAACTCGTGCCATGATACAACGACTTTCTCCGGATTTACGCGAGGCTTACAATAACATTATTCAGGAGAAACTCTCACGTGGCTACATAGAATGCATTGACACTGATGACACAACGTGTGGACACTACTTGCCTCATAGAGCAGTGAACAAGGATTCGGATTCAACCCCATTACGTGTAGTGTATGACTGTTCTTATTCACCAGCAAATGTACCTAGCTTGAATGACTGTTTACAAACAGGACCCCCATTATTGAACAATTTAGCAGCTATCATATTAAGATTTAGACTTCATCAGATAGCTATCACTTCTGATATTCAGAAAGCATTTCACCAAATCGACTTGGACCGGGACGATCGCAAATCCACTAAATTCTACTGGTTGTCCAATTACCATGATCCTGAAAGTGATTTTGAGGTCTACCAGTTCAAGGTCATCTTGTTTGGAGCAGTTTGCTCATCGTTCATCCTGAATTCCACTGTCCGTAACCACCTAGAAGCTAATCAATTAATCATTGCACATGACCTATCAAACAATATTTACGTAGATAATGTTGTTACAGGTTGCGACAGTGGGTGGGAAGCTATTCAGTACTACGATGACGCCAATGAAATAATGTCAGCAGGCGGATTTCAGTTGCGAGCTTGGTCGACAAATTCTCTAGAATTACGAGAGTACATTAAACCAGACAACTCGATGGAGACAAAATCTGAGGTTAATGTACTGGGAATTCAATGGGATACCGAAGCTGATTGTATTTCCTATCGACATAATGTTACGATTGCTAGTAAAGACGAAGTAATCATCAAGCGAACCGTAGTTAAAGTAGCTGCATGCATTTATGACCCTCTAGGTTATTTATCACCAATTCAAGTACGAGCGAAACTCAAGCACTATGGAAATCTAAATACGATTGGAATCAACCAATTTCAGACGATCTAGTAAGCGAATGGAAGGAGATCGTCGATGATCTTTCTTCTGCGTTAAATACGAAACTCGAGCGACAATATTTCAAGCATAATTCAGACCCAGATTCTGCATACGAACTGCATGCGTTCGCTGATGCGAGCAAAGTGGCATACGGTTGCGTTGTGTACATACGTGATGTGCGTCATGAAGAAGCTTCTATCGTTATGGCAAAATCACGAATTACACCCATCAAGGAATTAACCATTCCACAACTTGAATTATTAGCAGTGCTAATAGCATCGAACTTATTAGAATATGGACACATATCGATTGCACCAGTAATTACGATTTCGAAACGAGTATTATGGTCGGACAGTCAGATCGTTTTGCATTGGGTTAATAGTGACAAAAAACTACAGACATTCCTGACAAATCGACTTAAGGTGATTAAATCCAAATCTATTGATGAGTTCAAATACTGTCCTACAGCAGACAATCCAGCAGATTTGGTTTCGCGTGGTCTGACGTCATCAGAACTCGGGCAGTCACAAATCTGGTGGAATGGGCCACGCTGGCTTAGTCAAGGCGATTGGCCTGTTTGTCATTTGTTTGACAGTGCAGTTCTAGCTACGGGTACAGACCCGACATGTCAATCAGTTTTGTGGTTGTCACAACGGGACACCAAAACTGAGGACAATTCGAGTCCCAATCCCATTGGATTAGGTATCATAAATCCAGAGAATTACTCATCACTTTTGAAACTGTACAGAGAGACTGCTTATGTAATGCACTTCATAGAACTACTGCGAACTAAGCAACGTGCAAACACGCATTATTTATCCGTCAGTGAGGTTACTGCTGCAGAGAACACTTGGATAAAATAAGTACAACAGGATCACTATAGGCGAGAATTAGAGGTACTTCGAAATGAAAGGCATAAGAATAGAAATACGCTAGTGAGACAGTTACGTTTGTTTTGCGACAGTAATGGATTTCTGCGTGTAAGTGGTCGATTACATAATGCGCCGGTACACTATGGTGCAAAATTCCCGATTTTGCTACCCGCAAACAGTATTTTTTACAAAACTTGTAATCCGAGATGCTCACGATAGAATTTTGCACGCAGATCCAGAGTCAACAATGACATATTTGCGTCAAAGATTTTGGATAACCAAAATACGTCAAACAGTTAAAACCGTACTAAGACACTGCGTCCAGTGCAAACTAGTAACTGGATTCGCTTACGCTTTACCAGAGTCACCACCACTTCTGTCATGTCGACTAAAAGAAGCACCCCCGTTCACCATCTGCGGATTAGACTATACTGGAGCGATCTATGTTAAATCGCGCAGTAGCGGAAGACATGAAGATAAAGCATACATTCTATTATTTACATGCGCTAATACTCGTGCGGTACATCTTGAAACGGTATCAAATTTATCTACTGCTTCATTTCTTCACGCCTTCAGATGATTTGCCGCTCGTAGATCTCTACCGAACAAATTGATTTCTGACAACGCCTTAACTTTTCTGTCGGCGGGGAGGGAAATCAGTAAGTTGTTAAATTCTAGTGAAGTTCGAGAATTCATAACAAACCAGCATGTTGATTGGTCAGCTCCCTGGCATGGAGGTTTTTGGAAAAAGCTAATCCGACTGACGAAAACTGGTCGTTGGCAGGGCATTCATAACCCTAGAAGAACTCACTACTGTCGTGACTGAAATTGAAACCGTGTTGAACAACAGGCCGATAGCGTATTACTCAGCGGACATAAATGATCCCACCCATTTAACACCCTCACACTTAATACCCCGGACGCGTTCTTACCAATCTACCGCATGTAGATGTAACAGACGATGATATTAAATATGCGACATTCGGCGATTCACAAATCGAGCTCGAAAAGCCATGCTACAAACACGTTTTTGGAAACGGTGGATTAATGAGTACGTCACTGCGTTACGAGAAAGATACATTTCTACGGGTAATAAACGTACCGGCGGTACTGATAATATCATAAAGGTGGGCGACGTAGTTCTAGTTCATGATAATATTAAAAATCGGATAAATTGGAAGCTCGCACTTGTAACATACCTTATCTACGGCAACGATAACCTGGTCCGTTCTGCTCAAATTAAAACTGCAAATGGTGTTACGAATCGACCAATTAGCAAACTATACCCTCTTGAGGTATCAGCTACAATAATTCCTGATACTAGCATCAAATCCAACGTTAACCATGCTAGTAATGAATCAAATCTTCAGGACATGCCATGTTTACGCCCATCTAGAGAAGCATCATTAATTGCCAAAGACAAAATCAAGATAATAGCTAAATCCTATGACTATTAATTGCGTATTAATTACATCATTGCTTCCTGTTTTTTTGACACTTCACTTGAATGACTTACATATATCATATATGGTTATATTTAACACAATTGTTATACGTCATATAGTATCTCTACGTCATATGGTTATTGGTTAGTAGTTGTAGCATTATAGTTTCACGTACCTTGGAAATTCAACTATTGAAATGACTGATATTATATAGTCTATATCTCATATTCATTGTTACTCTTGTTTCAGTTTGTAAACGTTCAAATCCCGTTTAAAACATATTAATGTTGAAACCTCCATGTTTGAACATTAAAATCTTTAAACTGAAGTGGACACGTGTAACATGTAAAGGGAGTCTATGCATTTAATAATCATAGTAATCTAATCCTAATCATTGCTGCACATTTGACTTTTAACCAATCAGGTCTCAGCCGTAGATGGCGAGAGTGAGCTTTGTTATTTTATGTATAACAAAGCCAGTTCAGATTTAGCACTTGAAGTAACTAGTATAGCGTTTCTGTACCTTCTCACGCCATATTCCTGTTTCTATCTGGGATTAACACCCCCACAGCTCCTTCACACACTTTCATTGCCGGATAGCAGTTATCCACTAATATACTAGATTAAACAATACGTAGTTGTCTTGAGCACTGTCTATTTGCAGACTAAGAGAAGACTATTACAAAGATTGACCACTGGAATGACTGGCTCGGTTACCGCAAATTGACGCTGACTAAAGAAAAATTTAAATTGTCCTAACCATTAACCCTTTAAGCGTCAAACCGGAAAAACAGCTCTTAAAAACGATTTTCCTAAATTCCAGTTATGAACGTACAGGAAAACAGCCATCTCTTGGTCAGGGAATGGTCATTCATTGAGCAAAAATGTCAATTTACTTGAAAACTCTTGACAAATTAAAGGCTTAATTGATGAAAGTCGCATTCTGAGCGCATTGAGACGCGGTTGACACACGAGGGGTTAAATTATCTACCTCAATATAATGAAACGAAATGAACCTTAACAAATGATGATTTCATTCCGTACTAATTACCATATATTTTAAATTGAGCAGTTGAAATATGGGAACGTGTCTCCGAATTAAATTTGACAACTTAAACAAATTATCTTAATCTCTACATAATGAAATCATTATATGTTAATCTTTATCTCGGTTCATAACATTTACCCACACAATGTAAACCTCTAAAAGTATACAATTTTAAGAATTTTATTTCCCAACATTCTGGTGTGAATATGCAAGTTTAAGTTGATTTCTATATAGAATGGTAAATATTCTACTAAACGCTATAAACTCACCGTGTTTCATACTACGTCCACTGAGGACTGAGATACCAGTTACTTAGACCTGATATTACAGGGCTTTAGGTACCTTGATCCAGCATCATTTCACAGCCCAGTGCTAGTGGAATTTTATCTTGATAATTCACATAAACTACTAAAGTACTAAAGCCTGGGATCTAAGCAAAAATCCCCGCCATATAATTATTTTCAACTCTTTAACCCTCGAATTAGTTTTTAAAATTTTCAATTTTTTCATAGAAAATGTCCATTTGTAGATCAAGAGAAGACTATTTTTGAAAATTTATCACTGGAATGACTGGCTTGGTTATCGAGCCAGTCATTCCAGTGGTAAATCTTCAAAAATGGTCTTCTCTTGGTCTGCAAATTGACATTTCCCAAGAACATCCACTGTTGGCTGATATGGGTGTTAAATGGTTAAACACGGTTACCTCAATACAAATATTTTATTACAACTGTTAGTTATTTAGTAGGCCTTTATTTAGTAAGTCTTTAACCATTGTAGATTGGAAGCGGCAAATTTCTAGGTGATACTCAGTTGAATATTTTGAAAGTAATTTGACTTTGGCTAGCTTTCATTCAAATAATATTCAAAATATTCAGCAGCGTTCCCATAAAGTTGTCTTGTAATTGAGACGTATTAGCACCTTAACCCTCAAATTTGTTCAAGAAAATTTAAATTTTCTCATTAAAAATGTTCATTTTGCAGACCATGAGGCTATTTTCGAAAATTTATCACTGGATGACCGGCCTGGTTATCGAGCCAGTTATTCCAGTGGTAAGTTAAAAAAAATACTCTTATCTTGGTTTGTAAATGGACATTTCTTAAGGTCACTGAATAAACCATTTTGGCTGATATGAGTATTAGAGTGTTAATTGATAAATATTTTCGTATTGAATGTCCGTTAGAAAGACATGATAAAAATATTTTTGAAATTGTACCACTGGAATGACTAGCTCATTAAAACAACCAGTCATTCCAGGGGTCAAATTTCAAAATAATCTCTTTGACTGCAAATGGACATGGCTTAAGACCACTACAGAGGCAGGATTTGGTTGATTTTGCCATGAAGGCGTTAAGCGTTAAAGCCAATACCTCAGTATCTACAGGCTGAATATAAAACTTAGATACGGTTGCCGGGTAAAGGCGTGTGTTGAGGAACGTGGTGACTAGAGACTGGGGTGTTTGGGGGTGGGTGGGCGGGCGGGTGGGGTGTGTGGGTGGGTGGGGGTGGTGGTGGACGATTGTATGTGGGCATTTGAACCTTCTACGCTAAATGACTCTAGATGATCTTAAATGTACCAACATCTACCAATGCCAATAAAACTATAAAGCCGCCACAAGGAAACAAATGGACCTGTCCGGTTTTAGCAATGTCCCGCTCAACTCTAGCTAAGCTCCACCCACACCTCGCTCGTGTTGGGATCGATCGATCTCTGAACACCCTGACTATCAATTTCCAAAAAACTACACAGGTAAGCTGTTGAATATTTTGAACCTAATCTGACTGGATGCTGTTGCTGCCTAAGGCAGCAACAGCGCCCAGTCAAATTAGTTTCAAAATAGTCAACAGCATGTGTATTAAATAACAGAATTACAAAGAAATACAATTTCTACAACGTGTCGGACTCTGAGATTTGATGACAGTCTATATGGAACCCTTTGTGACGTAAGGATTGTGACGTCATCATACACGCGCTGAGCTGATTATGACGTCATACGAGGTTAGAAGATGAATGGATACTCTGGAACGAGGAATTGATTCAGTGGCGACCACATTGCCTTATTTATACTAAACCATTCATACGATAGTAAGTAAGTAAGTAAGTAAGTAAGTAAGTATTTATTGCTCAATTCAGACAAAGATACCGCAAAACAAATACACAAGAAAAAACCCCAAGTAAAAGTATATATAATACGACTATACAGAGGATATAATAGGAATAAATATGTAATACACGTACCGTATAATGTGTTTTATGATAGACTATTTACATATGGGTCTAAATATTAGCAGACCAGATTTTTAATTCATTTAGCGGTTGTCAAGTTCATTTTAGCTACACAGTGTCCATGTTGGACTCAATTTTAATGCTTTGAAACCTGAATTCCTAGAATCTAAGTCCCGCGGCAACTATACTATACTATACGACATAAGAGATCTCAAAGTTAGACGCTTTATGATCCGTAGACGCCATGGGGGCGGTTAGCACTCAGGACTACTTAACCGGAGAATCAGGTTCGCGCCTGAACTATGCACTACCCAACCCCCTTCCCCCGCCCCACCCCCTTGCCTCTCTCCATTCCGGAGTACAAATGGGTACAGGTGTAAAAACTGGGGAAGTTACCAATAATAGACTGAAAAATAAAAACCAGTCTAGAATAGCGTGAATGGGACGCCAATCAAACCAATAACTTCTCTCCCTATCCCTTTGATGCCGGTGCTGTGGCGAGGATTGTGCAATTTTCAAGCATCTTTACGACGTTTGTGAATGTCTTTAGCATTTTCGCAGACTGACCATAACCGTGCCCTTTTCAGTGGCATGGAGGAATGCCCATTTGTGGACCAAGGGGATATTTATTATTTTACCGCTGAAGTTACCAATTCGGTAACCCAGCCAGTCAGCAAAGTGTTACTATTTTCAAAAATACGTATCCCTATTTGATCTTTACAACTAAAGAAATTATTTACATTGATACGGAATGAAATTATCATATGTTAAGATTTATTCGTTTCATTACATTCAGGTACACAATTTAAGCTTATAAGAGTATATAATTTTATTTTTAAACATTCTTGTTTTTCTTGACAAATCTGGTCAATTCAAGGGTAAATACCTAATGTCTAAATATTGCCGTGTTAGTCATACTGGCGTCGTGAACACTTAACATACCGGGGATACTAAGAAACTATATAGATTTTCAAGCCAATTGGTTAAAATGAAGCACTTTTAAGAGCCTTGAAAAACTAATTCTGAATTCAAGTACTTTAAAAGATCGGTAGGCGCCTTGGGTATCCAAGTTGTCGCTGCATATCGAATACACCGGATTGAGGGTGTTGGTGGTAGTGTCGGGAGGTGGGCGTTCGGGTTTGTGGTGGTGGGGTGGGAGTGGAGGGGATGGTTGGGTTCGTTAAACGACAATCAAATAGGTATATATATTTTTGTTGCTAATAGACTAAAATTATTTTTTCTGAAAATGACCCCATTATGTATATATATGCATCACAATAGGGTCTAAATATTGCTGTGTTAGTCGCAATTAGGGAGTGGTGTGTACAAGCAATTAGTGAGCCGTCTGTACAAACAATTAGTAAGTCGTCTGTATAAGTTGGTGTACATATATTTTCCTTGAAACTTTCTTACAGGAGAAAATGGTAAAAGTAAAAATAGAATAATTTCACTGCCAAGTGAATACATCCCGGGTCAAGAAATGCTGGAAGATGTCACTAGTTTTCAAATCTTCACTAGGCCACGAATCAACGATCTCCCTCCCTTGCAGTGCGTCGTTGGCAAATTTCAAACCGTTTTGATGGATAATTATTTGAATTTTTATTCATTTGACTTGGTTTGAGGGGATGATTTTATAACTAGCCATATTTAATCTTAAATCATTTCCTGAAAATTGTCCTCGCTAAGCCCCCATCCCCGCCCATTCCCGTCGATTTGGTCAAGAACATCACTAGGTATCAGGGGGTGATTTTATCAAAACTAACACTCAAATTCGCGAATGTATCTTAGGGTAATTATGAATAATATATCCACTCGTTAGCTGAAAATTATGTCCTTACTAACCCCCATTCCCATCGATTTGGTCAAGACAACCACAAGGTATCAGGGGCGATTGTATCAACATTAGCACGCAATCCACTGTATGTGATGCGCAATTATCAAGAATATATCTGAGGGCAGGTAATGAATAATACATATATCCACTCGTTAGCTGTAAAGGTAAATTGTATGAATACAAATGAAAATTCAATGTGACGGTCTTGGCAAAATGTTATGGTCTTGACCTGAAATAACATAAAAATGCAAATTTCCCCGATATTGTGCAATGTTAAAAGTAAGGAATGTGATGGTATTGACTGCGATGGTCTTGACAGTATGATCTGTTTATCGATGCTGACATTTTGTTTTTCTCAGTTGATGCGAAGATGCCATGCTTTTCAAAGTAGGCTGTCATTCTAAATATTGAAATTTATTATAAGAATATAGTCCAGTCAAACTAACACAAATTTGATAAAACCCATCACTAATTGCAACAGAAATGAAACCACGTAGAATATGTTCAATAGGACCCCCCTAGGCGGAACATGTTGAATTCAAGATGGCTGCCAATATGGCCGCTAATCGATTATAATATGGTACATATCTCGAGAACTGTTCATATCAGACCACATAAATGTTTTACAAGTAGATAGAAACATGCATCCAATCTACCAAAAATTATGCCTTCTGCACTCCCTGGCCACGCTATGACGCCATGACCCAACAATTGGCACTGATGTTCGACATTTGCAAACCATTTCTACATTCACCAACCACTAATTACAACAGTATTGAAGCCGCTTTATTTTGTGCAACTCCGCAACCAGCACTTCATTGGCGTGCTCTCTATACCGTATTTGTTGGCAGGTGAACGCAGGTGAACACGCAATATATTGCAGGACTATAGTGACAACGCACTATGGTCAATCAGTGGCCATATTTGGCGGGTACGAGGCAGGACCTTCAACGAAGAACAGTACGCATTGGCGCAGAGCAGAGCGTGAGAGCTGCAAAGTGATATTCAATCAATCCATGAAACTGTAGTTGAATAAGAGTTTCTATCAAACAAAGAGAATATAGAACGGTTCCGTGTCTTTATAGAAGAAACACTAGTCGGATGTGATGCGAGGTAGACTGTCACACAGGACCCTGCCATATTAATTGCGCAAGCGCCAGTGGATGCCTCAAGAACCTGTGAAGCAGTTCTCGGCCAGTTCTTCCTGGCAGCTCCCAATCGTCCTCGGTTCCACGGCCAATCTTACAGGGCTACCTCACAAATAATTCCTGGCCCATTAGGGGCGCACCGGTCTCTTCCTTGCTGTCACAGAAGGCTACTTGCGGTCGATGGGGGGGGGGGGAGGGGGAGCTGCCATCGTCACTGTCATAGCGCTGGTGGCGGTGCCCATGGTAGCGCTCGTGGCTGAGGCAGTCGTCGGCGCTGACTAGGGAGGACGTGTCCTCCCTGATCGGCGGGTCTTGCCCACGCGAAAAAGGATGGGGTGGTGGTCTGGTTATCCGTGCTGGTGGGTGTGATGTGAGGAATGCCTGGTGCACGCGTAAAGGCGGGAAGCGCCGCAGGTGGCTCTTTTATCACAGGTGGCTTTCGATCTTCCCTACTTGTGTGCGAGTTTAAGCAAATCGCGTCCTCGGTGTCGGGTGGAACGTAGTTCTTACTCCGGTCATCGCTCGGGAGGCGTTAGCGTCTGTTCGAGCGGTAAGTATCCGTCTCTCGGGCTCTAACTTAACGATGCAATCCCAGAATCTAAATCTCAGGGTAACTATACAGGAAAGCTGTTGGAGATTTTGAAACTAATTTCACTTGGGGTTCTTACCGTCTATGCCAGCAATAACTCCCAGTCAAAGTAGTGTTAAAATATCAACAGAGTGTTTATTAAATTGTAAATTCACCAAAAACACAATCCATACAGTTTCGTGACGGACATTTTGACAGCGTGACGTAGGCTTACTATTTTACTTGTGACGTCAGAAAATAAGTAATGTATTTGATTATGACGTCAGATACTTGAGTGGCCGATCAAATGCCACCACATGCCTCAAAGAACCACACATCTGTGTACATTTCAATACGGGCGAGCATAAATATCGTATATAAATATTGGCTAGCTCACTCATGCCCTCACTATGGGGATGGTTGTCGCGACCGTCGATGCCTCGAGTTGATGTTTCATTTCACGTTTCATTTCATTTTGGCAACTAGTCAACAACTATCAGTCAATTGTGAAGTTTCACAGTACTCTTCTCATTCTTCTAGCTACTTGCCCGGTCCAACCAACACGGTCTATAAAATGCCGTAATAATGGCGTGTCTAATTCTTTCAGTAATCAGAAGAGAGACCGAACAAAAATGTTTCTTACGTTCATGGAGGATAGATATAGTGCATGCTAAATATAAATATTATATATATATATACGAGATATATTATCGAGTTACCCCGTTTACCATGCTTACATATCCGAATGCCCAAGAGTATAATCGGATAACAGTAGCAAGTGTTAAAATCTAGTTAAATACTCATGCTTTAACCGAGAGTAAAGATGTGCGCATGCGTAGATAGGTAAAGCAACCACGTGATAACCGTGATCGGAGTACCGCGATAACATATCCGATCTCAGCCAAAGTAAGTAGGCTATATACTGTCTGTTACAACAACTATATCTTTTAGTGGGCATACAATTTATCAAGAAAATACAAATTTTTGCCCAGAGTAGGCTATTCTCTGTACATTTATTACTGGAATGACTGGCTCATTTACGAGCCAGTAAATCCAGTGGTAAATTTACAAAAAATAGTCTAAATGCATGGCTTGCTAATGGACATTTTGCAAGAAAACTGCAGAGATCAGTTTGTACCCACTTGAGCGCTAAAATGGAAGAATTCAACTAAGTCTCTTTGTCACTATTACTTCACATGTGAGTGGCTCTTGTAATCGAGCGATAACCTTGACGTCATACGATACTGCTGGTCTAGGTAGGATTCCTTCCACGTAGGGTATCGCTTTAAAACTACCAGACTTCATATACGCCTGCACTGCACTTAACATATTCCCTGAAATAACTTTCGGGAAACGCCGATAAAGTGGCATTAGTTCCCCCATTACATCGTGTATGGCTTTCTTCTTTGCCACAACTCTTAGTTGTTTTGTCCCTCGTTTATGGACGGCCGTTTTGAAATGGTTCCGCACTGATGGTTTTGCCCGGTACAGTTTGCGTACATCATTCGGATCCGTGATATGGTTAGAGCAGATGATGTTGAATGACATTCCAGATTGGAGGTCCCTTTGTAAGGTATCATAAACTGAAAGGAAAATGAGATTATTTCTTTAATAGTGTTTCCTGTTTCTTAGTCATTTTTCAATAATTTCCTTTTAATGTAGACATGCTAGTAGTTCCTCATCAGCCCGGTGAGCATTATGGTAGCAGCAGCAGCAGCATCAGCATCAGCATCAGCAGCAGCAGCAGCAGCAGCAGCAGCAGCAGCAGTAGTAGTACTTAGCCTGCCGGTCATGAATCGGCTCAATGGCATCAATGATTAGCAGTAGCTTACTGCTAATTATTGATGAGTGGCTTTACCACTTGTTGGTTAGCTATGCTCGCCATTTGGGCCTACTACACGGTGTGAAAATAGCAATGTCTTTGTTGAATTATTTTATGTTATCAGCTCTTTATTAATTATGTTTTCTATGTAGTTATGCCACGGTTGTGGGATATGATAATAGAGTATTTTAGCTTGCACTGTTTTGACATGTTAGGTTTGTATCCTTATTCTATTAATAAAGCCTGCTATTTCAACCGATGTTTTATGGGGGTTTGCAAGCCTTTTTAAAGGAGTTCCTCCGGGAACTGTATCCGACTGCGTCAGCGTCGGATTTAAAAAAAAGAAAAAAGAAGTAGTAGTAGTAGCAGCGGCGGCGGCGGCGGCGGCGGCGGCGGCGGCGGCGGCGGCGGCTGCGGCGGCAGCGGCGGCGGCGGCAGTAGTAGCAGTAGCAGCAGCAGCAGCAGTAGTAGTAGTAGCAGCAGTAGCAGCAGCCAGTCATACCTCTTCCTTTGAGCAGCAGTTCAATTGGGTAATGATCACTGACTTTCAATGCCTACAAACACAAGAATATCAGTGATATGTTGTGATTATATGGCTAACTGGTGTCTTTGATTGCATGGCCTAAGCTGATAGCCTTTAAACCGACAGCGTAGAACTACTGCCATTAGTACTTTTTTTTTAGAAATTGTCAATTTGTCTCCACATAGTTAAGATTATTCGAATTTTTTTCGAATAGGAATGTTTCATTTTAATGCTCCAAGAAGTTTCGTGGGTGGTAGGGTGTGTGTTAGATGGAGAGTGGGTGGGGCAGCTGCCAAGGAGCACAGAGTTGCCGCTTTTTCTGGCCATCCAGTCGTCCCCTACAAGTTTGTCCAGGCCATAGTTTCAAGACTTTTTCACATATATTCACCATTTTTTCCAAGCGGAAACAAAAAACAACCAATTTCTAACATTGGGGATCAACATGTTGAAATAGTTTGACACATTGCAAAGAGGTATTCATCCACTAAGTTCTACACAATTTTATTTAACTTTAAAAGTAGCACGTCAAATGCAATGATTTATGGAGAACTGGAAAGGTTTCCACTGCACATAACAATAACGTGCAACATGGTCCGATTCTTAAAGTTACTTAATGCCGAATGTCTTCTACACTTTATTACATCTGTTCAGAGTACAAAAATAATCATTCCATTAAATTTAAACCGATAGAATTTATAAGAAACAGTTTAATAACCACAGGAAATACGCGTGCTATCAATTCAGAAAACATCAATGTAAAATCAATTAGTAAAAAACGTTAGACAAACATTACAAAAACAGTTTATTAGTAAATGAAGACAATTTAACTTCGTCAAGCCGCTTACACATTTACTCACAAATAATACAAATGTTTCAATTTGAAAGATATTTAACGATACGTGTAATGAAATTGAAGATGAGAACACTGGACAGGTAGAGATAGAGAGGAGAGATTATGCCCGGAGTGTAATGAAATTGAAGATGAGAACGCTGGACAGGTAGAGATAGAGAGGAGAGATTATGTATACCCTGAGTGTAATGAAATTGAAGATGAGAACGCTGGACAGGTAAAGCTAGAGAGGAGAGATTATGCTCGGAGTCTAATGAAATTGAAGATGAAAATATATTTTCTATTTCATTGCAACAAATACACAGACGAAAGAAGCAAATATATACCAGAATATTACAGGCAAAATAACACTATTGAAGAACAAAAGGACTGTTTGCTATATACAACCCGCCTATCCTGATCAAAATATGCAAGTACCCCTCATCATGTTAAAGAAAAGCGTATAGCTGACACTAGCCTGAAACTCCTACCTATCATACAGCTCACAGCATAACACTCAACGCACCACATACAACATAGATTATGTAATCCGACAGACATAGCTGTATGTATCTGAGTAATAAACTATCGGCAACAAATTTTATTTCATTTCAATAAAAAGTGATCTTGAACTTGAACAAGGTGTATGAAAGTAGGTCATGGTTCACTGAGCTTTACAGAAAATCCTGCTCTAGACTCTAGTTTCAAGAGCTTATGATGTATGGGAACTAGCCTTGGTGTATGGATGCATTATACACCGTAGGTGTATTGTCTGTGAAAACGAGGTCAACATGACCTTTTTCATGGTTTACAGAACATTGTAGAAGATTTTTTGTCTGGGCTGCAGCCTCAGGAGTTGTTTTTACCTCTTTAATGAACCTTTCAAGTTTATCCATCCATCATATGACGTCATAATCAACTACCTGACGGGTAGGATGAGGTCATAATCAATTACAGCATGCATGCCTCGAGTTAGTCCGTCTAAACGCTTAATAGTCCGGCACGTTGCACGAATTGTATGTTTTTACTATTTAATAAACATTCTGTCGAACATTTTGAAACTAATTTGACTTGGTGCTGTTGCGATACGCAGCAACAGCTCCCAGTCAAATTAGTTTCAATATATTCAGCAGCTTACTTGTATATTTTCTAGCAATTGAAAGTCAAAGAATTCAGGAACCGATCGATCTAAACACGAGTGAGGTGTGGGTGGAGCTTAGCTACAGATGGGCGGTGGCTAGTTAAAACTGGAATGGTTCATTGGTCTCCTATCATAGTTTATACTATTGTGATCTAGACGATATTTGACATACATTAGCTATTGCAGACCAGTAATGACACATCGACAAACAAGTCAAATTAGTTTCAAAATATTCAACAGGATATATTAAATTGTAACTGCGTTTTAGGGTTCAAAGGGTTAAGTAAATAGAAGGATCCGATCCGTTACTTAACCATATGACGTCATCATGTGTACAAATTGTAAAATTTTGATGAATTCTCAGTTTAATAAACATCCGGTTTAATATTTTGAAACTAATTTGACTAATTTGACTGAAATCGATCCCTCTAATCTTGTTCAACGTGTCCAGTATTTACTTACCACCATGTACATCTCTTAAAGAATCATGTCTCTTTTCAATTGTATAAAGATACTGGCATTGCTATGAGCAAAACTACCGCCAACACCACATGACATAAATAAGAAATTGCATATGAAACTTAGATGAATTTATCTAAAGGTGAATTTGAATTTAACAAGATAAGCACACCTCACCGTACTTGTAAATATGTTGTCTTATCGGAGTAACTTAAACATTAAGCTTATGTCTTCTTATATATTTTATAGCATCCGTATCAGTCCTACATGTACAATTTATTTTTGTTCTTGTTCTGTGTAGGGGCCCGCCGTCTATATAGGCCTGACGTGTTATTATAAATTGTACATTATATATCAAAATAAATGAATTTGAACTTGAACTTACAACTTTTCCCGGAATTTTCAGCTCTTCATCAAACCGGTAGACACTGACGCTTCCGGGCACAGTTGCATTCTCTATTCCTTTAGTTCCGGTTACAAATCTACGGAATAAAGAGACGTTTATATATACAGATATACATCTTTCCGTCAAATCTCATCTCCTCCATTATGCTTTGACGGAATTTAACCAAATTTGGCTGGAAGGACCCTCTGGTGGTAGGCTCCAGAACTCCTATGCAGAATTTGTAATGATCAATTTTTCTGGTGGCCATTTTGGATTTTCCGAGAAATTTACGGAAATCGTAAAAAATATAAATGGCCTAATTTCAACAAAGCTTGGGCGGACTAATTCTATACTGGTAGGCTTCAACACTTCTAATGAGAACTTTGATTGGTCACCATTTCTGGAAGTCAGCTTGTATTTTCTTAAAATTTCTGGAAATCAGCTAAAGGCCCACTGCTCATTAACCACTTGGTCTACTTCAAGCAAACCCGGTTGGAACAACCCTAGAGTGGTATGCTTCAGAACATGTATAGATAATTTTGATGGTTCGATTTTTTTGGTGGCCATCTCGAATTTTACGAAAAATCGTGGGAAATCGTTAAAATTACTACTCATTAACTGCAACAATTGCAACTAGCCTGGGCTGGAAGTATACTGGGCCGGTAGGTTTCAGAACTTTTAAGTTATATACAGAATTTTGATTGGTGAATATTTCTGTCGGAAATCATCGATTTTCTGAAGATTTTGGGAAGTCAGTTAAAATGCTACTACTCATTAACCGCTGGCACAATATCGAGCAAACGCGACTAGAAGAGCACTAGACTCGTGCTTCAGGGCTAATATACAGAACGGCAATTGGTCAATTTGTTCGGCGGCCATCTATAATTTTTCGAAAAATAGCTGGAAATCGTTTAAAATGTCACTCCTCATGGACTGCTTGGGCGATTTCAACCAGACTTGGCTACAAGGGACCTAGCGCAGTAGGCTTCGGAGCTTATATACTGAATTTTAATTTGTCAATCTTTCCAGCAGCCATGTAACATTTTCCGAAAATTTTGGGAAATTAGTTAAAAGGATACTCCTCATTAACCGCTTGACCGATTTCAACCAAATTCAGCTGGAAGGACCCTAGGCTGATATACTTCAGAACTTGTATACAGAATTTTGACTGCTCGAAATTGTTGGTTAGCCATCGTGGATTGTCCGAAAAATGGGAATTCTTTTGAAACGCCACTCCTCATTAACCGCTTAGGCAATTTCAACCACATTTTGTTGGAAGGATCCTATCGTCAAGGATTGCGGGCCGACATTCGCATACAGAGGCACTCGGACTATGTCTAACCTTCTTTAAACAAGAAACTCTGCTCGACTTCCTCCGACGACGCGATCTTCCCAGGGGCTTACCATAGCTACGTGGAATATACGTGATCTGAGTGCAACTTCAAAGAGGCAAACATTAGGAGCAGACTGTGAACACCATAACATCGATATTACATGCATTCAACAGATTAAGTAGCTAAACACTCAGTGCCGCAACTACACACAGGCCACAAGCTATTCTAGCATGGAATATGATCATGGACGAGGAAAAGAAATCCCTTGACGAACTTCTCCCATAGCTGCAAGTAATTTAAAAATTGAGAATCTCTTTATGAATGAATTCAAAACAGAGGTCACCCACACATCCCTATCTACAAAGCATGAAGCTAAAGAAAATGATGATCCACTTTGTAGCGGCTAACAATGGAGGAAAAATAAAATCATGGGCTCACTACTGTGCAGTACTGCGGACATTACTGCACGCTGCCTCATGGGGCACCTAGATTTCCAGTCCTTCTGGACGCTATGGATTCGTGGATCAAATATGCCCTTGATAAAAAAGGATACGTTAATACAATGCAACCTGCGTACCCCTGATGCTGTATAACTGTAACATCTGGGCAACTCCAAACGCATCTCTAGAAAATCTCTATGCCTGCCACAGCAAACACCTGCGCACCATCACTGGACACCGATGGCCAGACAGCATAATTTCCAACGATGCACTATACAATGTGTAATACGCCCCCGCTGTCTGTGAAAGTCGCCCAGCAAAGATGGTCCATGTTTGGCCATGTACTAAGGATGCCCGTAGAGACACCAGCACAGAGCCTTAGAATTTGCCCTACTCGGAGCCAGCAGATACAAAGCCAGAAGAGGACGCCATTGCATAAATCTGCTAAGCGTGCTGCGAGGCGACCTCAAGAAAGCATGACTCGGTACACTCAAGTCAAGAACGGACCTGACGAAGGTAAGGATTTCGGCTGAGGACAAGAAACAGTGGGCACAAGCGAAGAAGGACTGATCGTGGCTGTAGGATGTTTCAACTACTACAGCTGCAGAATACAGTAATCATACATCCTACCGTGGTAGTCTCTCGAATACCTGTTCGAAATTCTGATAGGTCAATGTTTGGTAAACATTTTGAAATGTGAGAATTTTCCGAAACCATATAAAAATTGTACTCCTTAATCAACGGCCCGCTTTCAGCAATACTTGGGTGGAACGATCCTATGACGATAGGCTTCAACATATCAAACGAAAATGTTTATTGGACACTTATTTGGTGGCCATCTAGGATTTTCAGAAAATTGTCCGTTGCGTCTACTTAATGCAAATGGTTCAAATGCTAACGGTCCAGGTGAGCGTCACGGGTCCAGATTCAGCCTGCTGAACGCAGCCACATGACAGAGATTACAGCCCTCTTCAATTTAGTGGGGTTTCCAGGTGGGGGTGCTCCAAAAGAGAATTGGGAAGGTTTCAGTTCCCAACAGACCTACACTTTAAGCCGTGTTCTCACTGGAGAGTTAATCGGGAATAAAGCCATGCCTCCGTACTGCGTTACGCCGGTTAATTCTCTAGTGAGAACATGGCTTTAGTATGGCGTTATTCCAGATTACGTCTTTAGTGAGATTGTCAGAACAGGAAAGAACTTCTGGAAAGGAAGTCTGGTTTTCTAAGATAAATTATATAGATTGGGGATTACTTTAGTTGCTAGTCTTTGAACATTTTCTACAGGTCGAATCTATACCTATCTATACATTACCTATGTATATTGCAATGCATAAGTAGGCATGACTAAAAAAATATGATGCACAGTTTGACGATTCGTCTAAAAAGCTACTAGTGCACTCAACGCTATTGTTGCTACAGCGTGTTCCAGTCAAACTAGATTCAAAATGTTAAACAGAATAGTTGTTGTATTGTAGATGATTGTTTTTTGGGGGACTTTCGGGTTATATGTTTGAAGGGGAACACACATAAAGGGACAAAACACGCCAAATTATGCGTTTCTATAAGTTAAATAAAATAAAATTTAATATTTGCATATTTTCGAATTCCTAAATAATAAATTCCACGGATGTCATTTTCTTCAATTTTCCATGAGAAGTGCGATATGACGTTATCTCGTGAATGAGCGCTGTGATATGACGTCATAGCTTGAATAATATTTTGTTGCTGATAGCAAGAGCTCTTTAATTCACCATCGTATTAATGAGATGGGAGAGGAGCACTATAGGAGCTTAAATCTAATAGTGTAGATCCTTACGTAATTTCGTGCGATTTTTTTGGATTAAAAGTGAAATTTCACTTGGTTTTGTGTCTCAAGATTGTGAATGTTGAAAAAAAATATGATGGCAATTTTTTGCACCGTGGATAACCTTTTATCATGGCGGCAATCCGTCCGTTTTTCATCTATCCGTATGTCTCGCTGTCAACAATATTGGCTAGTGCCTACATTTGTGGATGGATTGGAAGCAAATTTGGCAGATATGTTCCAGTTATCAATATATAAATGCGTATCATCTTGATTTTTCCAAGTGTTTTATAACACTTAGAAAAATCAAGATGATACGCATTTATATATTGATATATATTTTGCTATTAAACACCGGATTAATTAAAAAATTTACGAAAGTGTTGGCATTCAGAGTAGATGGCAACATGGTAAGGTTCTCTGGGATATATACACCTGTGCAAAAGTTAAGCACCAGCAAAAACAATAGAACGTAGAAACATGATGGTACAACTAGGCTGCCATACTTTTTGTCCCCGCGTTAGCCGACATAATTCCAAGTACGAAATGCACATGCATGCATGACTTCACGCCGCTTGATGTCCGTGCGTGGCGGGAAACAGCACACGTGTTAAGTTATGTAAAAGTCCAGTTTGAGGTGTAGAACATTACATACAGATTTAGGCGACAAGATTAGGAATTTGGTGTTCATGACCGTGGTTTATTTGTACAGAGAGAATTAGCTCTTGATTGTGAACCGCTATGGCAAGACGAAGGTTAAGTGATCGTGTGAAATGGCAAATCATAGGCATGCATACCACTGGTATGTCATGCAGAGAGATTGGCAGACAGCTGAACATTAACCATACTGTAATCAGTCGTTTGATTGCAAAACATGGGCAAACTAACGAGGTGAAGGACAGGCCTAGATCTGGAAGACCGAAGAGGACTACTGCCCGTGATGATCGAGCCCTAGTGCGCCTTGTTAGGAGATCTCCATTCACCAACAGCAGAGTGCTCAGCCAGCAATGGGAAACTCGCAATAGAGTGTCAATGTCTACCGTCAAAAGGAGACTGTATGCTGCTGGCATGAAAGCTAGGAGACCTGTCAGACGTCCTCTCCTCACTGCACACCACAAAGAGGAGCGTCTGAGGTGGTGCAACGAAAGAAGACACTGGAACATGAGATCCTGGAGACGGGTACACTGGTCCGATGAAAGTCGGTTCCTGCTTCATGCCACAGATGGTCGAACTCGTGTATGGAGGTCCAGACGCACGGCGTACGACCAACGTAACATCATGGAAGAAGTTCCATTTGGTGGAGGTTCCGTTATGATATGGGGGTGCATCTCATTTGATTGTAAGCTGGATCTGTTGACTGTACCTGGAACACTAAATGGACAAAGATATCAAGATTCCATACTGGATAGAGTTGTGGTCCCTCATTTTGTAAATCATGCACCTGGAACCCACCTTATATTCATGGATGACAACGCCCGACCACATCGTGCTAGAGCTGTGCATGAATACCTCCGCCAGAATGCCATCGAAACCCTACCATTGCCAGCAAGGAGCCCTGACATGAACCCTATTGAGCATATCTGGGACATTCTGGGAAACATGGTGAGAAGGAGGGATCCTCCTGTGCAGAACCTACAGGAATTAACAGACGCACTCCATCTTGAATGGCAACGAATACCACAATGGCGTATCAGTCGGTTGGTGACCAGCATGAGACGTCGTGTCCAGGCCGTCATCCAGGCACAAGGTGGATATACCCGGTATTAATAATGACAGTCTCAAACTCGTGCACAGATGTTAAACTTCGTTTTCAGACACCATTAATGACAATCTAGCCACGTGTGTCAACTGTAGGGCAATAGTTGTCAGTTGTGTCAACGTAACCATATTCAGGCCTCGTTTTCAAGTTCAAACAAAAACATACAGTGTTTCCCCACCATCATAATCAGCATTCCTCTAGTTGCATTATTACCTCTTGCACTAAGATGGATGGGTACATAAATGTTTATGCTATTGCTTTCTTCATAGCACATGAATATTTCACATCAAGAGTATACTTACCTCCCTAATACTTTTGATATTGCTAAATATTGGCTTTCACTCAATAAACACTCAGATTAAAACAGTTAGGTGCCGCTACTGGGCAGGGAGTCAGAGCGTAGTCTGGCGGATGCCAGCCCCACCACCGCGCATGCGCAGACTAGCACTACCTCTTTGCTAATTTATTGGCAGAGAGTGTACACATGCTTTTGTGTTAGAAACTTTCTATACTCTTTTCGAAGCTTTTTGAGACGGTTTTGTAGAAGTTTATCCCTGATAAAGATGGCAGAGAGAGTGACTTAGCCACAGGAGGCCTTGGACCTTTAAATC
Source organism: Chaetoderma sp. LZ-2023a (assembly GCA_034401795.1). Lineage (NCBI taxonomy): Eukaryota > Metazoa > Mollusca > Caudofoveata > Chaetodermatida > Chaetodermatidae > Chaetoderma > Chaetoderma sp. LZ-2023a. Next base: position 81,410,917 of record CM067364.1, read on the forward strand.
AGGTGACTTCTAGTAAAATTAGCGAGTTTTTGTCCCGTTGTAATGTGTTTCCGGGACTCGCGCTAAACGTGATAAGCGCCTTGATTAGTTGGTTTATTTCAACTAGGTGCTATATAAGACTAATCTCTCTTTGTGTTTATGTCCACAGGTCTGTGTGAAGAAATATAATGGACATGACATCAGCAGAGGGTTTGCGTCTCTCCACCATGGTTCCATTTCCTACTAATACTGTTAGGTTATCTAACCAAAAATTCTATGTCCAGTGAGTTGGAGGCCTATTATAAAGGTCTTCTCACTTTGCCCTCTTGATCCAATTCCTTCCCCTAGAGGTGGAGAGAGTTAAGAGGCGTTCAGTTGGTGGAGTGCTCCAGTTCATCAGGTTGGATGGTTTGTCTAGACAAGGTGTCAGGTATCTAATTATTGATATGAGGTGATGTTAATTATTTGGAGGAAAGGGAGATAATTAACAGTATTTGCCATTGTTATCAGTATATATCTGATGCTTGTGTAGTCGAAATGTCCATTCTGCACATGTTCTGGTTAGAGATACAATTCGTCCTTGCACTGGGATGTTTGTTGGGGATCGATTTTTTCCTGTCATAGGATTAATGACGTCATAATCAGCCTTGCTCTTTATTAACAATTAAAGTTGTCCGAAGCTGGTTTTCTGATAAATTATGATCTTTATGATCATTTTTCCTTCTCTTGAGTTGGTCAGTTTCTAAGCTTAACTAGATTGCTCATACTCCTCGTCCTTTGGCCTTTTTCAGAGACCTGGTTGTACGTCCTGTGGACGATTTTTGAGGGACAAGTTTGGTCCTCATCTCTGTTTTCAGTGTAGCCCCTGTGGTCCCTTGCTTAATTGCAAGATATGTAAGCACTGGGGGGCGAGCTAATGTCCGAATTCTTGTACTTGCAGGCGAAGGACAAGGTGGTGGAGGAGGAGAAGAAGAAGCTGAAAAAAGAGGTTGTAAGTAAGAAGGGTAAGAGGAAGGCCTCGTCCGCGGTGGACATGGAGGCCTTCCGGACCGAGATGTTGGGAGAGATGAGGAGTACAATAAAGGATTTGGTTCCAGAGTTGCTTCGTGGCATGCTTCATGGACCAAATCCTTTGTTGGCCTCATCATCTGCTTCGGAGCAGGTAATCCCCGCCTCTGAATCACCGTTCCTTAGTACGCTTCCGTTGTTTGAAGATTCAGAGGTGGCCCAATTAGAGGGGGCGTTCCACGACCCTGGCAGCAGGCTTATTGCCGCGCCCAATAGGGACCGTGGACGGTTGTCGCTGGAACCCGCGGGCTGCTTATCAGTCCAGGGCTATCCGCACACCGCCGGTGCCAGTACCTCGTATGGCACCTTCCCTGGCCAGTCCGGGTTAGCTCTCTTTGCTGACCCGGAGTCTAATCTGTCTGGCCAGGAGGATGAGGATTACCTGTTGGGGTCGCCGTCTGAGGACGTGGACATGGATTATGACGTCTGTGCACCCCTCGCGGGGAATACAGGCGCCTTATTCCAGTTCTACTCTCCCAGGGGTAGAATCCACGGTTCAGACTGTGGCCCTGGGCGCTGAAGGCCAGCGTTACCGCATACCTCGGCTTGCCGAGAGTGTCGCTGGTGCTGGCCGGGGCCGTGGTGGGGCGGTATATGCCCCGCGCTCTACCACGGCGCCTGCTCCTGGTCAAACCAGTGAGATTAGCATGCCGGTATTGTCAGGCCCGCATGCTCTCCCTGGCTTGCCAGGGATATCAGCGTATCCGCCGTCAAACTCTGTTGCTTGCGCTCAGGAGGAAGACGAAGGCCCCCCGTCTTGTAGAGCGCTCGCAGCTAGCCACGGAGGAGGATGGGTCTGACGCTTGCCAGTGGTTGGTGAGTGTTAGACCAGATCTGCCCGTGGAGCAGTCGGCTAGCCAGCGTGAGCACAGGCCGTGGTTAGCTGGTAAGCCTACTGCTAACGCTATGGCTTCTCTGCCGCTGGCAGAGCATGTCGTTGACATGTTCGAGGCGGCGGAGACGTCCATTAAGTCGAGTGGACGTCTCACTAAGGCCCCGCGCGAGGTGGCCAGGCGTTGCCGCATCGTGCCCCTGGACTACCAGCGGTACGGTGTGGTACCTAAGCCGAGCGTGGATGACCGCGCGGCTTTGGGTGAGGATGCGCGGCCAGGCTCCCGTTCTGACACGGGAGTCTTGTGTTCGAACGCGTTGCGTTCAGCAAATACCGCGTTGCGTGATGCGGAGGAGAGTGGGAGGGCTTCGATTGCCGCTCTGTCCCACGTCTCCCAGCTGTTACAAGGGGTAGTAACAGCATCCGCATCACGCCAGCCAAGTCCGGTCACAGTTCAGCGAGCCATCCAGGATGGTAACAACCTGGCGCTGGACTGTATGACGCGGGCGGTGACCAGGAGTGTCCGGGCAAGGCGCACTTTTGCCTTGGATAATCTGTGCCCGTCCCAGGACCTATACAATAGGCTACTACGTACGCCTATGACAGGTCCTGGTCTCTTTGGAGGTGAGGGATGTAGGCACCTCCAGGAGACGGTTACTCTGGTCAATAACCAGAGGGCGCTGCGCGAGCAGTTTGAGGTGCTTCGTCGTGCCAACGTTCGCGCCGCACCCCCTGCGTATCGTCCCCTGCAGGCTCGAGGTTGTAGTGGCCAGGTCAGAGGCCAACCACCATCGCAGCGTCGGCCTCGGCCACGTGCGATTCGGCCAGCAGCGAGGGGGGCGCAGGCTCCTCAGGCGCAGTCAGCCAGGCAGCCGCCCGCGCACCGTGGTTCGCGCGGTGCTGGTCGTGGCGCACGAGGATCTGGGCGGGGTAATCGTTCCTGGCAAAGGAGACAGTGCCGCTCTTGCACTCCTTATGTCCACCTCTATCCCTAGGTGGACCGGTGGGAGGCCGGCTAGCCGACCACATGCAAGAGTGGGAACGGTTAACTCAGGACCGTTTAGTCTTGCGATGGCTTTCAGTCGGGTATCATCCCGATTGGATGACAGGCCCGCCATCGCGACTGTCTCTAGTGCCGATCTGGACTCCAAATCCGAGAGATCCAGATCAAAGGTTGTGTATCGAGGAGGAAATAATTCCCTCATACAAAAAGGAGCTATTCAGCCGGCACAGAGGTGTCCGGGCTTCTATTCAACCCTGTTCTTAGTAACAAAGAACACCGGAGGATGGAGACCAATTCTCAACCTCAAGCCATTGAACAAGTTCATAGAGACGCCCAGTTTCAAGATGGAGACTGTGCGCTCGGTGTTGGCGGAGTTAGAGAGGGGAATGTGGACAGCGTCGATAGATTTGAAGGACGCTTATTTCCACATCCCGGTACACAGGAGTTTCCGTCGCTTCCTGAGATTTGCATTCCAGGGCAGACAGTGGGAATTCAGGGTGCTACCCTTCGGAATTTCCACGGCTCCTCGGGTTTTCACCCGTGTGGTTCTTGCGATCACCGCATACCTCCGCAGGAGAAGCATAGCAGTCCACACGTACATAGACGACTGGCTGTTGAAAGCACACACCCGGGAAAGTTTATCGGCCAGTCTGGAGATTGTTTTGAAAATTCTCACAGACTTAGGCTGGATGATCAATTTCCCAAAATCAGAGCTGACTCCATCCCAGAAGTTTGTTTACCTGGGGATGTTCTTCGATCTAGAGACAGGATATGTTTATCCTACTCAGGAGAGAGTTCAGAAACTCATCTCATTAATTCAGTCAGTGTGCGACAGTCGTCATGTCCTGGCATGGGTTTACTTGAGAATGCTGGGGTTGATGGTTTCATTGGAACCAGTCATTCCTCAGGCCGCCTTACGCAGGCGGCCGATCCAGTTATTTCTCATGACACAATGGACCCAGAGTACAGGTTCGCTGGACTCGAATGTGTCAGTGTTGGCGCCTCTGATTCATCACCTGCAATGGTGGTTGGACACAGAGAATCTCTTGGTGGGGGTTATGCTAACCCCTCCCCACCCTCAGGTGACTGTGTATACAGATGCATCGATGGAGGGATGGGGAGCTTGCCTGGAAGAATCCACGATATCAGGGCTTTGGAATCCGGAACAGTCAAAGGAACATATAAATCTACTGGAGCTAAGAGCAGTAGTCCTGGGCCTGGAACATTTCTTACAGAAAGTTCAGGGCAAGATTGTTCTTATTCGTTCAGACAACTCAACAGTTGTGACTTACATAAACCGCCAGGGCGGAACGAAGTCGCCCAGTCTCTGTATGATGACATGGAGACTGCTTTGTTGGTGCCTGGATCACCAGATTACCTTGAAAGCAGTTCATATTCCGGGAAGGTTAAATCTGCTAGCAGACTCATTGAGCCGAAGGATGAGTGTTTTACCCACGGAATGGCAACTAAATCAATGTGTGGCGGATCGTCTGTTCGACCATTGGGGGAAACCAAACATCGATTTGTTCGCAACGAAGAAGAATGCGAAGATGACGACGTACGTCTCTCCGATTCCGGATCCAAGCGCTTTCGCAACAGATGCGTTAGCTATCAGCTGGGGGAGAATGTATGCATACGCATTCCCTCCAGCAATCCTGATTCCAAAAATTCTTCAGAAAACAGACAAGAGGAATGCCAAGTGCTTCTGATCGCCCCGGATTGGCCAAGCCGATCATGGTATACGGATCTGCTGGACCTTCTGGTCTGCAATCCGGTTCCTCTGCCTCTGATGGACGATATTATCTTCCAGGGCAAGGCCCTTCACAACAATCCGTCAATGTTCAGATTGACTGCGTGGATGTTGTCAAGGAATCTAGAATTAAGGAGGGCTTTTCTGAGCAAGCAGCCATGTTTATGGCCAAAGCCAGGAGGGGGTCAACCTCAAGTGCATATAATTATAAAATCAACAGATTTGCAGAATGGTGCTCAAAAAGATGTATTGATCCAATGGATTCATCTATTCAGGTAGTAGCTGATTTCCTCTGTCACCTCTATGATGCCTATAGCCTCAAGCCTAACTCTATTGCTGGTTATAAGTCAGCTTTAATGTCTGTTATTCCTTGCTTGGCTAAGAGGGGAAGTGATGAAGTAAATACATTAAATGTATTAATTAAATGCATGGGCAATCTAAGACCAAGGAATCCACCTGTGATTCCGTCTTGGAGTTTATCGCTAGTGCTTCAAGTACTAGGTGATAAGCCGTTTGAACCACTTAGTTCCATTTCTATGAAACTATTAACACTGAAGACTGTTTTTAATTGCTGCAGCCTCGGCTAGGCATAGGAGTGAAATTCATGCCTTATCAGCCGAGGATGACCGTTTTGTGGTTTCAGGGGAAGGCCTTAAGCTGCTACCTAGGATTAATTTCTTGGCTAAAAATCAGTCGTTGAAATATCCAGGTCAACCTATTGTTTTGCCTGCTTTAACTAGATATGATCCTAATTCTAAAGCATGGTGTCCCGTCCGGGCGCTTTGCCGGTACAAACAACGTACGGCGGAGTGGCGCACCGACCAGTCGGCGTTATGGTTGTCTTATATTGAACCCCATGGCAGGGCTTCTAAGGACACCATTTCCAGGTGGATTGTAGAATGCATTCAGTTTTGCCATAAATCCGCCACCGGGAAGCAGGTTGACGTGGCCAAGGCTCACAGTGTCCGCGGCGTAGTGACATCCACTGCCCTATTTAATGGGGTCCCGGTGGATGATATTATGTCGGTGGCTCAGTGGCACTGTGAGTCAAGTTTTACAGACCATTATCTCCGTGACACCTCTAATCCTCTCGCCTAGTCGATTTTGAAAAAATAACTTGGCATATATTTTTGATGGGGTTTCCTCATTGCTTATATATTTCACAATTAATTTATGGAAACAACCACTAATTTGGGACTGCATCGTGCTTCACCAATGGGAAGAGGATGTCAGCAGCCATTTCAACAAGGTCAGTCTTGTGTAGGTGTTGTCCATTGTTGATTGTCTTGTCACGTTACCCGTTATTAATATGATGATGGTTTTGTGTATTTATGTGGTTCATTGTTGAGAGTATACGAAAATGGAGTTTTTTCGTCTCTGTCCTGTAGTACATGGCACTTGTACGTAGAGAGCGTATAGGACATTGAGGTCATTCGACTCTTCCTCCCAGGAAGGAGGGGGGGGGGGGAGCGCATATGACATTCGGTCATCTCTCATACATCGGGGGTGTTATCCGATGGTTAGTCAAATCCTGACTGTTTTTTCATACAGTTTCAGAAGTTTAAGTGCCTTAAACGCAGAAAAGCGTATAGGGATGAGCTGGTCTTTTGAGCTCGCCTCCCTCCCGCCGAATTCACTGTCGAATTCTGGCAATATCAAAAGTATTAGGGAGGTAAGTATACTCTTGATGTGAAATAAACGAAATCAAGGATTTCTTTTTTCACGAGAGAGTTGATACTTACCTCCCTAGATACGGACCCGGCCTCTCCACCCCACAGAGGCTCGGTCTTCAGGCTCTTTATAGTTGCATGTGTATCAGCCAATAAATTAGTCAGAGGAAGTGCTAGTCTGCGCATGCGCGGTGGTGGGGCTGGCATCCGCCAGACTACGCTCTGACTCCCTGCCCAGTAGGGGCACCTAACTGTTTTAATCTGAGTGTTTATTGAGTGAAAGCCAATATTTAGCAATATCAAAAGTATTAGGGAGGTAAGTATCAACTCTCTCGTGAAAAAAGAAATCCTTGATTTCGTTTATACCCTCGCATGTGCGTAAAAATAGGGTGGTGCTTAACTTTTGCACAGGTGTATATTACAGCATTAAACAGTTACAGGCCATTGAGTTGATATCTCAATCAGCATCTTCAAGGTCTTTCACTACACATGACTAATTGTTCACACGTATTAGATTTGTTGCTGCAGCTATAACTCAAACAGTTAATACGTCTGTGCATGAAATATTATTTTTCCAATAGCTACATTTTCCTGTGCCCTCGTTAGCATCCACTTTTCAGAGCGTAAGCGGCCAATTACCCATGCCATATCTGTCTTCATGTTCACGTCTGCTAAGTGTACTCAGTTTACATACAACCCTTATCTTTCTGGGCTCTGGAACGTTACATTTTAACATCTCACAGCCATGCCGTCATCTAACGCTTGGATAATTGACGAGCAGGCAATTTCAATTGGTAGCAACATAGGTGCCCTGTCCAGATATACAGACTGGTATATAGCTATTGACGTGCTATGGACAGTGGACACACCACAGGGGGTTGCTTCTAAAAAATGTTGTCTAATGCAAACCAAACAAACATATCGTAATCCAACCATGGGGGGAAGATATAATCCACCCAAGGATCCAATTTGCTTTCGAACAACATTTGCAATGCCAGTGTCTATTTCTATAACCTTTCTTATAAGGAATGACAGTGCCTAATTTAATGAGTTTTCCAAAGTGTTTTGGATCTTGTATTTTTGTGCACATCTAGCGCTAATCCGACGCTGATGCGAGTTTCAAAGTGCTGTCTAAAAGTTCTATCCTCATTCTTTGTGGTATGACACTTGCCGATCGATATTCGTATGCTGCCACAAAGTGTTGTGCTAGCAAGGATGCACTTTGATTTACAGACTCTTCCCTCCATGTAGTTATAACTCGACCAGTGCCTTGAATTACATGCTTACGAAACGTATTGAGCAATGTTGGTGGCTCGTACTCTGTAAATGTTTCATGACCACTTCCATGGGGAAGAAGTAGCGATAGCTCACCTAAGGAGTGTAGCTGCTTTCAGCATAACTTGCAAATCATCTTTCAAATCGCCGGTCATCAGGACACTTGTTATCAGAGTGTCTACGTTTTGTCAAAAAGAAGATGTTCAGGTTTTGTTTTATCTGGAGGTTTACTGAAGTGAATGTCATGAATGTTATCTAAAATCAGTTGTTTTAGATATTTCCTGATACCAAGGATTCTCATGTAAAGGAAACCCATTTCCTTCTAGTAAATGCATACATGATAGGTGAATATCATTCATATTTAATACAATATGTATAGTAGGATTATTCAGTTCAGTCTCAACTACCTTAATTATTTCAAGATCAGATAGGAGCTGATCAAACTTAACCTGACATTCGTGCGGTTGCTTTACTTTGTCAACATCTCGCTTAACATGGGATAAACATACCAAATGATATTTCATGTCCTCCGCTACTGCTTTTTTTTTTATTACACGACCACAAAACGCCGTTTAGCCTTACTTTGAGGCTTTCGTTATGTGTTTCCCTACAACAATAATACGGCGATATTAGTGTTGTAAACTGGAATTTATGAGCTGCTAATTACAATTTGTATATCGCAGTGGGCAAATTAAATGCTCAGAACAACATGTGGCTTCATTTTGCGCATTGTCCGTTGCTAGTGGAATTATTTAAAAATTGTATCCTATAGGGATGCGACCAACGAGTTGTACTGGATCATGGGATGCATGGAAATCTGTGTAATGACTCAGCCTATGGATGTTGACACCACATACGCCGAGTCAGGGCCATATTAACCTATGGGCGGAACGAGCAAGTGGTCATGGCCCCACGTGTCATGGGGCCGGGATGCTTGGTTTATCTGCAACTGAGGCTTTATTTTTTTATGATATCAGGCATGGCCTTTGCAGTGGTTTGAGAAATATCCATTTGCAGACCAAGAAAAGATTATTTTGAAAATTTACCACTAGAGTGACTGTCTCGATACACGAGCATATTCTATGAAAGTATTTTACTGGACAAATTTGAGGTTTAAACCAAATTAACCAGAGTGTCGGCTCAACTACCAGTTTTATTTAAAGTCAGCGACACAGTATCGCTCGCTAACTTTAAATAAAACTATTGTTTGAATAAATTGATGATGTATTTATCAGTAGAAAAATGTGCGTAATGACAATTGATAGAGTTGCCATAAAATGGGCAACTTCTTTCCATGGCATGTGGAATGGCGACAGCACACACACCCTAGTCCCATGTACTATCTTTGGGAGAAAATAAGCAGAAGTAGAATAATTTTCCGGCCAAGCAAAGGTCTATATTTACCCGCATAAACACAGAAGCCATCTGAGCGCATCCAGATCTCAAAATTTCCTCCGACCCCAGGACCCCTAGACGCTTAATACGCCCCTGTGTCGGGTAATGATTACATTGTACGTGCATCCGTCCCTGTTATAGCCACGCTAGCTAGATAAGCTAATGCATGCGCCATTCTTGGCTACGTACGATATTTAGTAAATCAATTATGCATACGAGGGACAAAATCTCTTTAAAAACTCCTAGGAACGACTGACTCTATAAGGACTTCTGAAAAATTGCCATCATAATATTTTAGGATCGTTGTAAGTCCCCAATACCGAATCAAGTGAAATTTTGCTTTTAACAAACATCTCGCGCGAAAGCTATATTTATGACACAAGGGCCTACACTGTAAGCCGCTGTCAGGCTTCGTAACTGTATTAGACGCCAGTTTGTTCTAAACTTAAGACTTATGTGGCTTAAACTGAGTCCGCGCGGTTGACGATTCACGTTATGACGTCATACCATGACTTTATCAGGTTGTCAAAATTCATGAATTTAAACGAAATCTAAATAGTGGTCAAATATGTGAAAATTTGTCAAAACCTTTGTTGTTGTGTTTTAATTGAATATTGAAATCTAATTAATCTGCGACGCAATCGCAGATTATTGAATCACTCAGGATTTTTCTTCTTCACACTTCTGACCGCAGCTCTTCCTATAGTTTCCATCCGATCAACGTCACAATTGGCCAACTTCTGCTACCTTGTCTGGAATAGTGCGCTATGTAAAAGAATTTGGATCTGCCCAACAGGTTTTCAGGAAATGTATGGGGATTTTCAATACGGATCTTTGAAGTGCTACTACACCTAGGGTTTTGATCGGATCACTACCATACATGGGTAGGATGCTACCATTGGAGCCGTGCAGATGTTTGCCGATGTAAAAGGTGACTAAGCTTTGACCACAAATGCACGGAAATGGTCCAATAGGGAATGAATTGGGATTATTAGGATGCAGCTTTGAACTGTGACAACACCTAGAGTTTTAATCAGATTACAGCCACACTTGGTCAGAATGTTACCATCTGGGTCCTGTCAGGTGTCGATCGATCTGGCCGGCACATGTCCAAGTGGACTGGGCATCAAAATTACTAGTTTTCGTTATTTACAGAAATGAACTCCTCTTCATCAAAGAAGGCCAATGGACTTGTTAGATGATACCCTGTGACATCCTCTCATGTTTCCACCACCACTGGGTCACAGGACCAGGTGGAAGGGCACTGCCTGGGCCTCAAAATAACCAGTTTAATTTTTGGCACAGATTACCTCCCTTTGCCCATACAAGTTGATTGAGTCTTAAATTGAATGAAATATTTGGTTTTAGACAGCACACCACCCACCCCCCCCCCACCCAACTTTGCAAATTTCTTGGTTATTTGACACTTGGGATTTTTCCTTAATTTTCAGGAAAACTTTGCCATAGGTATCTCACGTATGCCGGATCTAATGGTGATGGTTTCGGAGTGATCTGATCTCAAGGTCAAGGTCACCCAGTAGTCGCCAGATACCAGTATTTGTTTTTGGCATAGATTACCTCCTACTACCCATAAACTGATTGATAGTCTTAGATTGAAAAGAAATATTATGTTTTGAATCCAAGACCCCACACAAACGTTGCAGATTTCTGTTATTTGGCACATCAAGGCTTTTCCCTTGCTTTTCATGAAAATGTATCACAGATGCCGGATCAAGTGGTGATAGTTTCGGCGTGATCAGACGGTACAGACTTCAAGGTCAATTTCACTCAATAGTTGTCAAAGTTACCAGTTTGCGTTTTTGCCAGAAATCCACTCCACTTGTCCAGAAATCTTAATTGTCATGTAAGAAGAGGCCTTATACTATTTCCTCACAGCCAGATATCGAAGATTTACAGTTACTTCAGTAAGTGTTTTCTAGTTCTTATTTTTGATCGCCTTTAAGTACAAAAGGTAGATGACAATGGCTCGCAGATCGTTACCTGTCATACGTTCTCTTTGCTCTTCCGACAGTGGTATCTTCCGTGTCTTTTATCAGCCAGGTATATTTCTCATCGTTTCTCAGCGTGATGGTCGACCACGCGTTGCCTTTGATGAAGTTACAATCAGCGTTAAAATCTCCAGCTATCAAAATATTCTAGAAGAGAAACAAAGGATTTTAAACTCGTTTCTATTTACTATCAATATTATATATTACTTTGCTTAGTAAGTATACTTTTGAACTGGCTTTTGTGATTTCAAAATGGTATTTAGACCTAGAAGCGTGGTTGATCATTTGGACATTAAGTGTGAAATACGATGCTTGAAATAATATATATGATGTCATAATCGGATACGTCAGAAAATGAAGGTCCATCACGAAAGTGCCTTAATTTCTTTGATAAATAAAAAAATAAAAATAAAATAATAATAATAGAACATTTACTGAAGTAACTAAATCTGCGATGTTTGGCCATGATCAAATAGTATAAGACCTCTTCTAATAAAGAGATAAAATAAAGTGTGTCTTCTAACATGATCTTTGAAGTTGCATGATGCAAGGCAAGTAACTTATGCCTGAAAACTGGAAAACATTACCCGTGAATGACCTTGAACCCAGGGAGATATTAAAATTTTCATTGGAATTTTTTTTAGGATCTCTCAATGTTCTAGAATCTGGCCAGATTTGAAGAGAATCGGAAGAAAACTATAGGCGATAACACCATTCCAATATTACTCCCATAGGTTTACTATGGCGAATATGTGGCACCAAAAATCTGAAACTCTCTGAAACTGTTGGTCGGATCAACCTTAAATTTAACACCAAATCAAGTTAATATGAGAGCTAGAAGTTCACCAATTTTTAGGTCGATCGGAGCATTTTGAAAGAATTTCTCACCGCAAGTTCATTTCTGCAAATGGCGACCATTTTGAAAACAAATATTTAAAAAAAAAAAATCATCAATGGCAACATCCTACCCAAGTATGGGAGTGATCCGATAAAAACTCTAGGTGTACTAGCAGTTCAAACATTCATTTGAAATTCCTATACATTTCCTATGGGAGTTCTTTCCATGCATTCTGGGGTCAAAGGCCTGGCGACCATTTTGAAAAGAAAAACGATTTTCAGAAACAAATGGCCATTGGTACCCTGCTCAGCAAATATGGTAGTGCTCCGTTCAAAACTCTGGCTGTAGTAGCGCTTCAAAGATCAATTTTGATAATCCCCATACATTTCCTATGGGAGCTTTTACCCACTCAAAGCTGGGTAGCTCGAAAACTGTTGGGTGGGTCCAACATAAAAGTAATAGCTAGCGATTGTGGCATGTTGTGAAAGTTTGGAGTTGATCGGATCAAAACTGTAGGAGCAGATGCGGTCTAAACCTTTGATTGACACCGCATATTAATAATAATGGACTATTATTATTATTAATATTATTATTATTATTAAATATATTCAACAGTAGGTTTTATTTTGTTTTGTATCAAGTTATTTCCGAGCTGTATTTCAGTTCCTTACTGGTATATTCCAATGCTTCTGCACAGCCTCATAGACTTCATCAAGATGTTCGATTTCCCTCGTGGCATCAGACGGCGATATATGAACACCGATTATGGCGAAATCTGTCAGCTCTGAAATGTACATAAAAATTGTATCTCTTGAACTGTCTATATGCTGAATTTGTGCAAACTACATCTTCAATGCGGCTTAACTCTGGATATGCTGAATATTTTGAAAACAACTTGACTGAAAGTTGTTGGTGGCGATTGAAATATGTACCTACCTGTGTAAGGGAAGGTACATCATATTTGTATTGTGAGAATTCATACTTGTTTAGCATGATGTAATTCCTACCTGTGTCAGGGGAGGTAAATCGTACAGCCAATGGCTCTCGTTCAAACATGTCAGTGCCATCATCAACACCGTCATCAAACTGGTACACACCAGTCAATTGAACACGGCTAGGCCTGTCGATTAGAGAACATAGTATACAAGATAATACCAGTCAATTCAACACGGCTAAGCCTGGCGATTAGAAAACATAGGGTGCAAGATAATATCACTCAATTCAACACGGCTAGGCCTGGCGATTAGAGAACATAGTATACAATATAATACCAGTCAATTCAACACGGCTAAGTCTGGCGACTAAAGCGCATAGTATACAAAATAATACTAATCAATTAAACACGGCTAAGCCTGGCGATTAGAAAACATAGCACACATGATAATACCAGTCAATTCAACACGGCTAGGCCTGGAAACTAGAGCACATAGCGTGCAATATAATACCAGTTAATTTAACACGGCTAGGACTGGCGATTAGATAACAGCAAATAATGTAATACTAGTCAATTCAACATGGCTAGGACTGGCGATTAGAATACATAGCATAACATATAATATCACTCAATTCAACACAGCTAAGCCTGGCGGTTAGAGAGCATGGGGTACATGATATTAGTCACAACAGTGGCCCCAAGGGACAACATAGAAAAGAAAATCATGTATAATTTAATAAAGATTCTCTTAAACAAGTTTGACTTAATGTTTCTAAATAATAGCTGCACAATTTGGAATTTGTAAAATTTAAATTATTGGTTCTTAAATTATATGGCATTGCATTTTGGTAAGGCCCCAGAGATCAGATGCAATACAGTAGAGGAGGTCTCAGACATGCGTGAGCAGACCGAGAGGTTAAATATGGAGGGGGGGGGGGCATGGGCACGTGTGAACACAGAGAGAATAGGTATGAGAAGGCCACAGACACTCGTAAGCACACAGCGAGCTTGGATGTGGGGGGCACAGACACATGTAAGCACACGGAGAGGGCGGATATAGGGAGGGGCACAGATACATCTAAGCACACAGAGCAGGTGGATATGGGGGAGGCCACAGACACGTAAGCACACCGAGAGCTTGGCTATGGGGAGGCCACAGGCACGTGTAAGCACACAGAGAGGGTAAATATGGGGAGGGGCACAGACACATGTAAGCACACAGAGAGGGTGGAAATGGGGAGGCCATAGCCACGTGTAAGCACACAGACTGTGGATATGGGAAGAGCACAGATACATGTAAGCACACATAGGTTGGATATGGGGAAGGCCCAGACACGTGTAAACACACATTGAGTGTGGATATGGGGCGGGTGGGTGGGGGGGGGGGGAAGGGGGAGACGTAGACACGTGAACATGCAGAGACGTTGGATACACCGTGTAAGCACACAGAGACGTTCGATTTGAGGAGGCGAGACCATTCTTAGCCCTTTGTAACACAATCCTGCCAAAACAGCTTCAGCACTAGCCTGGGAAATGTTCCTTTGCAGCCGGAGAGAAGAATGTTCTTGAATATTTATCATTAGAACGACTGGCTCGATAACCGAACCAACAAGTCCAGTTATAGATTTTCAAAAATAATCTCGTGGGCTGCGAATGGAGATTTTCTATGAGAAAATTAAATGTTAAATTTGCGCTATAAAATGTTAAAGACTCCTTTTACGAGCAGCGACTGGGAATTCCTCGTTATATGTTTACCTGTAAAGAAAGGCATACTGCTCCTTGCTGGCGGTACGACCCAATCTCTCGCTGATGACCCACTGGAATGGATCATCTGGTGTATTTCTGAAAAAATGTGGGAACAAGGTAATTTAGATTAAATTCAATATTGTTTGTTTGACAATGATAAAATTAACATATTCATGAGACAGCCTAGAATCTGACATCATAATCAATTACGTCACTTGTTAGATGAAGTCACAATCAAAACTAGAATCTGACATCATAATCAATTACGTCACTTGTTAGAGGATACCAAAAGCTCCCAGCTAAATTAGATCCAACATTAAAACGAATGTTTATTAAATTACAAAGCCATTAATTCGTACAGTTGACGAATCTGTCGAGCTTAATCTTTAAGCTACAGTTAATCATTGTGATTGTGACGTCAGCCTACTCGTGATGTAATTGGTTATGACGTAATATAATGGAGTGACAGATCCATCAATGCACTCACCCGTTTAGTTCATTAACGAGTTCCGTAAATGCCTTTCCTGAACTGTCTCTGATTTCTTGTATCAACACCACGTGGTAGCGCAGCAGGATCTGATTGAATAAAAAATAGCAATTTGGTTTTTGGATAGGCTAATTAAACTTGTGGCGCGGCGTGCTCGCTGCCGCTGCTGCGCCGCCCCACCGCCCCACCGCCCCACCGCCCCACTTCATCCACGCTGCATAGTCATGGTAACCAGGAGTGGCTGCTCCCATCAGTCAACGACAACATGTTCGGCCGGCACGTTCTCCACAACCGCAAGGACCTCAGGGACCGTCCGCTTGGCGGGGATGATGGCAGGACTGGATCAGCCACAGACATTCACTGACTAACATGTCAACAGAACCACATGGCACTCGAGGGCCCTATATGTGCATCCGCACCCGAAGGATTCACCTCAACCCGAGGCTCAGTAGACCAATTGTAGTTGTTGGGGAGGATGGAATACGGAAACAATCTTCACCGTCAGACTCGGAACTATCAATGGAGGGTATCCATCTGATCACCTGGGAACTACTCAAGTGGTAACTCAACACCGATTAACAATGATATATAATAATATTTATTAAGCAATACGAAACAAGGATAATTACAAACTCTTGTATCATTTCATGACAAACCAGTAACGACTGAAAGTAAATAACGATACGTAACTAAAAGATAATAAGGTTGAATAAATAAATGGTAATGACAAGAGTATAAGATAAAATTAGAAGGTCAGTATTCTTAGAGATAAGATTCTCTATGCAGACCTGTCCGGGCGGATGAACATCCCACAACCGTGACAGGGACAATGCAAATTCAAGAGCAGGGGAAACAGCCTTGGGATTTTTTAAAAATAGGATGTCTATTTTTCGTATTATTCAGCTTTGCAAAGTCACTTGGACAAGGAGTGGAAGGAGCTCCTGGCAGTACCCGACTATTAGGATAATTACCAGTTTGATCTCTTTGCTGGGTTAGACTACAATTAGTAAACAAATGAGTGTCATTTGAGGTGAGAGTTGGGTCAACTCCTGCAAACCTAATTCTCACCATCATGACGATGACCAACATTTCCAACAGTTGAATCAGTGGACTTGTAAGTCTGGGTACCATTGGACACCCATACAGGTGCTGAGCAATAAACCTGAGTAGTAATGGGTGTTTGTCCCCCCCCCCCCCCCAAGGTGGTCAGCACTGTTTCGAGCCCCACATCGGGCGCCATTTGTAGCGAGTTTTGGTGGTGGTTCAGAGTTTGAATCTGGGGTCGATTTAATAGAGAAAAACCTGGTGGTGGTCGCATAGCCGTTATTTGAGAAGCATTCTTTGGTTCTACATTCTCTGAATGCAGATTCAAAGATTGCTTCTCTCGCGTAAAAGCTGTTTGAAGGCGCGGTACAGGGCGCTCCTGTAAATGAAAACGAAAATTCGTATTCAAGTCCGGATTTGGCTTCGGAACCGTATTTTCCACATGACTATCCCACAGTTGGTTAATTAACTCATCCACACGTTCCCTCATCTTGTATAACTCACTCACGCTCACTACAGGAGACTGGCGAGAGGGACCACCAGGAGGCTCTGGATAACCAGAAGACTCAGTGGTTCGCCACCGCAGTGTCCTGAAGCAACCTGAGAAAGTGTCAACCAAAGGAGTAGACACATTTCCACAAGGAGGAACAGAAAAATCACTGAAAGGAAAAATAGCTCCACTAGTGTGACTATCCTGGAAACCTTCCAAAGAACTAATATTTGAAGTTGCATCTTCCTCATTAGTACTCCAGCCGTCATTGCTGTAATCAGTGTCATACCCATCTTCAAAGTGATCCTTAGCGTATATAGTGACTCCATCTTGAAAGGTCACATGTGATTCTGAGATGCTGTGTTGAGGTCACATCTCAATTCCCAATTCCTAATGGGGTGTGTGTACTAGGATGCGAAAATGCATCATCACTAAGGTGCTCGAATGCACTGGGGACAGTGTTAGCGAACATTCCGTCATTTTGGATCTACTCTACAATGTCTATTTTAGAATGCCTGTGTGTGATAACCTATGTGGCCGAAGACAGGATCTTGCCTATTAACAAATGCCAATTCTAGACTGTATGGAATACAAGATTCTATCTTAAAGCCAGATAATTAATCATTAAGTTATTTTACCTTGGATTACCACAGTTGTATTATGGATCCTAGGAATCCAAACAGTGTAGAAAAACTACTATTTAACGAGTTGCTAACTCGTTAATGATCTGAACTTAAGGTACGATCAGTGATAGTAACACTAATATTAAGTACAGGCCATAAATTGCTTCAGGAAATTAAAGCCAACGTGAAGTGGCAATTCACAGTAGTGGGGGGGGGGGGGGGTGGCGTAATACTTTCCTTTCCCAAAGAATAATTAAATACAAGTTTGGATTATTCACTGACAAGGTAGAAATGCAATTAATAAAGACCTGACCCTAGCATAGCTCAGTGTTTAACACCTACGGCTTAAGGACAGGTCATAAGATTAACTCCTAATGTAAGTGTGAATGAAATTCAATAGCTGCTATAATGTATGCTCTGTTGCTACGGAAGAAATGCGTTTGACAAAAGCTCTATTTCAGAACTTAATAACTTAAAATTAAATGGATGCCATTATGCTTGTAAACAGTAGTAAGTATGAATAGTTCCCAAGTATTGTAACTGCTAAGACAATTATCCAATCATTTGTGTCTAATTAAACTTACAATGATTCAATTAAATGATATAAGCCATGAAACAGTTGTAATGTCAATAGGTTCCCAAGTTATTAACGGCTAAGGGAACTGAATGTTAATTGATCATTTATACTGAATTACGGTTACAAGTACAAAGCCACAGTTAAATGATAACTTGTTAAATGTCGACTTATATCAAATAGAAATTGGCAGATACCAATTTTAATGAAAATTTGCTCGTCTGTAAAAAGAACTAGCAGTTTTATTTGGTTCTGGCGAAGCTATGTTTACAATTTCATGATTTTCTGGCTTTGAAACAGGTTTTACACATTGTCAAGACAGTAAATCAGAAATTGTACAAGTATCGACAGTGGTTGATAGGGGTAGCCGAGAAGAATGATATGTGATATGAAATAGCAACTATTACCACTATGAGATCTCAAACATAGAGTGCACTGAATTTACCTAATATCATGGTCACCTGGACAGACAATTTGGGGAATCGGGTATATAAATGGCTACGGACTCAAATGGGTAGTTTCAGAAATCCAGAAGTCAGAACAATATCAATTACTGGAGGACATGTCCTTAATTTTTAAGAAAAACAGGAACTCTAGAATTTAATCAAGTAAGTGGCTAATTAGATAGGGCTTAGTTAATAATATTCCCACTAAGACTTACACTATACACTTACATCAGCTCCTGTTCCTTAGAAGTAAGCCATGGTGGCTTATGAAGTCGTCAATCAGTTGAAATGCCGGTCCTCATTGCTGCCAGTTTCTAACCATAAACCAAAAATGATATAGTACGCGAGCACTCGAATTAAGAATCATTACATGCTAAACAGCAAGATTAAAGATACCTCGTGGAGCCCGAAGCTCAACACGGATCACTACACTACTCAAATCACAGCTACATTATATCTCGATGTACACTGTATCTGAACAACGTACTCGCGTATTAGTAACCTAAGTATTAAGCAAACTGACAGAAATTCGGACTAGCACAACAAGTAAGAGACTACGCCGAGTTCAGCGCCCTATACGAGCTAGGGCAATTCAAGGTCGGATCCAGAGTCCAATTTTTACCTGGAATTTATACCCAAAAAGTGTTGCATGCGCCACAAATTCAGACGCCCATGTAGAAAATCCTTGGCAAAAAGTGCTAATTTTTAACATAACAATAGGTGAATAGATTGTTAGATTACCATATCACAAGATTGCTGTTTTAAACATCACCATTGTGATGGCCCCCTCGTTTAAACATTAACATAACAATAGATTAGGCATTGGTACGGAGTGCAAATGCACCGGACTGTAATATGCTAATAGGGTTATGTAAGCAGAAAATCTGACAACGCTAAATTGACAGGAATGCAGATTCTACTACATTGCAACATTTACAAAATGCATAATTTGTCACATCGCCCAAACGAAATGGCCATAATTTCCTATATACAATGTTGCTGTTTGATGTTGCTATGGGAAAGAGCAACCATATTCTGAAACATTGACTATCAAAAGAAACACGGGAACATGAAATATTGAAGAATAACTAAAAACGCTGCCGTGATTGGAATAGTGAATTAGCGTACATCTTATGTAAAGCAGAATACCGCGAGACCCGGCTCGTATTTTAAAGACAGACCCGCTCATGACCAAAATCCAATATCACCAGCCAAGATGATTTCAAAAATCAATAAACGGGAAAAATGATCTTTAAATGTCAGAAGCGAATACACTTTCAGCAACGTAATTCAGCAATCAAATTCTTACAAACTGCCACTTACTTCACGGATTTGATGACCAAATTTCAATTCACTGAATTGTGCATAAACGCGTTAGGCCCCTATACTGCCACCGTGATCGCGCGAGGAATTATTTAAGCGTAGAAGATTTAACCACACGCTCAATGCGGCCAAATACCCCCATGTTGCTGAATGATCATACAACAATTGCATGATGCCCATATGTTGCTAAATTATTACTAATAATTTATGAAATAATGGCAGCAACATCGTATCATCATTGAAACGGCAAAATGGCCTGCTTTAACGCAAAAAGAGTGGCTTCAAAATATGGCTTAAAGTTGAATAACTTTGAACACCGCATAACGTTGAATGTACCTGATTACCGCTATTATTATGATCCACAGTTCAGCGTAAAATTTAGGCAAATTTCTTCGATAATTATTCAATTCACAACAGCCAAAATGCACTCTAAATTTGTACAAGTAGAAATTATAATAAAATATTTGAAACCATTAAGACTGGAAGCCGTTTCTGCCATAAACATCAACGACTTTCAGCACCATTTATAGCACAATTGTTAACCAGATTAGAGAATTTCTAATAACAAATCCAGTCTTGTTTCACTATCCCCTCACAGCTCGCAAAACCCCGTTTTTAAGAGCGAAACATTATTCAAGACTGCATATTTAATGAACTAAGAATATAAGTATTTGAAACTATATACCTGAAAATGTGGTATCGGAATTTAGAATACATTTATCTCAAAGTTAGCACGCAAACTTGACGACCAGCGTTTAAACAAAGGCAGGTTAACATTGATGACTAAATGAAGATAAATTCTTTTTGAAAAACTAGATCAGCAAACGGGTAAACACCAGCTCCAGCAGGATTGAATGCTGGATCGGATTCACCAAGGCAAATGATTGAGTGGCCACATCAATCACATGTCTCTAACCAGCTACTGACCTAACTAGTGTGGAACTGAATGGAAAACTTAAATAAAACCTTTTATAAATATTGCACAATTCCATATACACTTTTTGCAACACTCATTAAGTCATCATATTATTTAAATCAAACACAAGTGCATTATCCACAGTTTATCTACACCCTCCCTCATGATCCCTTGTGCCATTTCCACAGCACATCATACAAACATTCCTGTGAGGCACATTTGTACGATCGAATGAGAATTGTCTCATTCAATACATTCATATATTAGCGGTCTCACGTTATTTTAGTATTAGTATTAAGCAAGACAAGGATAATGTGGTCATTAAACGCGGTTTTTGGCCCTCAACTAAAACATACTTTGTACAAAAGAGGGTATTTTAAATAAAAACAACCACATTATCCAATATTACCATGTCTAACTCATACCAATCCTAGAATGGATATTCACTCCATTCCACAATAATGTGACAATATGAGTTCTCAAGGTAGACATTCAAGCTCACAAAATCAACCATTAAACATGATACATAATTTTACCGGTAACGTCACCACATATTTTAACACTGCACCGGATATACATACACATAATTTTCGGACAAACATTCTACAATACAATTTTAAAAGACCAATGCATTTCAAGTCTCTGTTCAAAAGACCATCAATGATGAACTACTATTACCATACTAATAAAAGGGATTTGTGTAAGAAGTTACCAAATTGGTGGAGAAAATAACTCTTTCGCTTTCAGAATGAGAACTTCCTTTCGCAAGACTGAAGCTACTTATTATGATAAGGATAAAAGTGAAGTAGAAAGTTGCATGCTCTCATCAGTTGAATGGACTTTTCGGTGCCTATCTCCGGGGTCCGCAACTTGTGTTTGTTATCCTTACATAATCTTACCAAATGGTAATTCCACCCCTCTATGTGTCACTAGTATAGGATTAACTAATAAACTTTGAATAACTTTAGGGTAAAGCTCTCCTCCATGCATGCCGTTTCTAACTCATGATGGCCCATAAGACAATTCAGGATTCCTGATGAGGTCGACCCTATTTTAGGGTAGACAGGACCTTACCTTAGAGCGAGGGTGGTAATGATATACGTCGAATCTTTATTTCTCTCACGATCGAATTTCGGTGCTCCGCACGCAATGGCCAACCTACCTGCCGATTTATTGCACCACCCATGCCCCCTTCCCATGAGGAAAGATAAAGCATGATTTTACAGAGAGGGATTGAAAGCATCTAACCATGATATGGGTTACCTAACACATAGACGTCGTTCCTTCTGTGCACATCTTGGGTCATCAAAATCAATAAATTACTTCTTACTGGCGCCAGTATGTCTAGACCCTAGCATTGGGAACTAGCATATAAACGCCTCAAATATTACAACAAGCCAGTATAATAAAGGTTAGTGTCCATCATTCTCAGTGATTGTCTTAATGGTGGTTGAAACATCCTATTGTGCAATTGCTGCATTTGGTTCTGTGGAACTTTATACATTTGATGTCCTCGACCTCTTCCTTGAGCTCTTCCTTGAGCTCTACCTCGACCTCTGTATTGACCTCGATATCGAGATGGAAATCTTTGTAATTGAGAAGACTGGACTGGGTCGTCCTCCCAATAACATGACTTGCGGCTGTGTTAAACATGAGGTACCAAATTCCGGAGACATTCTATATGGTGCTGAAACTCGAGCAGGAACATGTACTACATATTCCACTTCTGAGTCTTCCTCATCATCACTGGAGTCTGTTGCATCTGAATCGATACCCAAGTCTTTTATAGTGACAGGACGCCAGTCCTTGTACAAATCAGGATCAATAGTACCCTGGGGTGATTCTGATGTGTGCCCCTCAGGGTCTGGCTGAATTGAATCTGTGACTGTCACCTCTAATGTACCAGGAAGGGAGCGGTCTACCTCTAATTCAGGGAATGACGAATTGGGTTGAATTGGATGTACAGTGATTGTATCTGAAACTGGTTGAGGACCAAACATGAGATTACTTGATTCCCGGTCTATGTCAACAGCCAGCTCCAGATCACTTGGTACTGAATTACCAAGCTCAGATGTGGATTCAAATGGAATTTCAGTCCCTGATGAAAGGATTGACTCCACTATGGTAGGCAAATCTGGTACATTAGCTTGAACAGGTAAAGGTGTCAAACCGGGCAAAGAATCATTAAGAACTATATCTCCTGTTCTATCATCTGAAAAATCAGTCTGACATGAGACATCATTTGGAAGAGAATGACGAATTTCAGAATGAGGTTCTTCACCAAAACATAATTTGAGGCAATCAAAGTGCAACACATGGGTTTTGTTTTTCTGATCAGTCAGTTCATAGGTCATGTCTGACATGACTTAGGACTGTCCAAGGCCCTTTCCACTGATAACTCAGTTTTGGAGTGAGTCCTTGGTGTCTCTGACTGTCCTTAACCCACACTTTATCACCACAAACATATGGCATTCCATATACTGCACGATCATGCCATGATTTCTGCCTTTTATGACTAATTTTGAGCTCTTCTCGAATTAGGTCATGAGCTTCTTCCATGCGCTGATGTAAAAGTTCAACATACTGGGATGGACTGGCCTTTTCACCAGGAACACGAGGCATTGCAACGTCCAATGGCAAGGCTAACTCACGTCCAAACATGGCGTATGCTGGAGTGTAGCTAGTACTCGAGTGTACAGAAGTTCGATATGCATGAAGGACATAAGGTAAACGTATATCCCAATCCTTTTGATTAGAGTTTACCTCTTTTGTCAACATAGCAGCCATTGTCCGATTAAAACGCTCAACCATTCCATCACCTTGGGGATGAAATGGTGTTGTTCTAGTTTTCTTAATTTTAAGAAGTTTGTACATTTCTTGGAAAAGGCAACTTAAAATTTCTACCCTGGTCAGTATGCAGAGCTACAGGCATTCCAAAGCGGCAAAACACCTGCACTACTAATACTGTTTCAACTGTTGACGCTTCCTGATCAGGAAGGGCAAATGCTTCGACCCACTTCGTGAAGTAATCTTGGAGGACAATTATATACTTGTTCCCCCCTGTCACTAGCTGGAAGTGGGCCAAAGATGTCAACAGCTACCCTTTCGAAGGGTCCACCCACAATTTTTGTTTTCAGGGCCGCAGCCTGGGTTCTAGGACCAGTCGTCCTACGTTGGCATGGTTCACACTTGGCAATCCAGATTTTTATATCAGCCGTAACACCTGGCCAATGAAATCTAGATTTAATTCTCTCTCGTGTATGTTCTACAGCCAGGTGACCACAGTTATCATTTAGTTGTTCTAAAACCTGAACTGTCAAACTCTTAGGACATAGCATTTGATCATTCTTGTATAGTATCCCATTTACTAACTAATTCATTAAACCATTGGTAGTAATATTTTACATCAGGAGGAAGTGGACTAACATCTTTGACAGGACTCATAGACTTTTGAAAGGATGGGGTCAGATTGTTGAGCCAAGATAACAGCCCTTCTGCTCCAGTTTTCACCTTCTAAGGGTCGAAATTCTGGAACTTGGTTATGGATTATGGCAACCTGACCATCCCCTCCCAATTCAGTAACCTCTACTCTTGCTTTTCGACTGAGAGCGTCCGCATTGCCATGGGCACGTCCTGGTCTATGCTCCACAGTAAATTGAAAGGTTTGAAGAGCCTCTTGCCAATGGGCAATTTGGCCCTCGGGGTCCTTTTTGTCTTTCAACCACTTCAAGGATGCATGATCAGTTCCCAGAATAAAGTGGCGCCCATACAGAAAATGCTTGTAGTACTTTGTAAAGTACACTGCTGCGAGTAACTCTTTCCTTGTGGTGGCATAATTTCATTCGGTCTTGTCCAAGGATCGAGATCCATAGCATATAACCCTTTCCTCCCCATCCTGAATTTGAGACAGTACAGCACCAATTCCAAAGTCAGAAGCATCCGTATCTAAATAAAAGGCTGGGCTGGGTCAGGATATGCCAGAACAGGTGCATTGGTCAATTTATGCTTAAGGGTACTGAAGGCTTCTTCACAGTCAGGTGTCCACTCAAATGGGTGATCTTTTTCTGTGAGCCTGTACAAGGGCTTGGCCAGTTCAGATAAATGGTCAATAAAGCGTCTGTAATATTGGCAGAGACCTAAATAGCTTCTGGTTTCAGTCACAGATTTAGGTGTCAGCCAATCAGCAACACTTCAGATATTACATGACCCAAGAATTCGACCTCCCTAGGGAACAGTTTGCACTTCTTTGGCTTCAGTTTTAAATTCGCCTCTTTTAGACGTTGTAGAACCATTTGAAGATGTTTAAGTGCCTCCTCAAAAGTGGCTCCATAGACTACAACATCATCAATATAACAGAGGCAAATTTGCCATTGAAGTTGGACTAAAACTTGTTCCATAAGACGTTCGAATGTACTAGGAGCATTGCATAAGCCAAAGGGCATTTTTCTGAACTGGAAAAGGCCATCCCTACAAATGAATGCAGTCTTCTCATGGTCCGGTTCATCCATAGCGACCTGCCAGTATCCACTGGCCAAATCCAGTGTGCTATACCACGCCATACCGGATAGTGTATCTAGGACTTGATCGATATGAGGTAAGGGGTAAGCATCCTTGACAGTTAAGTCATTAAGATGACGGTAGTCAATACAGAAATGTAGACTGCCATCCTTCTTAGTAACCAGAACAATTGGACTGGCCCATGGAGAGGCTGAGGGTTCTATTACACCAGTTCTTAACATGTCTTCCACCCGTTTCTTACTTTCTTCTTTGTGAATAGGCAACCTTCTAACAGGCTGCCTAACATGATGGTGCCACTGTGTCAATCCGATGTTTGACTTGGGTAGTAGTACCCAAGTCTAGATCTCCAGAGGAAAAGGTAGTGGTATAATGACTCAATAGATCTTGTACTGATGCTATTTGTTCCGCATGTAAACCTTCAGAATTCTGCTCAAACAAGGCATGTTAATGATCAGGAAGTGGGCTGACACTTTGGCAAAGATGATGTTAATTCCAAATCTATAGTCTGAATGTTATTTATTTCTAACAAACGACCCACTTTTGCTTCTTTTCTCAATCGTACAGGATGGCTGTTTGAGTTAAACATTCTGAGGGGAACAGAAGCATCTGATAGTTCTACCAAAGTTCGGGGAATAGCCACTTCCATTTCCTCCATGAACTCATGTGAAGGCTCCAGCAACGCAATTTGGGCATGAAGGCAAGCACGATTTGTGCTTGCCCACATGACCACTTCACTGGAAGGAGGATTGGTAATATCTTTTGTGATTGTTAAAGCAGCAGTACCATAAAGGGGACTTCTATGATTTACAGGAATGCGGCAACCACTTACTTCCATTTCACCAAGTTGACAATGAATAACTGCGTTGATTGACTCTAGGAAATCAGCCCCAAATGGAACATCCTGCTGAATGTCTGCCACAAAAACAAGATGTTGAAAGGACATGCCATCAATGTTGATAGACATGACCCCCTCACCAATGCATGTTAAAGATGCTCCACTTGCCTCACATAATTTGGAGGGTGTGGACAAGCATGGACGTTCTTTTTCAGGGAGACTTAAAAATGGAAGTCTTAATTATGGTGACACTGGCACCAGTATCAATGGTAGCCAGAGCCTCAACTCCTGCAACAAGACATGGACAAGTCAACATGTGGCTTGACTGTGGTAAAGGTATGGTTACAGCTGGCTGCTTGCAATCTAGTTCCTGGTTGGGAATTGTATTGTTGTACTGCTGCTGTAATTGAATACATATAGACTCTGCTTCTTGTCGTAATGTTGGGTTTGCAGAGATAAAAGGTCCCCACCTTATGCTTTTGCTGCACTGAGTTATTACAAGTAACAGCTTTCTTTGGGCAGGGTTCAGTGGACTGTGATCGAAGGAGAGCAGAGGAGAGTTGACTCATTTCCTGTTGATGAGACCTCTCTACCTGTTGCAATTCTTCCTCTAGACGGGCTATTGTTCGTTTTGGGCAATGATGAAAGCTATGTCTAAATTCTTTACATGAACCGCAAGGCCTTGTCATGGATGGCATAACAGTACACCAGGCAAAAGCATCAGAAGATGCATTGTGGGAGCGACCAGAGCTGCTAGCTTGTTTGGATTCAAAAGTACGAGCTTGGTATTTATGAAAGGTTACTGGTCGCTCATCCAGTTTTAAAGATGGGAAGGAGTATTAGGAACAATACCCCCCCCACCCCTATTAGCTATGGCTAATCGCTCAACTGGAGGGGCCACTGATGGTGTCTGACTAACAGGACTGTAAGTCTGATTAAGGTATGGATTGCCAATCGGTCGAAGCCTACATTCGAGCAAAATGCCCAAACTTTCCACAAGAGAAGCAAGTCACCCTACGCTGTATCATTAAAGGATGGGGTGCTTGGCTAACATTCATTTGAGTTCTGACTAAATTTGTTAATTGAGCCACTTCCTGACGTAATTGCGACACTTCTGCCGCAATACCAGTAGGATTGATAGCATTTGCAATAGGCTGAATTGCTGATGAAGTAGAAGTAGAAATAGTAGTTTCCGGCCTAACTTCTGACTCTGCCTTCAATCTTTGCATCTGTTGTCAATTCTTCTTTAATGGTGCAGATTTCTTTGGTCGGGTTTCAGTATTTTCATTTGAAGGCTCAGATGTATTATCAACAGCTTGCACTGGGCGAATTTCTTGCTGTATGTGTTTTTTTTTGTCTTTGTAGATAACCTTCTATTCCGAGCCCTGCTTTAATGAGATCAGCAAGGTTGCTCAAGTTAAGGTGAAATAGTGTATCCTTTAGGATTCGATTTCCTGACAGAGATTCCATGAAAGTATCAACTTGCATACTATTTCTTGTAACAGCATCAACTGTAGGATAAGCTTTAACTACCATTTTCCATACTGTCTGACTAAGTTCTTGTAGGGTTTGATTTGGTGCCCTATGTAGACTTCTAAGAGCCAGTCTACTATTTTCCGCTTCCATTGGATCTCCAAAGTGTTCATGGAGAGCTGCTACAAGATGATAGGAGACTCGATTCATTGTTGGCATATCGATTAACACCTTCAATGCAGCACCTTTCAATTTGGAGGCTAGATATGCTCCTTTCTCTTCATCACTCCAGCAATTAATATTTGAGATTATATCAAACTGGACTAAGTATTCGTCTAAAGAAGTTTCACCACAAAAATCCTGTGGAAGCATGACTTTCCGACCTAGTCCAGATCTCATTATAGTTGGTGCTTGTGGACGGTCTTGGGATTTTTTTAGAATAGGATGTCTATTTTTCTTATTATTCAGCTTTGCAAAGGCACTTGGACCAGGAGTGGAAGCAGCTCCTGGCAGTACCCGACTATTACGATAATTACCAGTTTGATCTCTTTGCTGGGTTAGACTACAATTAGTAAACAAATGAGTGTCATTTAAGGTGGGAGTTGGGTCAACTCCTGCGAACTGCAGGAAATGTCAATTTCCCTTTCTCCGAGATCTAACAATACTCACCATTCTGTTACTTCTGATATACAGCTGGCCCTGACAGCGGCTCTAGGATTATAGACTTAGAAAGATTTACCGACTCCTGGGAACCGGGTACTCGGCTCCCAACTGTCGAGTACCCGTTTACCATAGAGCTCATATTGTTTGCATAGCCACCAAACAAGAGAAAACTATGGCTTGCCTCCGTGGGGCTGGGAGGCTGGGTCCGTAACAGAATGGTGAGTATTGTTAGATCTCGGAGAAAGGGAAATTGACATTTCCTGCATTCTCCTTCGATCAATACTCACCATTCTGTTACTTCTGATATACACCAGATTTGATCAGTAACCTGGTGGGAAGGGGCAAGCCATAAATGCTAATTTTGCCCCTTGGAGAAAGATTTTAGACTTCAAACTTGACTAACGGAGACCTAAAAGGACCGTCAAGTTCACGGAACCGAATCACATTCGCGTCACAGCCCCCCCCCCCTTTTTCCTCCTAAGAAAAGGGAGAGAACTAACGAACATGTATCTCGCCTGAAAACACAAATATGCCAAGAGGGTTAACTACTCCCTGCATATTCCATGTATTAGCCTGGGAATGAGCATGAATATATAAGATGAATGAACATGATACATATACATAATACAAAAAACTCTCACTTATTGAATTACCTTATGATAATTGGACTTCAGACGTACCGCCTCCAACCATTCACCGGTTCGGCCATCGGTGACACAATCTGGTTGACATTCTCTCGCCTGACCATGCCTGCTTTAGGTTCTTTTCTTACCAAAGTGAGAAAAGGGTGAAAAGCAGTGTGGTCACTAACTATCGTTTCAAAACAGCTAAAGCGAGTGGATTGGCTGAGTCTGACACATCCCTCATATAGTAATCCGTGAATGAGGACTCACAGTGCCATTGTGCAACGGCCATGATGTCCTCTAACGGAACACCATTGTAAAGGGCGGTCGAGGCGGCTATTCCTCTAACATCGTGTGCCCTTACGCCTTGCACCTGGTGCCCAGTCGCCATCTCGTGAGTAGTCTGAATGCATTCGACCACCCAACGAGAGATAGTATCCATGGATGCGGCGCCATAAGGCTTTTTATGGCAGATCCACAGATGTCTATCATTCGACCGTAACGAGTCAGTCCGTTTCTTGTACTTAGTCAAAGCACGGACCGGGCACCAGACACTGGCATCACGATCAAACCTAGTTAACTTCGGTATAATGATCGGTTTGCCGGGATATCTCAAAGATTGATTCTTTGACATAAACTCTGCTCTTGGCAGAAGATGCAGACCCTCTCCGGAGACAATAAATCGGTTCCTCTCTGCCGAAAGCGCATGGATCTCACTGCGCCTTCTAGCTGAGGAAGCTGCCAATAGAAAGACCGCCTTTAGAGTCAAATGCTTTAGACTAGCCGAACGCAATGGTTCGAAAGGGTGCTTGGCCAGTACATTAAGCACTAAAGATAGACTCCAGGCTGGAATGACTACCGGTTGTCTCGGTCGGAGATTGCTCATTCCCTTCAACATCACATTTAACTGGGCCACCTCTGGACTATCCCTGTTGGCTAGACAAGGGATAACTGATGCCAAAGCTGACTTGTATCCAGCAACTGTGACGGGAGCTAGTCCTGAAAAGAACAGCTCACAGAGAAAGTCTGCTATTTGCTGATAGTGGATTGAAAGGTATCAATACCCTTTTCTTCACACAAGTCTGCAAATCTGTTAACCTTGTTGTTATATGACTTGAAGGTTGACCTCCTTCTCGCAGCAGCGATGAAATCAGCAGCCTGTCGAGAAAAGCCTTCCGACGTGGAACGTTGTTTGATAACATCCACGCAGTCAATTTGAACATTTCGGGACGCTCGTGTAGGAAGCGTCCCTTGGCCTGGGAGATTATGTTTGGAATCTCGGGCAACTGCACAGGATTTTCCACCAGCAGATCTAGAAGATCCGTGAACCACGCCCTGCTCGGCCAATACGGCGCTATTAGCAGGACCAGACACGGTTCCTCCCTGACCTTCACCAATACCTTCGCTAGAAGAATGGTGGGTGGGTACGCGTAAGCGTGCATCCCTCTCCAGCTTATCGCCAGAGCGTCTGTATCGACGGCATTTGGATCTGGAATCGGCGAGACATATGTCATGATTTGAGCAATTTCCTTTGTGGTGAACAAGTCCACGTTGGGTTTGCCCCAATGCTCGAAGATCCGTCGCAGAACTGGAGGGTTGAGGGACCATTCTGTTGGCAGGATTCTCTGTCTGCGTGACAAAGCATCAGCCAGAATGTTCAATCGGCCAGGAATATGAGCTGCTTTCAAAACAACCGAGTAATTCCTGCACCATTGAATCAAGTGCCACACCCTGATACACAGAGTGGGCGACCTGGTCCCGCCTTGGCGATTTATATATGATACTACTGTCGAATTGTCCGACCGTATCAATATCACCTTGCCCCAGATCATCGGAAGGAACTCTTCCAACGCCAGTTCCACTGCCCTCATTTCCAACAGATTGATATGCAGCTGACTCTCCGGGAGAGTCCATGTGCCCGAGACCTGGTGTTCTCCCAGGCAGGCCCCTACCCCTCCAGCGATGCATCCGTGTAGACGGACAGCTGGCGGTGGGGTAGGTGCAGTGAAACCCCTAATAAGAGATTCTGACGCTGTTTCCACCATAGAAGATGCGATATTATCGGCTCCAAAACTGGCACCAGTTTTGACAGGGGTTCTGTTCTCTGTTTCCACAGAGACATCAGATACAACTGGATAGGCCTTCGCATTAGAGCAGCGTACGGGATAACCTGCTCCATGGAGACCATCATGCCTGGCATCTGAAGGAACCGCCTCGCCTGAATGTGGTTTCCCACTCGAAAACTCCTGAGGATGGCTAACAGAGACACCACTCTGGGCTCTGACGGGTAAACCCTGCCCTCCTCGAGGTCGAATCGCATCCCCAAATAAACGAAATGTTGAGTGGGCGTCAACTCGGATTTCTCCTCGTTGAATATGCAGCGTAGATCTGAAAGCAACTTCAGAGTCAGAGCAGTATCCACGTTCAACCTGGCTGCCGAGTCTGCCTTGAGCAGCCAGTCGTCTATGTAGGTGTGTAGCGCCACGTTATCTTTTCTGAGAAACGCTGTCACCGCAAGGACCACTCTTGTGAAAACCCTCGGAGCTGTCGACAGGCCAAACGGGGGAACTGTAAACTCCCATACTTGATTCTGAAACGCAAATCTCAGAAACCTGTGCCAACTCAGATTCATAGGAATGTGGAAATATGCATTTTTCAGATCGATCGATACACACCACATTCCTTTCCTCAATCCCACCATTACCGACCTCGGCGTTTCCATCTGGAACTGAGGTGTATGGATAAACCAATTTAATGGCCTGAGATTGAGTATGGGTCTCCACCCCCTGTGCTCTTGGGGACAAGGAACATGTTTGAATAGCAGCCAGGAGTGTTCCGGTTTGCTGGTTTTATTGCTCCCTTCAGAAGCAAACCCGACACTTCCTTTTGAACGGCTTCTAACTTGTCTGGCTCCCTTGGTACGGGTGTCCAGACAGGTGTCAAAGACAGATTTTGTGGTGGAAAGTCCCACCACTCCGGCATGTAACCCTGGGATAACCATCCCAGGACCAGACTGTCTGACGTCACACCTTGCCAGGCCTCGACGAAACGCATGAGCCTTCCACCCACCATAGACGCCTCGACGTCTAACAGGTTTGTCCGGCTCCCAGTCCGCCCCCCCCCCCTCTTTCTTAACGAGAGAGAGAGAGAGAACCATTTTGTTCTAGGTACGACGGGTATAACTGGCACCGCTGTTCCTGTCGCACAGGCGCAGTCCAGGCGGATATGAAGGGAGCTTTCCTACCCTCAGGTACGCTTCGGCCCCTTCAGTCCGCCCTTTGAGGCCTTACCCTTGCCCTTCCCGCCTCTAGGGCGGTCAGGAGCAACATTGGGGAGGGTAGGCGCCTCTACAACCTTCCTGGGCTTCTTCGCCGGCGGAGGCTCCGAAAACCCAGCTGAAGCAGAAGTCGCAACAGGCCTAGCTTTCGCCTTGCCCTTATGCTTCTTCTGCTTCTTTGAAGGTTGTCCCGTTAGCGGTTTCCCCACAGCCCCTAGTGCGTGCGCTTGCTGCACTAGCTCTAGCTGTAGGTTTACCACTAACCGATTCTGCGCGATACTGGCGGTATCCTCTAAGATGGCCCGCGCTTGGCCACCGAAGATGCTAGGCCCTGTCAGGGGCATCCCAAGAAGACGGTCCCTGACTGCCGTAGGCGGACGCATATGGTCAATGACCATTTGCCTCCTGGATTTCGTCACACGCGCTTGCACCCTTGCCAATACGTCCATCGACAGCACCAGGCCGTCATTGACACATGAAAGCGCCACAGGTGGCACAGGGTGGCCTGCCCTCGCTTCAGCCAAAAACCGACTGAAGGAGATGATAAGAGTGGTTGACAGCGCTCACGCTGCCCTCACACCCTCATCGCATAGGGACAGGACTTCTTCCTGGTGTACCCGAGACTTGTCCACATGTGCCGGACCGGGGCGACCTGCCACGGCACTCTGGACGCCCAGTACCCATCGGTCATCCTCCGTGACCGACGGGACTACACCATACCTGTCGTATTCCCCCCGCGGAATACGACATCTTGCCCGCACCTCCCTGGAGGCCGCAGGGAGCTGACCCTTGGTCATCAGTTGTTTGCTATAAATAGCATCCAACAATTCTATGAACCGTGGATCCAGTCCCACTGACTGGATCCGGGCCGCGGGCAAAACCCCCGTCCTGATCGACGCAACCGACGGACGGGGCGCATCTTCATCGGCCGTGGCCGAAACCAGACGGGTCAACCCTGGCTAGCCACGCCAGAGCATCTGACCAATCTACTTCCGATGAAGACACCCCCGCAAACACGTCACCCGTTGACGTGCTCACGGGTCTGCCAGCCACGGCCTCCCAGCAAGGAGCCACGGCTGACACGCCAGGCACTCCGGTACCACACGGTTCTGCCGCCACCCCATGAAACACTCCGGTCCATGGGTTAGGTCTGCACGGAAAACCGTATGGACCCGTAGCAGTCGCGGAACCATAGCCGGACACGGGCGCCAACGGCACCCCACGTCCGACCAGGCGAGATAGGTGAGTACCACGCCCGGCCCGGTACACCCGTTCCCGTGACGGCTGGTGCCAAACCAAGCCGCACGTAACCGGTGCACGGTTAACGGATTTGCCTCAGCCACAGGCGGAGCCGCTGATCTGGCTTGCGCCAAACCAGACAAATGGAGGCCGTTTCCGTCCAGGACGGAATCAACCTCCATATTCTCCACCTGCGGCTTCACGGGCCGCAGCAACCTCTCCTCCTCGGCCTCCTCGTCTTCAGACTCCGAAGAGTCGTCACTAGACGAGTCAACCATGGAACCGTACTGGCGGATGGCTCCCACACCTGACGGACCGGCCACCGCTACTGGACCACCCGGAGGTGGCCGCAGAGAAACAGAAACCCGTCTGGCCGAAGCCAGACGGGACTGCCAGGGGGCCGTACGAGACGGCCCCCTCGGTAACCAGTCCAGAATCCTGTCCGAGGACAGGATCCGTACCAGGCATGGGGAGAAACTGCCCCCCAACCTTTGGTAGCAGGGACGACACCAGCGTGGGCAGAACGCTATGCAGAAAAACCCTGCATAGCGGACCAAACCACGCCGGCGGTGCCATCTCCGCCACCTCCAGCTGGGGACATTGAGCACCCCCACCGGCCGAACCGGGCGCTCCACGATTTACCCTCGGACCGCCTGACCCCCGCATCAGACCCAGCCAAGTCCTTCTGGCAAGGAACTTAACCATCATCTCAACGGACCACACTGCACAAACATTACACCTATGATCAATATTACACAGGGAACACCTAAAACAGACATGGTCCTTGAACACGACACGGACAAACTTATGGCATTCGTCACATGATGGCGGGGCTGGCTTGGCCTATAACATAAGCACAAACCTACAATAAACAAGCGGAACGAGACCCGGATGGAAGGCAGACAATTAATTTTCAAATAATTCGACTCATAAATTAACTGTAACCCTCCCGCACCCCACCCCGCCACGTTACAACATCGATTGCATTGATTATGACGACAAGAACGAGGCGGGCATTAAACACAACCATAATAGATCCTCTAGGATGTGTAACGGCTCCAGGAATCATATCGCATAGAATTCGGGGTATATTTACTAATCAATATAAATTATACTCCTAACGAAAGCAGCACGATATGTGAAGAAAACAACAAAATGTATAACAAACTGCTGTATCACACGGTAAAACCGCAGACCACGCATCTACTCAAGAATTTTGAAACCACCGATCATTGCAAACCGATCGTGATCGCCCGTAAACTTGATCATTCTAAGTTTCCGGTACCATTTTTAGTACGCAGCACCCAGAACAAGATGCGCGAATTAATGAAAAATTTTTCTTCACATAAACATCCGAGCGACCGGGTGTGACGTCACCCGCTCGGATCCTACGGAGAACGACGTCAGCCGATATTCGTGTTAGAAATACCGTAGCATAACACCTATTTTCATATCTGCCGATCGCCTGTTGGGGGTTAAAGAAGGCGATCGTCTGGCATATATCGTTGTTAGCACACGTCCCAGATTCTATGGGGTCAGAAATTGGAACATGCGACACAGCGAAATTTAGAGACCTAAGTCTTTTAACTATGGATAATAAAGAACGATACAACCTGGTTATCTTCGGCGGTATTCTCCATAGTATCCTTTAGTTAATCCTTTCACGAACACACAAACTATCACAGATTAAAGACTTAGATTTTCTTGCACAAAAAACACTAAAATCCTCAATGCAGAAAGCATGTATTGCTCTTGTTGCTATGCAAACAAGAATGAGCTCTATGGTAAACGGGTACTCGGCAGTTGGGAGCCGAGTACCCGGTTCCCAGGAGTCGGTAAAGCTTTCTAAGTCTATAGTCCTAGAGCCGCTGTCAGGGCCAGCTGTATATCAGAAGTAACAGAATGGTGAGTATTGATCGAAGGAGAAATATAATTCTCACCATCATGAAGATGACCAACATTTCCAACAGTTGAATCAGTGGACTTGTAAGTCTGGGTACCATTGGACACCCATACAGGTGCTGAGCAATAAACCCGTGTAGTAATGGGTGTTTGTCCCCCCAAGGTGGTCAGCACTGTTTCGAGCCCCACATCAGGCGCCATTTGTAGCGAGTTTTGGTGGTGGTTCAGAGTTTGAATCTGGGGTCGATTTAAGAGAAAAACTGGGTGGTGGTCGCATAGCCGTTATTTGAGAAGCATTCTTTGGTTCTACATTCTCTGAATGCAGATTCAAAGATTGCTTCTCTCGCGTAAAAGCTGTTTGAAGGCGCGGTACAGGGCGATCCTGTAAATGAAAACGAAAATTCGTATTCAAGTCCGGATTTGGCTTCGGAACCGTATTTTCTGCGTGACTATCACACAGTTGGTTAATTAACTCATCCACACGTTCCCTCATCTTGTAAAACTCACTCACGCTCACTACAGGAGACTGGGGAGAGGGACCACCAGGAGGCTCTGGATAACCAGAAGACTCAGTGGTTCGCCACCGCAGTGTCCACAAAAGAGAGGGCCGGCTGCTGTCCTGAAGCAACCTGAGAAAGTGTCAACCAAAGGGGTAGACACATTTCCACAAGGAGGAACAGAAAAATCACTGAAAGGAAAAATAGCTCCACTAGTGTGACTATCCTGGAAACCTTCCAAAGAACTAATATTTGAAGTTGCATCTTCCTCATTAGTACTCCAGCCGTCATTGCTGTAATCAGTGTCATACCCATCTTCTAAGTGATCCTTAGCGTATATAGTGACTCCATCTTGAAAGGTCACATGTGATTCTGAGATGCTGTGTTGAGGTCGCATCTCAATTCCTAATGGGGTGTGTGTACTAGGATGCGCAAATGCATCATCACCAAGGTGCTCGAATGCACTGGGGACAGTGTTAGCGAACATTCCTCCATTTTGGATCTACTCTACAATGTCTATTTTAGAATGCCTATGTGTGATAAGCTATGTGGCCTAAGATAGGATCTTGCCTATTAACAAATGCCAATTCTAGACTGTATGGAATACAAGATTCTATCTTAAAGCCAGATAATTAATCATTAAGTTATTTTACCTTGGATTACCACAGTTGTATTGTGGATCCTAGGAATCCAAACAGTGTAGAAAAACTACTATTTAACGAGTTGCTAACTCGTTAATGATCTGAACTTAAGGTACGATCAGTGATAGTAACACTGTAATATTAAGAACAGGCCATAAATTGCTTCAGGAAATTAAAGCCAACGTGAAGTGGCAATTCATAGTAGTGGGGGCGGGGGGCGTAATAATTTCCTTTCACAAACAATAATTAAATACAAGTTTGGATTATTCACTGACAAGGTAGAAATGCAATTAATAAAGAGCTGACCCTAGCATAGCTCAGTGTTTAACACCTACGGCTTAAGGACAGGTCATAAGATTAACTCCTAATGCAAGTCTGAATGAAATTCAATGGCTGCTATCACGTATGCTCTGTTGCTACGGAAGAAATGCGTTTGATAAAAGCTCTATTTCAGAACTTAATAACTTAAAATTAAATGGATGCCATTATGCTTGTAAACAGTAGTAAGTATGAATAGTTCCCAAGTATTGTAACTGCTAAGACAATTATCCAATCATTTGTGTCTAATTAAACTTACAATGATTCAATTAAATGATATAAGCCGTGAAACAGTTGTAATGGCAATAGGTTCCCAAGTTATTAACTGCTAAGGGAACTGAATGTTAATTGATCATTTACACTGAATTACGGTTACAAGTACAAAGCCACAGTTAAATGATAACTTGTTAAATGTCGACTTATATCAAATAGAAATTGGCAGATACCAATTTTAATGAAAATTTGCTCTCGTCTGTAAAAAGAACTAGCAGTTTTATTTGGTTCTGGCGAAGCTATGTTTACAATTTCATGATTTTCTGGCTTTGAAACAAGTTTTACACATTTTCAAGACAGTAAATCAGAAATTGTACAAGTATCGACAGTGGCCGAGAGGAATGATATGTGATATGAAATAGCAACTATTACCACTATGAGATCTCAAACATAGAGTGCACTGAATTTACCTAATATCATGGTCACCTGGACAGACAATTTGGGGAATCGGGTATATAAATGGCTACGGACTCAAATGGGTAGTTTCAGAAATCCAGAAGTCAGAACAATATCAATTACTGGAGGACATGTCCTTAATTTTTAAGAAAAACAGGAACTCTAGAATTTAATCAAGTAAGTGGCTAATTAGATAGGGCTTAGTTAATAATATTCCCACTAAGACTTACACTATACACTTACATCAGCTCCTGTTCCTTAGTAAGCCATGGTGGCTTATGAAGTCGTCAATCAGTTGAAATGCCGGTCCTCATTGCTGCCAGTTTCTAACCATAAACCAAAAATGATATAGTACGCGAGCACTCGAATTAAGAATCATTACATGCTAAACAGCAAAATTAAAGATCCCTCGTGGAGCCCGAAGCTCAACACGGAACACTACACTACTCAAATCACAGCTACATTATATCTCAATGTACACTTTATCTGAACAACGTACTCGCGTATTAGTAACCTAAGTATTAAGCAAACTGACAGAAATTCGGACTAGCACAACTAAGAGACTACGCTGGGTTCAGCACCCTACACCAGCTAGGGCAATTCAAGGTCGGACCCAGAGTCCAATTTTTACCTGGAATTTATACCCAAAAAGTGTTGCATGCGCCACAAATTCAGACGCCCATGTAGAAAATCCTTGGCAAAAAGTGCTAATTTTTAACATAACAATAGGTGAATAGATTGTCAGATTACCATATCAAAAGATTGCTGGTTTAAACATCACCATTGTGATGGCCCCCTCGTTTAAACATTAACATAACAATAGATTAGGCATTGGTACGGAGTGCAAATTCACCGGACTGTAATATGCTAATAGGGTTATGTATGTGGAAAATCTGACAACACTAAATTGACAGGAATGCGGATTCTACTACATTGCAACATTTACAAAATGCATAATTTGTCACATCGCCCAAACGAAATGGCCATAATTTCCTTTATACAATGTTGCCACGGGAAAGAGCAACCATATTCTGAAACATTGACTATCAAAAGAAACACGGGAACATGAAATATTGAAGAATAACTAAAAACGCTGCCGTGATTGGAATAGTGAATTAGCGTACATCTTATGTAAAGCAGAATACCGCGAGACCCGGCTCGTATTTTAAAGACAGGCCCGCTCATGCCCAAAATCCAAGATCACCAGCCCAGATGATTTCAAAAATCAATAAACGGGAAAAATGATCTTTAAATGTGAGAAGCGCATACACTTTCAGCAACGTAATTCAGCAATCAAATTCTTACAAACCACCGCTTACTTCACGGATTTGATGACCAGATTTCAATTAGCTGTGAATTGGACATAAAAGCGTTAGGCCCCAATACTGCCACCGTGATCGCGCGAGGAATTATTCAAGCGTAGAAGATTTAACCATATGCTCAATGCGGCCAAAATACCCCATCTTGCTGAATGATCATACAACAATTACATGATGCCCATATGTTGCTAAATTATTACTAATAATTTATGAAATAATGGCAGCAACGTCGTATCATCATTGAAACGGCAAAATGGCCTGCTTTAACGCAAATAGAGTGGCTTCAAAATATGGCTTAAAGTTGAATAACTTTGAACACGGCATAACGTTGAATGTACCTGATTACCGCTATTATTATGATCCACAGTTCAGCGTAAAATTTATGCAAATTTATTCGATAATTATTCAATTCACAACAGCCAAAATGCACTCTTTAAATTTGTACAAGTAGCAATTATGCTAAAATATTTGAAACCATTAAGACTGGAAGCCGTTTCTGCCCTAAACATCAACGACTTTCAGCACCATTCATAGCACAATTGTTAACCAGATTAGAGAATTTCTAATAACAAATCCAGTCTTGTTTCAATATTATTTAGAGCTGTGTTCTCACTATGCCGGTGTAACGCAATGCAGAGGTATGGCATTATTCCCGATTAACTAGGCAGTGAGAACACGGCATTTAAGATACCGATCGGATGTAAGGGCATTTCATTAGGTTTAAAATATCGTCATGTCATGGACAAGGACAGACGAAAAATAAACGGTGATTAACAATAAATGATCGGTTCCAAAACCATAAAATAAGAAACGTCTTCAAATCAATTAAAAAGTCTACCCTCTCTTCATAAATACAATGACTAGGTGACAAGAACATGGAAGAGGATTAAGGTGATAGAAATGGTGATCAGGGTCACTCATTCACAGGCACGGATCAACCCAATGTGATAGTATTAAAATATAGCAGATGTAGATCCGCACGACAATACTTGAGTGACAGATGTCTCCTAAGGACGGTGTTACAATATCGGATGCAGTTCCCCACGACAATACTTGGGCGATGTACGTCTCCAACGACAGCCTCATATGACAGAAAGTTAATGGAGAACTAATACTATAAACAACTATCGATTCAACTCTCTAACTTCAATGTTCAACTATATGAAATCGGGGCCTAGGGTCTCGAATGGTAGTAAATTCATTCCTGAAAAAGTATCAAATGGAAAACCCGTCTACTCGTACACATGGCACGGATACGATACCGCGAAGACCGTCCGGTTCCGGGTAAGTCCAATGACCTATACCATAGAAAGGTACATTCCAGCTGGAAGTATCTATGCAAAAGGATGGTAACAAAGAGTTAAAGCAGGTTCTGAGAAAGGCAGAGAAAGAGAAATATTACACCATATCATCCCCTAGCAATATGGAGAACATGGTCAAGTTCGACTCGCTAACCATAGTTAGTTTCATGGTTTACTGATCATGCGCGGTTGCTATGCCCAGGCGAACTTGATTTTAGTCGACTGGTACCCGGTTCCATATTCAATTACCATTGCAGAAAATTTGGAGCCGGGTACCAGTCTCCATTAATCCTTTCTGTCGTGTGTCTTAATGAGCTACGAAAATGGGTTATTTTTTACCGCTAAGACGTCAAAAAGCGCCCATATGGCATAAAGTGGGAAGGAATATGGGCTTGGGAACGTTGACATACAATGGGAAAGCATAATTTCATCAAACCTAAGTTATTTAGTGAAATATTTACACTTTTATATGCATTTATTCGTGGCAAGCGATCGGTGTCAGCCATTTTGAAATTTACGCAAATATCGGACTAACCATCTGAACCGAGGTCGGGTGCTCGGTTGACTATAGTTGACAAGCTAGTTAACTATTTGATGTTCGGCTGGTACTCTAATTAGCTATAGCTAACTATGGTTAGGAGTCGACCTTGACCCAAGATATAAGTTTAAGGTTTGCCGACCTCATGAGCCTCTCACATTCAATGGGCTAAATTACTTAAATTCAAACTAACTCGATCCTATCATGTAAAACGGACAAGGTTCCACTTGGATGGAACAAGAGCTTCGCGTGCTTCCCAATGATAACACTCCTTTACAATTTAATAAACAGTATGCTTAGCATTTTGAAACTAGTTTGTCTCGTAGATGTTGCTATAATAGGCAGCAACAGCACCCAGTCAAATCAGTTTCAGAATACTCAACAGCTTTATACTTGTGTACTTACCTTCACACTTAGGTACTTTGAAGTCAGGTTTCAAAT
Organism: Chaetoderma sp. LZ-2023a; assembly: GCA_034401795.1. NCBI lineage: Eukaryota > Metazoa > Mollusca > Caudofoveata > Chaetodermatida > Chaetodermatidae > Chaetoderma > Chaetoderma sp. LZ-2023a. Next base: position 81,451,573 of record CM067364.1, read on the forward strand.
CGATTCCAACATGCGTCTTAAATGGGCGACTGGGCGGAGCTTGATTTGAAATGGGCCGGACATAGCTAGAAATGGATCTGTCTATTACAATCAAACCTCGGGCGATGGATATATATATATATATATATATATATATATATATATATATATATATATATATATATATATATATATATATATATATATATATATATATATACAGGAAATCGTGGCAAGATTTTTACGACCATCAATTTCCATGTGAGACCTTCAAATGGCAAATGGCCGTTAAAACAGGTATAATTGCACACTCACCTGAACAATAATTTTGAAAACTTCCTCATTCGCAGCCTTGGACTTCCCAAAAATCTGAATGTTGAATCCACCCACTCTTAGCGGGGGTTCTGATAACTTCGGAAGCTCTTCCTCGTCGTCCACATCTCTGTTGTGACATGAAGCCAATTGTGACATTTGTTCTCTGAAAGAACATGTAATGCAACAATATCAGTGTGGTCGGGTAACGGGAAGGACTAACCAACACCGAACTTGTAAGAACGTCGCCCCAGGCCATACGATGGCTATCCCATCAGATGGCAGTTTCCTGATGCACAACCGAGGCCATTTTGGCTAAGTCCCGAGCTACATCCTTTGCGCATGCGCTGAGCCACTGGGAGAACTCCCGTAATAGACAGATTTCCTCATATGGCAGGACACGGCCACGTACACGTGATGTCATTGACTGGGTGAACAATTTTTAAGTTGTACATATTATCTTTGCATGACTTCCTCCTATATCTGGCTTATGATCACAAATGTCCCTTGGAGTGTTCGGTATTTCCGGATTTTGGAGCAGACATTATTAAGTTATTTAACAGGAAAACGGCCATGGAATCAGCACAGAATATAAACAGACCGGGGTAGGAAAACTCAACAACATAGCCACGTCATTGATCGCCTGCCTCCGGCTTGGATTCAGCTAAGATCTCCTCGTTGGTCTAAATGCAAGACGGTAACCATTCATCAAAAGATGATGAAATGCAGAGCCGATCAGTATAAAAACAATTGACACTGCATCAGAAAAACGCCGTGACATGTCTGAGCATGGAGAGGTTCGACAACGCCTCCAATTGACGTTCCAAGTATTCCTGCTTCACCAGCTTTTTATAGTGAAATCCACTGAGGAAGAGCCTGCTGTGAAGACTGGTCTGCCCGAGTGACATTTACAAAGCCACCACTCGGACCTAATTATTTGATGGATTGCTAACTTCACAGCATTCTAAACTATACCGTTTTGCACTCCTAAAAAAATATTTTCTGCCATTCCTTGTGTTTCTCAAAGAAACTGGTGTACGACAAAACAGCCACGCTTTCCCCTCTATACGGAGGAGGGACAGAACCCACCAGGACCACAGCCCTCATCACCTGGTGTCGGCCTGTTTCCAACCATGACCGCCGAGCAAAAAAACCCATCGACCAGCGGATGAGCCCTGCAACTCTTATTTCGGTACTCATCGATGAGCGAGACCTACTTTGTGTCACCAAAATTCTATCGCCTGAAGAAGGACGTTTCTCATGATTCAGTTATCCGCCGACTAGAACATTCGCTACATCGTCAATGCTGTGCCCGCCCACTCATGAAAGAAATATCGCCTGGACCTTTCTTCCATTCCTAGAAGTGCCATTCTCCCGGCTTTGTGATCCTCCACTTTCTGAGCACGAATTCGCTATGTGACATTGCGTCTGGGGAATATACTTACCAAAGCAGGTTCGAAGCCAACAACATCTGCATTAGAAAAACCTAGACCACGCTTTCGCGGGAATTGTGACTGTCTGAATTCGTATCGCTTAACAGAGACTCAAAATTGAGCTTTAAGTGGTTAAATTATAGTGGCCCATTTTGCTCCGTCCTTTTTAGGACCATCTAAATGCGATGGACCATCTTAGACGTCATATTTGGACGACAATCTAGTGCCCTGCTCAATGTGAAGATGCAGACTAGCGTAGTTAGTGGTCTCGCCTTTCGACTCACTGTCTGAAAGAGATCAAGCTCTCCTCTCAATGGACGACCACCGTAGCCACTAAAATTCGTGGGTGGAATCATGAAAAAGGTGCTTTTGCAGCCTGGGATTCAGAGTAGCGCGGCTGTTGAAGACGCCGAGTCCTCTGCCAAAAAGGCTTCCTCTCAATTTATTCTAAGCCCGCCACATGACACTTGGAACTCCCCTAAACCAAAGCCAGCCAATTTTATTCTTGCCATTTCCCACCTAGCGCCTGTTCGAAGTTCCCACAATCGCTGCCTGTTTTTGGGTACCGCGATTCCTGCTGCTTCGGCTATTAAGAGTAGCTTATATATTTCGCCAGGAAGCAGGAAAGCTGAGTCGCCCAGTTCGCCATGTATCTCAGCTCGCATCCTAAAACACCAAAGCAGCATCGCCGCCTCCCGACACCGTTGCGAACGATCTTAACACCGTGACCTTATCCATGCTACATAAGACCGCTCACCATGGACATTCTTTCTAAAGGCTTCATATTCCTCCGCCATCTTTTCGACTGGTCTATTGACCCTTGCTCCGCTCCTTTGCTTAGAGAAGATCCAGCCGCATAAACGTATCATGCTACAAGCATTAAGCGAGCCTCTCACGCATTCCCTTAGAGAGCTATTAGAAAACACCATGGCCCAACTAGCGACCCCTTTTTCTTTTGGACCGTTTTGCCTGCGGTCAGGATAAAACTATTTAATTACGAGATCCGGCGGTTATCACAGTTCTAAGTGACCAAACCAGAATAACCACAGAATAACCGCCGCATTTGTCCTGTAGGTGGGGCTTAGAATACATCTTCCGTATCCTCTGCGTGTCGTAAGAGGCGACTAAAGGAGGTAAGGGTGAGGTAACCCTGACAGAAATCTCGAGCGCTGAAGACGGAGGTTCCAGGCCACAAGGCACTCTCTAATAAACCATGGATCCACGCACTTAACGCTTATGATCATGTCGATAGTCACTTTAGTACTGGCGGTATGATCAGCGAACGAAAAGAAGAAGAAAAGAAGAAGAAGACCGCTGCATCACCTGGAATTTTTTTGTAGTCGTCCGTGCCATGCCCCACCTGCCGTCGCATTGGACTGCAGCATCGCAAATCGACAGCGATTCTTTAAACTCTTTTCTCTGCTAATTACATGAGCCGGACTGCACAAATGGAATTCGGAAAGCCCGTTTCTCGGACTGCATCAAAACCTTTTTGACGTTGGCCAGGGTGGTTTTCGAGTCCTTAAACCTAAAAAAACCCAACTAGGATAGCTAAACTACCGCCTCGTGCCCTCTAAAGATTATCCAAGCTTAGGCACGCTCAGAAGGACCACCTCTTGATGTCTCCAGAGAACAACAATCAGGCGGCATCGACTAAAACACGATCTTCATCCCCACCCCACCCCCGATTCGTCTGGGTAGAGACACCAAAGGAGAAATTGGTCCCCTGCCCTCTCTCTATCTCTCCCCTTCCCTCCCCCACCCCCTCTCTCTTTCTCTCTCTCTCTCTCTCTCTCTCTCTCTCTCTCTCTCTCCCATTCACCATATCACCCATCTCGCTTTCTCTCCCTCTCTCATCACTCCTGCACCGCCGCCACACAGTAAAAATACTTGATTCCTGTTCAGGTCGTGCTTACTAGTATCTAGAATGGGGCTGACAATACGCCTACTCTGTTGTTTTTGTGTGAAACAGTGCTGAATTCTGTCGTCATATTTATTTTACCTTTTGTAATATTTGTGGAATTTATAATTTAAATAAACCTGACTATCGAGTGTAGTCAGGTAGGCAATTCACCTTTCAAGATTATCCATTTATCATCTGACCTCATATGACGTCATTAACAGCTCAGCGCGTGTATGATGACGTCACAATCATTACGTCACAAAGGGTTCCATATAGACCGTCATAAAATCTCAATGAGTCCGACACGTTGTATACATTGTATGTTTTTGTAATTATTTGCTATTTAATAAACATGCTGTTGAATATTTTGAAAGTAATTTGACTGGGCGCTGTTGCTGCCTTGGACAGGAACAGCACCGAGTCAAATTAGTTTCAAAATATTCAACAGCTTACCGGTGTAGTTTTTTGGAAACTGATAGTCCGGGTGTTCAGAAATCGATCGATCCCAACATGAGCGCGGTGTGGCTGGAGCTTAGCTAGAGATGGGCCAGAAAACCCCAGAAAGGTACATTAGACATATTTGTCTTAACTTTACAAAAGTACTCCCAGGCCAGGTTATTTTTGATTTTGACAGGGGAAGTACTGTAGAATCAGAATCTGAGTAATGCCCCACTGGTGCCCTTGGGCATGTTTAGCTTTTAGCTCACCTGACCATTAAGTGAGCTTATGCCATGAATTTCATTGTCCATCCGTCCGCCAAATCGCATCTCCTCATTTATGCTTTGACTGATTTAAACCAAATTTGGCTCGAAGGACCGTATTGTCATAGGCTTCAGAGCCTCTTGTATAAATTTTAATTGGTCAATTTTTCTTGGATTTTCCGAAAATTCCCCTGAAACCATTTAAAACGCTACTACTCCAAAATAAATAGCCCGAGTTCAAGGAAACTTGGATGGACTAATTCTACGCTGGTAGGCTTCAAGACTTCTAACGAGAATTCTGCTTGGTCAATATTTCCGGTGGCCAACTTGGATTTTCTGAACATTTTTGCAAATCAGTTAAAAGCTTACACTCCTCATTTAACTACTTGGCCGATTTCAAGCAAACTCGGTTGTGAGGACACTAGATTTGAATGCTTCAGAACGCATATGCAAAAGTTTGATTGATAAATCTTTTGGCGGCCATCTTGAATTTTCCGGGAAAATGGCTGGAAATCGTTAAAAATGATACTAAGTCTAGTTTCAGAACATGCATACAGAATTTTTTGATAAGCCAATTTTCTCGGGTGGCCATTTTGGAATTTCTGAAATGCGACTCCTCAATAAGCGCCTGAACGATTTCGGCTGGAAGGACCCTAGAATGGTGTGCTTCAGAGCTTGTACACATAATTTTAATTGGTAAATATGTTCGTTGGCAATCTTGAATTTTCCGAAAAATGGCTGGAAATTGTCTAAAACGCTACTTCTCATTAACCGCTATGGGAAATTTCAACCAAGTTTGGCTGGAAGGGTCCTGTAGTGGTAGTCTCTAGAAATTCTATTCAGAATTTTGATAGGTGAATATTTTTGCAGTCATCTTTGATTTTCTGAAAAAGTTTTGGAACCATTTAAAAATGATACTCTTTAATAAATGACCCGATTTCAACCAAACTTAAGTGGAACGATCCTATCATAGCAGGGCCCCGTGTGTCACCACTCCCATAGATGGGTTGTGTCATGTTGAAGATTTCTGATCTTCGGGTCCTTGTGAATTAATTCTCTTCCCGCTTCGGCAAGACTTGTATGTGAGGTTGCTGCGATAACCTGTCTTACCGAGGATGAAAGAGAGTGATACGAGTTCGCCTCGTCTAAAGATGTACTTGAAGATATTTGTATTCGTATCTGGGCCTGATCTGACTGGACCTACAAGATTCGATGATTCGGCACTGCGTTTCTCAGTGCAATTCAGAGCTGACTATGAACACAATAACCAAACTATTACCTTGAGTAATATACAAGGTGATGAGTTTTATTAACGTTACAATTAATCTACAAAGTGGGTAACTTTTACTGTTACCAGTTTACGACAAATACTCAACTTATTTTAATATTTCCTATCCTTTGTCAACGAACTAGTATTACTCCCAGCTACTATGGTTTGCTATACTATTCAAGCTGGCTCTTGCCTACTGAAAATACATTCAGCGAGAACTTTGTTACAAGGTACGAGGCGGACCGGAATCTCGATTAAAAGTTAAAGTCCCCCTTTTATACTACTTCAGTTCCTATACTCCCTCCATCTTGGTTTCGCACCGCCGGAGGCTGCTCTGATTCTGATTAGATTATGACATCATTTTGATCAATCAAAACCCCGACCCTCCCTCCCCTGGCGGGTGCTTTCTTCCTAGCACTTGCGGTTTGGCTGGTTCTTGAGTAATGGGATCTGTCGTTCCCATAACTTTATTTTAGAATTCCATCTGCTTCCCATGACAGAATGACGGATGCTTGTTTGATAGCAAGTTTCGATTTGTGTATCTCCCATGTCAGAATGACGGGTGCTTGTTTGGTAGCAAGTTCCGATTTGTGTATCTTACGCCTCTACAATTAATACGTTTTTGATCGTAACTTTCGATTGCGTACCTACCGCCTACAGGACGCTACAATGTCCATGTCAGGTATAGTAGCCCGGTCATCGCCTAATGCTACTGCACGGACTGAGATCGACTCGATGGCTACCGACTGGATTGAGATGGCAGGATACGTTAACGTTGACAATCCTAACGCAAACATGGACTATATGGAGATATCATCAACATGACATTTTGGTATGAACTTTATATGCTGTTACTGGAACACTATTTGGTGATTATTTTATTACTTGATATAGGAACTATTGTATGACCAGTAATGATTATTTGCACAGTAGGATTAAGGTTCTTATGTACTGACTTTATTGTATTTACTGTGTATAGGGTTATATTGTTAAATGCTGCACCTTGAATTACAAGGGCATTAATGATGCTATTAATGTGGTTCCGGGGATGGTCAATTGCGCATGATATTCCATTACCCGGACAAGTTCGTACTTTGTATAGGATTATGCTGTTTTCCTATGTTTCCGGGGAAGGTCAATTGCGCATGATATTCCGTTACCCGGACATGTTTAGTTAACATTGTTGGATTTAAGATATGATGTTGTCGGATGTATGACATAGTCTGGAGGACTCTGGTAGGGCGTGGTTTAGGTTGTTGATGATGCACAACAAGTTAATTATCACTCTCTTTAGGCCTTAAGAGATGGCTAATTAACTTCGGTTGAGGGGCGTGTGTAGATATGGGATTGTCTTGTGGGAAGTCATGACCCCGCTGGACATCTTGTATGTACGAGTAAATCCCGACTGAAATTCATATGTGAATACCAGGTGAGCTAATAGACTATGTCACCATGCATATTAAGATGCACCAATCAGCGGCTATGTTTAGATACGTTACTAGCACTGATCATCATCCATATATCTTCCCTTCTCCTGGCTGGATGCTATTACCATTCACAGCGGTAAAAGCAATGCGCAACAAGTTACGCCATCGAGGGTTAACGTAGGGTTAACATTCTCTTCCCGTCTACAACGATTCAATATTCGTACAACTTGCATACTGCCATTATCAAACTCATTGATGTTTGTTGCTGCAGTCATTTATGTTACCGCAAAGAGATTATTGCTCATAAACGACTTAGCACCAAGACAGCAACAACTTTCACTCAGGTCATTATCAAGTTTTACTACAACAACTAATTATTGAGGGTTAATCGATTCACTGGTTTCGTCCTTCAATTTGAATGGGTTAATCTCACTAAGTGCATTCCATCCGGCTGTTTAAGTATTGAGATAAACGTTGCTGTGTACGATTATTATCATTCCACACACAAACATCAGTTCTCTTTAATAAATAGGGTCTATGTAATGTTAGGAAATTATATATTATCAGCACCGCGCGGTACAGCTTTGAAACTGAATCGAGTATGAATCATGATGGTTAGCACCAGGTTGGAATCGACCAAGGGATTAGATATGACAAACGGACTTAGTTAGTTACATAGCAGTCTGTGTTCTTACAGAAGCATGGGAACTCGTGTGCCAATTAACTCTAGCATTCCATAGGTTGTCGGCCAATAGGTAATGCACATGACATGGACATTGTAGCGTCCTGTAGGCGGTAGGTACGCAATCGAAAGTTACGATCAAAAACGTATTAATTGTAGAGGCGTAAGATACACAAATCGAAACTTGCTATCAAACAAGCATCCGTCATTCTGTCATGGGAAGCAGATGGAATTCTAAAATAAAGTTAGGGGAACGACAGATCCCATTACTCAAGAACCAGCCAAACCGCAAGTGCTAGGAAGAAAGCACCCGCCAGGGGAGGGAGGGTCGGGGTTTTGATTGATCAAAATGATGTCATAATCTAATCAGAATCAGAGCAGCCTCCGGCGGTGCGAAACCAAGATGGAGGGAGTATAGGAACTGAAGTAGTATAAAAGGGGGACTTTAACTTTTAATCGGGATTCCGGTCCGCCTCGTACCTTGTAACAAAGTTCTCGCTGAATGTATTTTCAGTAGGCAAGAGCCAGCTTGAATAGTATAGCAAACCATAGTAGCTGGGAGTAATACTAGTTCGTTGACAAAGGATAGGAAATATTAAAATAAGTTGAGTATTTGTCGTAAACTGGTAACAGTAAAAGTTACCCACTTTGTAGATTAATTGTAACATTAATAAAACTCATCACCTTGTATATTACTCAATGGCTACCGACTGGATTGAGATGGCAGGATACGTTAACGTTGACAATCCTAACGCAAACATGGACTATATGGAGATATCATCAACATGACATTTTGGTATGAACTTTATATGCTGTTACTGGAACACTATTTGGTGATTATTTTATTACTTGATATAGGAACTATTGTATGACCAGTAATGACTCCGGTAGTGCTGCAGGTCTCAGGGGCTGCTGGGCCTGAACCGGTGGCACACAGATACGAATATTGGCATGATTGTTATCATTGCTATGGGCCGCACGTGGCTGGCAACTTATCCAAGACCACATACGTGACAATACGCCACATTTATATAATATAATCACTATAATAAGCACAACGACGAAGGAGCCAGCCGAATACGACACAAAAGAGCGTACCCCAATGCCATCGACCTTCACTGGGTCGATCGCGGATAATGGTGCTAGCGGCACATACTTAGATTTTAGTAAATGGTTCCATGGTTGCATTTTCAAATGATTCACAATCATGGACTGGTTAAGAAATCCAAATGGGGCATCTCAATGGCCAGGCTAACCCGAGCGTACGTCCGACTGTAAGACACAACAGGCTCGAATCGCCAGCCCTTCCCGCTATAACCACATTCGCCAGACATTAATGCATACACTCCATTACTCACCACACACCGGTCGGTCAGTCGTCCATCGCAGTCTATATCCATTGTTTCACCGAACGTTTGCAACACTACGCCTATCTTCTTATCTGCAAACAATTTGCTAGATGTTTCATTTGATTCGGAGAGCTGAATATTACAAGCACTGTCGGTCGTATTGGTTAACAGGCTTACAATGCATGGAACGTGGGTCTTGTCGACCCGTAGTGGACCATGACACACCCGGGGCTCCTCCCCACGACATTCGGATGGCGCGAAGTACCATCCAGTCTTGGTGTCAAGACCGATGCTGGTCCGCGCGATCAGTACTTGCATGTAGTATCTCCTCGCAATTAGCGGTTCCGGCCACGCATGCAACCCGTATTCGATATATTCGCCCCCATCGATTAGCGGTAATGTCGCTACGTAATGGAGTCATGAGTCGTCTTTCCATAACGGATACATGACCACGTTGCGGTAGTACCACTGATATGGACGTATCAGTCGATTTCCTATACTAACTTGTTTGGCCACGGAATTGATGTCAGCAAGACTGAATAATTCTTCCGTTGGTCTACCTAACTCTAGGGATGCCGTTTGTCTATGAAACTGTGCTGCTGCCTTCTGGTAGCTATACACCACACTTTCGGCAGAGTCAACGATGTGTCCAAGCCACACTAATGCGTATAAGTCGGCTTGTCGGGTGGCGTGTACCTTAAACATATCGCTCACGTTTCTAGTTAATTCCACTAGGCCAGCAGTAATTTCGTTGATACGGTCAACGTTGGTGTTGATCCCTACGAATGCCAGTTTCACATGGGACGCCAGTTTGTTGGAGAAATGTACCAAACGATTCACGTTCTTCATAGCGACTTTGACTACCTCTTTAATTGCATCTATATCACTAGAGGTAGCGGTACCGAATAGAGACGAGGCTATGTCCCCGACAAAGTCAAATAAGCCACATTTGCGTCATATACTATCCCTGCTCACCAGAGTTTGTTGTATCCTAACCGCGATCTTCTTAATATTGTTAACACGATGTTGTAAACCGAAAATGTCTTGATAGCTCAACGCAGTCTTTCGACCGATGTTCGCAATAAGAACATGAAACTGCGCTAACCGTTTAAGAAATTGGGCAGGTTAATAAGGGTGGTCGATAGACACCACTACAGTCCATTCAGCTCGGATAACGGATATATCTTCGGGTTCCGTTATCATTACCCCGTTCGGTAATCTATGTACACTAGATGTTTTACATAATCCATTTACTAAACTCACTAGAGCTATCACTATACCTAATCGTAAAATATACATGATTTCATGCGCAATGATGCTTACTGGTACAAATTGTAGACAGAAGGATAATTAGCGGCAGTTACGTCGCCTTATAACTGCCTCTATATGACTAATGAAGTCATCGTACAGGGCGCGGCCGAACGTGCCAATCCTGAGCCGCTTGCTGTCAAACTCGACTTCCGGCACATGACTGCGCTTGCGCATAAAATAACGAGGCGTTGGCAGCGTTTCCATTGGTTCCGGCACGCTCTTGGGTACCTCCTCCGAGCTGTCCATCACCACTGATGGAGGAGTCACGTGAGTTTCCATCGGTGACTCATGGTTTCGAGTCTCACTCGTACCAGGTTGACCGATGTTACTATCAACCATCGTACCCCTCTTGCCCACCCCTGGCTCGTTATCAGAAGCCGGTCGCTTCCTACGAGTTCTCTTACCAAGGGTTGCCTTAGGGTCGGTTCCTGGCCCATCTTCGGACCTTGGGAGCATCATCTCCTTTGGATGATGGCTATCTTTCGTACCTTTTGCAGTTTTACGAACAGGGCATGCCCGCACCTTGTCCCAGCACATTTCTGAGTCGACTACGCGTAACTTAGATATATTCAGTACGCGCACCTTCCCAGACCTCTGATGCCGGACGTGAGCCACTGGCCCATTGATCTTAAAGATCTCATATTCGGGGTCACTGTGAGAGGTCAATTTCATGCGTTCCTCCGCCTTTACGACCACCGAATCACCCACCTTGAATTCACCAGCATTTGCACGCTTGTCAATCTGCTCACGGTGGACCTCACAAGACCTAGCCATTTCCATACGAGCGCGCAGTAGGGCATTGTTAAGACAGGTCAGTCTTTCACCCAGATCCTGCGACGCGTCTATTGGAATAGCAAACGGCAGTCTCGCTCGTCGACCGTACGTCAGATAAAATGGCGTATATCCTGTCGTGGAATGACAGGTACTGCGATATGCAGTTAATGCCACACCCAATTCATCCTCCCACGTACGAGAAGCATTGTTAACCCCTTTCTGGATTAAGTCCTTAAGGGCCCGATTGAACCTCTCAGTACGCCCATTGGTTTGTGGGTGGTAGGGACTCGATCTTCTATGATCGATATCATGTTCCCTGAATCTCTCCTCTAGAGATTTAGAACAAAATTCTTTTCCCTGATCGGTTATCACGATCGCAGGGACCCCATGACGAGCGACGTACTCATTGAAGAACTTTTCTTCAACATTTTGAGACGTCTTTGCTGGAATCGGATATGCCCACGCAGAACAGTGATCGACGATCGTCATGATATACACATTACCTTTACTTGACTCTAACAGTGGACCTATCAAATCCATGCCGATTATCTGACTCGGATAATTGGCCATGGGCATTTCACTGTACCGTTGTCGAGTAGTGACAGGTCGGTTGACCTGGCACGTCGTACACGTCTCTAGCATACGAACCACGTCTTTTCGTAAAGACGTCCACACAAACGAATCTCTTACCATACCGATGGTCTTTTTCAGACCTTGGTAACCAGCTCGTTCATGAGCTTTCCGGAGGTAAGACAATTCGGGGGTACTCAGTGTCCAACGCCGAAGGTGTAATTAACGAATATAAAATACCGTTCTTGACCATATACGCATCCGGGGTGTTCTTGAACAACGTCGGGTATTCCCTGGTCTGCTCGGCACACAACTCGTCGTAGGGGATGTCGAATACCTCGAGAGGGTCATGCGGCAATGCACCCTCGTCTACATCCGGTATGACAAAATCGCCTGTGTCTAAGATGGCGATCTCCACTGGACGACGCAACCTGGGCAACATGTCCGCTCGAATATTCTTCGAGCCTTGGATGTATTCAATCTTACATCCATACTCAGCAATCAGCACCGCCCAGCGCTGCACTTTCGTGTTCTTAACTTCTCCCACAAACAAACTCTTTAGGGGTTTGTGGTCAGTATACACGGTGAACTGCGTGCCAAATAGATAAGGTCTAAGCTTCTTTGATGCATATATCACAGCATAAGCTTCCTTTTCTATTACGGGCCAGTTTAGCTGACTGTCCTTCAGGGTCGAGCTTACGTACTGTATCACTCGTTCTATACCCTTATCATCTAGTTGTACCAATATCGCACCTATCGCATAGCTAGACGCATCGGTGTAAAGCTTATACGGAGCATTTAAATTCGGATAGGCGAGAACCGTCTCACTACACAGGAAGTTTTGTAATTTCTTAAACGCTTGCTGTTCCTCCTTACCCCATTCAAAACGTTTATATTTCTTATTCAATTCTATCAAAGGCGTAGCAATTTTGGTGTAGCCTTGCACACAAGAGCGGTAATAACCTGTAGCGCCCAGGAAACTTCTCACCTCTCCCACATCGCGGGGCGGTGACATTTCCCTTATGACCTTGACCTTTTGTACCTGAGGAGCCACTCCTTGTGCAGAAATGCGATATCTTTTCTTAACCTGCAAATTGTATTCCTGAATCCTTCGCATAACCTTACGCAAATGCTGTGCATGCTCAGCCGGATTTCTCGAATATACGACTACATCATCAACAAAAACATGCAAATATTTTCCCACGAATTCTCGGAAAATATCGTTCATTGTCCTCTGAAATACGACACCTGAGTTGCAAAAACCAAACGGCATCTGAACAAAGTCGAACAAACCGTCACTACAAATGAACGCTGTTTTCTCTATGTCTTGGCTGTCCATCGGTATCTGCCAATAGCCAGACTTCAAGTCCATAGTCGAATCGAGTCAAAAATATCAGTTATATTCGGTAATGGATAACTGTCTTTGCGACATATAGAATTCAACTTCCTGTAGTCAACACAAAATCTCGTGTCCCCGTCCTTCTTGGGTACTAATGTAATGGGCGACGCCCAGGGTGACGATGACAGTCTTATGACGCCCGCTGCCAGCATTTCAGCCACTTGATTCTTGACTATATACTGCTTTGCAAGCAGTAGACAGTAGGCTTTCTGCCTTATAGGAAATGCATCTCCTGTTGGTACCGTACACTTCACTTTGGGGACCAATCCTAAGGTGTTTGGACGAGCCGTATCAAAGTTATCCGCAAAGTCGTCAAGCACTTTGTCGATAGCTTTATATCCGGTCGTTTCTTTACAACTCCCATACACATAATTCGTCTGTTCCCTATAGTGATATTCAAAAGGATATACCTGGCCAAACCATACTACTACTTTGGCCTGATAGTCAATTTTTGCATTTCCCAAGTGCAAAGCGTCTGCCCCAAGCAAACATTCATATCTCATCCTCGCTACTACCATACTCGGAATAGGACGGGCGTTACTGAATTTTACCTGGGTCTCCCCCAAAAGTTTTATTGGGGAACCATTTACTGCCAAGAGCGTCTTCGCCCTTTTTAATGTCCTAGCATTCAACATGCTATGCCATATATCCTTGCAAATCAAGGATGTGCTAGCACCAGTATCCACTAAGGCATGTAGGTACTTACCCTGATCCGATGGACCGTTTTTATCCAATCTTAGACGGATTAGAAACTGCTCGGTCAGTAGGCTTACCAACGGTCTCCTCCTTCGTCCACTGACAATTTCCGCGTAACTGTCTTGATGGGAGGATCAGTCCTGTCCGACACCGTATGAATAACGGCCATGCTCATCCATCCCTTCACCGGTCAGCACGAATCCGTCACAATCGACATATTCGTCACGGTCGCATCTAGCATTGTTCATGTCTTTTCGGAGGTTTCGTGAGCAGTCACGGGGTGTTATGTTTTTCTCCTGCTGCCGTCGGTCGACGACGCCGACGTCCATGTCGTCGGTGCGTGGTCACTTGATGGCCCTTCGTGTGGGTGGGCTCTGTTGCTGGCCCCAGGTGGAACCATTCTGCGGTGGACCTCTCGACAGGCAGTCCCTCATGTAGTGGCCATCTTTGCCAATCCCGAAACATTTTATCGTTACGGCAGGAGTCGTCTGCCGACTCATGTATGCCCCAAAACAATTCTGGGCCGTGTGTCCTTCTCTTCCGCAACTAAAACATGTCACGGGCGGTGGTCGTCCCGGTTGCTTGGGACGCGGGGCAGGCTGCCGGGCGACTTCCTCTCGCGGCTGCATTGCCTGACGGCAGTCGCTTTTGTAGTGGCCTACCCGGCCACAGTTATAGCAGGTAACGTTTTGTAAGTCTTTCGCTGCCCTGACTGGTCTGGGCGATGGTGGCATACGTGGTTTTTCCGGTGGTGGGGTTCTCCTCTCGGGCTTGGCGGCCCTGGTCGCCGGCTGCTGCTCTCTTAGCTGTAGGTCACTTACCAACCCACACAATTGTTCAACCATTCTGCTCTGTTGAGCCATCTGTCTCTTCAACGTGCTGACCACGCTCCAGATCTCCTTTTCCTCCTCAGGACCCACCATGTTTACTTCCATGCTCTCCTCCCGTCGTTCATCGATTTTCATGGCTCAGAGCAGGTCATCACATGTAGCCTCCTCCTCTGAAATTTCGATCACCCGGGCCAAAGTGGTAGCCTTCTTTCGTACGATTCGCTTGCTAAGGCGATGGTCAGATAGACCCTTGAGATATATTCCCCAGCACTGTCCGATGGTTGTCGGCGTTCTCAGCTGGGTAAGTGCGTGTGCTCATCTCCCAGAATCGTCGGTTGAAGGTTATGACCATCTCGTTCCTGCGCTGTCATACGCCCTCTAGATCATACTTAATGCGTTCGCCCTCGTTGGCCGATACAAAGTTCACGGTGATGTACTCGTAGAATTCGTCGAACGTGACGTCTTCTCGAACCTTGCCTACCAAGAACCCATCAATGGCTCTTGATAGCTGGCCGCGTGCCGCTCGGGTGATGACGTAGGCTGGTATACCCTCTAGTCTCCCCTCGTTTGTGACCCACGCTCTTCGTGTTTCGTCCAAAAATGTTTGTACCTCTTCTGGTACCACTCTGTCGCAGGGCTGAATGCGGTAAATCGTGTCCTGGATCTCCCTCGGGTACACCCGCTCGGCTTCCCGATGGT
Organism: Chaetoderma sp. LZ-2023a; assembly: GCA_034401795.1. NCBI lineage: Eukaryota > Metazoa > Mollusca > Caudofoveata > Chaetodermatida > Chaetodermatidae > Chaetoderma > Chaetoderma sp. LZ-2023a. The sequence goes on from CM067364.1 coordinate 81,466,908, forward strand.
TGCTGCTTTCTATAATGGCCCCCGCCATCGCTATGCCCATCGTTTGCATAGCGGCGATGGTTTAAGGTCGAAGCTGGTGTGCTACAGGTATTTCTATGGGTGGCATAGTTGGGTCAGCTGTTCTCTTGGATCCCATCGCCATTCTTTGGTTACTAGTAATGTAACGCGATGATGACTCTCTGCAACCGGGGTTGCTCTGGGCAAACTACCTCGGTAGTTACCTCCACGGTAGACCCCGCACGATACTCGCGATGTTGGGTGATTCTGGTACTGTCTGATAATTTTGCTGCGTCTAGGAACGCTCGTACACGGTCAGTAACGTCGGTCAGTACTATTGCCGAATTAGTGAGCGGCGTTCCTGGTTGGGCCATATACTATTACTCACGGTTGAATACTTCGAATCCTGGCAGGCTCGCCAATGAAGATTTCTGATCTTCGGGTCCTTGTGAATTAATTCTCTTCCCGCTTCGGCAAGACTTGTATGTGAGGTTGCTGCGACAACCTGTCTTACCGAGGATGAAAGAGAGTGATACAAGCTCGCCTCGTCTAAAGATGTACTTGACGATATTTGTATTCGTATCTGGGCCTGATCTGACTGGACCAACAAGATTCGATGATTCGGCACGGCGTTTCGCCGTGCAATTCAGAGCTGACTATGAACACAATAACCAAACTATTGCCTTGAGTAATATACAAGGTGATGAGTTTTATTAACTTTACAATTAATCTACAAAGTGGGTAACTTTTACTGTTACCAGTTTACGACAAATACTCAACTTATTTTAATATTTCCTCTTCTTTCTCAACGAACTAGTATTACTCCCAGCTGCTCTGGTTTGCTATACTATTCAAGCTGGCTCTTGCCTACTGAAAATACATTCAGCGAGAACTTTGTTACAAGGTACGAGGCGGACCGGAATCCCGATTAAAAGTTAAAGTCCCCCTTTTATACTACTTCAGTTCCTATACTCCCTCCATCTTGGTTTTGCACCGCCGGAGGCTGCTCTGATTCTGATTGGATTATGACATCATTTTGATCAATCAAAACCCCTACCCTCCCTCTCCGGGCGGGTGCTTTCTTCCTCGCACTTGCGGTTTGGCTGGTTCTTGAGTAATGGGATCTGTCGTTCCCCTAACTTTATTTTAGAATTCCATCTGCTTCCCATGACAGAATGACGGATGCTTGTTTGATAGCAAGTTTCGATTCGTGTATCTCCCATGTCAGAATGACGGATGCTTGTTTGGTAGCAAGTTCCGATTTGTGTATCTTACGCCTCTACAATTAATACGTTTTTGATCGTAACTTTCGATTGCGTACCTACCGCCTACAGGACGCTACAATGTCCATGTCATGTGCATTACCTATTGGCCGACAACCTGTGGAATGCTAGAGTTAATTGGCACACGAGTTCCCATGCTTCTGTGAGAACACAGACCGCTATGTAACTAACTAAGTCCGTTTGTCATATCTAATCCCTTGGTCGATTCCAACCTGGTGCTAACCATCATGATTCATACTCGATTCAGTTTCAAAGCTGTACCGTGCAGTGCTGATAATATATACTTTCCTAACATTACATAGACCCTATTTATTAAAGAGAACTGATGTTTGTGTGTGGAACGATAATAATCGTACACAGCAACGTTTATCTCAATACTTAAACAGCCGGATGGAATGCACTTAGCGAGATTAACCCATTCAAATTGAAGGACGAAACCAGTGAATCGATTAACCCTCAATAATTAGTTGTGGTAGTAAAACTTGATAATGACCTGAGTGAAAGTTGTTGCTGTCTTGGTGCTAAGTCGTTTATGAGCAATAATCTCTTTGCAGTAACATAAATGACTGCAGCAACAAACATCAATGAGTTTGATCATGGCAGTATGCAAGTTGTACGAATATTGAATCGTTGTAGACGGGAAGAGAATGTTAACCCTACGTTAACCCTCGATGGCGTAACTTGTTGCGCATTGCTTTTACCGCTGTGAATGGTAATAGCATCCAGCCAGGAGAAGGGAAGATATATGGATGATGATCAGTGCTAGTAACGTATCTAAACATAGCCGCTGATCGGTGCATCTTAATATACATGTTGACATAGTCTATTAGCTCACCTGGTATTCACATATGAATTTCACTCGGGATTTACTCGTACATACAAGATGTTCAGCGGGGTCATGACTTCCCACAAGACAATCCCATATCTACACAGTGTGTGTGAGTTGGGGTGGGGTGGTGGTGGGGGTGGGGTGGGGGGGGGGGGGTTGGCAGGGTATTATTGACAATGAAACTTCCAAATATGACCTTTGACAATTGACCTGGACAATGGTAGACGTGTTGAGCTAGTGCTTGCATTCAATGCGCTTTCAGATTACCGGCCAGTCAGTTACCAGTCCACGTGCCTTTGTTTATTCCGATGTGATCCCATGATTCTTTAGATTCAGATTCAGATTCAGATTCAGATTATTTTATTTACACCCAGGCCACATAATGGCATATGGGGAATATGAATTTACTGAAATTATAAATGTTATGGCGATCAGACATTATATATCAATTCATAATTACATATTTTGGTATTTATCTAGTTATGTAACCACTGTTTGTGCTTTCGGTAGGAGTAGTAGTAGCAGCAGCAGCAGCAGCAGCAGCAGCAGCAGCAATAGCAGTAGCAGTAGCAGCAGCAGCAGCAGTAGTAGTAGTAGTAGTAGTAGTAGTAACTTAGAATTATTATGAAAGTTACAGTTATTATTTACACGTACTTCATAATTAGTAATGACAGAATTATTACTATTATTGTACCGCCATCTCAATAACAAAGTACTAAAATTATAGTGGTCATATTGTGGGGGTCATCAGGATTTAGATTATAATAAATATATAATAACTGATTATAAAAAATGTCAGATTGGTATTCTTAGAAATGGGTTATTGCTGTACATAAGGTAGTCATTTTTTAAACTAAAATACAGAACAACCTTATTTTCAACAATAGACAATTATATTCATTCATATCGCGACAGAGACTATTTTGGGTATTCACCACCGGAGTGACTTGCTCGATAACCGAACCAGTCATTGCTGTGTTAAATCTACAAAACAGCCTCTCATCGTGTTACTCTATAATTTTTCTACAATTAGGTTTCTTGTTATTGTTTCTTGGATAGCCACAGTGTGGGTGCAACAAACTGGTTGTTAAGGCGGGTGGTTGTTTGCATTATGTGATTTTGGCGTCGGCTAAAATGTAACGTGTTTTTTATGACATCAGATACTTGGGTAACATAGGGTCAGTTCTTAGTTGGTTTAAGGGAAATCTTTAATAAGACCACATTATAACGTTACACTATAACGTTAGCCGACAGCTGACGCATTTCTATTATGACATCAGATACTTGGGTTACATAGGGTCCGTTCTTAGCTAGCTTAGGGGAGATCTTGAATAACCAGTGTGGGACACCAAGCGGGCTACTAGGGCAGTTGCCTGCTTACGTTGTATGATTGTAACGTCAGAGAAAAAGTGACACATTTTTATTATGACATCAGGTACTTGAGTAACAGATCGGATCGAATCTTAGGTAGTTTATGGGGAATCTTGTGCACCCACCCAGTGGAACCTGTTCACTAATGCGGTCAGTTTGTTCCATTTGGGTTCAAAAGCATGTGGTGCGACTCGAGCACTAGTCTGAATGGAGCGACATCTAGCGGTAGAGTAGTTTTCTAGACATGGTTGACTACTATGTTTAAACCTTACTATTATTAATATTGTTGTTATTGTTGCTGTTGTTGCTGTCGCTGCTATAGTTATTGTTGTTGTCGTTGTTGTTGTCGTCGTCGCCGTTGTCGTTTTCGTTGTCGTTGTTGTTGGTGTTGTTGTTGCTGGTGGTGGTGGTGGTGGTGGTGGCGGTGGTACTTTGCAATTCTCGTCAATGTTGTGTTGTTAATCTGCGAGTCCATTGTGTATAGGGTTAATCAACGTTGGAAGTGCCTATTAATTTCTTCGATTATACGGCAGATCTTTATTAGTAATTTCTTGTTCTTCGTTGAAAGCAGTTGGTGAAATTTCGAAAAATTTGGTCTTTTATAATAGTGTCTCGGGAAGATTTCTATACGTTTATCGCTAAAGAATTCGCAGATGAATAGGTAATGAAATTCATCTCCTATTTCATTCAGGGTGCATAGTGGACAGATTCTTTCTTCCCGGGGTATGCCTTCCCACCGCCCCGTTTCTATTGGTAGCCGATGATTGCTTGTTATAAATCTCGTAAATAAGATTCCGTTACGGTCATTTAAGTTCATGAGATAATTTTCCATTTCCCAATTTATTTGAAAAGAGTGGTAGATTTTTCCCTTCCAAGATACGCCCATCTCTGATTGCTATGTTTGGATATATTGGTCATCAAGATTTTTGTTTATTCTTATTTTTGTTTCATTGAAGTTGTGTTTACACGCGCCAGATTCCGATCTTGCTTATCCTTTCAGTAATTTTCTATTTTGACGAATATCCAGGGACCCGTCTAGCTGCTACCAAGCTCCCCATACCTTACGACATCGTCATTCCGATTTACGCCCGCCTCACTCCAACAGAGACGCACCCCATCCGCCCCCAACCCACACCCACCCCTTCGCGAGGCTATAAATAGAGCGTGGCTTTGTGCCGAGAATACGTTAACATATAGTAGGCGAAATACTACGGACAACCGCACTATTCCAATTACTCCCTAGGAAATTTTCGTAATAAATAATACTGTCGTATTAATTTTTTTATAGTTGAATTATATTGTAATACCTTACCGACAAAGATAAGAATTATCATAACTGCACAGAGATTAATCACGATATGTTTTGTATTAAGTACATGCCAACTTACTAAGTTGAACTTAATTGTGTAATTTTGTATCGGCTGTGAATGAATGGAAACACATGCCATTATATACATAATGAAACACGGGTAGCTGTGAGTGAATGGAAACACATGCCATTATATACATAATGAAACACGGGTAGCTGTGAGTGAATGGAAACACATGCCATTATATACATAATGAAACACGGGTAGCTGTGAGTGAATGGAAACACATGCCATTATATACATAATGAAACACGGGTAGCTGTGAGTGAATGGAAACACATGCCATTATATACATAATGAAACACGGGTAGCTGTGAATGAATGGAAACAAATGCCATTATATACATAATGAAACACGGGTAGCTGTGAGTGAATGGAAACACATGCCATTATATACATAATGAAACACGGGTAGCTGTGAATGAATGGAAACAAATGCCATTATATACATAATGAAACACGGGTAGCTGTGAGTGAATGGAAACACATGCCATTATATACATAATGAAACACGGGTAGCTGTGAGTGAATGGAAACTCATGCCATTATATACATAATGAAACACGGGTAGCTGTGAGTGAATGGAAACACATGCCATTATATACATAATGAAACACGGGTAGCTGTGAATGAATGGAAACACATGCCATTATATACATAATGAAACACGGGTAGCTGTGAGTGAATGGAAACACATGCCATTATATACATAATGAAACACGGGTAGCTGTGAGTGAATGGAAACACATGCCATTATATACATAATGAAACACGGGTAGCTGTGAGTGAATGGAAACACATGCCATTATATACATAATGAAACACGGGTAGCTGTGAATGAATGGAAACACATGCCATTATATACATAATGAAACACGGGTAGCTGTGAGTGAATGCAAACATGCCATTATATACATAATGAAACACGGGTATAAAATACCTTGAAAGTCTAATTATTACCTATATAGGTTTTCACAAAGCGTAGAAACATTTACAATGGCGAAATACATTTACAATGGCGAAATACAAAATTTGTTTAATTTTCAAGTGCAATTATGTTCGGGGAAAAATTTTCCAGCAAAAAAGTGTTAATTATCCAACTGCGTCATTGAAAGATACTGGAATTTTATTTCAAAAAGCTAAATTTAGATTAGACAGAAAATAAGCCATATTCTTGTCTTTTATATTCCGTAGCTGAATGGTTAATTATTTAATCATTCCTAGTTATAATCACCGACGTTAATTCAGGTCAATTTCGCAGTGCCATGATCAAAGGTATTTGTTCGTACACTCCCGCTTGACGCATGGCGAATTTTTTTTCTGATTTACCACTCACCCGATTCCTCTAAGTGGGACGTATCCTTTTTCGACTCGAATCTGACACATTGATCACAGACTAATTTCGAAACACTTCGTAAATTTGACTTTGTATAAATTCAAATTCATATTTAATAATAATACACATCGTAGCCAAACAAATGCTCCCAGAAATTTGATTTAATTGCAATTATTTTGAAATTATCAATGAGCACATATTTGAACATATTTGGGTGGCTCATGACCAGTCAATCATGGGAAGTAACGTTTATTTTTTATGTTTTCAAGTTTGCCCTGGGCTGCCTTACAAGGATGTGTTCACAAATGTTACTAGTTTCATTGTCTAGCATTGTCTAATATCGTCGTGGAAAGGGTTACACACTTACAATGTGAGATGCTTATCTATTATGGCGTAGCCGAGCCAAATACCAGGAATACTTGATCATTCGCATTGAACCAGGTTAGATAAGTCTATGATGACATAATATACCTCTATTGAGATGAGAGATGTAATTGTGGCGTCAAATTGCATTAGTTAATAATAACCTATTTGTTGTAAATCTTTGCGTTTCAGGAATTGTTTTTCAGACGTTCACTGCTGAGAGAACTGGGTGTTCAACACTACTCTTATGAGAGCTAAAGACATGGCCAGAGCTAGAGGCTCTTATACGTGGCGAGGCATAATGCAAGGCCAGAGCTAGAAGCTCTTATACGTGGCGAGGCATAATGCAAGGCCAGAGCTAGAAGCTCTTATACGTGGCGAGGTATAATGCAAGGCCAGAGCTAGATGCTCTTATACGTGGCGAGGCATAATGCAAGGCCAGAGCTAGATGCTCTTATACGTGGCGAGGCATAATGCAAGGCCAGAGCTAGATGCTCTTATACGTGGCGAGGCATAATGCAAGGCCAGAGCTAGAAGCTCTTATACGTGGCGAGGCATAATGCAAGGCCAGAGCTAGAAGCTCTTATACGTGGCGAGGCATAATGCAAGGCCAGAGCTAGAAGCTCTTATACGTGGCGAGGCATAATGCAAGGCCAGAGCTAGAAGCTCTTCTACGTGGCGAGGCATAATGCAAGGCCAGAGCTAGAGGCTCTTATACGTGGCGAGGCATAATGCAAGGCCAGAGCTAGAAGCTCTTATACGTGGCGAGGCATAATGCAAGGCCAGAGCTAGATGCTCTTATACGTGGCGAGGTATAATACATGGGTGGAGCTAGAGGCTCATATACATGGCGAGAGCTAAAGGCTCGTGTACACGGTGAGAGTTAGACGTTCATCTACATAGCTAGAGCTAGACGCTCATACACACGGCGAGAGCTAGATGCTCTTATACGTGGCGAGAGTTAGAGCTTCATCTACATAACGAGAGCTAGAGGCTCATACACATGGCGAGAGCTAGATGCTCTTATACGTGGCGAGAGCTAGAGGCTCATACACATGGCAAGAGCTAGATGCTCTTATACGTGGCGAGAGCTAGAGGCTCATACACGTGGCTAGAGCTAGATGCTCTTATACGTGGCGAGAGCTAGATGCTCTTATACGTGGCGAGAGCTAGACGCTCTTATACGTGGCGAGAGCTAGACGCTCTTATACGTAGCGAGAGCTAGATGCTCTTATACGTGGAGAGAGTTAGAGCTTCATCTACATGGCTAGAGCTATATGCTCATACACGTGGCTAGAGCTAGATGCTCCTATACGTGGCGAGAGATAGAGGCTCATACACATGGCTAGCGCTAGATGCTCTTATACGTGGCGAGAGCTAGAGGCTCTTATACGTGGCGAGAGCTAGAGGCTCATACACATGGCGAGAGCTAGATGTTCTTATACGAGCCAAGAGCTAGAGGCTCATACACATGGCGAGAGCTAGATGCTCTTATACGAGCCGAGAGCTAGAGGCTCATACACATGGTGAGAGCTAGATGCTCCTATACGTGGCAAGAGCTAGAGGCTCATACACATGGTGAGAGCTGGATGCTGGTGTAGCACGGATCGACCGGTCGGGTACGAAGCGTACCAGCTAAGCTGGGTACGCCCCGTCCGTCCTGGATTCGTTCCATAAAGCACGCCCCCCTGGGTAGAGCTATAAACGTGTATAAGCCTATGCGGAAGTTCGTTAAGACGCGTTGCGTGCATGCGTGCTAGTCGCTGTATTGACGGAGCGCGTGCAGTACGGCCAAGAGCGAGTGGCGCTTTTAGTGTGCTGAGTAGGCACCTCTTAATTCTTAATAATTATTTGTTTCCGTTGAATCTGGTATCAATCAACACCAGAATTCGATGGGCTTCTTAAATCTATAAACAGTTTTAAAATCGTTTCAGAAATGGCTGAGTTATCGTCGTCTTCCTCCGTTAAATTATTCTCAAAACGTTTCTGTAACGTCGCAATCGCATATATATATATATATATATATATATATATATATATATATATATATATATATATATATATATATATATATATAGCTAAATAATCAGTGATTTGCGTACACGTGACGTACTACGTCATCTACACATCTATATCTATCATAATATTTAGATAGATATGTATACGTCACAGATTTCCAGCGCGCTGATTGGCTGGATCAGTTAATTCTCATTGGTTGAAGCAGCCAGGTTCTGACGTTGCAGAGGGTATAAAAGGGGATGATTTGGATTGGAGAAAAAGAGGTGGGCTTATCGTTGAGCCGCAATCAACCCGCCCTGGAGAGATGCCGTTGGTGGAGTGGAGTGGCGACGCTGCTTACTCGCTGCTTTTATCTGCTGTGTACTTATATCTGCTGGTGACTACGGCCGAGGTTGCAATCACGAAACCGCTGAGGACGACAAGACGAAGATGATGGACACGGAGGTCGTGGTTGGCGTTGATTTGCTTTGATGTAGATGTTGTCGCTCTCTTCGCTCTTCTCTCGCCGTCGCTGGATAAAATTTTAGCATAAGTATGAAAGGATTTTTAGTGACTCGACGACGTGACTTAAACCCATTCAACTCCCAAATAGCGCCACGTGCATTCAACTTATTATTTCTAATAGCAACTAGTTATAATTCTAAGTTAAATTTGGATATTTAGTTTACAAACACTGGATTTTAAGTTCAATTTTCCCCGTTTCTTGTTTATTTAATCACAGGCCATTATCTTAATTTGTTTCTTCTTATTTGATAGTATTATCATTCAGTTTCATCATAATATTCTTTATTTAAATTGTCCTGATTTCCGTTTTGAGATTTTATTTTACAGACTGCCCTCCACCCCCTCCCACCCCCTCCTCAACACTGCATACAACATAGACACTAGCCAACTACAATACATTAGGTAACATCAGGCAACACACTCCCAGCAACAACTTAATTTTTCGACTTTTTTAAGTTTTTACTTATTTAGAGCAACCCTTCGGGGAAGCAACGCAACCCTTCGGGGAAACACCTCTAAGAGCGAGTCATGGCCCAAATACATCTTGGTGTGAGCGGCCAATAAATACAAACTAAAATGAAAAAATGAAAAAATCGAGGAGCGTCGTCGGCCGGGGGCTGACAAGTCAGGAGCTGCCCTAGTACGGGATCCTGACTGAATAGCTGGAGCACCGAAGATGGAATTCAGCATCATCTCGGTACGTCTCAACTTCCAGTTCAGCTCTGATCACAACAGTTTTCGGGCCACCACACCATGAATTAGATCATCATAGTGTAATATGTTCCTATTTAATTAATAACTGTATAGGAACTATTTAACGGTGGACCCTTAAGGTTCAGTTATGTAATTCTACATGTCGTAGAGCCAGCGATGTTCCTCGGTGGATAACTCACCGGATCTGCCAGCCACGCCGAAAAGTGGATATTCAACCACCACACTGCATGTCATGTGTGATAGTTTAACGTTTTGACCGCAGCCAAGTAAACTTTGCTCGGTGCGCCACAAGATATATTTGATGCACCCCGCACCGTTAAGTTTAAATAAGTATATCTTAATTACAACTGTATCAATAACCCTCTCTGTTAATGGGCTATTTTAACATTATAACTCACCGTTGTTATAACGGGAACTTCCATATCTACCGCATTATGTAGAACTTACTAGTTAGTCAGTAGACAATTCATATACTGCGTGTCACTGTCCTGAGATCATACCGCTACCGCCAGATAGCGAGTCGACTCACGTCACAAGTATAGTGACGTCTCAATTTCAGTAACATAGTAGCCCGCAACTAAGAATGGCTACTGGCTATTCAAGTAACTATACACACGATATATCTTTAATTACATCTTTAATTATTCATTAGTTACTCATTTAATTATTCTTTAATTACCGTATTTTCCTATTTAAAAGGTACCGATGACTAACAGGCACCTTCCCGGTCATAGGACCGCAATTTATAAGTTCTTTATTATTACTGTTCATATTTATCCTTGTTTACTGTAGGGTGTTTTACTAACCGCAACGTATTAGGTCTATCAACTTATATTATTACTGTTCTAATCAATTCACATACTGTCACCGTTCTGTATTTGGTTAGTTAGGTATATGGCGAGTAGCCATTTGTTGATATGTTTTGTTTATTTATAGAAAACCTAAGACCGCAGTGCATATAGAAAATACTATACAGCGACATTTATATATGCATCACTTTCTCCCGCCACCGTCATGTTTCACTAAGGTCACTGTCCGTGCTATTAACTCTGTTTAGCCCGGCATGCTGCCGACTAAACCTTTCTATTCAGCTTGATAGGATAGGTTTAATATGATTAGAGACAATTTCTTCGTTAGGAGACACATAGTGTACGCCTCTTTTCCGGGCATTATGGTAATCTAGCCCCGTACACCGGCAAGGTTGTGCTAAATTGGCCAATATACCTATATGGCCTCATATTTATAAAGTTATTGTCTTTTTTCATGTTCCACTAAATCTTATGGCTTCTTAATTGTTTGGATGTCCCGATCCGCACCGTGGACTGATCCGACCCTGGGAAACTATTGGAGGTTTCCGAGCGGTGATGGCCAAGGTGCCTCATCCCCACCATGACAACAGGTCAGTTGGAATAATCTGCTTGTATAAAAAGGTAACCCTCGTCCTGTGATGTTTTATGTGGTTATGGAGCAAGGCACCCGGAGCCTCACAGAGTTCAGACATCTTGCGACGTAACATGTGCGCACACTGTTCTTGGGGGTTGATGCCTAGTGGTGTCTGTGCTCACTAACAGCCGTGTCCAAAGTTAGGTAGGGCTCCTGCCATTTGCAGCCTAAAATAGTTTGTGTCTTTAAAACCTAAAAGGTAGGTTAGGCATAGAAGAAGGCCTGCATAAATAAAAGCGGCACCTACTAATACAGTATCTTGGAACTACATGAGACAGTGACTTGAGAATCCTTTGGGAATTGCTCGTCTCGTCTTCACGTGAAACAGCACGCAACATTTTAGTTATAGTTTCACTAGGATGGGCTTTTCTTTACAGCACTTGGTTGAATACAGAGTGGCCATTTCTGGCCCTCTCTGTCCCTCCGCTTCTGTGGTGGCAGCATTTTCCTGTGACAGAGGCCCGCACGAGGCACTTTCCGCTCACAAGGATCCAGTGACGGCGGCCCATGCAAGGCTACTACTTCTCACCCAAAGGCACAGCATCAGATGTATTGCCCACGTGAGGCACAACGCCTCTCGCCATTCAGGATTTTCTTTTCTTTCCTTTTCGCTTTCAGCATAGAGGCATACTAGCTTATATTAAGTTAATTAGTGATCTCGTATGCTGGAGCCTCCTTTACAGAGACCGGGAGCTAACCTGCATCACCGTTCGTCATGCACAAGTGGCGCGGCGTAAGCCTCAGAATAACCCAACACGACCCGGCGAGCTACAAGTGGCGCCCGATGTGGGGCTTGAAGAACAACAACATTGCACAGTGAACTCACGACCACACCATACAGCGGGCTAGAATCTCTTTCTCCATTCAGCGAAGATTCCCTCGATCAAGAGGTAGCCTCATACGATGGACGAAATGCTCGCATGCTCACCGACTATGTCCAAAATTCCAGTGGTGCAGAATCACCAGCACATCACGACATCAATAGGAGGAACAGCACCTCCGTTCCACAGATACATCAGTCACGCCACACACTGCACCCATCAGCCCACCACACCGCCGCCATATGAGGAATGTCTAACCCCGCAACAACAATTTGAAGAACGACCGCTTTATCAACATACTGCACCTTCCTCCCTCCTTAGACCAACACTGGTTTATAGACCAGCATCAGGGCGGGCGTCGGCAGATTTATCCACGCAGCCACATACTTATTATTATTATTCTTATAATCAGCCTCCTCATCATCAACAGCAGCGCCGACGGGAAACACCGGCACCACCAGCAGCATCACCCGATTTTTCATATTCCTATGTAAATAGATGTGTCTAAACTATACAATGGGCTCACATGATATCTGGTAAACCATATTCATTTAGACATAGCATTGTTTAAAGATTTGTAAGCGAACCTCTTCAAAATGTGATGATACCAAACTCATTGTTTCAACAGAGAATAACGCAGGTTTACACATCACCAAATGCTAAAATTGTTAATGACTTGGTCACATGCAGTTTTTTAATCATGATATGAATTTCTATTCAATACAGTTATAAAAAAATTGATCACCTTCCCGTTCTTTAAAATTTCTAGAGCCTCGTGCTGGCATGTTCCTAACATGGTGTTGTAGTTAATTAAATGAAGGTTAGTCAGGACATAAATTTACATGCGGCACGATGTGTAGAATGTACAGGGCCGTATTTAGATATGTGGGGGCCCTGAGACAAAGAATGAGCGGGGGGTCTGGGGTTCCCCCCCCCCCCCGAATTTCTTTTACATCTAGGTGCTCTGAGACGGCCAGAGAATATACTTTTAGGGTGAATTATGGCGCTTTCTTTCGTTGTAAAATTATTTTATTTTGCAAATTTTCGTAATTAACATTGTTGCCGAACACCAAACAAGAATTGGGGGCCCCAAAAATATTAGAATAGAATTGTAATGCATGATTAAGAGTTCTAAACTAATAAAGTTTGCTTTAAATGTCCTATAACTTCCAAAAAGGTGCATAATAATTTTTTCATTTTTAAATTGTGGGGGCCCCTTGCTTGTGGGGGGCCCGGGGCTTTTTCCCCGCTTGCCCCCCCCCCCCACTTAAATACGGCCCTGAGAATGTAATATGTGTCCTGACGTGCTGCGAGTTGCATATCAAAGCCAGAAAATGGCGCGGGTAGGCCTTGTTAGGGCGCTGTATGGCCATTCTAGCCAGTGCCTTGTAGCAGAGAACTTCTTTTCCTTGTTCTGTTATATACATATAAACAAACAAATAACCAAATAAATTTTCATTTTTGTTTTATATATTTACTGGTGTTTTTTAAGAATTTAGCATTCAATACAATCTTGCTTCAATATAATTATTTATGCTTTATGATGATACATAGAAGCTGTATACGTAAGCCTATATGTTATACAAGATGACATTCGATTACAGAAATTGCAATATTATAGCATTATCTAACATAATTATATGCTTAGATTCCCAGGTCGATCAGTGAGACAACACTTAAATCTGGTCCTGAGCAGAGGGTAAACCTACCCCACCCCACCCTCCTACAAAGGGGGAGTTAGTGTTGATTAACCGGCTCGCGGCAGTTCTTAATTATCGGCCATTTGTTATTAAATCAAGCAGAGCACAGGTTTTGTTTTTTACTTGTGAGCCCATTACAATGTTATGACGCGCAATTTGCCTGAGATGCAACATGTTTTGCCGAATATTCTGTATATTATTCAGCTTCGTTAAATCAGCGCTGCTCGCAGGAGCCTCGTGCTGACATGTTCCTAACATGGTGTTGTAGTTGATTAAATGAAGGTTAGTCAGGACCACTATCTCTAGCGACCCGGCCTGTGTGTGTATCTAGGCCTGGTCTCAATATAGGCTAAGCTAGACCAGTCGGATTTCCGGACAGTTTGACCTGAATGTGAGAGTAAACACGATAGAAATCAATAGTGTAGAGAAAGCTAGGTACTCACCTCTGTAGTAGGTCTACTATTGGTATGCTACTTTAGATTTATTTCCGTGTAAAACGTCACCGAAAAAATTTGATCACAACATTTTAATTATATTCCTTTATCAAAAAACCGATTAGTTATACCTTATATTCATGTACACAGGCTGTTTTATTACGTTTTATTGTGCGAATAACGAAATTTATGGTAGCAGCGAGGGCATTATATTCAGTTAATATGTGCTTGATAGGGTATGGCCACAAATCCAGTATTCATAAAACTACGGGGTCGAATTTATTTCACGCTTCGCAGGACTCAGTCCTCATGATTGATCAAGCAGAGAACAAATAGATTATAGAGCTTGCCGAATTTCCGGTAATATCGAGAGAAAACCCCCGCGATATTATCGTTATCATAATCGACTACGTATATCGCCAAACACTTTTTTTCACAGCCAATTAATCTTTAAATATTTGCGTGCTGATGCGACCAATCTTCCCTTTTATGGCTAAAAATGTCCCGCTTCTCTACGAATATAGGGGCCCATATCTAGCTATGCCCCGCCCATATCTAGTTATTCACGCCAATTTCTAGCTATGCCCCGCCCATTTCTAGATATGACCCACCCACTTTATACGTGTGTTTCTAACACTTTGAAGCACACACTCCCAGAATCTAAATCTCAGGGTAATTATACAGGAAAGCTGTTGAAAATTTTGAAACTAATTTGACTTGGGGCTCTTACTGTCTATGCCAGTAATAACTTGCAGTCAAATTAGTCTTAAAATATTCAACATGGTGTTTATTAAATTGTCAATTCACCAAAAAATACACAACTCATACACTTTCGTGACGGACATTTTGACATCGTGACGTAGACTATTTTGATAGTGACGTCTGCAAATAAGTGATGATGTATTTGATTATGATGTCAGATACTTGAGTGGCATCTCAAATGCCACCACTTGCCTCAAATAACCACACATTTGTGCGCATTTCAATACGGGCGAGTGACATGCACTATGCATCCACCACATGTCCTTAAAGGTCTTGTGAGGACTTGCGGTCGATAACGAGTTTTAATTAATTTTATGGTCTTCTACACTATTTAAACACAATAGCGTCACTTTGGAGTGAGAAAAATATGTTAGGCAGCCCAAATAACGAGATTAAATGGCGCCTCAATCTGAATCACATCACCACTCGCTGTGACGTCACACCGGGAATGGCGCTGTGAGCTGGGTCAATATTTTTCTGTCTGCAGTACAAAGGTAACATATTTTAAACCGTGCGTTTAACAGGATAGACTTCAACTACCATAACAAAAATTATGTCAGGTTGAAGCTAAGTCTTCAAGAAATTAAAAAAAATCATGATTTTTAAAAATCTATTATGATATTTACTCCTTTCTAATGGTTTCATGGATAGCTATATTCGCATAATAATAGGCCTATAACTAAGGTAAACCATGGGCAGTGCTGAAAATCGGCAATATTTCAATGCATGTGACAAATGCTCTGTAGTCTAGTAGGCCTAATTGTGGATCCATTACCATTCTTGAAAGGACTGGGTGTACTATGTACTGTCCGGGATGGATGGATGTGAGCGTGATGATCGAGGTTGGTGGGAGAGGTTGACGATGGCTATAATTGTACTATTATTCAAATCTAAATGTATAGGCTACAGAGTGCAGTTACAACTTTTTCTGAAGATTACGAATCTACAATAAGTGTGTCAGTGTGTCCTATGTGAAATTTCCCGTGATTAATGATTAGAATGTAATTGTTTACCTATAAGCTTTTGGCAATGTGGGGTGGGGGGTGGGGTATTGAAGTAGCATACACTCATATTTCAATGTTATGAAAAAGCAAAACTGTAGCGGATGAACACATTTTAAATAGGTAGGTGAACTGACAGATGTTCAGAGGTCGCTATAGCGTACCATCTTTACTTACAGTGCAGCTCATAAATAAGTTTAAATGCTTCCAAAGCAAAAACACAAATATGTTAGTTAGAACCATATGAACATGATACAAGAAACGTTATGTTGAATATTTTGAACACAATTTGGGTTGAAATCCAACCCAATTATGTTCAAAACATTCAACAGTATGTTATTTAAATTGTACTATACGCGTGCATCACACACGCACCTCGACCGCTGCCTAAATTGTAAACAAACCGTGTACTGTCAATGTAGACTATACGCAAATAGATTGGTTTTGATTAGATTTATATTTACCCGACATTTTAGTTAACTTTAAACACATAACTGGAGTAACCGCTATAGTGCAATCATAAATTTATTCATAAGCCTACACAATGGTAAATTGCGATCGTACGTGCGCTGAGCGGTGTAGGCCTACTTAACTATATCATTTAAAAAGTTGTGTACATGCATGCCTATCATATATGCAAAATCTCTGCAGTCAATCTAGAAAGATAACATATATATGCATTTGTAGAATTGTATTCCAAGAAGTGTGTGTGTGGGTTTGATTAAATATAGCCTAATTCACGTACAAGAAATCCGATGTTACTGTCACCTCTAACAGGCCTATACGTTAGAATTGTGATGTGAGACACCGTGACCATGAGATCTGTCCTTTAAATTTTAATCAACAAAAATATCATCAACTTCGATATTATTGAACCTTTGTGCATCTCGAACAATGTAGTGTCCCTGTGTGAACAATGAATTGTCACAGAATAGGTGCATAGGTGCCTAATACGCGCAGCAGTAGAGAGCCTATCTATGCTCCCCAAGATAATAGACTAATAGCAATTGGTGTCATCCCGGTGTGACGTCAAAACTCTAGCGCGATAGCTACGTTTGGTTGTCAAGGTGGTTGCTATATGCTTATCTCAGCTTTGGCTGGGCCGATTACAAAAATTTTAAAAGCATTTTGTTCTTCTAGTAAAGGAGAATCTGTAATATGATTGTCAAGTTAATCAGAGCGATCGGGTATCTAGTCCTCATAACATCTTTAAGCAACCACCTTATCATCGGGCCACTGTAGACCCATATACTGTCTGTCTGCCTGTCTGCCTGCCTGTCTGGCTGGCTGGCTGGCTGTGCGTGCGTGCGTGCGTGCGTGTCCGGGGCTGTATCTAAAAAATTACTTATCCGATTTGGCTCAAATTTTAACAGAACAAAGAAACTATGCATCAGGATTTCCAAAATTAGGACGTGACCTGGATAAAATAAGTCTGCATTTGAGTGAGTTGTGTATAAATATGTATGAAAGCTGCTGAATATTTTAAATCAATTTGACTGAAAGACGTTGCTGAATATATCAATAGCGACTCTCAATCAAATTCTTATCAAAGTAATCAACATAACTTGAAATAATTACACCTGCTGATGGTAACGCTCACATGACCGCGATTAATGTTAGAATTCAAGGGAGAAAACTACGGAGAGGTTACTCCATAATTTAAACTTATCTCCCCTGTGCCGTTGTTAACGTGCCACAGTTCGCTCGTTATACGAATTAGTCATTATTTTGGGACACGTCATATTTATTGTAAAGCGACTATAAATAGGAGAATTACCAAATGTAGAAAAGTAATACAGAGAAGTAAATCAGTCACGCGATTCAGGCCAATAAGGACAAAGTGTTTATCATACAGAAACGCGGAGCTACATTCACCGTTCATTCCCGACTCGTTCAATGGATAAAACGTTGTCTGAAAGTTGATGCTGCCTTGGATAACAACGGTTTTCAGTCAAATTATTATAGATATAAGCAATACAAGATTATAGTTTATAAATGAGGTACTGCTAGTAGCAATAGGATATAGTTTAGGCTGTTTAACATTGTATTCTAGGCTACACCAGACCGTATGCAGACTTCCTCGACAGCTGGGAAGCGAGTACCAGGGTAGAAGCCCCGCGTTAGATCTCTTCTACAGCGATGACGTGACGTGTTCGTGAACGGATAGAATCAGCCAATCAGGACGATGTTTGGTAAGCTACGAATGACCCCGAACCTGTATATAAAGACCACCTGATAGCGCGGGTTACTGGGCCTGTACTGGTCGAATACGGCCCAGAACCCGCCCCATCAGGGCCTGTTTTGTGGCATACGACGCACAACAATACTCGCATCTATACTTTATAACAGGTAGTAAATTGAACCTTTAGACTCGAAAGGCGAAAACACAAATATTTTATAATTTAATAATTATTATGCGGAGCATTTTGAAAGCAATTTTACTGGGAGTTGTTGTTGTTGTTGTTTATGTCCCTTGTCAAATTAGTTTCAAAACTAGCCTACTGAACAGATTAGCTGCATAGTTAGCTTGAAATTGAGATTCCGGGATTTCAGAATGTATAGGGTTAAATTAATAGAGCGTGTATCTATTACTGTCTATTCACTATTGTCGTAACGTATTTACACTTCCGAGGCCATCGTATACAGTACATTTCAGAAATAACGTAACATGTTTCAAACACAAAATAAAAAGATACTGTTGAATATTTTGAACATATTCGGATCTCCCAATCCAATTATGCTCAAAATAGTCAACAGAACATTCTTTACATTGTGTTCGAAATTGTTTTATTTTATAAACGCGTTGACTGATTCACGAGCTGTACTGTAGGTATGACATCTACGTGTATGATCTGAAGGTACGCGGGAGCCCTAATACGTTTTCTGTACTAAGAATACTGTCGAAAGTTGAGGACGTGCTGGTCAGAAAAATCTTAGGATTTTGTGACACAAGTATCTGACGTCATAATCAATTACGTCACTTGTTAGCTCACGTCATAGTAAAAATGACGTATTTCCGACACGGAAGTGGCAAAAGATCGTCACGAATTCTGTGTCAGAATTGTATGTCTTTAGTATATTTAAAACCTGATAAACACGCTGTTGATTATTTTGAAACTGATTTGCTCGGGAGCCGTTTCTGCGACAGCAACAGCTCTGCGTCAAATTAGTTTCCGAAAATTCAACAACGTACCTGTGTAGTTCCCTTGAAATTCTAATTCTGTGAATTCAAGATTTTAAAGTTTAAAATCGATTCCAGCATCAATAAAAATTGCCGAAGATTAGCTAATTATAACATATACGGTTTTGCTATTTATGCTTATTGATTAACAGATCAGATCTATGAGTTACGACACATTGCTACGGCATGACGTCATGTACAGACGGATACTTGCTGATCCTGGTATTCTGGGTGTCGTTGCTTGGTAACGCCGGTTCTGAGAATTTGCGTACATCCGCTCAGAGTACCAGTGATGTTCGGTTCGCCGCATGGAATATTAGAACGTTTGGGAGGAGCAAGATGGCTAAGCCTGCTGTCGTTGCTAGTATCACAAAGGTAACTAATAATAATAACAACAAATACGCATATTGATGCAATGCATCAATGGTAAATAGCGTGGCCGGAGATTATTATAATTCAAGTTGAGCTTCAAATTCATTTTATATATAATATACAATTTGCAGTGGCACAACAGGTTCTCGAGCAAAGACAGTGACTATATCTAGACCTTGGGCCCCTACATAGAACACAAAATAAATTATACATGTAGAACTGGTATAGTCACTATATAAGAAGACATGGGATTCGAGTTAAAGTCAATGTACCATAAAGACATAGCCATTAGACAATGTGATAAATTGACAACATATTTGCAGGACAGAGAGAAGTGTGTTTATCTTGTTATATTAAGATTCAATGTTACATTGGTTCTTACTATCATTTACAGTTTATTACCTGTGCCATGTAGTGCTGATGGTGCTTGCGATCGTGATAATGATAGTTTCTTGGTAGTGTCATATGGTTAAGATGGCTGTAATGACATCAGCCTTGGATAGGATTAGCTATGGGCTATTGGAAGAAGCAGATTATATTTTGGGGCGATCCGGCCATCTTTCCATCCATCTTGTTGATGATAAGTGTAAATTCTGGGGTTTTTTGTTTGATAATTCAGATTCTCTCCAGAGCTAAATTATAGGATATATAGACAGATTTTCACATTATTACAAGAAATATTTGATAATAGAATCGTGCAATATCTAGTGAGTTCTAGATGGTATTATGTTCGAAAGCCTGGCTATAAACCGGGTACCGTGATTCTGATACAGAATATATAGTAAATTGTTACCATTTGAAAACTGTAAGTTGTGACTAATTGCATGTTTCGAAATTACTCCATTGTAGAAATTGTTAAAATTCTATACTTTATTAGTGCATTCATATATATCTAGCTAAACATATGGGTGAAATTCTTGAGCCGAACCTATTACAAGCGATATGCCAGGACATACTGACATCTACCCGATTGTGGCTAATGTGAACCAACTATCTTTCAATGGGGACATATTGCGAATAATCAACCACATGGACAAACTTGGGAATTATGATATTATTTGATATTAGAATCGTGCAATATTTCGTACAGCACTAGTACAAAATAATAGATATTGAGTTCTGTATGGCTAGATGTTCGAAAAGTGATTACAAACAGAGTACATAGATATCGGTATGTAGATTATTAGCATCTGACAACTTTTGGTCGTTACTAAGTTGTGTATTATGAAATTATTTTATGGTGGAATTTTAAAAAATCATTATTTTATTGGCTTATTCTTAGATCTATCTGACATTTTGGGGACGAACCTATTACAGACAGTAGACTACCGAAAACCGTGAATCTGCCAAAACTTGTGCAAATTTTTGCCATGGAATTGTGTACTACGAAATTACTTCATGGTAGACATTTTAAAGCTTGATACTTCATTAGCGTATTCATATACTGATCTTACCATATGTATGAATTTAGAACCGGATAGGGGCCTAACCCATTGCAGACAGTATGATACTGAAAATCATGGATCTGTCAAAATTTAAGCCAATCTTTGGTATGGAATTGCGGACTATGGCACTATTTCATTGTAGAATTTGATTTAATTATGAATATAGCTAGCAATGGTATGATATCATATTGTTTACAGCTGGGAGGAAATTTAGGCTGAATTATACTTTTTAGTTAGATTGCTTTTTAAACAGATGGGTCACAGCGATTCCGAAAAGTAAAGATATGGGTCATATTATATAAAGTCATAATTTTTCATAGTGTATGTAGTGCAAGTTAGGGTAAGTTTTAGTCTGGTCAAACGAAGAGACTGGTGTTGTTCAACCCACTGCCTAATAGTGATAATATATACCTGTAGCATTGTATGTGAAATAATATAGACTGATGTGATTCCACACATAATTGTAATAGAATACTATTGGTACAATATAGACCATGGTGGCTTTCTATTTGTAATGCAATATATACATATATTAATATTTTAGGTACAGCACAGATCGGTGTGATTTCACACACAATCTATTATGTATGATTACTGTATTCTGTGGCTGTAGTAGTAGAAACATCCTACAGCTGCAATCAGTTCTTCTTCACTTTTGCCCAATGTGTCTTGTCCTCAGCCGAAGTCCTTAGCTTCCTCAAGTCCATTTTTGACTTGGCTGTACCAAGTCCTGCTTTCTTGAGGTCACCTCGTAGCACGCTTAGCAGATTTATGCAGTGGCGTCATCTCCTGGCTTTGTATTTGCTGGCTCCGAGTAGGGCGAATTCGAAGGCTGTCTGTGCACATGTCTCTTTTGGCATCCTTAGCACATGGCCAAACATGGACCATCTTTGCTGGGTGACTTTTACAGACATCGGTGACGTATTCCACATCTTGCATAGTGCATCTGTGGAAATTATGCTGTCTGGCCATCGGTGTCCAGTGATGGTGCATAGGTGTTTGCGGTGGCAGGCATCGAATTTGTCTAGAGCTGCCTTCGGAGCTTTTAGATTAAATTGTGTACTACGAAATTACTTCATGGTATACATCTTTTAAACTCAATACTTCATTAACGTATTCATATACATATGTAAACATATGGCTGTCATTTTGACGTCGAAGCTATTACATGCAATATGCCAGGACATATCAACAGCTATTGGAATGTGGTGAATGTGATGAATGTGAACCAACTATCTTACAATCGTGGCATATGTCGATTATATAACTACATACTATGAAATTACTTGGTGGTAGAATCGCGCAATATTCCGTACACCACTATATAGAGTTCTATATGTAAATATGTTTGAAAGCAGAGTGAAAACAGATTATGCAGATATTGGTACTTAAAATAGTAAATTATTGACATCTGATAACTGTTGGACGCAACTAAATTACATACTGCGAGATTACTTTATGGTAGGCTATATTTAAACTCGATATTTTAAAAGTGCATTCATATACCTATCTAAACATATCAGTGGAATACTGGGACAGAATCTATTGCAGACAGTAGCATACTGAAAACCGTGGATCTGACAAATTACTTCGCTGTAGAATATCTTTTTAATTGGCAATATTATGTGTCTGAAATACTGGGGCCGAATATATTACAGACAGTAGGGCACTGAAAAGCATGAATCAGAAACAATTTTCACAAGTTTTCAGTATGGATTAGCATACTATGAAATTACTTCATCTAGAAATCTTTTTATATAGCTAGAATAATCAAACTCAAGTCCATGTGGATGAAAATCTGGGGCCGAGCATAACCTACAGACAATAGGGCAGTGAAGAATGTGAATTGGCTAAAATTCCAGCTACTTCTCAGTATGAAATTGTGTACAACGAATTAGATTACTTCATGGAAAACATTTTTTAACTCAATACTTCATTAGCATATTCAAATACATATCTAACCATATGGGTGGAATTTTTGGACTGAACACATTGCAGGCATTACTAACTTAGCACATTAATACCCTTTCTGTTGATTTCTGTATCTAAACCACCCGCTACAATGTTATTGACAGCCATTTTGACTGGAAATTCAGAACATCAGTTATCTATCCATAGTGCTAAATAATTGCATGCATAGCTCTTTTCCCAGTGGAGGATTAAGGACAATAAATTACTAATGAAAGTCATACATACATTTTTTTTAGCGAATTTTGTCTGCTTTTTCATGCTCTACAATATTATTATACATGTTTTACTTTGAAAATTTACCACACATATCGTGACTAGTAAGATGTGTCCACGATATTAAAATCATTGCCCCGACGCCCTACATGACATAACAATGGAAATGTATGGACTATCTCGAATGTTCAGCCTAGTGTTTTATGCTATAATACATAAGGGAAAAATGAAACAGACACAGTACCTGGTAGTGTCGTCATAGTATATTAAACATTTACTGTCTAAATTTGGTAAAGATTGTTAAAATATTTAGATATTGATAGTCCATTTGTAGGCCAAGAGAAGACTGTTTTTGCATATTTGCCACTGGAATCTGGAATAACTGCCTCGAGAGTCATTCCAGTGGTAAATTATCAAAAACTGTCCCCTCCTGGCATGCAACTTGACATTGCTCACAATCCCTTGCGCAAAATGGCAGCGCCTATAGGCAATGAACCTTTGCAGTTTTAGCTCTTCCCCGCCCACATCTAGCTAAGCTCCATCCACACTTCGCAGTGTTGGGATCTATCGATCCCTTGATGCCATAACTATCAATTTCCTGAAATCTATACAGGTAATCCGTTGAATATTTTGAAACTAATTTAACTGGGTGCTGTTGCTTCTTATGGCAGCAACAGCGCCCAGTCAAATTAGTTTCAAAATATTCAACAGTATATGTATTAAATAGTAGACATGCAATTCTTACAACAACGCATAGTCCATCTTCAATGGACCTTTCCAAGTTTATCAATCGATTATATAACGTCATATGACGTCATAACCAACTAAGTGACATGCATGCTGACATCATAACCATTACGTCATAAATGCTTGTATGCCAGTCTTTAACTCTTAATAGTCAAACATGTTGTAAGAATTGTATGACTTTGCTATTTAATAAACATTCTGTTTAATATTTAGAAACTAATTTGACTGGTTGCTGTTGCTGCCATAAGCAGCAACAGCGCCCAGGCAAATTAGTTTCAAAATATTTATCAGCTTACCTACAATATTTGACCACTCTTGCTAAAATATGTGCTCACTTATTACCAGTGATTCGAACGCTTAGGCTACGTTATACAAAGCTCATAAATAAGTTAATATACCCACAAAACATAAACAGAAATTATGTCTTATTTTGCAAACATGTTATTTTATTTTCTTAGATGTTCTATACCATCGATTCGGCGGTTTTACAGTACAGCTCATACATGTATATAGTTTATTATATTAACAAAGAAAAAGATAAATTCTACCTTATTTTGAAAACGTGTTAATTTATTTTTGAAGTCTTCTATACCAAACGGTGTCAGGTTTCGAGGATACTGAGATATTGAAAACCCCGCTTTATCGTGCTGTTTTCAAAGGCCTAGTTGTTTCACGGCCAGTACAAGAAAGATTTGTGTAGATTATGCTAGCAATAATGCTGAAAGTTGTCTACATGTGTGCAGGAACGGCTTACGGCAGCAGTTTCCATAATGAATAGAAGTTATCATATATTTATATGTGCAGAAATATGTGGAATTTCAGCAATGTATGAGTTAGGCTTTAACACTTTTCTGTAATTCCTAACGCCTCTCCGTATTACCGTATTTCCCCAATTTCTTTTTTTACCGTAGTTTTGTAGTTCCGTATTTTGCATGCTATTTAACCAGAATTTCTATTCAAATTACCAATAAAAGATTTACTTACTTTTGAAGGCTATATACACAGCTAATCGTCTGCGTCAGATGGCAGTCAGTCAGTCAGTCCGCCAGTCAGTCAGTCCGCCAGCCCCCATAGTGAGCGTACGCGAATGAGCGATCCAGCCAATATATATCCTACATCTATGGTTACAATCTCAAAATAAAGACGCGCAAAATCTCTCTCTCTCTCTCTCTCTCTCTCTCTCTCTCTCGTTAGTAACGTTGAGGGTATGGGGTGCCAGAGGGTTAACTTTTAATTTATTAATATTTGAAAATTATTGGTCTGCCATCCATTCCTGTTCCGTACCGCTTGCTTATTTTAGGTTTTGTGCTTGTTTTCAGGCCAAGCCCACCCCGCCATCTTGTCCTGAGTGTCACAAAAAATCGTCAAGGTCGAATTTAAGGACCATGTCTGTTTTCGGTGTTCGATATGTAACATTGATAATAGGTGTAATGTCTGTACAGTGTGGCCCGTTGAGTTTTTAGTCGAGTTCCTTGCCCAGAAGGAATGGCCAGAAGAACTTGGCTGGGTCTGACGTGGGGTCAGGCTGTTCGAAAAGAAATCGAGGAGTATCCGTTTCAGCCCCTGGGGGCGCTCCTCGTCTGCAGTTGGAGGGTTCGGAGATGGCACCCCTGACGTGGTTCTTATATATTCTTGCATAGCGTCCTGCCCGCGCTTGTGTCGTCTCTGATACCGAAGACTGTAGGGCAATCTCTCTCCGTGTCTGATACGGACCTTGTCCTTGGACAGCATTCTGGACTGGTTACTGAGGGGGGCCATCTCGTATGGCTCGCTGGTGGTCCCGTCAGGCTCCGGCCTGGCGGGTACTGCTTCTCTGCGGCCACATTTGGGTGGTCCACTAGAGGTAGCCGGTCCATTGGGCATGGGAGGCATTCTCCATGATGGCTCCTTTGTCTCATCATTCGGTGACGACTTTTTGCGGTCTGAGGATGAGGAGGCCGAAGAGGAGAGGCTGTTGCGGCCTGAGATACCGTGGGTGGAGCACGTGGAGGACGATTCCATCCTGGACAGAACCGCCCTCCATCTGTCTGGCTTGGCGCAAGCCATGACAGCCGCTCCGCCCATGGTTGAGGCCACACCGGTACCGGCCACCCATCCAGTGCTGGTTGGTTTGCCACCAACCGACATGGTGATGGGTGTGGCTGGCCAGGCTTGGTACTCGCCTATCTTGCCTGGTCCAATGGCCATGCACGGGGTGCCGTTGGCTCCCGTGTATGGCCATGGTTCCATAACTGCTACAGGTCCGCACAGTTTTCCCTGCGGGCCTACTCCATTGAACAGTTTGTTTCATAGGGTGGCGGTGGAACCGTGCGGTACCGGGCTTGCTGGCTTTCAAGCAGTGGCTCCTTGCTGGGAGGCCACTGCTGGTAGACCCATGAACACATCAACGGGTGATGTGTTCACGGGGGTGTCGTCCTCGGAGGCGGACTGGTCAGATGCTCTGGCTTAGCTAGCCAGGGTGGACCCGTCCGTGGTCTTGGCCACGACCGAGGAAGACATGCCCCATCCATCGGTTACATCAATTCGGATGGGGTTCTTGCCCGCGGCTTGGATTCAGTCCATTGGACTGGACCCAAAGTTCAAGGAGTTGCTTAGGTCTATTTATTTCAAGCAACTCTTGACCAAGAGCCAGCTTCTTGTGGCCTCTAGGGAGGTGCGGCCAAGGTGCCGTATCTCCAGGGGGTAGTACGAGTGGTATGGTATTGTCCCAACGACCACTGAGGATGACCGTTGGGTTCTTGGTGTCCAGAGTGCAGGAGCGCATGGCCCCCTGCTCAGGCACTTGTGGACAAGAGCCAAGCACACAATGAGGAAGTCCTGTCCCTTTGCGATGAGGGAGTGAGGGCAGCTATGAATGCTGTCAATCACTCCTATCACTTGTTTCAGTCGGTGTGGGCTGAAGCTGGCGAAGGCCACCCTGCGCCACCTGCTGTGCTTTCATGTGTCAACAATGGCCTTGTGCTGTCGATGGACGCATTGGCCAGGGTGCAAGCGTGAGTAACTAAGTCCAGGAGGCAGATGGCCCTTGATCATTTGCATCCGGCTACGGCTGTCAGGGAGCGTTTGCTTGGAATGCCCCTGAACGGTCCTGGCATCTTTGGTGGCCAAGCGCGGGCCATCCTAGAGGACACGGCTAGCATCGCGCAAAGTCGGTTAGTGGATAACCTTCAGCTGGAGCTAGTTCATCAGGCACATGCACTAGGGGCTCTTGCAAAACCGCTAACTCCCCAACCATCCTCTAAGAAGCAAAAGACACACAAGGGCAAGGCGAAAGCCCAGCCAGCTCCTTCTGCTATTGCTGGGCCTTCTCAACCGCCTGCGGCTAAGAAGGCGAGGGAGGTTGTGGAGGCTCCTGCCACCCTAGTGGTGACCCTGATCGCCTGAGAGGCGGAAATGGCAAGGGCAAGGGTAAGTCCTGCAAGGGCAGAAAGAATGGAGTGGATCGTACCTGAGGGTATGGTAGCTCCCTTCATATCCGTCTGGACCGCGCCTGTGCGACAGGAACAATGGTGCCAGTTAGACCACTCAAGCCAAGACCAAAATGGTTCTTTCTCTCCCTCGTTAAGAGGGAAGAGGGTGAAGCAGATCGTGAGCCAGACACCCACATTGTGCATCAATGCGCCTATAGTGGGTGGAAGGCTCATGTGCTTCGCCGAGGCTTGGCAAGGTGTGACGTCAGACAGTTTGATCCTGGGATGGATATCTCAGGGGTATATGCCAAAGTGGGGGGATTTCCCGCCACAAAATCTGTCTTTGGCACCTGTCTGGACTACCGCTCCAAGGGCGACAGATAAGTTAGAAGCCATTCAAAACGAAGTGTCAGGTTTGCTTCTGAATGGAGCAATAACACCAGCAAACCAGAGCACTCCAGGCTGCTATTCAAACATGTTCCTTGTCCCCAAGAGCACCTGGGGTGGGAGGTGGGTGGGGTTGTGGGGTGGGGTGAGACCCGTACTAAATCTCAGGCCATTGAATTGGTTTATCCATACGCCTCGGTTTCAGATGGAAACTCCAAGATCGGTAATGGCAGGATTGAGGAAAGGAATGTGGTGTGTGTCAATCGATCTGAAAGATGCATATTTCCACATTCCAATGAACAGAGGTTGTCAAGGTTTCTGAGATTCGCGTTTCAGAATCAGGTATGGGAGTTTGTAGTCCTCCCATTCGGCCTGTCGACAGCCCCAAGGGGTTTCACCAGAGTGGTCCTAGTGGTGACAGCGTTTCTCAGAAGAGAGAACGTGGCGCTTCATACCTACATAGACGATTGGCTTATCAAGTTAGGAGTGGATACTGCGCTGACTCTGAAATTGCTTTCAGATCTAGGCTGGATAGTCACCAGGGAGAAATCCGAGTTGACGCCAATCAACACTTCGTTTATTTGGGGATGCAATTCGATCTCGAGGAAGGCAGGGTTTACCCATCAGAGCCCAGAATGGTGTCTCTGTTAGCCATCTTCAAGAGTTTTCGATTGGGAAACCACATTCCGTCGAGGAGTTTTCTTCAGATGATGGGCATGCTTGTCGCCATGGAATAGGTAGTCCTGTACGTTGCTCTAATGCGAAGACCTACCCAGTTGTATCTGATGTCTCTGTGGAAGCAGAGCACATAACCCCATTCAAAGCTGGTACCAGCTTTGGAGCCAATAATGTCGCATCTTGTATGGTGGAAGGAGCATCAGAATCTCCTAGTAGGAGTTTCGTTTCATCTACCCCACCCCAGCTGATCATATACATGGATACATCGCTGGAGGGGTAGGGGCCTGCCTGGAAGATCACCAGTTTTCAGGCACATGGACTCTCCAAGAGAGTCAGCTGCATATCAATCTGGAACTGCATTGGAAAACTTTCTTCCAGAAGTCAGGGAGAAGGTGTTATTGATACGGTCGGACAATTTGACAGTATTATCATACATAAATCGCAAAGTATGAAGGTGTGGCACTCGATTTAATGGTGCAGGAATGACTCAGTTGTTTTGAAAGCAGCTCACATTCCTGGGCGATTGAATATTCTGGCGGATGTTTTGTCTCGCAGACAGAGAATTTTACCAACAGAATGGTCTCTCAACCATCCAGTTCTTCAAAGGATCTTCGAGCAATGGGGCAAACCAAACATGGACTTGTTCACCACAAAGGAAAATGCTAAACTAATGACTTATGTCTCGCAGATTCCAGATCCAAATGCCCTAGATACAGACACTCTGGCGATAAGCTGGAGAGGGAGGAAAACTTATGCGTATCCGTCCACCATTCTTCTACCGAAGGTTTTGATGAAGATCAGGTAGGAGCCGTGCCTGGTCCTGCTAATAGCGCCACTTTAGCCCAGCAGGGCGTGGTTCCAGGATCTCCTGGATCTGCTGGTGGACAATCCAGTGCAGCTGGCCGAGATTCCAAACATAATCTCCCAGGCCAAGGGCCGCTTCCTACACGAGCGGCCCGAAATTAACTGCGTGGATGTTATCAAACAACGTTCCACATCAGAAGGCTTTTCTCAACAGGCGAGTTTCATCGCAGGCGCGAGAAGGAGGTCAACCTTCAAGTCATATAACCACACGGTTAGCAAATTTGCAGAGTGGTATGAAGGAAAGGATATTGATCCTTTTCAATCCACTATTCAGCAAATGGCAGACATTCTCTATGAGCTGTTCTTTACAGGACTGGCTCCTGTCACAATTGCTGGATACAAGTCAGCTTTGGCATCAGTTATCTCTTGTTTAGCCAACAGGGGTAGTCCAGAGATGACCCAGTTGAATGTGATTGTGAAGCGAATGAGCAATCTCCAAGACAACCGGTAGTCATTTCATCCTGGAGTCTATCTTTGGTGCTTAATGCACTGGGCAAGCACCCTTTCAAACTTTTGGGTTCGGCTAGTCTAAAGCATCTGCCTCTAAAGGCAGTTTTTCTATTGGCAGCTTCCTCAGCAAGAAGGTGCAGTGAGATCCATGCGCTTTCAGCAGAGAGGGACCGATGTATTGTCTCTGGAGAGGGTCTGCGATTGCTGCCAAGAGCAGAGTTTATGTTAAAGAATCAATCTTTGAAATATCCCAGCAAACAGATCATTAAACCAAAGCTAACTAGGTTTGATCGTGATGCCAGTGCCTGGTGTCCAGTCCGTGCTTTGACCAAGTACAAAAAATGGACGGATTCTCTATGGCCAAATGATAGACATCTGTGGATCTGCATACGAAGCCACATGGCCCCGCATCCATGGATACTATCTCTCGTTGGGTAGTCGAATGCATTCAGTCTACCCACGAGATTGCGACTGGGCACCAGGTGCAATGTGCTAGGGCTCACGATGTTAGAGGAATAACCTCCTCGTCCACCTTATTCAATGGTGTCCCATTAGAGGACATCATGGCCGTTGCACAATGGCACTGTGAGTCCTCTCATGGATTGCTATATTTTCATGGATTACTATATGAGGGACATGTCAGACTCTGCCAATCCACTCGCTTTAGCTGTTTCTAAACAATTGTCTAGTGGCCACACTGCTCATCTCGTTTTGATAGCTTTGAAAAGCAAAAGTAGTAAGAACAGACATGGTCAAGCGAGAGGAATTCAACCGTATGGGACACGTTTGGTCGAAGGTGTGTTGGTAGATGGCTCCACTTCTGGAATCCATAGTTCATGAGGTAATTCAAGTTTGATATTTTTTGTATTATGTTTATATATCATGATCATTCATCTTATATATTCATGCTCATTCCCAGTCTTATGTGTGTAAAGAGCTTTTAACCCTCTTCGCAAATTTGTGTTTTCAGGTGAGATGCATGTTCGTGAGTTCTCTCCCTTTTTTAGGAGAAAGGGGGTGGGGCGGGGGTGGGGGAGGTGGTGTGGTAGTGGTGATGCGAATGTGATTCGGTCCCACAGTCCTTTTTAGGTCTCCGTATGTCAAGGTTAGGTCGAAGTTCTTTCTCCATGGGCAAAAGAGGCTGTGTATGGCTTGCCCCTTCCCACCAGGTTACCGACTAAATCTGGTGTTATCAATGAGTAATGTAATGGTAAGTATTGATCGAAGGAGAATGAAGGAAATTTCAATTTCCCTTTCTCCGAGATCTAACAATACTTACCATTACATTACAGACCCTGCCTCCCAACCCCACGGAGGCATGCCATGGGCTATTCTCTTGTTTGGTAGCTATGCAAACAATATGAGGGCAGGCGGTAAAGTTTTTCTAAATCTAGATTCCTAGAGCCAGCTATCAGGATAGCTGTATTATCAATGAGTAATGTAATGGTAAGTATTGTTAGGTCTCTGAGAAAGGGAAATTGAAATTTCCTTCATTTCAACACTTCAAGATTTCTTCTTCACCGATGCCGTTCATATATATTTATATTTTTTTAAAACAAAGGTTGTCCAGTAAACAAATATCGATGTTAATGGCTCGAAAACTGTCTTGGATACTGCCATTTGCAATTGGGGAAGATCAATTTTTATTGTAATTTTCATAGCTTTTGAACCGAACATCATAGAAAGAAAGATTAACACAATTTTCAACATAATTTTGGTATACGAAAACTATTAAGAACATTATTATTGTGATAGTTTAAATTTTAATGATACTAATCAACCAAATACTTTATATTTCGTAGTGGCGAAAATCTACGGTATTCATAGCTTCGGACATACATCAAACGCTCTCATTCCCCAGATACGCCAACAAGTCATCATAGTCAGTGACTTCTTTATCGTCGTTCGCTTCCCCATACTCAGGTGTCGAGAAGACCACCAGAGGAGGTGGACAGATTGGTCAAGGTGACCACAGAGGTTCAAGCAGGCCACATCCTTCAACCATCCTTGCCCATCATAATGTTTAGGAATCTACTAGAGTGGCATGCGTGACCTTTTTAACGAGGCAGTATGGTGATTGACACGGTCAACATGAGGTGCATGGAATTCATCACAAGGTGGCAGAGAGAATTCCACCTTGGATTTGTTAGTAATTTCCTTATCGTCTCCCACGATCTTTTTCAGCATCAGTGCTCCAATCTCATTTAGTCTGGTCTCACGAGGATATCCATTCATTAAGCAGGTGAATGCCTCCAACTGCGAGTAGAGCTTGGGCTTTACATTCCACTCTGATGACAGCTGATGGAGTTTCTCTAAGTATTTAGATTTTACTGGAGTCTCTGACATTGAACTGCATTTGAAGGCGCTGGTGTAGTCACCACCAGTGAAAACATAGTGCCCCAGCAAAGCATCACTGTAATCACCTACCAACGATCTGTTGACAACAGACTCACCAACCATCTGTCGATGCTTTCCAACACGTGTATCACGGTCTATGGTAAGGTTTATTGTATGTGTATAATAGGGAAGAATGACGAAAATGCCGTCAGTGTCCGGAGAACTGATCACAGCAGACATTAAACCTGCTTTGACCGCATGATTTGAGGTACAGAATGACACATGCTTCGGTCTCCTCCTGTGCTGAATATAGCCTGGGACTCTTGGAGATTTTCACCCTCCATTGGACACAGTCAGTTGGTGAGCTTTGCCCTTCACAATGAGAATAGCATATGAACATGTTTCGGGGC
Organism: Chaetoderma sp. LZ-2023a; assembly: GCA_034401795.1. Lineage (NCBI taxonomy): Eukaryota > Metazoa > Mollusca > Caudofoveata > Chaetodermatida > Chaetodermatidae > Chaetoderma > Chaetoderma sp. LZ-2023a. The sequence goes on from CM067364.1 coordinate 81,499,320, forward strand.
TTGATTCTGCATGGCTGACACACAACACTCTAAGAAGAAGATCGCACAGGTCCTCTTTCTCCCCTCATTTTGAGGGGAATCTTTCACATCGGCGGGTTGCCTCGTGGCAGTACTGTCTACTATAAATCTCAGACACAGTCGTCTCTCAACCTTTCTTGTGTTTTGATGGAGTCATTATCATAAGAATCAGTAGAAAGTAGCAAATTGTTCTTACAGACCATCTGATCCATAATCTTCAGCCAAATGCCACCAACCGTTGGTGGAAAATCCTTCGGAGCATGGATCAGGGCGTTGCCCCCTTGGATGTAGAAGGGATCGACAGGGTATGGAAGTTCATCTATGTAGTCTCAAGAATGAAATGTAGCATTGGGACTTTGTTGGGTTTTAGCAAAGTAACCACCTGGAGTACAGAGAGAATGAGGGACTTGGGTGAGAGTAACACATCAGCTCTCTAAATTTAAGGGGCTCGTCCATCAGCTGTGACTTGACCAACAGTTGAAAAACCATGTTACCATGTTCCTGATACTGCAACAAAAAATAAAAAGATCATTACTAGCTCATCGGACCTGGCATGCCAAGTGATCCAATCATCTGCCCACCCATTCATCATGTGCCAACCTTTGCTGTAAGACATAACTCCTCACTGACCTCAGCTCACTGACCTCGTGCATAACGCCAAGATTCTTCTGGAAATGAGTCATCAGTCATTGCAAGAGTTAGAGCTTATTTGATGCAGGTATGCTGGTAATCATTTGGTATTATACCATATCCTGATGTATAGGTTTTGACCGCTTCGTGATCGCTATATTCGGTGAATCTGCCGGTAGTAATGGTAATGTGTTCGTTGATAGTCTAAGCTGGTATTCACTGAAATGTATCCTGATTTTGTAGATACAGGAAGTTTTTGGTTTAAGTTCTAAATCATTGGGTGCATAGTGTGTTTTGTTTGCACTGCATTTGAATTCTTCATCCATTATCATGATTTCTATTTCCCATCTTTGATTGAGAGGTTGGATTGAAGTGCGTTATTCTATCCAGTTCCTTTGCTAAGCTCCACCCGCACTTCGCCGGTGTTGGGATCGATCGATCAATCGATCCCTGAACTGCATGACTATCACTTTCCAGAATAATTATAATAATAATAATAATAATAATAATAATAATAATAATATTAATAATCAAGTAAGCTGTTGAATATTTAGTTAACAAATGTAACTGTTGCTGCCTATGCTCAGTTAAATTAATTTCAAAATATTCAACAGCATGTTTATTAAATAGGAAAGACATACAATCCTTACAACAACGCTAAGTCCGTCATCAATTAAGTGTTCGTAATGAACTTATCCACGTTATTCATGACGTAATTGTTTATGACGCCATCCTACACGTCACGTAGTTGATTATGACGTCATATGATTGATGTATAAACTCGAAAGATCCATTACCCTGCTATATTTTCTTCAGATAATACAGCGTTATGACCTGGTGCTCATTCAGGAGATAAGAGACAATTCAGGAAATGCCATACAAAAACTGCTTACACATCTAAACAAGTAAGGATAATACTTACATTATTTATATGTCTTGTAACTGATAAACACATACATTAAAATGATCTTGAATTTGAATTTGACAAAACGTAATGAACATATCAGGTAAGGTATTCTCCCATTTAATTGTATTGCTGCCATCAATGACGCAGCCAAGGGAGTGGTTTTTGATGTTAGAACGATCGATCTCCGAAAACTCATGTTACTGAGCCAATACTGGGCCACATTGGCCCGGTATTGGCCTAGTATTGGCCCAGCGACATGTCCTATCAGGGTTGAGGCATGATAATGTGAAGATAAATATGAAGCTATTAACTCATAAATATAAATAGTAACTGTAACAGATTGCTGATATTGTAATGGGCCTAAACGCAAGGAAATGTCTAAATGAAATTTTAGCATCGTCCCGAGTTCTCTTACCAGCCAACAATGAACAGTCTATCTAAATATATATATAATTGTTCAGTGAAGACAGTGTTTTTCTCATTTAAAACACAGGGAGCATCTATATTTCAAACTCGTCCACCCTCCCATCCCAGACCCACCCCATCCCGATTTCCTATTACACTGCTCTTGTTACGCCGGCGGGTAATTCATCCAATGGAATAATCAAATCTGTCGCTCAAGTATTTGACGTTATGATCCTGGTCAAGTGTCCGTATGTCTTTGATGAATTTACAATTTAATTCACATTTTGTTGAATCTTTTGAAAGTCATTTGACTGAGAGCTGTTGCCGTACACAGTTTGCGGAACTTATCTAGAAATGGGCGTGACAGAGCTAGGAATAAATCTCTATTAGTGCTTGTTGTTTCTTCTTTGTAGCCAATCACCAAACAACCCATTTCGAATGTCTCTAAGCGCTCGCTTGGGCCGTACTCGAACAAAGGAACAGTATGCATTTCTATACAGGTGAACTAATAACAACTATATTATAATGAACAGGTTATTGATGATGATAATGGTGATAACAACGGTAATAATGCTAATAATGAATTGCGTTACATTTATGGTGACGTCACAATACACCCGTCATGAGCATTGAAATGCCTGTCAAATATACGAATTCTATGTCTTTCAAGGATTTACTATTTAACATTCAGTTGAATATTTAGGCAGCAACAATTCAAAATCAAATTATTTAAAAACTATTCAACAGTTTACCTACAGTATATTTACCTTGAAATTGAGATTCTGGGAATTCAGATTTCAAGGTACATAGATTGATTCCAACACACGTAAAACCCTGCGCGCGGCTTAACTGGGAATGGGCGGAGCTTGGCTGGGAATGGGCGGGGCTTAGCTGGGAATGGGCGGAGTTTAGCTGGGAATAGGCGGGACTTAGATGGGAATGGGCGGAGCTTAGCTGGACATGGGCGCGGCTTAGCTGGGCATGGGCGGAGCTTAGTTGGGAATGGGCGGATCTTAGCTGGAATGGGTGCGGCATAGCTTGGAATGGGCGGAGCTTAGCTGGAAATGTGTCTGAGTTTAGCTGGGAACTGGCGGAGCTCAGCTGAGAATTGGTAGATGGTAGCTGGGAATGGGTGGAGCTTATCTGGGAATGGGTGGAGCTTATCTGGGCATGGATACCTTTATTGATATCATAAGAATGTTGGTTGCATCTTTATTTGTACCAAAGTAGAACATGTGATAAAATAGGCACATGGACTCGTGAATGCCATCTGCTGTTGTAAATCCACTGTGATACCAAGATAAAAAGTATTCGGAGGATTCCTATTCTTGCGCGCGCTTTTCCATGCCATTTGACTTTACCACTTTCAGCCCAAAATTAAGAGTCTAAGGCCGTGTCTCACTGGAGACTTAACCCGCGTAGCACAACACTGAGGTATGGCGTTATTCCAGATTAACTCTCCAATGAGAACACGGTCCTAGCTATTGGTTGAAGATACACAAATACATCCAGTAGAATTTGAGTAATCGTGCTTGACAGACAGACAGACGAATGTACGGACGGGCGGACGAACGAATGAATATACAGCAAAATGGACAGACAGGCAAACAGACAGACATACAGACAGACATACATACAGGCAGGCAGGCAGGCAGGCAGGCAGGCAGGCAGGCAGGCAGGCAGGCAGGCAGGCGTGCAGGCAGACAGGCAGGCAGGCAGGTAGTCATTTGGACGGGCGGTTGGGCGGGCAGGCAGGCAGCCAGCCAGCCAGCCAGCCAGCCAGCCAGCCAGGCGGACAGACGGACAGGCGGGCTGATAGACAGGCAGTCAGGCAGGCAGGCAGGCAGGCAGGAAACACGCAGTCTTCGGATACATTTCTTTCTTACAGATCCAGTAAGCTGAAGGTGGTGGCCGAGTACCAATATCCTGACCGGTCAGACAAATTTGAACGTGAACCTTACTCCGTTAGATTTTCAGCCAAGGGTACCGGTATGACCTCACATAACATGTAGGCCCCTATTTATCAAGCGGAGGACGCGTGTCGGAGTAGGCTTTAGAATAGCGCAGGAGAGGGGGAGATGGGTAAGGGGAAAGAAGGGGGATAAAGGGTGGGGAAGTGAGGGACTGCTGGGGAGAGAGCGAGAGGGAGAGATGGGTAAGGGGAAGGAGGGGCGGGGGTGTGTGGGGTAAAGGGTGGGCGAAGTGAGGTGTGTTGGAGAGAGAGAGAGAGAGAGAGAGAGAGAGAGAGGGAGGGAGGGAGGGAGGGATGGCGGGCGGGAGGGAGGGGAGGGAGGGAGGGAGGGGAGGGAGGGAGGGTGGGAGGGAGAGAGAGAGAAGGAGGGTAGAGGAGTAGGAGAGAGGGAGGTGGTGGAAGGGAGGGATGGGAGAGGGAGAGAGAGAGAGGGAGGGAGGGAGAGAGAGAGAGAGAGAGCGAGGGAGAGAGAGGGAGAGAGAGAGAGAGCGGTGTGGTGGCCGGAGCAGAGGAATTGAGAAATCGACATAAATCCAGACGCCTGTCTTTGTTAAGGTTGCACTTTCACAGCAAAATGCTTGAAAATAATATCGTGAAATTTAATTATGGGAGTTATGTATACTTAGACTGAGATTAGACTAACAATTCAAACCTCTAAAAGTACGCAATTTTAACACCTTTATTTCTAGACATTGTGGTCATTTAATCAGCATTGATTTTGACACATGACCGAATGCATGTAAGAAGTGTATGGCCATCCATTATGCGGTTCGCTTTAAAGTATGGAGCCCTAACTGCTAACAGAAATACAATATATTACTTATGTACAAGACGGATTAACCCTTTCATGGCGAAGCCGCTCAGAACCGGCATCTGCAGTGGTCTTGGGGAACGCCCATTTGCAGGACAAACGAAGACTTTTGGCTCGGTTATCGAGGCAGTCGTTCTAGTGGTAATTAAAAAAATAGTATTCTCTTGGCCCGCAAAATAATATACCTGAAGACCACTGCAGGGTGGGGGCGTGTGTGGGGAGGTGCCGAGATTTAGGTGGGGGTGATGTGTGTGTGTGTGCGCGTGCGTGCGTGCGCGCGCGTGCGTGCGTGCGCGCGCGCGCGCGTGCGTGCGTGCGTGCGTGCGTGCGTGCGGTTGGCTGGTTTGACCTGACTTTGTCTTGAAAGGGTTAAAAGTCCACTCACTGGCTCACTGTATTATAGTAATTGATAGGATATATTAATGCTCGTTACTCTATCAACATGCCATTGTTTTCCTTCAAATACTAGGTGAGTTCGTTGTTATGGCAATCCATACGTCTCCGTTACGTGCCAAAAATGAGATATCAGCCTTATATAGAGTATTTAAGAAGCTGAAGAAGCGTTGGAAGACTGAGGTATCTCATTCAAACAACATTAACCTCTCTTGTGTCAACAGCGTCTCAAAGCGCTCAAAATTATACCTATATCATGTAACCCTTTAATGGTCAAGCTTTTACAAGATTTACAAAATAGCTTTTCTGTTGTCGTGCAAATAGACATTGCTCAAGACCACTACAGGTGTGGCCGGCTTGACCATGAAAATGGTCAAGAAAATCTATTTTTTTCCTACCTATTGACGATTTACCGGCTGACAGAAGATTATTTTTTGATAATTTACCACTGGAGTGACTGGCTCGGTTACCGAGCCAGTCATTCCGGTGGTACATTTTCAAAAAATCATATTCTCTTGGATGAAAAAATGGACATTCCTCAGGACCACTCCATAGTCCGTTTTTGGCGGTCTTGACCATTAAAGAGTTAAGTTAGCACACGAGGGGTTAAGGGTATTCCCCTCTGTTAGAACGATTGCGGTTATGACTTGAAAGAATTCAGCAAAATAATTGCACAAGAAATCTTTAGAGGCCTCAAGTCACGCCAAGTAAATTTACATGGAAAACTATAGCTAATGTGCAATAATAATTGTGCCTCTCGAAATGAATGTGGGAATATCTATATACTTAGAAGAATGAACAATTTCAGTGAATTTACACGTAATAATTATAATAAGATGTCAAACGTCAAACAGTATATACTTTCTGCTACTAATCGAAAATATAGATAAGGTTAAGTGTAGCTATGGAGTTTATAAACAATGAACGGATGAACCAGTTTTAGGATCATCAGATGGTAGAGTGATGAACAAGCAATGTGCACCAAATAATTTTATCAAAATGAATTCTCTATTCATCTTGGTATCATCTACGTTTTCCGGATTCGGAATTTGATTGATCCGTCATGATATATACTACATCATTATTTGCACAATCACCCTCCACTCATTCTGTTCCAAGAGGAAACCCCCACCCCACCCCCATCCTATTTTGAGCAGCTTGATATAGCTGCAACTAATGTGTGCTTCTGGTTTTAATGACGACAAGTTGTTGGCCCCCTGCTTTGGCAAGTACATTTGCGTCAGCCACTTCCGTTTGACAACCAGTCCAAATCTGCATGATTAATTTTTAACAGAAACTATCCCTTTCTGCTGTGGATAACAAATAAGGTCCTCCTCATTCATCACTCAGTTCCCATGACTTGTGCCCTGTCACATGCTGTACCACATTTGTCGGAAATTGAAACAGGACATTAGAACGCACGCGATTAGCGCACAGAGAGTAACAACCTTAGATAGAAACGGATGAGCCCAGTTTTCGCTATGCCCCGCCCAACTCTAGCTAAGCCCCACCGACGCATTGCCCGTGTTGAATCACAATTATCAGAACTGTATACAGGTAAGCAGTTGAATATTTAAAAAATAATTTGATTGGGTGCTGTTGGGCCCTATTGCAGAAACAGCGCTTTGTTTTAAACATACACTTTATTGTCATTTAACAGCAATTGGATTGAGTCACAAGTCGAACTGGCTTAGATTCGACTCTCCATAAAAGACTAAAATGCGATATGTTATAATTTTACATAATAATTTTACAGTAAAATGCAATTGGATATGTACATATATACATTAACATGATTTATGCTACATATTAAGAATAGTGAGACTAATAATTGAAAATTGAAACTGAAATGTGCGTCAAGTTTATAGATTATATGTCTTTGATAGATTTTAGTAAACATGCTGTTAAATATTTTGAAAATAACCGGACCAGGAGCCATTGCTGCAAAAAGGAGCAACGACACCCAGTCACACTAGCCTTATCATATTCAACACCACTCATGGATAGTTACCTCGAAATGGGATTCTGGGAATTCATGATTCTGGGAATTCATGATTCCGAATCCAACACGTGGAAATGCTGGCTGTCAGTCAGTCAAATAGCGCTCAGTCAGATTAGTTTCGAATTATTCAACAGAATGTTTACTAAATACTAAAAAGACACACAATTCGTCTAACTTGACATACTATTAAACATTTATGACGTTAATAATTGCACCATTCATGACGTAATTGAGTATGACGTCAGCCTGCATATGACGTTGTTGATTATGACGTCATATGATTGATAGATACAATGTATTCATCTAATGCCCGTCACAATGACCAGCGTTGATACATATTCCAGGAGACAGCAATCAGTCTGAGTGAGCAACACTCAATTTGAGTTACTTTATTGACTTGGACAACAGTCACAGCAACCAATTCAAAATTAACAAACCTGCGTATCACTCAGCATCCAAGGCGTATATTCACACACATGTACTTGAAAATAAGTTGTTAAAATTGCATGCTTTTAGAGGCTTAATTTGTATACAGTAATTCAAGGAAACGAAATAAATTTTAATTTAACACGAGTCCCTAATTAATTAATCTTCACCAAAATTACCTTAAGTTATAGCGAATATTATGAAATAATTTGTTTCGTTTCCTTACATCTACGCGCACAATTGAAGCCTGTAAAAGCATGCAATTTTAACAAGATCGGCATCTTGGTGTGAATATGGACATTTAACAGGCATGCCTGTCATAAATAAACTATCATGCGCTAATCATTGTTATTATAACGACTGTAGATGCATATCCTGGCCAGTTCTGTCGATTGTTCACCCACCATCTCTCCCACTTCTCCAATATCCATCTGTCGCAAACTATTTTAAAATGAATATGCAAACGTTGACGAGATAATAATGACATAGATAATGACTGAATAAGTCTACGTATATCAGAAATGCCGTGACCTTCCTCACAATAAGGTCAACATAAATTCGCGAGGTCAGAGGTCACACGCAAAACGAGCTTGGAATAAATGAATTGCTAATTCATATACAGATATCTTGCACTATCTACAAAGCGTAACCGGAGGAGTCTGTCTTATTCTAAATTTTATTTATCAAATTATTTATTTATTTCCGTAGAAAATTTTAATAGCTGGTGATTTGAACGCTGGGTGTGATTATGTGCGGTCCTGGAAAGGGATATCTTTGCACTCAGACAAACAATTCCAATGGCTGATTTCTGATGCACAGGATACTACAGCGACAAGCACGAACTGCCCATACGACAGGTAAGCAGCATATGACACACATCAGTGAGGTCACTGCCATTTTATCACTGGTCACTCGTTTACCCGCACTCTCAACCGAGTGCCTGCTCAGCCACCTTCCCACTCTTACCATGCCAATCCGCATGCCCACCCTTCCCCGTCTGCTTGCTAAACCTTCCCATACTAACCGAGTAACCCACCCATCTCCCCACCAACCGAATTGTCCAACCTGGCCCTACCCACTGATCTGCCCACCAGCTTACACGAACGCATTAAACACTGGAGTGGACGGCGTGCTGGTAACTGACCGGCCCTACTGTATGCGTTTATAAGTCTGAAGCCGCTGCTGATTCACAAATTTGGTGACTACGGTGCGCTAACGTGTGCACTTAGGTGTGGCCGTGGTTCAGTAGTTCTTTCCGTCGGTCAATGCAGCTTGATTGGCGGGTAGATATATGTGTTTATGGCTCGGTTTTACTGTGGCAAATCTCGATCGAGTATCACCGGAAAGTCATGTAAGAGAGCCGATAAATTGTCATCCTGGTACCTGGGTACAAGGACATGGTCTAATTATGACCAGTTGACAACATCCTGGGCTACGGCAGTGTTCACAATAGAGAGTTACCAGGGTGTAACACCGATCCATCGATTAATTTCCTAAGTCGATACATTCGTAGGATTAGTTAATTGGGGGGTAATTGTCGGGTTAACTGATTCGAATGGTTCCTGAAGTAGAGAGGGGACAGCTTCCAGAACTCAAGTATCAATTGGTTATATTTTCAACTATTACGGCTAGTCAAATGAACGGGCATTTTTCGCTTAAGATAATTGTAATACAGCACATGTGGTTTCAGATTAGAGTCGATTTATATTTTCCTGAACAGCAGATGGTAAACAAGAACCAATGCCAAAGGATAGCAAGCCTTATTACCACTATCTAGTCCTTGACCAGTGACAACTCCTTGTGCAATAGACCTTAAGTCATTTTGAACTACTGTTAGGAATACCAGATGCTGGACCAGGGACTAGTGATAACAGAGTTAATATTTCCTTCTGTAATGATGATGATGATGATGATGATGATGATGATGATGATGATGATGATTTTTGGCCGTGTTCTGCAGCTGAAGAATTGAAAACTTCTTTCACCTGTAATCAGTCTTTCGTCATCTGTCCACACTGTGTCTTGTCCAGGATGTAATGTTGGAACATCGACTGAGCACGTAAGTGGAGGCAGACTATAACCCCTGACCTATACATATACTTATATTGTTCACTGCAAACGTTCTTAGCTCCTGTAGGTTCTTTATCGGCTTTAAAGGTCCTGGATTACTATCTTTGAGGTCTGATCACAATTCGCAAAACACTTAGCAAGTTCATGTTCTGGTGTCCTTCGTATGCCTGATACATGTTAGCATGTACGACTGCAAATTCTACTGCTTTTTGGGCAGGCGTGTTTTCTGGAATTCGAAGGCCATTCCCGAAAATAGACCATCGCTGTTACGCTACCCTCACAGATATTGACTCTTTGTTACACAGTTTATAGAGTGCTGTATTATATTGGATTGTGTGGTCAGCGTTGGTTTGTAATGGTTGGTTGCTCGTAGATTCCTACTTTATTAGAAGCACCATCAAATGGTTCACTGATGTTTGCGGTGATATGCATCAAGTTTGTTCACGAGTGCTTTTGGCGCTGCCAACTGTTCCAATTGCATAGCATTATGCAAACACATGTAGCACCACATAGCTGTATCTTGAAATTCAGGGGAACGTTACAGCCAGAATCCCCACCTTCTAAAACGCTATTACACAGCGAGTTCCAATGTCGGTATGTAGAGCTGCAGAAGAGGGAACCCAAAATTCTGTTCTTCCTCCTCTTCACAGTACGTCGATGTTATCCCAGCTGGCACATGACGTTGTTTCAACGTTGAATCCCCGTTGAAATCACGTCATGACATGATTTCAACGTGGATTGAACGTTGAAACAACGTCATGTGCCTGCTGGGATTCATTCATTTCCTTGATGTCGGATATGTATATACGTGATTGAACTCTTGGCATGATTTGCGAAGAGTTTTGCAGCCTTCAGCTTTCCTGCACCTATTGGAAGTAGTGTATCAAGAGGACCCTTCCCCCATCAATAAAATCAACATCATCTGCATACCACACGTCTAGTAGCATGACTGTCATTCAGATTGGAGGGTTTGGTCTTGTGGAGTGTTCTCGAACAGACGAGAGAGCTGTGGCGAGGTAGCAAGTAAAACGCACTGATGATAAACAACCACATTGTGGAGATCCTATTGATGTCACAAACTGTGCAGAAAGCAATGATTTGAAACATACATTTAATTTTGTGTTTACCAATAAGAGTTTCACCAGTTGTAGTTCGTCATCATCGCAGCCAACTTGATGGATAAATTGAATTATCCGTGTGGTCTTGACTGTGTCAAATGCACGTGACATGTCGATTTCCATCTTGTAGGAGTCCAAATGCTTTGATAGCACTACTGAGATCAACATTTGTTGTGACCAGACTGTGGCAGCGCAGCTACGTCCTCTCTTAAAACCACTCTGTCAGTGTCCTGTAAATTTGTCAATCTTATTGCTGTTACGAGGTAATGTCACATTTGATAGAATCTTTTAGATGCTGTTCAAAAGCAATATTGATTTCAGGTTGGAAATAGGTCTGGTGGTTTTTAGGCCTTGGGAGTGCAATGAGTGTACCTTCTCCCATATCATCGATATGGAAGTATTGTTCAAAGGCAGAATTGATGACGTGTGCGATTCGTGTCGAGATGGTATTATCTGCATATAATTATAAGGTGTTCGTTGTTAATGGCGACATGGCCGCATTCATGGCCATTCATTAGAGAGTTAAATCTTTTCTAACTTCTGCTTCTGCATGTGACTTTTGCAGGTGCCATGGCTAGCCAGCATATGTGGTTAGAGGTTCATTTTCCGGGCCAATGAACTTACTTTTGAACCATTCATGAATTGGTTGCACCTTCTCCGGTCAGAGCTGATGACGTGACCATCAGAGTTATGTATAGCAAGTGCTTGTTCTGGAGTGCTGAGCTTTAATGCTTAGCGTTCTCTGGACATTCTTCAACAATCATCGGTAGTCGTGATCTAGTTTACCAGGTCATCTGCCTTTCTTAATAGCGACTTCTTTCAGTCGTTTACTGATTTGGCGCAGGATTGTATTGCCATTCTGTCTTAGTTCAGTTTGGTGTTCAATTCAGACTGCTTTGAGAAATGCGTAGTCGCAATTGTTTCTGTTGTTCAGACAGCGTTGTGACAAGTTGTTCAACAATATAGGAATTCCTTTGGTTGGTATTTCTGGCTACACTGATGTTTTTAGAAGATGATGCCATCACACATTTTAAGACTTTACTTACGGCTTCGTTTGGTTTACAGTTGAGGTCAACCATGTGTATCTACTCAATTATGTCTGGATGGTCGTGTCGTTAGTTAGTTTAAAGAGATCATGGTTGACCTTGGATTTCGATTATAAGTCTTTAGCACATTATCTGCGATGGTATTGGTGGGACTGTACAGCGTGGGGCTTCAAAAGCAAGTCTACATTAACTCCTAGAGATAAGATAAAGACTATAACTCTTTTTACATAAGTAAGGCAGAAGTCATTTCTCACATAGAGGAACAAGAAAGGCGATTTTGAGGATTTTGAAACTGGGAAAGGCACCCATGCCTACCTTGGCTTCAACTGCACACTGTAAGTTACTCATGAAACGGATATCTGGAGATGAAACTGCATTTGAATCGATTGTGCTCGCCCGTGTGACGTCATCTATAAGATTAATACAATGTGCACCAGGAAAATATGTCAGTGGTACATATGATGAGGAATGATGGATTTTCAACATCCTTGACCCTTCTGAAAAATGGAGATGTACAAATATTTCATTGGCCAGCGGAAGAAGACAGCCTCTATCGTGTGCCTTAGTAGGACTCCACTTACTCCAAATGACAGGCAGGACCAGCTGAACAAAGACAACGAGCTGCTAAAATCTCTATCTATAACTACATGCGTGCTACTATTATCATTATGATCTTTCGAGTTATTGTCTATTTTAACTTACATATAGTTTTATACATTTAAATTACAATCGGAATATGTCTATAGAGGATATGAGCACTTAATATACCAGCTATGAACAATCATGTAAGTATGAATGAGTCTTATAATAGGACTGAGACTTTGTGTATATAAACTACATACAAATAGCTTCATATGTACAAAGTTTGGATTTTGCGATATGCCAACATCTATTTTTACCCCACGAAAAATGGGTCACGAGGTGATTTTTGAGCAAATTTGAAGACTGAGTCTTAGAAGACAAATACAACTGTGGGCAGACAAACTACACCCCTGTAACCTTATGCAACAAAGCATCAAACATTTTGACATATGCCCACATTTGCTTTTCCACCGCTGAAAATGTGTCCCGATATGATTTTTTGTGTGCAAATTTGAAGAGGTTTACCTGCAACGATAATAATTTCAGAGCTGTCATAGTAGGTTATCATACAGCGAATATGTTGGACTGAAAGCACAGGAAATATGAAGTGGCTCAGACATGGCTAAGTAGTATTAAAATGAAGATATCCGCGAGATTACTTGTAATAAAAGGCTAAAACTCCAGATTTATTCTTTTAGATAGTTGGGGAATAAATGGTAAAAATCTAAAGACAATATGAGATCGAAGTGCGCGAAGCGTTGGTTGATTTGTCATGGTCTGGCCTGTAATATAGAACGGATTAATGACAGGCCTACAGAGTCACAGTAACATATTTTATATTTATATTCTAGCTACCCCCGGCAGCCCGCCCTTCTCTCCAGTAGCGGATCATTACTGGATGTCCAATTCCGTCACAGACGCATGCGTTATTATGCGCATGACGGAGTTATAATACGTCATTATGATTAAGAAATCAGCTAGAGAGTAACATAATTTATTATGACATCAGATACTTAAGTGACGTAACTGTAGCTGCTTTAGTAACGGTATCCTAACTTTACACACGGCAAAGAGATCAGTTATTGCACTACAAATTTGAGTTGTGAAGAAGCTGTGAAATCACGGTTCACCAAACCATGAACTGAGCTTTGATCTCGGTTCGTGGTTGCTTGTTCATAAATTTCAAAATGGAGGCCTCCGGCTAAATTTTACATCTTATTTGAACTGACAAAATCTCGTCAATATATTAATCGATGTGGTGGTCACGATTTATTTTAATTGGATTTAAAGCATAAATCGAAACGATCAAATTAATTGCAATTTAGAATTATTGTGGTTTCAGAACATTGCCACGAAATCACGATCATCAAACGTCGCCGATTCACATAAATGCCGTTGACGTTGTGTTACGTGGGGATTCGTGGCATGAACCAAGTCAGTAAATTCACTGACCGGTCAGTCTCGTCTCGAAAACGCACCCATATTGGACTTTGAGCTGACCATGGAGCTGGTCCCACGTAACCAACATCTTCGATGCACTTTCTACGCCGGTAAAGTCCCGCTGGGAACTGTCATGGCAACACAGATTGCCCAGTTCAGTGGAGCGTGTATGACAAAATGCAAAAAAAGCACCATGGAGTCATCAGACATGGAATACACCTCTTCACCGGTACATGGTATCGTTACCAGACATGGAACACGCCTCTTCACCAGCGCATGGTGTCGTCACGAGACATGGAACAAGCCTCTTCACCGGTACATGGTGTCATCACCAGAAATGGAACACGCCTCTTCACCAGCGCATAGTATCACCAGGGATGGAATACATATTTTCACCCCTGGATGGCTGACGCAGGCCCTATCTTCGTCACCAACACGGTAGAGGATCTGAGTGTGGCCAGGCCACCAAACATTAATTATGTTGTGCGGGTGGGATGACTATGTATCTTGGTGATATAATAGTACTCGGATAACGCAGGTTACTGAACCACTACTAGACCAATACCAGGGCAATGTGACCCGCTATTGGCAAATGTACCAGCCCAATAACCTGCATTATCTAGCCAGAGTGTTCATATTGTGATCTTCTTTCAGGTTGATCGTCCATGATGCATTGTTTTCGTCCGTGCTGCGGGGCAGTGCTAGAGTGCTACGGTTTGATGATTTGCTAGGATTGAGCACCGCTGAAGCCCTATTAGTCAGTGATCACTACCCAGTACAACTGCGGTTCAAAGCTAAACGTACGTCCATCATATGACAGTCCATCTACATGTTCATCTGTTGGAGACGCAACAACCGCGGCGACGATGGCGGCGGTGGTGGTAGCGGTTGCGATAGTGATAGTGATAGTAGTAGTAGTAGTAGTAGTAGTAGTAGTAGTACTAGTAGTAGTAGTAGTAGTAGTAGTAGTAGTCGTAGTAGTAGTAGTAGTAATAGTAGTAGTAGTAGCAGCAGCAGCAAGAGTAGTAGTAGCAGCAGCAAGAGTAGTAGTAGTAGTAGTAGTAGTAGTAGTAGTAGTAGTAGTAGTAGTAGTGGTTGTAGCTGCAGCAGCAGCAGCAACAACAACAACAACAACAACAACAACAACAGCAAGCAAAACAACAACACCAGCAGCATCAGGAGCAGCAGCATCAGAAGCGGGTAGTAGTAGTAGAAGCAGCAGCAGCAGCCGAAGCAGTAGTAGCACTATTATCCGTATCATCATCATCAGCAGCAGCAGCAACAACAGCAGCAGCATCAGCAGCAGCAACAGCAGCGGCGGCGGCGGCGGCGGCGGCGACGACGACGACGACGACGCCGATAACGGCGCCAGCGACAGTGGCAGTGGCGGCCTTGGCTGGCGGAAGTGACGGCGGCGGCATAGTAGTAGCTATTAGTGTTTAGTGCAGTAGTTTTCTTAAAATGTTAGTGATATTTACTAGTATTCTGAGCTGTGTATTATTTCAGAAGCCGCTATTATGGCCAGCCCTGGCGTGTCAGATGTGTCTAGATCCGCGACGATGGTGAGGAATGACATCAGGAAAACCTTCACGCTTGTCTTTTTCGCCGTCATCATGTTCAGAACGTAACTTAGGAGGGAGAAGAGGAAAGGGGGTGGGTGTGGATGAGGAGGATGGCGAGTAGGAGGGAGAAGGAGGGAGGATGAGGAGGACGAAGGGAATTGGAGGATGGGGAAGAGAAGTGGTGGAGGAGGGGATGGGGTGTGCGTGGTTCTGTGGGGGCTATCAGCAACAACTAGTGCTATTAAAGATGCCAATGATAATACCAATGACGATGATGACGATCACGATTATTATGTATTTATCTCTATATTTTCTATATAAATGATAGCTTTATTACAATTGCGTGCACTTTATAATTTTAAGATATTTTTTATATTTATTTACAAGTAAATTGTTATTATAATAAAAAATTGTCCGTTAAACGTATGCATTCGAGTTCATTCAATGTACCAATGTGATATACAGTCACATCTGGCTATATCAGACACTGTCATGCCACCAACATACTTACTAACGGAACCCTGGAAGTTACTGTGACAGGTCTGGGCCCAAACTGGACCGTATTGGCCTAGTATTGGTCAAGTACTGGCCCAGTAACCTGCATTATCAGCCAGATGCTCACCTAATATAACTGAATAACTGCTGTAAATATCTCCTGGTAACCAAGAACTGTGGTTCCCTAAGGCAGATGATCTTATGACTAACAGTGCTAAAGGACACTTTGCGCCCCCGCCACCCCACCCACACGCAAGTGTTTAATGAAAACTGGGATTTCAAAGGCTTCTGCTTTTGATTAAATACCTTTAAAACTAACCTTTCTCTAATGGGTGGGGGTGGGGTGGGGGTGGTATTTGGTAAGTGTTTTTCAGTGTTTTCCAAGCTTTTCAGGGGTTTTCTTCAGTTTCCACTCTCATCAGTGAATACAGAACAAGCCCTCTTAGAGCAACTAGACATCGTAAAGCTTTCAGGGGGGCCTATGTATCCTTTTGTCCCCCTTAATACCAAGTACACGTATACCAGTCTTGCCATTTTAGCCATGTTTGACTGACTGGTTCCAATGTAGCCTACAGACACTTAACAATTTTAATAAAAAAAGCTGCGGTTGTTGTTGGACATACTCCTAGAATTTATTTACAAAATATACACGCCATCCACTGAATCTGGTCTCAATATTATATTGCTGAAATAAACCCAGCAAATTTTTATTTTATCATATATGTATAGATACAATTGCCATTAAAGACACATGTTTGCTTTGCCCTGGTCGTCTGTAGTAAGAAAATAGACATGTACCGAGGATGTAAGACAGTCGTCTTTATTTAACTTTGAAAGCCAAAGACCAAATATACCTAGCAAACATTTATATACAGTAAGATATATTCTTAGTCCGGGAGACAAACGTCCTTAGATGTTCATAATAAAATCACTGTCTTACATAGTTACAAGTAGGACTCCTTTTCTTGTTTCTTGGTTTTGTTTGCTTGATATACCCTGCCCAATGCGTATCCAATCAGATTACTCAGCTCATCCACAGTCTGATGACACAGACTATTTAGATCATTGAACAATGGGTAGATCAGATCTACCACTCAAGTATATAACGCCATACTTAGATACGTCACATGTCGGCTGACGTCATAATCAAAACGCGTAATGAATGACGTATCTAGGTCCATCATGCACATAGTCTGGATCATGTACCGTGTGGAAGAATTGTATGGCTGAATAGTCTGGAACATGTACCGTGTGGACGAATTGTATGTCTTTAATATTATTATGCTCACCTGTATAGTTATTAATCTGCGATGCAATCACAGATCATTAAAATCACTCTTTCTTCTTCTTTCTTTCTTTCTTTTCTTTCTTTCTTTCTTTCTTTCTTTCTTTCTTATTCTTCGTCAAAAACTTTGCATCGCATCTCCTCCTACAAATTTTCTTGGACCAACTCCAAACGTGGTCCAGTTCTGCTACCCAGTCTGGAATCGTGTCCTTATGCATTCTTTCGGATTCGCCCAAGAGGTTTTGATTTTTTTCGGATTCGTCCAAGGGGTTTTGATTTTTTTCGGATTCGCCGAAGGGTTTTCGAGCTACTAACTTTTCTGCTAGCAAAAAGTCCTATAGGAATTGTATAATGATTTTGAGTATTGGTTTTTAAACTGCTACTACACCTCGGGTGGAATTCAATAAGGCGGTTTAGCGAGACCTGGTTTAGAGAGCTAAACCTGCTTTAGCTATTACTAGGTTTGAATGTGCATTTAGACTGGAATAAAATACTTGACCAATAAAAAAGAATTTAGCACACATATTACCTTTCTAAATATATGTACATTTAAATCGATTCTGTGAAAGCTATAAGATAATCTTCTGAGAATATCAAAATTTAAACCAGCTAACACACCAGCTAATACACATGATAGCAAGCAAACCCGATTTCAAGAAGCTCGTTTATATAATTAAGCTAGAAACAAGCCATCACAATTTAAACATGGGGGTAGGGTAGTTTAACTCCCATTGCCATGTGTAAAATCAGCACTTTTATAACTCGTTAGCTAACAAAACAGAAAGCCCGCTGATTATTCTGAGAAAAATTGGACAACCCTGTTGCTGCCTTGGTCAGAAATGACTATCAATAAAGTTGCTCGAAATATTTTCAGCTAGTCTTGCAACATTGACTGCCCTGCTGATTATTTTGAGAATTATTTGATTGAAAGTTGTTGCGTCAATGATGTTCAGAAAAAAATGATAATCAAATCGTTACCTAGTGACAATTGTATTATAAACACCAATTTGACTGAAAGTTGTTGCTGCAGTTTTCAGTAAGCATAAATATATTTGTTGTCACTTGCACCATAGCAAATACACAACTGGTATTGAACTATGCTAGGCACTTACTATGCGTTCACCTTGGAAGTCAGCATAAGAATGACTAGCATTAGCATTATGAGAATGGTTTTATACGAACAATTGCGCACCGCAAAGGAGAACAGAGTCTGAAATAATGGCGCTAGTAAATATCTATCTAAAATGGCGGCTACAGCTCTAGTTAGTTAAAGTGCCCATAAAGCAACAAATAGTCCTAAATTTAGCTAAGATATGCATCATTTAGTATTAGATGAGAACTTTAATGCCACCGAACATTCATGCTGTCTGTCTGTCTGTCTGTCTGTCTGTCTGTCTGTCTCTCTGTCTGTCTGTCTGTCTGTCTGTCTGTCTGTCTGTCGGTCGGTCGGTCCGTCGGTCGGTCGGTCGGTCGGCCAGTCAGTCAGTTGGCCACTCAGACATATTTCGGGAATCCTAGGAGGTAGAATCACCAAATTTGGCATATACATTCATATTATGAGTGGATAGAAAATCTTATTTTGCGTCAAAGGGTAAAACATCGATGTCACAGGGTCGCTTAGTGCATACCAGAATACACATTTTCTTTAATAACTCTGCAATACAAAAATGTAGAATCGCCAAATCGATAACATACATTCATAATATGGTTGGCTAGAAGTAAAATTTGTGATCAAAATTTCAAATATCTAGATCACCGGATCATTAAGTGCATCCAGAAATAAACATTTTTCTATAAATCGGGAAAGTAAGTAGGTAGAATCACCAAATTTGGTACATTTATTTATATTATAGGTGGCTAGAAGTTCTATGAGTTTCAGAACAAAGCAGCAAATATCTATGTCATGGGGTCACAAAGTGCATAATGGAAGACACATTTGCGCTATAATTGATTATTGCCTTGAGTTTGAGGTCAAGGGATTAACTATCTATGCCAGGGGGTCACTAAGTACAGTGTCAAGACAGAGCACAAAGGCGTGAGTCAAGTAGTATATAAAATGGCAATCTGGACCACACCATTCCTGGGAGGGCAGTGGGGGGGGGGGAAGTCTCACCCATCAGCAGCCAAACAAGAAATCAGACCAGACCAGCCCCAGGGTATGTAGCAACTCCCAACCATAACATGCGTGGGCGAGATACAGCACACAGACCACAGGCGGCCTACACCGCTTCGAGTCGCCCCCCCCGCATGCCGGCCCCACCGCGCACCCCTAAAATGATAGTTCTGCACCAACATTACCCCATCAGAGACCACACCTATAGCCTATGGGCCACCACTATGGACCACACTTCTGGATCACACCTATAGACCACACGTCTCTGGATCACACCTCGTAAATGTACCACGGCTATGGACCACGCCAATGGAGCACGTCTCTGGACTACACCGCTGAACACGCCTCTGGACCACACCTATGGACCACGCCAATGGACCACGCCTCTGGACCATGCCTCCCTATGATTTGGTGGAGTAAATCTCACCTACCAGCTGGGCTACAGGCTCCGCCTTTAGTTCTGGACTCCATTTAGAGAGTGGTAGATGACTGTTGCCATGTATATCCACGAAAACTCTAGCCAATAATCAACTCAAATTGGTTATCCAGAGGGAGACGAGAGTTACGACGAGGACTACAGGGCTGCACAGCTCGACTATGTGACATCAGTAAATCAGACGAGAACGGAGGTCATATTAGTGGCGGCTGTTGGCAGGAATCGTGCTCTGCATGCGCTCACACTGAATACCAACAGTGTGTGACACAGTACTCTATCGAGTGTATTCTAGGTCATGTTTGCAGCTGATGCACCGGATTCGGTTACCACGTGTTTGTTTGTATTACTTGTTTTTGGTGGAGTGACAGAATCCAAAAATGTGACGGTAGCAGACAAAGTTTAGTACGGGAATCTATGGGATCTTTTAAGCATTGAATCTTATGGGAAATACATTTGTGGCTTATTTTCTGATTCGTCAATGTAATATTTGTAAACTTTGGGAGATTGTTGTTTTAGCAATATGTTTCAAGCTTGTGAAAATCGTTTTAGATTGCCTATATGTTGCAGCGTTACCTCCCTTATTTATTTGGAGTAGGCGTAGTGATTACCATGAGCAAAATTGAAAAAGGAAAATAATTTGTTTATTTATTTATACATTTGGACACACCTGTGAGGGTGGACACCTTCGGATATAAGCTACCAGTCGGATATAAATTAGGTCAGTTTGCTATAGTAATAAGAAAGCTTTGACAAAAGTGATATCTGGTTAAATTACTATTGGTTCCAATGTAAAAATATACTTTTGGCCTATGTTCTCCAGAAATTAGGCCAAACTGACCTAGTCTATATACATCTGGTAGCCTGTGTTCAGATTTGCTCACCCACCATGTTTCCTGCAAATATATCAAGCCTTAATATCTTCCGATCCAATCATGTTCAAAATATTCAACAGCATGTTTTATTTTGCTTTGGGAACGTGTTAAGTTATTTCTGAGCTTTACTGTACAGATCAAGCTGTTTCCATCTTACCTGCAGTTCAGAGAATCGTATTACAATTATTGCTTTCTTATCGATATAGGCGATATAGGCGCATACCAAAGACACATATTAGCATTGTCTGAGGGTTCATACTTGCGTGCAATATTAATAAGAACACGATGTGTTTGAAATACACGTAATTTAAGCACTATTAAACATTAAAACTGTTTGTACTAAGTGAATAACAGTAATCTCTGAACCTTGGGAAATGAAACATGTTACAAAATCCAACAACACGTCGTACGAGTTTAGTATGGAGCATCCACATCTACCGTTATATCTCAGCACGCATAGTGACATGTCGAATGTACTTATTTACGAACTAGCCGTGGCCTGGATGGTAACGGGTATGGTGTTTAACGGACTACTTCTAATTTATTATCTAATTGCTGCCAAGAAGTACAGGTCACCCGTGTTTATGCTTATGTTATTCCTGGCAAACACTGATTTTGTTGTTTGTTTATCTATGCTTGCTTGGCCAGATTTGTTTGGCCTATCTACGTTCTACACAGGAACACATTGCACTTTGCAAAATTGTCTTCTATATGCATGTTTCATCAGCTTCGGCTGGTCCGTATTATTAGCTCACCTGGCCTGAAAGGCCAAATGAGCTTATGTCGTGGCGACCGTCCGTCGTGTGCCCGCCGTCCATCGTCTGTCCAACCGTCATCTTTTCCTTTGAACGACTTCTTCTCAAGAACTGCTGGGCCGATTTCAATTGTATATGGCAGGAAGCATCCTTAGGGCATAGACAGCTTGGATTTTGGCCGATTTATAGAAACGTCTTTAAAAATATTCTTCTCCGAAACCGCTTGAGGGATTGAAGGAAACCTCATGAAATATGATCTAGGGCAGGAGCTCAACCAAGTTTGTTTAAGGGAGCTTGATTGATCAAATGGTTCGGCGGCCATCTGGGTTGACCGAGTTTTAGCTGAACCGCTGAAGGAATCTGGCATAAATTTGGCAGACCTGATTAGGGATTTAGGGCCAGTAAACTTTGTTCAAGAGATGTTGACCCGTCAAAAATCAAAATATAGCATGTTTGGCGGCCATATTGGATTTTTCTATTTGATGGATTATGAGGCCGAAATTGGTTTTATATAGGTTTTTAGGTATTCTGATCTCAAATTTGCAGTTTTTCGAAACTGTCGGATAAAAGGTTTGGCGGCCATCTTGCCTAAAGCAATGATAAATGTAAAATGTCTGCTCGAGAACTTCTGGACCGATTTCAATTATATTTGGCATGAAGCACCCTTAAGGCATAGAGATTCAGATTGGTTCAAACAAACTGGATCGGCCAATTTGGCCGGCGACCATCTTAGATTTTGGTCGATTTTTAAAAATGGCTTTAAAAATCGTCTTCTCCAAAAGCGTTTAAGGGATCGATTCAGAACTCACGAAATATGATCTAGGGCAAGAGCTGAACGAAGTTTATTCACGGGAACTTGATTGACTGAATGGTTCAGCGGCCATCTTGGATGACCTACTTTTCGCAAAAACGACTTCTTCCCCAGAACCGCTGAAGTGATCAAGTCGAAATTTGTGATATATGATTAGGGACTAAGGGCCATTAGTGTTTGTTCAAAAGAAGTTGTTCCTTCAAAAAACATGGCCGCGAAGGACCAATCAAAATATAGCGTGTTAGGCGGCCATATTGGATCTTTTTATTTGATGGATTTTTTAGGCCGAAATTCGTTTTATATAGGTTTTTGGGCATTCTGATATGTGAAATTTTGAGGGATCGATTCAGAACTCACGAAATATGATCTAGGGCAAGAGCTGAACTAGGCCTGGCCATTAGAGAACATAGCATACAAGATAATACCAGTCAATTCAACACGGCTAGGCCTGGCGATTAGAGAACGTAGCCTACAAGATAATACCAGTCAATTTAACCCGACTAGACCTGGCGATTACATAGCTTACAAGATAATACCATTCAATTCAACCCGACTAAGCCAGGCGATTAGAGAACATAGCATACAGGATAATACCAGTCAATCCAACGCGGCTAGGCCTGGTGATTACATAGCTTACAAGAAAATACCAGTCAATTCAACACTGCTAGGCCTTGCGATTAGAGAACATAGCATACAAGATAATACCAGTCAATTCAACCCGATTACGCCAGGCGATTACATAGCTTACAAGATAATACCATTCAATTCAACCCGACTAAGCTAGGCGATTAGATAACATGGCATACAAGATAATACCAGTCAAGTCAACACGGCTAAGCCTGGCGATTAGAGAACATAACATACAAGATAATACCCGTCAATTCAACACGGCTAGGCCTGGTGATTACATAGCTTACAGGAAAATACCAGCCAATTCAACACGGCTAGGCCTGGCGATTAGAGAACATAGCTTACAAGATAATACCAGTCAATTCAACCCGACTAAGCCAGGCGATTAGAGAATATAGCATACAAGATAATACCAGTCAATTTAACCCGACTAAGCCAGGCGATTAGAGAACATAGCATACAAGATAATACCCGTCAATTCAACATGGCTAGGCCTGGTGATTACATAGCTTACAAGAAAATACCAGCCAATTTAACATGGCTAGGCCTGGCGATTAGAGAACATAGCATACAAGATAATACCCGTCAATTCAACACGGCTAGGCCTGGCGATTACATAGCTTACAAGAAAATACCAGCCAATTCAACCCGACTAAGCCAAGTGATTAGAGAACATAGCATACACGATAATACCCGTCAATTCAACACGGCTAGGCCTGGTGATTACATAGCTTACTAGAAAATACCAGCCAATTCAACACGGCTAGGCCTGGCGATTTGAGAACATAGCTTACAAGGTAATACCAGTCACTTCAATACGGCTATGTCTGGCGATTAAAAAATATTGTATACATGATAATACCAGTCAATTCAACACAGCTAAGCCTGGCGATTAGAAAACACATCATACGAGATAATACCAGCCAATTCAACCCGGCTAAGCCAGGCGATTAGAGAATATAGCATACAAGATAATACCCGTCAATTCAACTCGGCTAGGCCTGGTGATTACATAGCTTACAAGAAAATACCAGCCAATTCAACATGGCTAGGCCTGGCGATTACATAGCTTACAAGAAAATACCAGCCAATTCAACACGGCTAGCCCTGGCGATTAGAGAACATATCTTACAAGATAATACCAGTCAATTTAACACGACTAGACCTGGCGATTACATAGCTTACAGGAAAATACCAGCCAATTCAACACGGCTAGGCCTGGCGATTAGAGAACATAGCTTACAAGATAATACCAGTCAATTCAACCCGACTAAGCCAGGCGATTAGAGAATATAGCATACACGATAATACCCATCAATTCAACACGGCTAGGCCTGGCGATTACATAGCTTACAAGAAAATACCAGCCAATTCAACACGGCTAGCCCTGGCGATTAGAGAACATATCTTACAAGATAATACCAGTCAATTTAACACGACTAGACCTGGCGATTACATAGCTTACAAGATAATACCATTCAATTCAACCCGACTAAGCCAGGCGATTAGAGAACATAGCATACAGGATAATGCCAGTCAATCCAACGCGGCTAGGCCTGGTGATTACATAGCTTACAAGAAAATACCAGCCAATTCAACATGGCTGGGCCTGGTGATTACATAGCTTACAAGATAATACCAGTCAATTCAACCCGACTAAGCCTTGCGATTAGAGAACATAGCATACAGGATACTACCAGTCAATTCAACACGGCTAGGCCTTGCGATTAGAGAACATAGCATACAAGATAATACCAGTCAATTCAACCCGACTAAGCCAGGCGATTACATAGCTTACAAGATAATACCATTCAATTCAACCCGACTAAGCTAGGCGATTAGATAACATGGCATACAAGATAATACCCATCAATTCAACACGGCTAGGCCTTGCGATTAGAGAACATAGCATACAAGATAATTCCAGTCAATTCAACCCGACTTAGCCAGGCGATTACATAGCTTACAAAAAAATACCATTCAATTCAACCCGACTAAGCCAGGCGATTATATAACATGGCATACAAGATAATACCAGTCAAGTCAACACGGCTAAGCCTGGCGATTAGAGAACATAGCATCCAGGATAATACCCGTCAATTCAACACAGCTAGGCCTGGTGATTACATAGCTTACAAGAAAATACCAGCCAATTCAACACGGCTAGGCCTGGCGATTAGAGAACATAGCTTACAAGATAATACCAGTCAATTTAACCCGACTAAGCCAGGCGATTAGAGAACATAGCATACAAGATAATACCCGTCAATTCAACATGGCTAGGCCTGATGATTACGTAGCTTACAAGAAAATACCAGCCAATTCAACACGGCTAGGCCTGGCGATTAGAGAACATAGCATACAAGATAATACCAGCCAATTCAACCCGACTAAGCCAAGTGATTAGAGAACATAGCATACACGATAATATCCGTCAATTCAACACGGCTAGGCCTGGTGATTACATAGCTTACTAGAAATACCAGCCAATTCAACACGGCTAGGCCTGGCGATTGGAGATCATAGCTTACAAGGTAATACCAGTCACTTCAATACGCTAAGTCTGGCGATTAAAAAATATTGTATACAGGATAATACCAGTCAATTTAACACAGCTAAGCCTGGCGATTAGAAAACACATCATACGAGATAATACCAGTCGATTCAACCCGGCTAAGCCAGGCGATTAGAGAATATAGCATACAAGATAATACCTGTCAATTCAACACGGCTAGGCCTGGTGATTACATAGCTTACAAGAAAATACCAGCCAATTCAACATGGCTAGGCCTGGCGATTAGAGAACATAGCAAACAGGATAAAACCAGTCAATTCAATACGGCTAGGCCTTGCTATTACATAGCTTACAAGAAAATACCAGCCAATTCAACACGGCTAGGCCTGGCGATTAGAGAACATAGCTTACAAGATAATACCAGTCAATTCAACCCGACTAAGCCAGGCGATTAGAGAATATAGCATACAAGATAATACCCGTCAATTTAACATGGCTAGGCCTGGTGATTACATAGCTTACAAGAAAATACCAGCCAATTCAACATGGCTAGGCCTGGCGATTAGAGAACATAGCAAACAAGATAATACCAGTCAATTCAACACGGCTAGCCCTGGCGATTACATAGCTTACAAGAAAATACCAGCCAATTCAACACGGCTAGGCCTGGCGATTAGAGAACATAGCTTACAAGATGATACCAGTCAATTCAACCCGACTACGCCAGGCGATTAGAGAATATAGCATACAAGATAATACCCGTCAATTCAACACGGCTAGGCCTGGTGATTACATAGCTTACAAGAAAATACCAGCCAATTCAACACGGCTAGGCCTTGCGATTAGAGAACATAACATACAAGATAATACCGGTCAATTCAACCCGACTAAGCCATGCGATTAGAGAATATAGTATACAAGATAATACCAGTCAATTTAACCCGACTAAGCCAGGCGATTAGAGAACATAGCATACAAGATAATACCCGTCAATTCAACACGGCTAGGCCTGGCGATTACATAGCTTACAAGAAAATACCAGCCAATTCAACCCGACTAAGCCAAGTGATTAGAGAACATAGCATACACGATAATACCCGTCAATTCAACACGGCTAGGCCTGGTGATTACATAGCTTACTAGAAAATACCAGCCAATTCAACACGGCTAGGCCTGGCGATTGGAGAACATAGCTTACAAGGTAATACCAGTCACTTCAATACGGCTAAGTCTGGCGATTAAAAAATATTGTATACAGGATAATACCAGTCTATTCAACACAGCTAAACCTGGCGATTAGAGAATATAGCATACAAGATAATACCCGTCAATTCAACACGGCTAGGCCTGGTGATTACATAGCTTACAAGAAAATACCAGCCAATTCAACATGGTTAGGCCTGGCGATTAGAGAACATAGCAAACAAGATAATACCAGTCAATTCAACACGGCTAGGCCTGGCGATTACATAGCTTACAAGAAAATACCAGCCAATTCAACCCGACTAGCTAAGCCTGACGATTAGAAAACACATCATACGAGATAATACCAGTCAATTCAACCCGGCTAAGACTGGCGATTAGAAAACACATCATACAAGATAATACCAGTCAATTCAACACAGCTAAACCTGGCGATTAGAGAACATATCATGCAAGATACCCATCTGGGTATATATATATGGGTAGTCAGACAGAACCGTTCATGGACAGGTGATAAAATATTATTCACTATTTTATATCGATGTGACAGTCAGTGGAACCGTTTTACTGAGAACTTTGATGAGATAAATGAGTGAACTAAACCTTATGATACTGATGTTATACCCGCTTGGTCCCTTTGGGGAACGTGGGCTGGCGATTCTGATTCCAAGCTATGGATTAGCAGGAAGGACTTGAACTGATATAACAAAAATGGCCCAAGCAAGTGTGGAAAGTTATGCTCCTCAAGTGTTAATTAGGATACTGCATGGACACTGACAGTTTGGATTACATTCTAACAGTTAACATACACTATTTAAAATATCAATGGACCTTTCCACGTTTATCCATCGATCATATGACGTCATATGACGACATAACCAACTAAGTGACGTGTCTGCTGATGTCATAATCATACATCATGAATGATTCTATTTGGTCCGTATTTAACTCTTAATAGTTCGACACATTGTACGAAGTGTATGTCTCTACTATTTAATAAACATGATGTTGAAGATTTTCAAACTAAATTGACTGGACGTTGCTGCGGCCATATCCAGCATACAAGATAATACCAGTCAATTTAACCCGACTAAGCCAGGCGATTAGAGAACATAGCATACAAGATAATACCCGTCAATTCAACACGGCTAGGCCTGGCGATTACATAGCTTACAAGAAAATACCAGCCAATTCAACCCGACTAAGCCAAGTGATTAGAGAACATAGCATACACGATAATACCCGTCAATTCAACACGGCTAGGCCTGGTGATTACATAGCTTACTAGAAAATACCAGCCAATTCAACACGGCTAGGCCTGGCGATTGGAGAACATAGCTTACAAGGTAATACCAGTCACTTCAATACGGCTAAGTCTGGCGATTAAAAAATATTGTATACAGGATAATACCAGTCAATTCAACACAGCTAAGCCTGGCGAT
Source organism: Chaetoderma sp. LZ-2023a (assembly GCA_034401795.1). Lineage (NCBI taxonomy): Eukaryota > Metazoa > Mollusca > Caudofoveata > Chaetodermatida > Chaetodermatidae > Chaetoderma > Chaetoderma sp. LZ-2023a. The sequence continues at coordinate 81,527,259 of CM067364.1, forward strand.
TAGAAAACACATCATACGAGATAATACCAGTCAATTCAACCCGGCTAAGCCAGGCGATTAGAGAATATAGCATACAAGATAATACCCGTCAATTCAACATGGCTAGGCCTGGTGATTACATAGCTTACAAGAAAATACCAGCCAATTCAACATGGCTAGGCCTGGCGATTAGAGAACATAGCAAACAAGATAATACCAGTCAATTCAACACGGCTAGCCCTGGCGATTACATAGCTTACAAGAAAATACCAGCCAATTCAACACGGCTAGGCCTGGTGATTAGAGAACATAGCTTACAAGATAATACCAGTCAATTTAACCCGACTAAGCCAGGCGATTAGAGAATATAGCATACAAGATAATACCCGTCAATTCAACACGGCTAGGCCTGGCGATTACATAGCTTACAAGAAAATACCAGCCAATTCAACCCGACTAAGCCAAGTGATTAGAGAACATAGCATACACGATAATACCCGTCAATTCAACACGGCTAGGCCTGGTGATTACATAGCTTACTAGAAAATACCAGCCAATTCAACACGGCTAGGCCTGGCGATTGGAGAACATAGCTTACAAGGTAATACCAGTCACTTCAATACGGCTAAGTCTGGCGATTAAAAAATATTGTATACAGGATAATACCAGTCTATTCAACACAGCTAAACCTGGCGATTAGAGAATATAGCATACAAGATAATACCCGTCAATTCAACACGGCTAGGCCTGGTGATTACATAGCTTACAAGAAAATACCAGCCAATTCAACATGGTTAGGCCTGGCGATTAGAGAACATAGCAAACAAGATAATACCAGTCAATTCAACACGGCTAGGCCTGGCGATTACATAGCTTACAAGAAAATACCAGCCAATTCAACCCGACTAGCTAAGCCTGACGATTAGAAAACACATCATACGAGATAATACCAGTCAATTCAACCCGGCTAAGACTGGCGATTAGAAAACACATCATACAAGATAATACCAGTCAATTCAACACAGCTAAACCTGGCGATTAGAGAACATATCATGCAAGATACCCATCTGGGTATATATATATGGGTAGTCAGACAGAACCGTTCATGGACAGGTGATAAAATATTATTCACTATTTTATATCGATGTGACAGTCAGTGGAACCGTTTTACTGAGAACTTTGATGAGATAAATGAGTGAACTAAACCTTATGATACTGATGTTATACCCGCTTGGTCCCTTTGGGGAACGTGGGCTGGCGATTCTGATTCCAAGCTATGGATTAGCAGGAAGGACTTGAACTGATATAACAAAAATGGCCCAAGCAAGTGTGGAAAGTTATGCTCCTCAAGTGTTAATTAGGATACTGCATGGACACTGACAGTTTGGATTACATTCTAACAGTTAACATACACTATTTAAAATATCAATGGACCTTTCCACGTTTATCCATCGATCATATGACGTCATATGACGACATAACCAACTAAGTGACGTGTCTGCTGATGTCATAATCATACATCATGAATGATTCTATTTGGTCCGTATTTAACTCTTAATAGTTCGACACATTGTACGAAGTGTATGTCTCTACTATTTAATAAACATGATGTTGAAGATTTTCAAACTAAATTGACTGGACGTTGCTGCGGCCATATCCAGAAACAGCGCGCCATAGGGAGCTACAGCCCCCAGTCAAATTAGTTCCAAAATATTCAATAGCTTACCTGTATAGTTTTCTGGAAATTGATAGTCAGAGAGTTCAGAGATCTATCTATCCCAACACGAGCGAGGTGTGAGTAGAGCTAGATATGGGCAGGGCACAGCTAACAATGGAAATGTCCATTGCATACACACCAATGACACATGATAATCAACGAACCTGAGTGATCTATACAGGAATGTAAAATATCTGATGGTGTAAAGCTGTCATTCGATCACAAATATATGACAATAAATTAAAGATGGATGTAAAAGTTATTACTGTATTCTTAGAAATTAAATAGAACACTACATAGAGATAGCTCTCGCACATTCATTATCAATTGAAGCATTATTTAATGATGGTGATGATGATGACGACGATGACGACGATGAGGACAACGATGACCATGATGATGATGATGATTCTCTGCATACGGGTTGGTACAACAGGTGTTGTCTAATTGGGATGTATCTGACACAATAGAACAGCAACAAGAAAAAGACAAATAACAAGGAGCAGAGACAGAAGAACGAGATGAAGAAGAAGAAGAACAACAACAACAACAAGAACAGCAACAACAACACCAGCAACAACAACAGCAACAGGAAAACAAAAACATACCAGCTAGTGCTCGCTGTGCTATACATGTGTAATTCTTATATCTCGGATTGACCTAAATGATATTATTGCTCATCATCCCATGTTAGAGACGTGTAGGCCTAAACAAAATGGTTTGATAAAATTATCCACAAAATCATCTATAAACATGCTACGGCTGACTGCTGGGGATGCTGTAGTGATCGGCCGACTCAACGCAAACGCATCTGTTGTGGTATAAACTATAATTTCGAACCTTTGGATGTATTTGATGAACACAAAGAGGTGGGGTTACAGAATATTTCAGGAGAATTCTCTGGGGCACGCTTTCTGAACATAGAAATGTATCAAAAAAGCGATGAACTATTTAGGAGGTGTAAGAATGACAGGCACGATATGTGAAAGAGTAGCTCGTGGGGGTCTGTGGTGGTCGACTATGTCGCTTTGCTCCACCGCATAACATGTGCATGGCAGTGCTGGTTAGCTGCAGTTCTCGGGATTGCGGATCCCGTATCGTGTCTCTCCGGAAGTGACAAAGACCGATGGTGGAACGGTCAAGTTCCAGTGGGGCCGTGTGACCATTGTCGCCGAGATTGAACCACACGGTGTCGTCCCAACTGTTCGTGTCATGGGTATGACGGTCCATACTAATTTAGAATACGGACAGGATGGTAATAATTAAACAGTCACAAATTGATTAACTATACAAACAATATCACTCTTTTGACAGGATTGAGAAAATACTACAAAACATAGAGCATCTTGTGTCCTTTCTACGTGGTGTCACCGAGGGTACCACACAGATCCTTGAATCCGCAGACGTATCCCCGCAAAGGAGCATCGCAACAAGTCACTTGGTAGTTTAATATAAGCTAAATATACCCCTAACTCACACAGAACACTGTCATTGTGAGAGGAAAGTGCCTCACATGGGCCTCCATCACAGGAAAATGCCTTCAACGCCGAAGTGGAGGAAAAGAGTTGGCAAAAAGGGGCACTCTTTTGTTCAAACAGAAAATGGTAAGTGCCGGCCAATCCTAGTGAAGCCATAATTAATGTGATGCACACTGGTTTAAGTGAAGACAGAGCGAATGATTTCCGAAGAATTCACAGGTCACCATCTTATGTAGGTCCAAAGTTACTGCATTGGTAGTTGCTGCTTTTATTTATGCGGACCTTCTGCTACATTCTAACCTACCATTTAGTTGTTAGATACGAGTACAAGCTTTGGCCGCAAGTGGCAGGGATTCCTAACTAACATTAGACATATAAATCTAATGGGCGAAGATGCTCAGCTTCCCGTAGGTCAGCCTGCATAGCATCTACCTCCAAAAGATAGCGCGTACATGTTATGGAGCAATAGCTTCTAAATCAAATAACTATCCGGTCACCACGGCTCCGCAGTCACATATAACATCACTAGGACAAGTTTACAATTCACAAAAGCAATTTTAGAAAGTGCTATATAATTTATCGCGAGGAGTAAGAGTCGGATATTCATCCACAGTGTCCTTCCTGTGAGGGTGTGGTGGGTTCTAAGACCTTACCCAGACACTGCAACGAATTAGATTGAGATCCGCAACTTGTCTGTCACCACGTGCTATGGAGTTAACCTTTTACCTGTCATTGGGGTTATGTTCCATGAATGCCCAGAGATGCACTGCAGGCCGGTATCACAACATAATTAAAATTCTTTTCACAGTGCTTCCTACTTTGGCGGGGGAAATCTAGCTAACTAGTATCCATGGATACAGGGACATGTATGTAAATCGATACTTTAACTATCACCGCTCGGAAACTCCGATAGTTTCCCAGGGTCAGATCCTGCTAACGTGTCGATGGGAATCCAAACAATTAATAAGCCTTGCGGCTGGAGGATCATGGAAAGAGACAATAACTCGATATAAATAAGAGGCCCTAAGGTCACTGGCAATTTTACACAACTTAGCTGATGCATGGGGCTACATTACCACTACAACCAGAAAAGAGGCATACACCATGCCTCTCTTGTGAAGAAATTGCCCCTAACCACTTTAAACCTATCCTATCCAGCAAGAATAGCCAGGTTTAGTCGGTAACATGTCAGGCTCAAGCAATTAGAGCATGATCAGCTACCTCAGTGTAAAATTGATGCTGGGGAAATATAGTGATGCAGATATAATGTTCCTGTATAGTGTTACCTAGCGTACTGCATCCTAGAGTTTTTATATATAAACAAAACATATTAACTAGGATGGCTACTTGCCATATACACAACTAACTAATACAGTGCGAATGATATATCACAGGTCATAGGACCTTACGGTGTTATTAGTTGAGAGCACCCACAGAAAACAAAGATAATATGTACAGTACGAAACAGAAAGTATAAAAATGCGATCTTAGGACCGGTATAGCACCTATTAGTCATCAGTGCCTAAATACAGCAATAATTAAAACACAATAGTATAGTTACTTTAGTACCTATTGGTCATCGGTACAGTAAAAGTTAATAAGTCACTGAAATTGATATGCTAATGTGAAATAGTGCGAGATGGCATGATCTTTGACTGTGGGGAAGATTTCCACAAGCAGGTTTCAGCAGGCAGGTATCCACAAGCAGACTGTTGATGCGGCTCACTCTCAAGATGGTGAAAAAGAAAAGGTAACAAGATGTCTACTGGGTAGTTAAACTAACTGATACATAATCTAAACAGTTTGGTGTAAAGTTTCCGTCCGTCGACGGTAGTTTGAAAGTTGAGAGTAGCCCATTAGCAGAGAGGGCTACTATTATGAATAATTATCATGCACGTATAATAACTGGGTACATGGTGTGGGATATGTTGCATAGCTCTTGTGGCGCACTGAGCAAAGTCCCACCAGACTGTGGTCTAAAAGTTAATCATCGCAGGCAATGTGCGGCGCGGCAGTGTGAATCCACTTTTCTGTGTGGTCAGAAGATCTGGCGAGTTATCCACCAAGAATCACCATCAGCTCTTCATCTCATAGAATCACATTGGGCCGCAAAGCCCTTTCCATGGAGAGGCTCCCTTAGGATGGGGGAGTTATAACTTTAGTTTATTTTTGCTCCTGGATGGCCGTCTGGGAGCATCCAAAATTGTGTAACATGGAAAGTCAATTCCAATACGGCTCACCAGTGCATGAGAACAGAATTCCGAATGGCACCACGATGATGATTGATGGAATCACTGTCGGCTTGCAGTTGTCCCACGTCTTGCCCGCACTGGTGCAGCAGTCTTGTTGTTGACGGGTCGGCTTCCACGCTGATGACGCTCTTGATCTTCGATTTTTCGTCCCGTTTATACTACTCATGACGTCAGAGCCAGGCGCTCCAACCAATCAGTGGCCGAGCAGTAGCCAATCAGCATGCAGTCGGTAGTGGTGACGTGGCTATCACGTGGACAGCACATTCCCCATTCAGTTAATGCATACACGCGATTACGACGTCAAGGGCAATATTTCGAAAATAATTTAACAGGAGTTTTAACGATAACTCAGCCATTGCTGATCCGATCTTAAAATGGTAGACAGTACTGATATCCTCATTTCATTCCGTGTGACGTTTTTATGGCTGCGGGGTGTGTGGGGTGTGCGTGCGTGCGTGCGTGCGTGCGTGTGTGTGTGTGTGGTAGCTGCATGTGGGCGGTGTCAACATCGGACATGATGTATTTCGCTCTGTAATGGGCAAGTCCGGAGATGGGACAGAGTTACTTTAGAGCGTGGATGACCAAGAAGGGTTCTGTCGTAACTAGAATCAATCCATTATCGAATTCACATTCAGTAGCAAAATTCGACTTGTTATGTACGACAGACTGCGGGCATCTTGCTCTCTTAATAATATTGACTGTTATTACGTGTGATTGACGTGTGATGGTTTAGCTGTTTACGTATAACAATTCCGGGGTGGGGGTGGGCTGGGGGGAGTTGGGGAATTCCCTGTAACGCATACTGTAGATGGCTACAGTAGTGATGGACGTCGTCAGTCGTTATTGTTCTAGAACAAAAGAATTTGGTCTAAACAATACCGACCAGCGGTCCAGGGTTCGAGAACAATGGCGACAAGCAGCCCAGGATTCGAGAACAATGGCGACCAGCAGCCCAGGATTTGGAACAATGGTGACCAGTGGCCCAGGATTTGGAACAATGGCGACCAGCGGCCCAGGATTTGGAACACTGTTGAACAGCAGGTCAGGATTTGTTACAATCTCTCCAGGGGGTCTAAACGATGACTCAGCCACTTGAGAATCTATTTTTGGCGATTCTATGAGAACAATGGCGTCCATATCGTAGAATAAAATTATGCAAATTTATTAGAAGGAATGTTTTGAAAATTTTAACCCTTAAAAGTTGGGTATTTTACATTTTAACTTAGCGGCACATGCGCCACCCCCCTCCGTGGTATGGTGGTAAAAATAATAGGAGAGGTAGGAGGTGGAATTTTGATTGGTTGCTGAATATTTTGATAATTTGTCGCTGAATATTTTGATAATTTGATGCTGAATATTTTGATAATTTGAGTGGTTGCTGAATATCTTGATAATTTGAGTGGTTGCTGAATATTTTGATAATTTGAGTGTTTGCTGAATATTTTGATAATTTGATTGGTTGCTGAATATTTTGAAAACGATTTGACTGAATATGTTTTTAAATACTTAATAGTCGATGTTAGGTAAGAGAGGTGGTCTGATAACAGAGGTCGAAGGAGGAGGAGGGAGGAATGCTATCTCGGCCACCCTCTGCCTGGCGCGCTTGCCTTTATTTGCATGGTGGCCCTCTAAGAAAATGCATAAAGGTGGTCGCTCATAGAGATGTCGCGAGGGATGAGGAGGAGGGATGAGGTATGCTAGCATACTTGCCGAGGCATCGTCTTGCTCGATATCTCTGTACGAATAATTTGAAAATAATTTGTGTGATGTTGAATATTTTGAAAACGATTTGACTCAACGAATTTTAAATTCTTATTAGGCGATGTTATGTAAGAGAGGTAGTCTGATACCGGAGGTCCAAGGAGGAGGAAGAGAGGTGGAGGAAGATGAGGAATGCTATCGCGGCCGGCCGGCCTCTGCCTGGTGAATATTTTCTCTGAGCTTAAACAGAGTGCACCTTTATTCACCTGTTCAGTTCGCTGAAGTATAATATATGTTCTTTTAACATTAAAAAAAATATTTACGTGGTTATCAACCGTGGTCTGGTGGTAAAAATAATAGATATAGGTTGTCACATAAACGAGGTGGATGGAGGAGGAGGAGGAGGAGGAGGAGGAGGAGGAAGGATGAGGCCCTTCGTGGTTTATGTCATTTTCAAAAAGATGGCAGCCATTTAATTTTCAAATTTGTTATGGATATGGTCGTCGTTGATGATCGATGTTGTTTAATATTATATAGATAGTTTTATCCATTGTATTTATGTCTTTAAAACGTCAGTCATTTAATTATTAAATTTTCAAAAATGTCATCTAATTTTCAAAAAAAAATCAGAGCATCACATTACGCGGGCAATAGCGATCTACGTTGTATGTATAATATTATATAGATAATTGTATCGTATTTAAGGAGATTCATTAAAGTGGCAGTCATTTAATTATTAAATTTTCAAAAAATGTTGCGACACACATGCACACCAAAATGCATGCATACATGTGCAGCCACGTGTTGCGGATTTGCGGTCGCGTGTTGCAGATTTGTGGCCGTGAGTTGCGGATATGCGGGTGTATTTTGCGGATTTGCAGACGCATGTGACTTTCCATGGCAAATTTGTATTAAAAATATTCACTTGCCTGAGATGAGGGCGGGGCGGCGTCTCCCAGTCATTTAATTTTTTTAAAAAATCAGACAAATACGAACAAAATGCGTTCTCAGTCATTTCATTTTCAAAAAATCAGATACGTACACAGTAATTTTTCCTAGTTTTAGATGTTGAATAATATAATATTGGATAGTTTTATCTATTGTATTTATGTCTTTAAAGTGGCAGTCATTTAATTGTTAAATTTATAATTTTAAATTATAAAATGTTGTGCACATTTATATATACAGCAGCAGTATGTGTACATGCCCGGATTTGCGTCCACATGCAGCCGCATGAGGCAGATTTGTGGCCACATGCGGCCGTGTGGTGCGGATTTGTGGTCGCATGCGGCCGCATAATGCAGATTTGCAGATGCATGCATCAGCATGTTGCGGATTTGCAGTTGTATGTGGGCACATGATGCAGATTTGTGGATGCATGCAGCCGCATGTTGCGGATTTGCGGATTTGCGACCGCATGGTGCGGATTTGTGGCCGCATGTTGCGGATTTGCGGCCGCATGTTGCAGATTTGCGTGCGCAGTACATATAATCCTATAAAATGGTTCAAATTCAATCCCTTTTCTCACGTCAGTTTAAACATCACAAAGTGGTTGGACGTGTATTTTAACTGCAGATTGGTTAGGTAGTCTTAGGCAGTCAGTTTTCTTTGAAGAACCTTGTAATTTGAATGCTTGCTGGATTTATCCTATACTCAATCCTATGCTGAGAGATAAATGTTTTGTATGTGATTCAACTTTTAATAGGTCAAATGACCTGAAGCAGCATAAGATCAGATTCCATAATGAAGATAGCGAAAATCTAGACAGTGGAGATGAATAGTGAAGATGTTGAGGCAGTGGAGTTGGAGAGTGAAGCCAGTGATGACTCAGCGGAGTCTGAGAGTGAAGAGGAAGGTGAAGATGAAAAAGAAGCCATAGGCAATCAGGAACTATTCACCATATTCCAAAATATTAAGCAAGTCTTAGACACTTAACAGTCAGGTTTAGAAGATGAGGATGGTGAAGTGAATACAGACCCACATGGTGTAGGCAATGTGTCTTTTTTCGTATATGTTGATGCTTTAGTTACAAAGTGTATAGACATAATGTTCCAGTGGAGAAGATTACAGAACTCTACGCTCATTAAAATAATTCGTCGGGAAACTAAAGATTTTATTGCCGAGGGGTACGCATACGATGAAGCAGTCTTCTCGGCTTTTCGAAAAAGAGAGTCTCTGATCAAGAAATACATAAGGAACAAGCTAGATGCTGATGATAAGGATGACGATTCTGTCGGTGATGGATCTGATCCATAAGGAATCAGTCTACCCATCGATAATTGATCTCCAGAAGATTAACTATTTGTTTATGCTACAGTAACTATATGTTTTATCATATGTAATATTTTCTTCAATGTAAAATATGGATACAAATAAAACATTGGTTCTTTATGTGCGTGTTGATTTGATGATTGTAGCTGCCCAGCCTTTCCCCCACATCCCTCAATATACAAATCGGAGTGGGTGCTGTTGATAGTGTCGGTGGAGTAGTGGTGGTGGTGGTGGTGGAGGATGGGTGGTGGTGGTGGTGGTGGTGATGGTGGCGGTGGTGGTGCTGCTGGTCGTGGTGGTGCTGCTGGTCGTGGTGATGGTGGTGGTCGTGGTGGCAGTGGTGGTCATGACCGTTGCGGTAGTGCTGCTACTCGTGGTGATCGTGATCGTGATGGTGATGGTGCTGGTGATGGTGGTGGTGGTGGGATTCGTGGTGGTGATCGTGGTGGTGATGGTGGTAGTAGTGGTGCTGATGGTGGCAGTAGTGGAGGTGGTGGTGGTCGTAATGGTGGTGATGGTGCTGGTAGGTGTGGCGGTGGTTGTGGTGGTGGTGATGGTGGTAGTTGTGGTTATCGTAGTTCTGGTGATGGTGGTCGTGGTGGTGTTGGTTGTGGTGGTGCTTAGTGGTTGGTGGTGTATGACGGTACTGGTGGTAGTGGTGGTAATGGTGGTAGTGGTGGTAGTGGTGGTAGTGGTTATGGTGGTGGTGGTGGTAGTGGCGGTTGTGGTGAAGGTTGTGGATGGTGGTGTTGATGCTGGTGGTGGTGGTGATGGTGATGGTGGTGCTTAGTGGATGGTGGTGTATGTCGGTACTGGTGGTAGTGGTGGAAGTGGTTCTGGTGATGGTGCTAGTGACGGTGGTGTTGAAGGTGGTGTTGGGTGATGGTGGTGCTGGTGGTGTGTGTTGGTGGTGGTGGTGGTTGGTGTAGGTGGTTGGTGGTGGGTGTTTGCTGACGCAATGTCTAGACAAATGGAAAGCCAGCAGAGCATGTTGATATTACATTTAAAAGATAGTCTTCTCTTGGTCTGCGAATGGATGTTTTCTATGAAAACTGAAATTCTCTTGAAGATATTCGATGGTTAAAGTGATAAGATATTCTATAGCTCCCATGTAATGGTGTAACATGAGGTTAGGGCCGGTTTGACTGAATTATATGTAGTAAAAAAACATGGTTATAATGTATCACTGCTGTGTAGCCCAAACGGATATGTTTATATTTATATTAAACGGCCATCTATGATTATGCTACTATGCTCGTAATGTGGCTCTTTAATCGTGGAAATGTAATGTCGTGAATGATAAGACATTTGGTCTCCAACCAGCACCCCACAATTACATACTGCTGATGTATGAACACCGTGAATTAAAAATGCGTAAATCTTTAGTGGAAAACAACAATAGCCAGTGAGCGGGTTCACATGTTATTATCGATTTTTTAAAACTCTCAGTGAGGACATTGTAATATCTTGCCAAATATCAATCTCACATCATTTGTTCACCAGAACATTATGTATACGAGTGCGCTCAAATAATCAAGCGCTAGCGCTCGACTCCATCGCGGCAAGCCACACACTCTCATGCTATATAATTAATACTTAAGGCTGCCAATAATGGACGGATGATGTCGACTGTCTCGTCCTGTTCTCGAGGGCTAAGCATAACTATCAACACACAGTGTTTGGTGGATGAGGCATGCGTGATTACATAACGAGTGGCTGAATACAGGTATTTTCAATCTGAACAATATGCTGGGGCAAATGGTCTTGGTTTACGTGCAATTTCAAGTCCGAGTTTCTGAAGAAATCATTCTTACCAGTGCTTATCTGCGTTTCTTATGCCGAGGTATCGGATAACTCAAGAGCTTCTGCAAGCGACATTTCAACTCTGCATAATGCTATTTTCGGGACTGCAAATACCTAACCTAACTTTCTTCCTACCTTTCTTCATAATAAAACTTTCCTAATGGTCAATAATGTAATAAGAATAAATATAATAATACAGCAGAATTTAGTTTGCGACACGAAAGTACCCTAATGCTCGATCTTTCCTAGTATTAGTTTGGAGGGAAGATGAAGTTTCAGTGCGTGCTTTCCTCTTTTTATAGGTTTTGGTGACGTCACCGGAGGGTGGATGACCACGTCCGTAAACCTCTGGGTGAGTGAGTCATCTCCATAGAGGGATTTTGTGCATTTTATTTACCTGGAGTCTGATTATATATTCCGTTCGTTGGAAGAAGGTAAATATAAATATTAAAAAAGAAGGAAAGCTGCTTTCATCTCCATTCCATGGAAAATCGGGTCTCTGATCAATGTTAAAATCAGGAACTACTTTTTCCTGTGGACGCCCACCTTTTAGTGAAGTGGTTTCGAGGCCAGATATTTATAAACTCGCATGTTCAAATTTTCGGCTGGAACGCCCGATGATGTAGGAGAGCCTGATTATGCCAGCAGTCTATGATCCCGACTCATCACCTCTCGCCTTCTCCGCATGAGTGGTAGCCACGTGGGAAGGAAGTTCTCGTGTTTACAGTCAGTTGCTGGTGTAGTGGAAGGGGGATGGTGCAGACATCACTCTTTCCAATGGCCTATCTGACCACATCCAAAAACACGTATTGGGTGGCTGGGTGTGCGGTGTGTTACTGCTTGGTGGAGGTCGTGTAGTCTGTTGTTATTACGGCTGTGCTGAGTGTGGTGGCTAGATTTGTGAGTGCGAAGATCTGCTTAGTTATCTCTTCTAACCTGTCGTTTGCAGCTTGCAAATTATTCGCAATGGGACTGGCCACGCCCTCTTCCTCTAGGTTCATGACTCTGACTGGGGGAATGTTCTTGATGTGGTGCGGTGTTCGTGTCTGTTGTTATTGCTGTTTGTGTACTGTCTGTGGCAATCAAAAACTTGGCATCATTCAGCTCGTTGATAGGGTGTAGTTGGCGGCCATTTTTCTCGCTCACTCTCTCTCTCTCTCTCTCCCTCTCTCTCTCAAGCTCTCTCTCGAGGAAGCTCTCTATCCACACTGCTGTTGCAGTGAGCGTTTGCAAGTTTCTGTGCTTCATAAAGAATAGATTTTCCTTAAGGGCAGGTTCTCCACTTAAAGCATCAATGAATGTGTCGAGGTGAATATACATTACTCCCTCATGATTGGTGCTGGGGTATGCTCGTGTGACGAGTCGCTAGATTCAGCTGGCTAGTTCTGGGAGTGTTTCCTCTGCACGTCTCCTCAGGTTCTTTAGCTGAAGGTGGCTAGTCTCTCCCAAGGCCATGTCCCAGAATCTCTCAAACAAGGCGCTTTCCAATTCCACGTAGGCTGGTGTGAGGTCTGACCACAAATCTGCCAATACCTGCATGCTCTTCCTTGACAGTTAGGCGGCCAGATACTCTCCCATTTGCTGATCCATCCATCTGTTTGTGCAGCCTATGATCTTGAACTGACAATTGTAGTTGGCCCAGTCACCCTCCCCACTGACTTCAGGTGGGAGGATCACTCGGCCGGTGCCATGGTGCAGAACTATGGTGCAAATACAGGTGGGCTGCATGAGATAGTGGGGTGAATGCTGACGTTGGTCTGTATCTGTGGGTGTGGGTTCTCGTGTCCTGTTGTCTATACATCCGTCTGCATTGCTCCGTGCGGTATGTTGGTAATGATGACTCCGCCGGCTTCCTAATTGGTAGAGGATGATGTATGGGTGGCAGTGTGTCATGCATCCGTCGTGGTGGATCCGCAGGTCGCTGTGTGGGTCTTCCTCTATATGGTGGTAGTCCAGGAGTGTGACGAGGTGAACGCATTGGGCATGTTGTAATGGTTGCCTCCATGGGGGACATCTCTTCTGGCATACATGATCTGGCAAAGGTGTTGAATGCCAAGCACGTATGTCAAACAGGGTAATACAAGATGCACCAACCTGGAAAGGCATCGCAGGAAGCCTCCTTGCTGATCGGTGAGTACTCTTGCTGGCTTAATGGTGGTGTGTCTTCCAATTCAATGCAATTTAGCTCATCACTGGTGACCACTCGAGCTGCCCTTCCGTCGTAGTACTCGGCATCCACGTTGGGGGAGTACTGATTGTAGTAGAAGGGAGACTGGAACATGTGGGTGTTGAGTGCGGGCATGGGTTCACTTCTCGTTCGAGCCCCACATCGGGCACCACTTGTAGGCTCAGGGCATGTACGCTGGTCCACCATATACTCTCGTTCCGCGGTGTAGTTCAGATCGACCGGTCAGGTGTCGGCCGTACCAGCTAAGCTGGGTACACGCCACCCGGCTTGGAATTGTTCCATGAACACGCCCCACCCCCTGGGTAGCGCTATAAGCATATAAGAGCCCATGAGAGAGATTTCAGCGTCAAAACGACTAAATTCGTTAAGACGTGTAGTGCGCATGCGCGCGCTTACCACTGGTTTGACAGAACGTGTATTTCATGGCCAAGATAGGACGGTGCTTTTAGTGTACCGAGTAGGTACATTATAATTCTTTATAACTACTTGTTCTCGCCGAAGCTGGCATTAATCAGGACCAGAATTCGACTGGCCTTCTGAATCTGTAAACCATTTCAAAATCGGTTAAGAAATAGCTGAGTTATCCACGGAAAACCCCCTTTTGTTTATCTTCAAAATATTGCCATGACGTCGTAGCCACGTGTACGCAAAAATTTTAGAATGTTCTAGAACATTCTACTGTGTCATTATTAGCTACACGCTGATTGGCTATTGCTCGACTGATGATTGGTTGAAGCCTGCGCCTATGACGTCACGAGTAGTATAAAAGGAGATGAAATCCAGAACTCGAGAGCATCCTCGGCCAGGGGCCGAACAGGTTGAACTGAATGCAGCTACTATAAGCGAGACAGGCATTAAGCAAATTACCTCTGTCTCGGGAAGTTTCTCTCCCGTAGCCGGCAGCAGCAACCCAGCCGACAGCACCTGAAGCAATTTTGGATCTCCCGATTATTTGGGAGCATTTTTGGAACTTTCAATAATTTTGTTCTCAAATAGGAACTAACTCAGAACAACAAATTTGTGGTTAGGCCTTTCGCGGGCTAGATATGTGATTCTACAGATGTAGAGGCAGTGATGTTCTTTGGTGGATAACTCGGCGGATCTGCCGGCCACGCCAAAGAGTGGTTATTCAACCTTTACTAGCACTGATGTCATGCAGGTTTATTTAAACATTTTCGACCGCAGCACGTAAACTTTGCCCGGACAACCCCCGTTTATGAATGGGTTGTTCTTAACTTCCATCCATGCCATCGGTGTATGGGAACTTTCTTTCTGGCAGTAATGTTATTGCATCACTTACTGACTGCTCGTTAGACGTTCTTCTATTGTGATTACTGTCCTGAGTTCGATTCGCTTCCGTCCTGGACTGCATGCGGGAATCCTGTTTGCGGGAACCAACATGCAGGAACTTTCCAGCTTCCAGAGAATGCAACAAGTAACGTCACACCAAGGATGACGTATCAATTTCAGTAACACGATAGCCCATCATTAAGAATGGCTACCGAGTATTCAAGTAACTATACTTAACATCTTAATTATTCCGTTAGTTACATTTGTGATAATTATACTTTATTTATGTAAACGGTCCCGATGACTAAAAGGAAGCGTAACAGTCCTAGGACCGCTATTTATAATTTCTTTATCTGTTTATAGTTATTCTTATTTTACTGTAAGGTGTTTTTACTAACCGCACCGTAGTAGGTCTTCCAACCTGTACTATATATATTATCTTAATCATTCCACTGTATTATTTGTACCGGTTAGTCTTATATATGGCAAGTAGCCAGTCGTTCACATGTTTTGTTTATTTATAGAAAACCTAGGGTTGCAGTGCATGTAGGAAACACTATACAGCAACATTTGTATATACAACACATTCTCGCGCCACCAACAATTTTTCACTGAGGTCGCTGTCCGTGCTATGACTCTGTTTAGCCCGGCATGCTACCGACTAAAAAGCCTTTCTATTCAGCTCGATAGGCTAGGATTCAAATGATTAGAGACAATTTCTTCGTCGAGAAACACATAGTGTACGCCTCTTTTCCGGTAGTTGCAATAATCTAGCACCGCACTCCAGCAAGGTTGTGTAAAATTGGCCAAGATACCTATTGTGCCTCATATTTAAAGTTATTGTCTCTCTTCATGTTCCACTAAGCCTTATGGCTTCTTAATTGTTTGGATGTCCCTATCCGCACCATGGACTGATCCGACACTGGGAAACTATTGGGGTTTCCGAGCGGTGATGGCCAGGGTGTGGTGTCACATACATTTCCCGTGTATCTTCGGATACTTAATAGTTGGTTATCCTTGCCAATGTAGGAAGCACTGCAAAAACATATTTTAATTATTATTTTCTTTTTCATCTTTAAGGAAGTCTCCCCCACACTGTAGTGCATAACTGGGCAACTAGCATTTAAACCTAACGTCAGGTTAAAAAGTTAGCTCCATAGAACCTGGTGACTGGCGAGATATGCATCCCCACCGAATTCTGTAAGACCGCCTGGGCACGATGTTAGGAACTGCCACGCCCTCGCGGGAAGGACATTCACGGTGGGTATTCGTCTCTCTTACCCACCACCGTAATGATAGATCAGTTGCCTAAACTTGCTTATGTGAAAAGTAACCATTGTCCTGTGACGTTTTATGTAGTTATAGAGCAGGATGTCCGGATTCTCACCCAGCTCGGAGGTCTTGTGAAATAACATGTATGCACCCTGTCTTCAGTATGAATGTCTTAGGACATCCGTTCTTAATGACAGCCGCATCTAAAAGTTAGGTATTGCACCCGCCATTTGCGGCCTAAACTAGTTCATGTCACTGAAAACTAAATCTTAGGTTTGACTACTAATTCAGCATACTTAAAACTACATAAGACGGTAGCTTGGGAATCCTTCGGGAATCGCTCGTCCCGTCTTCACGTAAAACAGCACGCAACATTATAATCTTAGATTCACTAGGTATGGTCTTTTCTTTATAGCAGATTTACTCGTGACGTCACAGCTCGAGCGCCACAGCCAATCAGCGAGCGAGCTACAGAGGCAGGGAAGCGATCACGTGATGCGCTATCACACCCATGCACTAAGTATGGGGAGCCTATGGGGAACTATATTTTGAAAGGAATTTGCCAGTTCAATTAAGGATAACTCGGTTATTTCTGGACAGATTTTAAAATAGTAAAAAGATTTAGAATTCGCGTTTCATTTTGGTCATGAGGTAGACCAAAAATCACGAGGAGATTAGCAATTAAAGGAATTACATGTACCAACTCGGTTAAAAATATAATGCTTTTTCTCTCCAATGCCAACGCGCATTGGAAAGCAATCTCTGATGCCTGATCATGCGCGCTAGACGATCTCATGGAGATAGTTGTCTTACGAACCTCTCCTATGTATGGCTTTATATACGCATACTATCCTACCCAGGGAGCATGCTTGGAACATACCCGGTCTGGCCGCTCCGTACCCAGACAGACTAGGATGGTTCGTACCTGACAGGTCGGTCCACGCTACAGTACTCAGCAGCCTCATCTTCACTAGCTACTCCAGAAACAACATTGCTCACATAAATATCTCACTTTGAAATCTTTGCTACTGGCTTAGCTGACTTAGTAAGATGTTTGGCTAGTGTTGCGCTTAATATAAATGGTGAAGTTGTTGCGCCGAACAAAACAACCTTGAATCTGTAAATATCGAATTCACGTTCAGGGTTATCTGGATCACTTAGCCAAAAGAATCGAGTCATGTCACAATCTTCCTCGTCTAACGCAATATTGAGAAATGCTTTTTCAATGTCAGTAACAAGACCATATATATTGTTGCGAAACCGGACTAATAAGGATGTAAGATCATTAAGAACAGGAGGACCTGGAAGATGGCAATTATTAAGACTTGGCTGATCTACTGATTGTTTGCAACAGCAATCGGACACGATTCTCATAGGTGTTGTTGCCAATTCCTTGTAAACTGGATGATGAGGTATGTAATGTTCTTTCTTAGCTTCAAAACTAGCAATCTCAAACAAATCCTCGATCCTTTTGATCACGAATTGTGTCAGAATATTGCCTTAACAAATCCGGATTCTTACCTAACCTACGAACCATCTGTCTGGTTCTCATTTCGGCAACTGTGTAATTGGTTGGTAATATAGGGTGGTTTTCCTTCCATGGTAGTTTCGCGCAATACTTCCTATCTATCTGTCTAACAGAGTTACTTTGATAATTGTGCAGAAACTGTTTGTAAGAATATGTTTCTCCGTTTGTCTGAATGCCCATGGACTCGAGGTTCCAAAAATTGCTATGTTATTTGCTCATCCTTGTTACGCAAAGTGAGGAATACTGGTTAGATTCACTAATGTAGTGCACTGAGGAATGTGACCTGACAAAGATATCCAATCTTTGACTGAACTGCAGTTGGGCCAACACCTCTAATGGCCACAGATCCAACAATGTCCCAATAATGGTCCACCCCTTGAGTAATGATATTTCAAAACTGTCTTCTGTAGTTATTGGATGAGCCATCTTAAGTCCTCTGAGATATGAAATATTACATATGTCCGCGGTAATGAAATTCTAAAATGGCAGAGCTATCGTGGGACTTACAATTTCTTTGATTGGTATTCTCTCACCAGTGTCTGCTATGATATAAACTGTAGTGATGTCGACATGCTTAACTGATGTGGAATTACCACCGAACGCGGACAGAGATATTGTCTCTGATTTTTCTTTTTTAACCTCCAACTTTCTAGAAATGAATGGTCGTTGTGCACCCTGATCGAAAAGTACATCAGCGTCTACGCTAACTGTGTCTGAAGCGACTGTGCTTATTGCGGTTTTCAAAAGTGTGACAGGTACTTTCTGCTGTGATTTACCTGAAAAACTTGGAGTCAATGTTGCATGAATGGTTGAACTCGACTTAAGACTGGTTTCTTGTTCAGGTCTATTGAAATCTGAGACTGGGTAAGCGTTTGCGGTTGGCCTGCATTATCACAAATACTTGTGTGATGTTTTCAATTGCATAATCTACAACGATGTTTAGAATTACAGTGTGCAACGCGATGGCTATTTAGACAGTTGAAGCATAGGCTTCTCTTACGAATAATCGCCAAACGTTCAGCCCGTGCGGTAACAATAGGGCAGTTATTGGCTTTATGCTGTTTGTCGCAATACATACACTTGGTTGGCTTAATGTTAGCATTATAAAATTGTGTTTTCGCAGTGTAATTAGATCGTGGTTGCGATTTTGTACTATAAAATGAGGCTGCAGTGGATGACATTTTCTGATTATGTTCCTCGCCACAAGAATTGCCACTTGCTTCTAAAATATTCAGTTCTTTCTGAAGTGCAGCCCTCATTCCCTTCAATGTCCATCCGTTATTGCCATGCTCCCTGGCCACATTATGTTGCAGTTCTTCCGTTAGTTTGCCATATGTAATTGGTACTAAGAGATCGCCATAAGAGTCATGTGATTTATCAAGCGATTCTAAACCCCTAATGTGAGCTTCAAAATCATCATAAAATGTTGTAAGGCTGTTCCACTGATTAATTGGACACGGAAGGTCTAACAAGGCCTGCATGTATGCATTTATTATTTTGTGTGGCTGGCCGAAACGCTCGGTTAAATGTTCACCTGCACGCACCTAATTACTGTTTGTTAAGGGTAGTCCATGTAATGCGTCTATTACATGTAATGCGTCACCTACAAGTTGTGACTGTAAGTAGTTTAATTTCTCTACTCCACTCAGGAACAACGGATTCAAATGAGTCCATAAAGCTATGCCATGTAAGTGAATCACCACTGAAATGAGGCGATGTTAACTTGGGTAGTCTGCTACTATGAACATGAGAACGACTATTGTCAGTTGTACTAATTGAAGATAATGTTACTGAGTTTACAAAACTAGCTAGTGTATACCTCTATTGACATTGCTCAGTTATGTAATCATCCGATTCGATGATTTGACGCTCCGGTTCTGTTTCGTCCTGAATACTATCTGACTTTCTACTAATAGCTAGACAAGAGATTCAACCTTAGCGGAAAATGTTTCTAGCAAGCTACTGATTGAATCTAGAGATTGTTGACTCCCAGCATTACCTTTGAAGCTCTATCCTGCAACATTTTTGCTTGACCCCGGTGTGCGCTTCGAGTCACCTTAAGCCTGGCAAATTCATCCATCCCCGAACCTGCACTTTCCCGACACCCTTGAATCCTGGTTACGGCACCAAATAAATGACTTGTTCTCGTTGTGTTTTGGACGTGAAAGAAAGCAGGTTACAGTCAATATTACACGATAATATAACGCATAATGAGATGATAATAGTAATTATAAACAGCCCTTTATTTCGGCGGTGGCCAGGAAACTCTTGGCCATGAAACCGCTTCTTGATATATTGAAACTCTGTTATGAAACGTAACAGTCAAGCAACTCTTGAAAACTTCGTGCCACACGACTAGTATAACAATCAGGCCTCAGTTTCCCCATAGACATCAATGGCTAAACTGGTCAGCGATAAAATCGGCCCAATTCAAATTGCCATACCGTACTATGAAATGCCAAATCTCGGACAGTCGATGATCAATCGACCTTTCCATTTTATCCATACATCATATGACGTCATAATCAGCTACGTGACGTGTAGAATGACATAATAAATGCCATCATTATGACGTCGATAAGTACGTCACGAACACATTTTGATGACGGACTATGCGTTGTTGTACGAATTGTATCTCTTTACTATTTAATAATCATTCTGTTCAATATTTTGAAACTAATTTGACTGGGCAGCAACCGCACTGAGTCAAATTAGTTACAAAATACTCAACAGGTTACCTTCTTTAGGAAATTGATAGTTAGAGTATTCGGTGATCGATCAATCCCAACGCAGTGAAGTTTGGGTGGAGCTTAGCTAGAGTTGGGCGGGCCATAGCAAAAACTGGAAAAGGTCCATTTTACATCAAAGATTGGAAGTATATAGGACATAAATAGAAGGAATACGCCGAGGGTGTTGATAATAAGATAATGATAGGCGATTTACTAAAGGATAACACTTACTATACATATATGTCTACGTGTCTACAAAATTTAAATCATCTGCGTAACCATCAGCCCCCCCCCCCCCCCCCCCCGTCCCCCAACCCCCACCCCACCCAACCCCACCCCAGCACCGCCCGAATCCCACCGCACCGCGATAGAGATATGCGCTATAGAAATAGAGAGACATCGAGCAACAAATACAAAGATACCATTAGTTGGTGTAGACCTGTGTATTTTAGTGTCAAAACGATTCATTTCCTTTGTAACGTCTGGCCAAAGAAAACGTTGGTACCTGAACAATGAGCACGGTTACACCGAGTAGTGAGGATCAAATATCCACCACGAATACACTATATAATGCTATCAGATAAATACCTTACCTTCACCGATCAACTCATATCGCAGTTAATCTCTATTTCATTTTTTTGCGTCGTTGTTGGCAGCGGAGTTGAAATACTAAGAGCGTACCGCAACAGGTACGCACTTCTTGATTACACGTGAATATTCACACCAACAGCTTCAAAATTAAATTGTTAAAAATAATAGGCTTTTAGAGACTTCAAACACGCGCTTCGGTACAAGGAAATGAAATAAATCTTAACATGTGATGATTTCATTCTGTGTGTTTTAATACAATTTTCTGTTAGGAAATTAAATTAGGGAATTTCTTTTATTAATGTATATGTTATGACCTCATCATATGTTAAGATTTATTTCCTTTCATTGTATTGAGGTATACAATTTAAGCCTCTAAGCGTAGACAATTTTAACAATGTTATTATCAAGCATTCTTGCGTAAATATGCACCTTTAACCCATCGTCCTATTGCGCGGGTCTCGCCCGCCTGCTCTGCTCCCGTATCGAGTACCGTGAATATGTTGTTGGTTTGATTGGCGTCTATCGAGTCCCTGATTCCAGGTCCCGTTTACGCCATATCGAGGCTGGTTTATATTTCAGTCTACTATTGGTAACTTCCCCAGTTTTATACTGGTACCGATTTATACTCCTTTGTGGAGAGAGGCAACGAGGAGTGAAATATCGAGTACCGTGAGTGTGGGCTTTTTTATATATGCTCTAAGTTAACAACACGGCATACATTTAAATGAGCTGGAAGTTATAGCCAATGAAATTGCTCGATAAGAAATAAATGAAATCTGATTGGCGGATGGCAGCTCGCGGGTGTAACATTACTTCACATAGCAAGAGATCGGAGGACTGCAAGTACGGCCACGAACAGCGGAGATATGTGAGTGGGCGTATATTAGTAGGATGCCTCTAACCCGACTCATGTACGATGCAAGAAATTTTCTGAAAAATACTTTGAAACGAATTTGACTAGAGGCTGTTGCGCTTATATATTTCTCCATCTAAGACGTGAGTACAATTCCTTGGCTATTTACCTTTGCTTCAACATTCTATATTAACTAACATAAATTATGTTGCAATTTTGTCCTGGTGAACCTCAGAGTTTCTTAGAGCTTTACGGGTCTCTAGTAGGCCCGTCACTAGGTTTAAGACAATGTCAAGATAAGTTTCATAAAAACTAGTGTGCTGCATATAACCGCTCATTCGGCCATGTTTGCATGGCTGTACTATTTGCGTGTTTTGCAATGGGATCATAAACTCCTGTCAGTTTCTCCTCTCTAAATTATCTTAGGCAAGGCAATTTCGTCGTTTATCATGCTATACAATAAACCTGCAATGGTGTAATACTGCGCATCAGCGCTGAACGAAGACTTTTCTTACGCCATCAAAATGGGTGTACTTGAGGAGACAAACTGCTTTTGGGAAGTAGTAAGTCATAAAGCTGGCCACACCAAAGGAGCTAAATTGATGAACGCCACCAATCACACATCCATCCAATGTGGCAATGACGTAGTCTTCGCGTTCGGTGGTGCTTTTGCCGGTGACGTCATCAAATATGCTGTATTCGTCATAATGTTGACGATTTGCGCAGTCACAGTGTTAGGAAATGCTGCAATCATAACATGTGTGACAAAATCACATGATTTAAACAAGACAAATTATAGTGTGTATGTTGTGTCACTAGCCACCTCTGACCTCCTATTAGGAGCTGTCTGTATGACGTCAATGTCAGTCTATACGGTTTTTGGATACAGGCCGCTAGGTGGCGACACATGCACTGTATGGATAATTATCGATTTTGCATGTTGTTCTGTTTCCAATTTACACCTGGATGTAATTGCGTATGACAGGTACCGCGCTGTGGCGAATCCGCTAGAATATCGGAAAAACTTCACGAGAAAACGTGCCGCGATTATAGCACTAGTTACGTGGAGTGTGTGCTACGCATTCTATATTCCAGGGATTGTAGTGGTTCGGATCTTCGATGGGATCGCGGGCACCATGGTCGAGAACCAATGCTATTATCCAGCTAATGAGATTTACATCGTTGGTTCATTTGTACTGACAATATATGGTCCTATTTTGGTCATGGTTGTGTTATATATCAAGCTCTTACTAAAACCGAAGCATAGAAACCAAGCTAAGCTAAGTGCCCAAAACGTCAACAGCAGCCTTGACACACCAACCGAACACATCACCACTAACGCCACACACACGCCTGTGGCACCAACAGCGGATTCCTCTGACAAAACCAGGAAAGATGAAAGGGAGAAAATCAGTGACCAAAACCGCCATGTTTTGTATACCCTGCTCGCCCAAGTGATTCTCTTTCTTGTCTGCTGGTTACCATGGTGCGTTGTGTTTCTATTACCGTATATATGCGACTCGTGTGCTCCCGCATAAGCGGTTGATATAATATATTGGATGGGATACATCAATTCCACCATCAATCCATTCCTTTATCTTCTATTTAATAAAGGGTTCAGAAAGGTATTTGTAAAGCTTTTCTGCACATACAGGTGAAACAAATATAAGTAATGCAAAGGCTACATATGCCCCCAAAATGTACCTTTCTTGGGGCGAAGTTTTGCTATATGATTAAGTAATGTCAGTCATGGCATAACTCTACAAAACCCGATAGCTTTCAATGAATATTATTTATATGAGTACATGGGATAATAACATTATTTGATTCAAAGGCATTAGTTTATGTTCTGAACATTGTGTTTATTTTGACATGTCGTTCGAAGTATGCCTACTTAATCTCAAAGGGTACTTATTCCCAGTTGAAACATGTTCTCGGTACAAACAACTCTCAGTCGCGCTTGTGAACATTTTCAACGAGTTTAGGCCCATAGTATAGAGTATCTTGTTTGGTTTTCTTTTTGTTTTTTTTAAATTGCGAAGTTATTAATGATATCTAGTCGTACACTTGAAAGTGCCACAAGGACAAAGTAGGTTGAAAATTATCACAAGTCAAATTAGTTTCAAAATATTCAACAATCATTACACTGCAAATTTATCAATGACATACAATTCGTCCATTTGAAAATATCACTAGGAGAAAGTAAATCGATCAATTTCCACAGTCAAATTAGTTTCAATTCAGACTCAAATATTCAACAGTTATTTACAATACAATTCGTACACCTAAAAATGGTACTAGGAGAAAGTAAACAGTCAAACTAGTTTCAAAATATTCAACATTGAATTGAGCATTGTCGCCGGTTGACGGGGGGGAGGGGTTGGGAGTATTTAAGGGCGATTACTATTCATATGTGGTCTGGTGGCTTGTTAAAGGTAAATTATCAATGTACTTTAAATCATAAATTATTACTAAACTTCTGTATTAATTATTGTATGGTTTTTCCATGAATATATATATTTGAGTTGTTACACTCAAGGGCCTATGGCCTATTGTGGCAAATAAATATCTATATCTATCTATATCTATATCATAATAAAAAATAAAAAATAAAATATCTGATCAAGTTACTAGAGTAGAGCCTCAACGGCTAGAGTTCGTATTCTAGTACACGTGTTTGATTTGAAATTAAAATAATTTGAACACGTGGTACATCTACCTTCACATACCCGTGTAGGAGAGCTTTCCACATAAACGCGGCCATTGGGTAAGCGTACTCGGCTAATGGAATCACATGCGCAACGTGTATAGAATAAGGCGTAATCAACAAACTCGGGCATGTAGCTAGCAATTCACCTTTCCAGAGTATCCGTCTATCATATGACGTCATACTCAGCTAAGTGACGTGTATACGGCGCCCATCTCTAACTAAGCTCCACCCACACCCCGCTCGGGTTGGGATCGATCGATGTCTGAACTATTGGACTATCAATTTCCAGAAAACTATACAGGTAAGCCAGAGAATATTTTGAAACTAATTTGACTGTGCGTCAAAATATTCAGCAGCATGTTTATTTAATAGTAGAGACATACAATTCTTACAACGTGTCGGATGATTAAAAGTCAAAGACGGGCCAAACAGAATCATTTATGATGTGATGATTATGACGTCATCATACACGCCGTTTAGATGATTATGACGTCATGCGACTTCAGATGATAGATGGGTACTCTGGAAATGTGACTTAAGCGCTAGTAATGAACTTATCCACATCATTCACGACGTCATTGGTTATGACGTCATCCCAGACGTCATATAGTCGATTATTACGTCATATGACGTCAGATGATTGGTGGATAAACCGGAAAGGTCCATTAGACCATGATACTCTCTGTATCAGAACAATAAGAGGACAATTTTGTCAATATTTGACATGCTAATAATTTAAACATGAAATGCCACCATGTATATAGACTGCGTATGGGCCATTACAACACAACGAACGCATGAGAAAATTTATACATGTATTTTACAAAGTTTGTTATTTTATAGAAATTTGTTTGTTAAAATGTTAAGTTATAGTTCACGTATCTTATAGCAGTTACATTTAGTATTACAATTAGGCAAAATGTTTTCCAATGTGGCAGCATTGATAGGGCTAGTAAGCGAAGTGAACTATTTTGCGGATTGATATAGAATTTACGATTTTCCGTTCTGTATTTTACACGTTCATTGATTATAAGTATTACGTACACGTACTAAATACTTCAGAACTTTTGACAAAGTACATGCATTAACTGTGACTGACGGCTTCTGCTTGATAATGTGTATATGCATCTGTTTTTGGTTTAAACATATTTTATTGTCAATCAATAACAATGCGGCTGAGTCACACGTTAAACTGACTTCGATTCAACTCATTCCTTACAAGATAATAAAAAGGCTGTATGTTGCTATTTTACATAATAACTTCACATTAAAATGCAATTTGATATTTTCATATGTACATTAAAAACATTGTTAATAGTTGCAATTTTCAGCGGTTGTGCTGCCTCCGTTAAAAAACAGGAATGATTACAATGGACCTTTCCATTTTTAGCTATGCCCCGCCCATCACTAGCTAAGTTCCACCCACACCTCGCCGTGTTGGGATTGA
Organism: Chaetoderma sp. LZ-2023a; assembly: GCA_034401795.1. Classification (NCBI taxonomy): domain Eukaryota; kingdom Metazoa; phylum Mollusca; class Caudofoveata; order Chaetodermatida; family Chaetodermatidae; genus Chaetoderma; species Chaetoderma sp. LZ-2023a. The sequence continues at coordinate 81,553,068 of CM067364.1, forward strand.
TCGATCACCAAATGCCCTGGCTATCAATTTCCTGAAAACTATACAGGGAAGCTGTTGACTATTTTGTAACTGATTTGACTGGGTGCTGTTGCTGCCTATGGCAGCGACAGCGCCCAGTCAAATTAGTTTCAAAATAGTCAACATAATATTTATTAAATAGTAAAAGCAAACAATTTGTACAACAACGCATAGACCGTCTTCAAATATGCGTTCATGACGTACTTATCGACATCATTCATGACGTCATTCATTATGATGTTATTCTACACATCGCGCAGTTCTTTATGACGTCATATGATGGGTGGGTACTCTGGAAAGGTGAATTACTTGCGCCGGCAACCGGTGTGAGTATTGCGGTCGTGGCCATCTGTGTGTTTGTTTGTCTGACTGTTTGTCTGTCTGTTTATCCGAGCGATATCTCCGGAGTCCAAGAAGTTATACTCACCAAATTTGGCATATGGATTCATATTGTACAGTTGTAATGGATATGCACAAAAGGCATTTGAGGTCAAATGGTGAAATACCTAGGTCAGAGAGGGTCACTAAATGCATCCTGAAACGCACATTTTAGCCATAAATCGAACGCAAGCAGGTAGAATCATGAAATTTAGTCACATCCATTCATATTATATGTGGCTTGAAGTTCTATGAGATTCTGGACAAAGCGTCTAATATCCAGATCACAGGGTCACGAGGTGCATACCGGAATACAAATTTTGGCCATAGCTCTAGAATGCATGAAGATAGAATCACCAGATTTAGCACACCCATTCATATTATTGCAGTTTATGATTGCATTGAGTTTGAGTTCAACGAATCATCTATCTAGGTCACGGGGTCAGTAAGTGCATTGCCAAGACAGAGGGCAAAGGCATGAGTTAGCATCACGCTCGAGTATATTCTAATTAATAGCTCAATAGTACTAATAATAATAATAATAATAATAATAATAATAATAATAATAATAATAATCGACTTCCACTAATTTGGTCAGTCAAAACATACGTGTATTTTAAATATAATTTTAAATTTTTTGACGTATGATACAGTTTTCTTCAGATGCATATTCAATATATAATACGTGAAATATGACTACGGGTAGTATTTTTCTATTTGTTGTTCTTTTGAAATATATCTGTCCAATAATCTTGTACTTGTTCCTGTGTCTATTCCTGGACATACATAATGCGATATGTTACCTGTATATGTAGTCAGTATGAGAATATGTCCATATACATGTATACACATGTGCAGTTATTATGAGCCGTGATCATAATCAGCTAGAGTGTGATCAATTTCTAGCTATGCTCCGCCAATTCATACCTAAGCCCCGCCCATTAATAGCTAAGCTCCGCCCACTGTTTATGCGTATTGGAATCTGTTTGAAATTTTAAATCCTGAATTTCGTGAATCTAACCTTTAAGGTAACTAACTATACAGGTAAGTTGTTGGCTATTTTGAAACCTTTGTGCCGCCTATTGCAGCAAAAGCTTTCAGACAAATTCAATAAAATGTGTATTAAATTCTAATATCATCAAACACTTAAAATTAATTGATTTTCGTGACGAAGCTGCGTCATTTTGTTTGTGACATCAGTTAATCTATAACGCAATGTGTCAGATACTTGCATGTCGGATCGGATCCCTCCATTATGGCTGAGTGTGTAGCAATCATGTGGCACAATAAGATACCATTTCAAAATGTGGTGCAATAATGCATAATACTTTGGTTCGACCTTCACCCCATTGTCTGAACTTGAAGCAGCAATGTAGATACTAATTATTATATAATAAAATACATTATAATAACATAATAAAATATAGAAACTCACAAATTTTCCTGCGTATTGAGGCCAGATATTTCAGCAACATATTCTTCTTCCCATCATCAACCTACTGTTGGCAGATGAGATATGTCTGACCTGCGAAAATAGTAGTTAAGATGCTTCTGAATTGTTGGTTAGGCCTATTATTAAGAGTGGCAATTGTACGCTGGTCGAGCGGGTATGGACACATAAGTAGAAGTGTGGTTCGGGGTGAGCGACTCTGATTGGTCGAGAGCATGTCGCATGATCTGTGACGTCATCAATTTTGAATTAGGGCTCGCCCCCTTTTTCCCTGCCAAAAATAATTGATTCTGATTCGTCGAGAGCTGGTCGAGATGTGGTCACGTGATCCCGTCACCATACTCATCTCCATCGCTAGCCTTATTACTATCTCCTATCTTAGCATATTTTATTATGAATAAGCTGCGAGATGCGTTGCTGCAAGTTTATGAGCCATATATCTGATAGCAATCTTCTAGTGTTTCAGTTACCCAACAGCGTGGATAACACGACTACTACCTCAGTCAAGCTAGGCACTAGCGAACACCATGGGGCCAGTGACTGAAAAGCAATCCACCGATGCTCTATATAAAACATCTTAATTTTAGACTTAAGGGGACCTCTGTTGCCAGTGGCCGGCAATCATCCAAGGCGAGTGGATACTTGGCCACCAGTCCCGGAGAACCGCCTATTCACATCCCAAGATGAATACTATCATTATGGGCCGGCTCGTTATTGCGTTCGCATTGAGTGCTGGGTTGAGATTGCCAGATTTGCGACATTGTTGATATGCTGATCGAAAACGGCCTCAGCCGTCAAGTAACGATCCCAATAAGATGTCCCGGCCTTATTTTCTTTTACTGTCCATGCTGTTGCTATTCGGAACCAGTTTTACTTTTGCTAGAGACTAAAACAGAGTTGGATAAAATGTCAAAATGGGGGATGAATGGCGACCGTTTGATGAGGCCGTTACTGTTAGTCATGGTAACGCGAGCATGATAACACATGTTACGGGGCCAGGTGATATTAATCCAGTGCCGGCCCATTAACCTGCACTATCAGAGTCTCGGACTGATACCTCTGAAATCTTTGGAATCTTCCATCGCTATGCGTATCTGTCTGTGATTGTATCCATCTGACAGGGATAGAAATCAATGTGACAAGCCTCTCCGGTGACGAGCCGACAAGGAGAACGCGAAGACACTCCAGTATCACACCTTGCCATCATTCATCAAGTATAGAGAATGGCCAAATAAGTCGGGAACAACCAATTGAGATTTTCAATCAAATATATGACCCGATTGCAAATATCTATACCTTGTTTGATGAAGATGTCTCCCATCTCTATCTAATCACTCTCGTGTCCATGGCGCCCCAAATCACGGAAAATACTACCTAGTGCTAGCTAGTCATATAATGGACCTTTCGAGTTTCAGCTATGCCCCACCCATCAATAGCTAAGCTCCACCCACTCTCTCTTCGTCGTGTTGGGATTGGTCGACCCCGAAAAATATACAGTTATGTTATTGAATATTTTATAACTAATTTGACTGGGCGTTGTTGCTGCTTATGGTAGCAACAGCGCCCAGTCAAATTAGATTCAAAATATTCAACAGGATATTCATTAAATGGTAAAGACATACAAGTCGCACAACAATGCGTAGTTCGTCTTCAACTCTACGTTCGTGACGTACTTATTCACGTCATTCATGACGTCATAATGACGTCATTGATTGTGATGTCATTCTATACGTTACGTAGTTGATTATGACGTCATATGATGGATGGATACAGTTTAAAGGTCCATTATCAAGATTGTAAAGAAAAGTTCAGAATTTTCCCGGTGAATGTTCGTTTGTAAGCCAATAGAAGACTATTTTTGTATATGTATCACTGGATTCTACAGGAATTGCTTCCTGTCCTCCTGCTAATGGACAGTACTTGTGAGCACTGCACATGCGCTTTTAACTAAAGGGTTACTGGTCAAAGGTTCCTCATATTTGATTAGTCAGGGTCCATTTGCAGATCAAGAGAAGACTGTTCTTGAGAAATTGCTACTGGTATGACAGTCATTCCAGTGGGAAAATTAGAAAAAATATACTTATCTTGGCCTGGAAATGGACATTCCTCACGATTATTGCAGCTGCCGTCTTTGCCATGAACGGTGCTAGTTTACAGAGGACAGGTCGGTTATTGCTTTTATAATAAGCTGATTTAAAAAAATTTGTAAAATTTATTTCAAGCCCACTCTTCAAAAGGAGCATTAGATTTGAAACATCCCTCACACGACAAATCTGTCAGATTTCATAAAATCTGACTCACTATTCGTGAGAAAGGCACAGTCAAATTAGCGACCGCTGTTAACAAACCATTAGTTGCAATAGCTCCTTCTTCTGGCATATTCTGTACTCCCATGGTACTTCACCACTTTCCTCTACCTCGGCTGCAATATATTTAACCCGTTATATGGAAACCATATGCTTTTGTTTGAAAGGGGTGGGTGAGAAGCATAAATTATGGCGATTCCTTCAACTTCAACAATTCTCTTAGCACACCCTCACGTACAAACATGAGGACTATGTGCCGCATGCCGGATTTTAGCAAAGGTACCAAAAAGGTTCACGAACTGTGTCAGGCCATAGGGATACACTTAATTGAATGGCTACGATGGCGTGGTGTGAATAAATTGACTTTTGGACCATCAGTTCAAATGAGTGTACTGACGGTGAAACGACAGCGTAGAACAGGTAAATATGCGTTAATTATTTTTGCGAAACATTTTCAAAGGTTTTACTGAAATCGATGATCTACATGTCTGTTTGTTTTCTGATGTTCATAGATTCAGCAAATCCATTTGTTAGTTCTACGAACTGAGTTTTACAATATAGATCTCTCTGAATGCGTCTTGGTTGCTATCTATGATGGCGTGATTATCAAAACGGGACATGATATTGCGTACGAGGACATTTCCATGCCTAGACCTGTGCTAACATGCGCTGCCATATCACACGCCGGTTGCACTAGGTCCTAGTTCTGGAAGTGGCCCAGTAGGTGTCTTGATGGGAAGACCGATTCATACTGGTGGATCAGTATGTCAGTCTTCTCTCCTGCATTTGTGATCACTTGATTTTGAATCATCAGTGATGGTACACATGAATTGTCAGATATCGTTGGTGGTGTCTGGCCGCAGAGGATTGGTTGTGCCTATATGTACACGCATTTTCCACTGTATGATAATTTCCAACCAATTATCAAACATTATTTCAATGAGTTTTTTCATTCAAACTATTTGTTGAGTTTACCGGTGATGCACACACGGTAACACAGTTTATCTTCTGCCAATTAAAGCTACCATCAACACGGATCTACTTATTTGACAAGAAACCCATTCATTTAGTGAGCCTTCTAGAGCTTGTATGGGTGTTTGACTATAATCTTATCTATAAAAAAGACCTGTATAGATGCAATATTGTCCTGTAATAGTAGGTTCTTATCAACAAAATCTCGCACCCATCTGCTCTGCCTTTCCTAACTACGTTGTAGAATTGCGATGCAAGTAGTTCATCATCACCAAATATTAGGGTTGAGCGATGTAAGTCCATAACCCTATAATGATTTCACATCAAGAAATTAATTTGAACGTTGATTGGAATCATTGAAGGAGAGGTATATAGGCACAATACACATCATTGAAGTAGGAAACAACATTGTAACTCTCCACTTGCGCACGCAGACCGCTTAGGTCGACAGAGCACTTGTACTACTAATTGCGGCTCTCTGCAACTCACACCTCTAATATCTATTCAACCGCAGACAAGAGTTACGAGGGCCTTTTTAAATCTGTAAACCATTTCAAAATTTGTTAAGAAATGGCTGAGTTATCCACGGAAAACCCTTCTTGATTACTTCAAAATATTGCCGTGACGTCATAACCACGTGGACACAGTACTTCTAGAATCTTCTAGAACATTCGACAGCATTATTATCAGCTACGCGCTGATTGGCTGTTGCTCGAACGATGATTGGTTGGAGCCTGCGCCTGTGATGTCACGAGGAGTATAAAAGGAGACGCGATCCAGAGATCAAGAGCATCCTCGGCCAGTGGCCGAACAGGTTGGACCTGTACTAGCTACTATCAGCGCGACAGACCATACGCATATTGCTTCACTTTCTGTCGGGTTTTTTCCCGTAGCTAGCAGTTACCCAACCCACCGCACTAAAACAATTTTGCAACTCCCTACTTGCGGGAGCAATTTGGAACTTTCTATTATTGTTCACGAGTATTAAGATCTACTTCGGATCACGAACTTGTGGTGAGGCCTTTACGGCCTGAATATGTGATTCTACAGATGTAGAGGCGGCGATGTTCTTTGGTGGATGACTCGCCGGATCTGCCGGCCACGCCAAAAAGTGGTATTTCAACCGTCCCCGCACTGATGTAGTGCAGGTTCTTCTAACTTTCGACCGCAGCAAGCACACTTTGCCCGGTGCGTCTTCAGAGCTGGCTGACATACCCAGCACCGTTAAGCTTTCTTTTGTATATTCATCTGCATTTAACAACCCCCACTTGTGATCGGGTTGTTGTCAACTTCCATCCGTGCCATCGGTGTATGGGAACTTTCTTCACAGCAGCAATGTTATTGTATCTCTTGCTGACTACTCGTTAGACTACCCATTGTGCCTACAGTCCTAAGCGATGTGCTCCCGCCATGAGCTTCTTGCGGGAATCCAGTTTGCGGGAACCAACCTGCGGGAACTTTCCAACTTCAAGAGAATGCATCAACTCATGTCAACTAAAGGATGACGTATCAATTTCAGTAACACGATAGCCTAACGTAAGAATGGCTACCGAGTATTCAAGTAACTGTACATTTTAATTATTCCGCTAAATGTACTTTTCTAATTATATTGTATCCGTAAAAACGGTCCTGATGACAAAAAGGTACCATAACGGTCCTAAGACCGCTAGTTATAATTTCTGTATATGTTTATAGTTATTCTTATTTTTCTGCACCGTAGTAGGTTCGTTAACTTGTACTAAGATATATAATTCCGATCAATTAATACTGTATTGATGTTCTGGTTAGTTTATCTATATATATATACATATGGCCAGTAGCCATCAGTTCATATGTTTTGTTTATTTATAGAAAATATAGGACTGCAGAGCACGTAGGAAACACTATACAGCAACACTTATATATGCAGCACTTTCTCCCGCCACCAACAATTTTTCACTGAGGTCGCTGTCCATGCTATAACTCTATTTATCCCGGCATGCTACCGACTAAACCTTTTCTATTCAGCTCGATAGGATAGGTTTAATATGATTAGAGACACTTTCTTCGTTAAGAAATCTGTAGTATACTCTTCTCTTCCGGTAGTGTGATAATCTAGCCCCGCACTCCGGTAAGACTCATAACTCTAAGATTTTGTCTCTCTTCATGTTCCACTCAGCCTTGTGGCTTCTTAATTGTATGGAAGTCCCTATCCGCACCATGGGCTGAGCCAACTCTGGGAAACTGTTGGGATTTCCGAGCGGTGATGGCCACGGTGTGGTGTCACGTACATTCCCCTCGTATCTTCGGATACTTAAGAGTTAGCGCACTTGCCAATATAGGAAAGCACTGCGAACACATATCGTAATTGTTATTTTATTTGCTGAACAATCCTCCCGCACCGCAGTGCAAAACTGGGCAACTTGTATATAAACCTAACGACAGGTTAAACAGTTAATTCCATAGAACCCGGTGACGGGCGAGATGCGTATCCCCACCGAATTCCATAAAAATGTCTGGGCATGATATTTAGATCTGCCACGCCCTCACGGGAAGGACATTTACGGTGGGTATTCGTCTCTCTTACCCCCACCATAACGATAGATCAGTTGCCTAAAAATGCTTTTCCGAAAAGTAACCTGTGTCCTGTAAAGTTGTATGTGGTTATGGAGCGAGATGTCCGGATTCTTATCAAGTTCGGAGATCTTACTAAGTAACATGTATGAGCGCTGTCTTCAGTATTGATGTCTTAGGGCATCTGTTCTCAATGACAGCCATGTCTAATAGCTAGGTAGATACCAGCCATTTGTGGCCTAAAATAGTTCTTGTCTCAACAGATTAAAGGATAGATAAGCAAAGCTGGAGGCCTGCATAAATAAGGCGGCGAGTACTAATTCAGCATACTGAGAATCTCATAAGACGGTGACGTGGGAATCCTTTGGGAATCGTTTGTCCCGTCGTCACATAAAACCGCACGCAACCCTATAGTCATAATCTCACTAGGTATGGTCTTTTCTTTTTCAAGCGTTTTGGTTGAAATATTAGAGTGGGCCCATTTTTTCCTACTACTCTTCTCCCGTTTTAAGCAGTGGCGACACCTTCCCGAGACGGATGCCCGCGCGAGGCACTTGCCTCTCGCAAGGATTCAGCGACGACTGTCCACGCGAGGATAATACTCCTCACCCAAACTAGCACTAGGGGTAGTGCCCGCATGAGGCACATGACTTTTCGTCCGAGATAATCTTCTTCCTTTCAGCTTAGAGGTATAATAACTTATATTAAGTTAATTAGTTAAGTCTCGTGTACGGGAGCCGCCCTTGCGGGGATACCTCTGCGGATCTACGAGTCTGTGTGATACCTCCGGGGGCTCCATGCTTAAAAGTTCATCTGGCTGTCTCTATGTCTTGTATTTTCGTATGCTCCTCATTTTTATCCAGCATACTCGATAGTTTGTTTAGGTAAAATCATTATATAGACTTATATATTTAGGTCACCAAATCAAATCTTGTAAGTCCATAGATCACGAAATTTCTATGGACAGGCATACTGGTGACATAAATTCTTGGGATGAGACAGTGGTATTTAATGTCCGCGACTATGATTGCACGGCCCCACCGGAACGATAGAGTTCCACCGGCCTTAGGAGCCGGTTTTTGCTACCCGTAGGGCAGTCTCGTACAGGATCCGTCACCCCGAGACCGGATGCTAACCAGCGTCATCGTTCGTCGTGCACTTGCGGCACAGTGAGTCAACATGATACACCGGAACGGCCCACCACTACCCTGCGAGCTACAGTATGTGCTATGCGATACTATAGCTTACTAACCATTAGCGTTCTCTTGGTAGAACGACATCTCATATGTATTATCTCGCTACTTCGTTACTTTCTAACGTTGCTGTTAGCTCTTGCTATGGTTCTACCTGTCATCACATCGCGCTGCTTGGTGCATGCGTTACTTCCCATCAGTCGTCCCAAAGGAGGAATTCACCTTTGGCTATGCACCGCATATCGCTATCTAATCTCTGCCCACGCTTTGCCCGTGTTGCGATAGATCGGAACCTGAATTCCCAGAATCATAATATCAAGGGTATATCATCAGGTAGGATGTTAAATATTTTGAAAATAATTTGACTTGGTGCTGTTGCTGCCTCTGCAAATAAGTTTCAAAATATTCAACAGGATATGTATCAAATAGTAAATCCCATCAAAGACATAATTCATACAATCTGATGGCCTATTCCAGCTTTATAACAGAGCATTTCACTCAAGTATCATAGTGACGTCAGCCTACATATGACGTGCATAATTATGACATCATATGCGTGATCAATAGATTGAATTCTTCTACTAACATAGAAAAGCTATGGAATAGCTGGCCAACTGTTGTTATCCTCATAGAAAAACTAGGTAATAGCTGGCCTACTGTTGCCATCTTCATAGTAGAGCTAGGTAATACCTGACCAACTGTTGTCATCCTAAAAAAAGCTAGGTGATACCTGGCCAGCTGTTGTCATCATCATATAAAAGATATATAATTCCTGGCCAGCTGTTGTCATCGTCATAGAAAAGCTAGGTAATATCTGACAAGCTGTTGCCATCCTTATAGAAAGCTAGGTGATACATGACCAGCCGTTGTCATCATCAGAGAAAAGCTAGCTGATACCTGACCAGCTGTTGTCATCATCATAGAAAGCTAGGTGATACCCAACCCGCTGTTGCCGTCCTCATAGCACCAATACTGTTTGTATTTGGACTATATACCTGACCAGCTGTTGACATCACCAGAGCACCAATGGTGTTTGTAATTGGACTGTAGACCTGGCCAACTGTTGCCATCCTCATAGAAAAGATTGGTGATACCTGACCAGCTGTTGCCATCATCATAGCACCAATACTGTTTGCAATTGGAGTATACAACGCCATCAGGCAGATAGCAAGATATCAAGGAAGACGTCAAGAAAATATCAAAGTATCCATTGGACTGGCAAAGACTAGCGACAGTACATGGAACGGGAAAAGCATAACAACAATGTATTAATGTTGAAGGACAAAATTATGATTCTTATCGTGTGTAATCAGAACTCTCTGTACCATGTGTTATTCTGGAAATGATATGTATCACATAAACAAGGGATGTCAGCCCATGTATTATTAACAACATTAACCCGGTTGTTGATGCAGGGATGTATTTCCATTGGTTGTTAGATTGCAAGTGCAATTTATATTGACCAATCGGAATACGGTCGCTCTCGCGGCATTAGATATCGCAACGGCGAAATTAAGCACTAGTGACGCACGTCACGAGCAGCGATGGCGTAACAATATCGCTAGTGGTGTCCCATAGTAAATACAATATGTTGTCAATGTATATTGTGAGTTATTTAAATAAATATACAGTGATTAGTGCAACTTTTTCTGGTTCAAATTGCAAGTACTCCATTTTCAGCGTAAGACGTCCAATGTGTGAGTTGCCAGGTTATGATTAGCCGCCCTTGACGATCGTATGCTAATGAAAAGTTTAAACTGTGGTTTCAGCGATAGACGTTATTTTGGAAAAGATGTCAAAATTCGGGATTATGTGATAAATAGAATCTGAAACTCGTCCATTTAATATCACCATTATCGAACACGTCAACAAGTATCTCTTCTCGCTCGCGAAAGCTCGGTTTATATAACACGGACATCGTTCCTATAGTTTTCATCTACTACACTTACGGACGTTCAGCCACAAGCTATCTATGCTGTGGGGAATGGACCTTTACAACTTTATCCATCGATCATCTGACGTAATATGAAGTCATAATTAACTAAGTTGCGTGTATGCTGACGTCATAATCATGACGTCATGAGTGTTTCAAATAGTCCGTCTTTAACGCTTAATATTCCGACACGTTGTACAATTCGTACAACGTGTCGGAATATTAAGCGTTGTATGTCTTTGCTGGTTAATACACATGCTGTTGAATATTTGTGTAACTAATTTCACTGGGCACCCAGACAAATTAGTTTCAAAGTATTCAGCAGCTTACATGTATAGGTTTCTGGAAATTGATAGTCAGGGAGTTCAAAGATCGATCGATGCCAACACGGACGTGGTGTGGGTGGAGCTTAAATTGAGATGGGCGGGGCATAGCTATAAGTGGAACGGACCATTGATGTTCCTGATTGCCATTCACTTGTCATCAGGCATGGCGTAAATGGAATGGGCCGATCTGTCATTCGGGTAACTGACGTCATAATCAAATAAGTCTGGATAGACTTTCAATACTTGCTATTGAAACAGGCTTGTTATCGATCTGTCAAATGGACATGGGTCAAATGTCTTGGCAAACGCATGGAGTTCAGCGCAATATAAATGTACAATCTATCTATCTTTCTGTCGTCGTTAGTTCTGGCGAGACGTCCACCGTACATTCTCTCGCCGTATTGGTCATATGATACAGAGGAACTCAGACCTACTGACTAAAATATCTAACGATAATTTTATTAACTTTAAGACAGCAACATCTCATACAGGTATACATTAAATAATATGCGTAGTAATAAGTATTTATGGTGTAGTTAACTACGTCATTCTGAACCCATTATTACTGGTGACTTCATAGTTGTTATTGAGTTCAGAATTATCACATGCTTGCTGCCATATCGTGCGCATCACTCTACAATAAATAAATGAATAAATAAATAAATAGTTGAGTGAATGAATGAATACATGAATGTATAAATGAATGAATGAATGAATGAATGAATGAATTATTATTATTATTATTATTATTATTATTATTATTATTATTATTATTATTATTATTATTATTATACGCAGCAGAATGTTTGAAAATTAAATTGTTAAAAGTGTGTACCTTTAGAGGCTTAAATTAGGTGCCTAGATGTAATGTA
>CM067364.1:81570068-81637568 GCA_034401795.1 Chaetoderma sp. LZ-2023a
TAAAGTACTATTTTCAAATATGGGAGGAGACTAGCAGAAAATTGTTATTGACAAGTGTGTTCCTTATTGCAAGACACACCAGCAGATGTCAAAATCTGCCCGTCTGTCGTAAAAATGGTGCACACGCATCGCCAACTCTGCATTTATCTCTGCGGAGTCCTCCAAATGCTGTCTTTCTTCTCCCCAATTTGGCAATTCCAAGAAAAAGTGACGAGATATCTCAGGTATATGGCAATAAGAACAATTTAGTTAGTCAATAAGATGGTAACTATATACATCAGCATTTAATTGGCTGCATTTATTTCTCCTTTAACACAGATTAATATTTTATTTTATTTTGCCCAATGAATAGTGTGTTGGGATCTTCTGTGAGGAGGTGAGATACGATTTGGTAAGTTTCCTCTTGAAAATAGCAACGGAAGAGGCTGTTTATAATTCGTCTTCCAGGTTATTCCACAGTTGAATAGTACTGGGCATACATGAATTCTTAAATGTTTCAAGACGGTGTCTAGGCACGATGGAATTTTCAGCATGTCTGAGATTACACTCTGAGACATCCTTCACCCTTTCGGGGACAATAGCCATGATATAATCTGGGTAGTCATGATGGACAATTTTGGAAAATCTTATTAGATTTTTCGGCTTGCGACGCTCGCTTACAGAGACCAGTTTCTTCTTGTCAAAGACGTATATTTTGGCAGACCTGTTATTATTCGTATTGCATCCTTTTGCATAATTTCAAGTTTCTCTGCATCACGGTCAGACCAACCATCCCACACCTGACTGCCCTATTCCAATACAGGACGTAAATATGCAGTGTAAGTTTTGGATAACGTTTGTCTGCTTAAAGTGTATTTCATTCGGCCCATAGTTGGTAATATTTTTCCGACCTTTTTATCAGTTTATCTATATGCTTTTTTTTTTAGGTCATTTGAAATGGTTATACCAAGATACTTTGTGTGTGGAATTGACAATCATAAATTATTATCCGGAGAGAGATTTGGTTGTCGAAAGCTATTGAACGGTACTAGCCATTGCTTTGACCAGGCAGAAATAACATTTAAATCCTTATTTAGGTGTCCTCTCTATTTCAAGAGATGATGAATTTGAGCAACATAACGCAGTGTCATCGGCATATGATCTCAGAATGCTTTCAATATGCTTTGAAATATCATTTATATAGATAAGGCATAAGAGAGGTCCAAGCGCCGAACCCTGGGGGACCCCAGCATCAATTTGTCTCAGAAGCTATTTGTCCTGATTAATTATAACGCACTGCTGCCTAGAGGAGAGATAACGCCTAAACCATATAAGAAGCTCTTGTGGCTTAAATAGTAATCATTTGTGCCAGACTCTGTCAAAAGCGTGTGAGATGTCACAAAACACCACACTTGAAGATTTGCGTTTGTCAAGGGCTTTTCGACAGAATGTGATATAACTCAATTTGTTGATATACAGTTGAAAACCCTGGACGGAAAACTGATTGATACTTGTACAGAAGATTTTGACTGATAGGATGGTTATAAACGTGTTTAAAAATTATCCTTTCCATTACTCTGCCAACAGTGCTTAGCAAGGAGATAGGTCTGTAATTTTCAGGTAGTTCCTTATCCCCTTGTTCAAATAAAGCAAAGACATTGGCTGTTTTCCAGGGCATTTGGAAATATGCTAGACACAAGTGATTTATTAAAAAGCAGATACAACGGAAAAGCAATAGCATCTACAGTTTCATTTAGCATTTTAAGACTCATTTCGTCATTTCCTGACACTTTGTTCAGCTATAGTGTTTTTAGGACATCTATTATTTCAGATTCTTGGATTGAAATATTGGACAAAATATAATACGCTTTCAGTGCAAGGGTCGGTAACTGCGCACCCTGATCATCTACATTCGAGATCAATTAAAAGTAGTTATTTAAACATATTGCTTTCTCCAGATCTGTCATGGCAAAATTCACATATCTGCTATCATTACTTATCAAAGGTGGTATATTTATCATAGAGTTTCCATGTATAAGCTTTTTAACAACTTTCCAGTAGGGGCGCGGGCTATTAATTGATAGCTCGTCCAGCAAAATATCAGCCGATTCTATAAAGTCTTGTTTTGCTTTCTTCTTCATATTGTTTGCTTTATTTCGTTGGATCTTGTATTTATACCAGTGGTGTTGTTTTTGGGTTCTTCGCGCATGTTTTCTAAGTCTGTCTCTTAATCGAATTTCCCGTCTTAGAGAGTTATCAAACAATGGCTTATCATTTGGTCGAATAGTTACCATTCTGTTTGGAATACATTCTCTCACCATATCTAGAGAAAGAGTGTTAAACAAATTGCACACTTCCTTTATATCATCATAAGTAAGAAATAAGTCTGCCCAAGGTGCATCGTAAATTTCCGTGTTCATTTTTGCAAAACTGGCTTTTCTGTAATCCCAGACTTTTCGTTTAAAAGGCCTTTCGATAATTACAAGTATTTTTATTGCAGCAAATATTTTTATCGCAGCGGATATTCCTGCGTGGTCACTGTATTCCAGATATTCAGGTAACACACCTGATTCTACTGCATCGATATTTCCATAGTTTAATATGGGATCGAGAAGTTTTGCAGTCCGGTGTGTGATGCGTGTTGGCTCATTTATTACTACTTTCATATTATAATAGCTAATGATATTTTTGAGATGGTGAATGTCTGAATCCAGTAAATCTTCAATCAGGTCTCCCGTTATGATGGACATCAATAATCTTTCCAAAATGCACTGGATAAGTGTGTGCAAGAACATCGGGTGAAGGGTGGGGGGGGGGCCGCTTAGTGGTCGATAGAAAACTCCTATTATAAATCTAAAATGACTATTAATAATTTCAACAAAAATGTATTCTATATCATCAGTTTCCAGGTCTGTACGCCTTTTATAATTTAGAATATTTGAGACATAGACTAAGACACCCACACCATTAACATTGGGTGCTCGGTCCTTTCTGATTGGTTCGTGGTAGTCTTCTAATTTTAGGTCTTCGTCTGACACTGAATTATCTAGCTTGGTTTCCATAAAGCAGACTACATCATAATCGCAAATAAAGTTTTCAGTTTCTCGGAGTTTATGCCCTAAACCATTTATATTTAAATGAAATACAAAGCAGACTCATTTTTTGGACCGGGAATACATTCAACGTCTCCACAGATTAATTTAAAAAGGATTCTCTTGAGCTATGAATGGGGTACACACACACGCACGCACGCACGCACGCACGCACACCAACACGTATGCACGCATTCTCAAACACACGCACCTACATACACACTACCGCATGCATTGACGCCTATACGTTCGCTGGCGCGCACGCTTATTGTACGCATGCGCGCTCGTACGCGCACACGCTTACAGATGTAAGAACTTCAAATATTGCATAACAATACGCGGTGCACGATCGCATACATGCACGCATGCATATACACAAGTACACGCGCACGTAAGCACGCACGTGTGTACCTACGTACGCACTCACCATCCCCACCCCCACCACACCCCGACCTACACCAACCTCACCCGGTTCCCAACGCAGCAATTCGGTAATTGAATATTCGATATACATATACGAAACTACTTTTGAAAATTTACCACTGGAATGACTGCGTTGACAACCGAGGCAGTTATTCCTATAGTAAATTATGAAATATAGTCTTCTCCTGGTCTGCAAATGGACATTTTAATGAGAAAATTACAATTTTTTTGAACAAATTCGATGGTTAAATGGTTAGGTGATTACGTTTCCTCTTGTATAATGCACACGGCTAAAACTAAAGTAAAGTCGAAAATTTCATTATATTTTAATAAATATTATGTTGATTATTTTGAAACTAATTTGACTGGAAGATGTTGCTGACCTATGACAACATCAGCTTCCTGTCAAATTAGTTGTAAAATAGTCAACAGGTCACCTGTTTAATTACCTTGGAATTGAGGTTCAGGGAATTCAGTGATGTATGGGATAAAACGATATCTGTAATATGATTCTAACATCCATTGATCATTACAATGACTTGTATTACGAGGCCACCTGTCATTAGGCACCGCTTTATGTCGGGCTATACAAACAGTGTCCTCTATAGACAGGTTATACTGTCTCTTTGATGGGGACTGAAGATCAATTTTAATTTTCCCAAAATCGGTTAAATTCAGACAAATTATATTCAATTATATTAACCCTATTAGAATTTAATTTAATAAATAGTCTGTTGAATATTTTGAAACTAATTTGCCTGGGAGTTGTTGCTATAAGAGGTTCCTGTAAATTTAGTTTAAAATTATTCAACCGCTTACCTGTAGAGTTACCTTGAAATAGAGATTCTAGAAATTCGAGGTACAAATGGTTAAAGAAGTTCTCACTTTCCCAGTAGCTGAGACTAATCTGGCAATGGGTGAATCTGATCTGTTACTCAGGTGTATCGCGTCATAATATATTACGTCATATAGGCTAACGTCACACTCATAATTGACAGAGAATACTCCGTCATGAAGCTGGAATAGTTCGTCTAGTGTACGGATTGCATGTCTTTGGTGGATTTACTACTTAACAAAAATTCTGTTGAATATATTTTTATTGTTCAAGCGACAATACGGATTGAGTCACAAGTTGTCTCCAACTTAGTTACGACTCGCTCCGAATACTATATAGTAGATTATAATAATGACGATGACGAAATGTGCAGTTGATAAGAACTTATACCATAATGAATATAAGATTTAAAAGAAAATTAATAAAATAATTAAGATAAGATTTTGAATTGTGTTCATATATGTGTGTATATGCATGTATTTTTTAAAGCGTCTTTGTGTGTTATCTGATTTTGGTAGTTAAGTAGTGTGTAGCATTGTTGTGATCCGTGTCTGAATATGTATGTAGATGTGCGCCTGTTTGTGTGTTTAAAACAATAAAGTACTTGTGATATATCTACTAAGTATTCGCGTGTGTTATGCATTTGTGCGTGCTGCATTCGTTCATGTGTGGGAGCGTGCGTGCGTGTGTGAGTATATTTACTCAATTTAAGCAATTTCATGCGCGCTTGCCTGTTGATCTGTTCCAGTGTGTGTGTGTGCGTGCGTGCGTGCGTGCGTGCGTGCGTGCGTGCGTGCGTTCGTTCGTACGTACGTGCGTGCGTGTGTGTGTGTGCGCGCGCGTGTCTGCATGCGTCTGTGTGCTCGCGTCAACCTCCTCTTAAAGGTGCATATTCACACCAAAACTCTCCAAGACAAGACTGAAAAAATTTAACGCTTGTAGAGGCCTAAGTCGTGCGCCTAGGGGCAATGAAACGAAACAGATCCCAAATTCTGACGCGTTTATAAAGCATAAGTCAATATAGTTTCTTGAGCTATGAAATTGAACAAGAAATACAAGTCCCCAATTCAATTTCACAACAAAAAAAACAACCCCAACAAACCGACACAATAATTCATTTGAAACGAAAGCATCACATGTCAAGACCCATCCCGCCCACCACACCTAGACACACAATCCATGCCTCCAAAAACTTACCACCTCAACAATTCCATCTCCAAGAATCCTGGTGCGAACATACACCTCGAAGTTTCCTAGCTTTGATCAAATCTTTTGGTACTGCGAATATATTCATAGATATTTTGAAATATAAATATATTCTGGTTATTTTCGAGGTCAGCATCTCCGTTTAGCAGTAGATTCACTGACAGGTCGTGTGGAGCAAGAGGTCTTAGAGCATTTAAGAGCTTGCGTCTTGGATTATTGTAATGATTACATATAAAGAGGTAATGGTTGTTATCTTCTATATGGTTGCAGTGTTGACAGTTGTGGATTGCTACTATCTTAAAAACGAAATAAGTGGGCATATAATTGGCTGCATCTGTTTCTAAGTTTAGTGTGAATTACATTTAGACGTGGTTCTCCGTAAAAGTAGTATGCTGGAACTGGGTATCTGGGATTAAAGTTAATTATTTGTTTAAACACTGATAGTGTTGATGAATTTTGCGTACTGGCATCCAATTGGCTTCATAAATGAGTCGTACTTGGGAAGAATGAACGTCTAAATACTTCTAGGTTTGCTTGTTCCTCCTGGAAATTGTTTCTATTACGTGAATTATAATTAATGGCGGGGTACTAATTCTTTAAGGTAGTTCGGGCACTCTTCATGTATTATCTTGGAAAGTTGTATTAGCTTTTTGTTTTTCCGTCGTACTTTTAATTCCTTTAAGCCTGCCTCGTTATACAGTGCTGGAAGTGGGGGGGGGGGGTAAATCGAGGAAGTCCAGTTATAGCACGGAAAGCTTCCTTTTGGAAGTTCTCCAGCTGGTCAGAGTCTCGTTCTGTACACCCGTCTCAGATCTCAGAACCATATTCTAAGAGTGAACGTAGATAACACGTATAAATATGTAAAAGCGTTTTGCGTGAAATAAAATATATTATTTTCTTAATAGATCCTAGAATTTTGTTTCCCTTTGATATTAGCCCTTGAATGTGGTTTGTCCATTTAAGATTTTGGGAAAATGTTATTCCTAGATAGTTGTGTGTTTCGACAGAGGTAATCTGAGTGGTATTAATAGTTAGGTTAGCTGCATTTTGATTTGGTTGGTTTTGCCAAATTATATTCACCGTCTTTGTTGGGTTGCATATTTTGTAACTAATTTTACTGGGCGCTGTTCCTTCCCTAAGCAGCAGGAGCGGGAGCTGTTTCTGCCATAGGCACCAACAGCACCCAGTCAAATTAGTTTCAAAATATTCACCGGCATAGTTACCTGGAAATTATGGGACCCTGGTAATTCAGACTTTAGAGTATATAAATCGAACCTAACTCGCGCTAAGCATGGGCAGATCCTAGCTAGAAATGGGAAGATCTTAGCTATAAATGGGCGCGGCATAGCTAGAAATCAGCGGGGCATAACTAGAAATTGAACTCTCAATGATTCCAATAATGTATAATGTTTAGAGTTTACCTCCTTCAGCCCGCCGTAGAAAAACGATATTAGCATGGCCGGAAATATTTTCTTTAAGATTTTGAAAATTGAAGGTAATTGGAAGCTGCTGATGTCAAAATTATTTTCAATATATTCGATGGTCTCCTGTGAGATTGTCTTAAAATTGAGATACTATACTAGTATCTATATATATTGATAGTGATGTTAAAAATTTAATACGATCTCGGTTACCGAGCCAGTCATTCCAGTGGTAAATTGTCAAATATCAGATTCATATATATATATATATATATATATATATATATATATATATATATATATATATATATATATATATATATATATATATATATATATATATATATATATATATATGAGAGAGATGAGGTATTTGATTATCCTCGCGATCACGTGATAAATAAAACTAGTAAATAAATGGAACAGTGATCTACGCCAAAATGTGTTACAATATCTGAGTTCACATGGATGTAATTTTACGACAGTAGGCTAATATAATAATAAAAAAAAAAAAAAAAAAAAATAATAATAATAGTTTTGCATTAAAAAATCATTTTCACCCAAAATCTTGGGCCTGGAAAGACGAATCCTTCACACTTTTAAACGATTCTATATGATAGGGTGTTTACGAGAAAATTGACAAAATCATGTTTTTGTATTAAAAAACCATCTTTCACCCAAAATCCGATAAAAGTGAATCCATGAAAACGTACATCTATTTATAAAGAATCCATCTGCCAAGTTTCATTAAAATATCTGAAGCGTTTCTGCATGATGTGGTGTTTACGAGAAAATTGACAAAACTCGTGATTTTCTTTCCCATTAAAAAGCCCATTTTCACCCAAAATATTGGACCTATAAACGTGAATTCTTCAAAAGGGGCATCTAGCCATCTACCCATTATAAAGAAGCCACATGCCAAGTTTCATTAACTTATCGTAAGCGATTCTGTACGATATAGTGTTTACGAGAAAATTTACAAAAATCGTGATTCATTAAAATATCTGAAGCATGATATGCTGTTTAGGAGATATTGTGGACGGACAGACAGACAGATGGACGGACGCGGTGATTACTATAGGGCGCGTACCCTAACAATAATAATAATAATAATAATAATAATAAAAAAAAATTTGGATTAGTAAATGATTTAATTTACAATTATGAAAAAAAGGAATGACAATTCCATCAACGATTGTAATGACGAGGATAAATACGGACATTACCTGATGGTGTGTTTGTCTGACCGACAGAAGGTAAGTGTTTGAAGTCGCTGACAGCTTTGATATCTGATGATGATTCACGTGCAACTTGTGAAGAAGCTTATCTCTCCAGAGGATCAACGCCTCCTTAAATATAGCCATCTCTGGTGCGTGGAATGCGGATATTCCTGCAGAAAATACCACCGAGGAGTAGCAAACGCCACACAAAATCAAATAATTCCATATATGGAATTGTAAACCTTTGGTTCGGTGGATAGAGTAGGTTTGCAAGGGTATTCCCCTTTTTCTGCCCGTATTTTACAATTTCTATGGGGAATATTTATATTTTCTTGAAAAAATCTAAGTGTTGAAAGTTTTTAACCCTTATAAATTTTGATTTCATCGTCAAATGCATACAATCCGTACACACGAGTGCCGGACGTTTCTATATTTTCGTGACAGAGTTACGTCATATTGATTGTGACGTCAGCTAGCACGTATCTTAAGATCAGTTGTTAGATTCCTCTCTAGTCATATGACCTCCCATCTTAAGTAACCACCGTCATTATGCTAGAGAGAATGGGTCGTATTAAACAAGCACATGTGCTTAGTGGGTATGTGTTGATGGCGCACTCAGGGCCTGACAGATGAAATAGCAGTAACTCGTCCCGCATGAGATGACGTACGGTACGTAAAAAATCACGTGATTACATGTGCCATGTTTAACCCATCTTGTGTTAACTTACCTTTTTAATGGTCAAGACAGCCAAAAACGGACTATGTAATGGTCTTGAGGAATGTCCATTTTTTCATCCAAGAGAATATGATTTTTGAAAATTTACCGCTGGAATGACTGGCTCAGTAACTAAGCCAGTCACTCCAGTGGGAAACTTACAAAAATGGTCTTCTCTCAGCCGGCAAATAGACACTAGCTAAACCCCTGTATTTTCCTAACCATATTCATGACCATGTCGGCCAAAGAACAGCACCTGTAGTGGTCTTGAGCAATGTCTATTTGCACGACAACAGAAAGCTATTTTTGTATTTTGTTAATTCCTGGATATAAGTAGAAATTTTAGCGCTTTGAGGCGCTGTTGACACAAGTGGGTTAAGGGACGTTACACTTAAAATGACCTGAGGGTTTATCGTGTTCTCTGAACTGAAATAGCTGTTTTCCTTTTCTGGACGCGCACGGGTGCGCGCAGGGTCATAACACATTAAAATACAAGTACACATATTGATGCAAGGCATCAATGGAAAATAGCTTGGCCGGAGATTATTATAATTCAAGTTGAGCTTCAAATTCATTATATATATAATATACAATTTCACCAAAGATAGTGACTATATCTAGACCTTGGGCCCCTACATAGACCACAAAATAAATTATACATGTAGAACTGGTACAGTACTATGCACAATAAGAAGACATGGGCTTCGAGTTAATGTCAAAGTACCATAAAGACATAGCCATTAGACAATGTGATAAATTGACAACATATTTGCAGGACAGAGAGAAGCGTGTTTATCTTGTTATATTAAGATTCAATGTTACATTGGTTCTTATTATCATTTACAGTTTCTTACCTGTGCCATGTAGTGTTGATGGTGATTGCGATCGTGATAATGATAGTTTCTTGGTAGTGTCATATGTTTAAGATGGCTGTAATGGCATCAGCCTTGGATAGGATTAGCTATGGGCTATTGGAAGAAGCAGATTATATTTTGGGGCCGTCCGGCCATCTTTCCATCCATCTTGTTGACGATAAGTGTAAATTCTGGGGGTTTTGTTTGATAATTCAGATTATCTCCGGAGCTAAATTATAGGATATATAGAAAGATTTTCACATTATTACAAGAAATATTTGATAATAGAATCGTGCAATATCTAGTGAGTTCTAGATGGTATTATGTTCGAAAGCCTGATTATAAACCGAGTCCAGAACTTCTGATACAGAATATATAGTAAATTGTTACCATTTGAAAACTGTAAGTTGTGACTAAATTGCATGTTTCGAAATTACTACATTGTAGAAATTGTTAGAATTCTATACTTTATTAGCGCATTCATATATATCTAGCTAAACATATGGGTGACATTCTGGAGCTGAACCTATTACAAACGATATGCCAGGACATACTGACATCTATCCGATTGTGGCTAATGTGAACGAACTATCTTTCAATGGGGACATATTGCGAATCATTAACCCGATGGATATACTTGGGAATTATGATATTATTTGATATTAGAATCGTGCAATATTTGTACAGCACTAGGACATAATAATAGATATTGAGTTCTGTATGGCTAGACGTTCGAAAAATGGTTACAAACAGAGTACATAGATATTGGTACGTAAAATATTAGCATCTGACAACTTTTGGTCATTACTAAGTTGTGTATTATAAAATTATTTTTTGGTGGAATTTTAAAAAATCAATATTTTATTAGCTTATTCTTATATATATCCGACATTTTGGGGACGAACCTATTACAGACAGCAGGCTACCGAACACCGTGGATCTGCCAAAACCTATGCAAATTTTTGCCATGGAATTGTGTACTATGAAATTACTTCATGGTAGACATTTTTAAGCTTGATACTTTATTAGCGTATTCATATACCGATCTGACCATATTATGAATTTAGAACCGAATCGGGGCCTAACCTATTGCAGACAGTATGGTACTGAAAATCACTGATCTGTCAAAATTTAAGCCAATTTTTGGTATGGAATTGCAGACTATGGCACTATTTCATTGTAGAATTTGATTTATTTATGAATATAGCTAGAAATGATATGATATCATATTGTTTACAGCTGAGAGGAAATTTTGGCTGAATTATACTTTTTAGTTATATTGCTTTTTAAACAGATGGGTCACAGCGATTCCGAAAAGTAAAGATATGGGTCGTATTATATACAGTAATAGTTTTTCATAGTGTATGT
Source organism: Chaetoderma sp. LZ-2023a (assembly GCA_034401795.1). Classification (NCBI taxonomy): domain Eukaryota; kingdom Metazoa; phylum Mollusca; class Caudofoveata; order Chaetodermatida; family Chaetodermatidae; genus Chaetoderma; species Chaetoderma sp. LZ-2023a. The sequence continues at coordinate 81,581,182 of CM067364.1, forward strand.
AGTGCAAGTTAGCGTAAGTTTTAGTCTGGTCAAATGAAGAGACTGGTGTTGTTCGACCCACTGCCTAATAGTAATAATATATACCTGTAGCATTGTATGTGGTATAATATAGACTGATGTGATTCCACACATAATTGACTTGTAATAGAATACTATTGGTACAATATAGATCATGGTGGCTTTCCGCACATCTATTTGTAATGCAATATCTACATGTATTAATATTTTGGGTACAGCACAGATCGGTGTGATTTCACACACAATCTATTATGTATGATTACTGTATTCTGTGGCTGTAGTAGCTGAAACATCATACAGCTGCAATAAGTTCGTCTTCGCTTTTACCCAATGTGTCTTGTCCTCAGCCGAAGTCCTTGGCTTCCTCAAGCCTATTTCTGATTTGGGTGTACCAAGTCATGCTTTCTTGACGTCACCTCGTAGCACACTTAGCAGATTTATGCAGTGGCGTCATCTCCTGGCTTTCTATTTGATGGCTCCGAGTAGGTCGAATTCGAAGGCTCTCTGTGCACGTGTCTCTTTTGGCATCCTTGGCACATGGCCAAACATGGACCATCTTTGCTGGGTGACTTTTACAGACAGCGGTGACATATTCCACATCTTGCATAGTGCATCTGTGGAAATTCTACTGTCTGGCCATCGGTGTTCAGTGTTGGTGCATAGGTGTTTGCGGTGGCAGGCATCGAATTTGTCTAGCGCTGCCTTCGGAGCTTTTGGATTAAATTGTGTACTACGAAATTACTTCATGGTATAAATCTTTTAAACTCAATACTTCATTAACGTATCCATATACATATGTGAACATATGCTGTCATTTTGGGGTCGAAGCTATTACATGCAATATGCCAGGACATATCAACAGCTATCGGAATGTGGTGCATGTGATGAATGTGAACCAACTATCTTACAATCGTGGCATATGTCGATTATATAACTACTTACTATGAAATTACTTAGTGGTAGAATCGTGCAATATTCCGTACAACACTATAAAGAGTTCTATATGTAAATATGTTTGGAAGCAGCGTGAAAAGAGATTATGCAGATATTGGTACTTAAAATAGTAAATTATTCACATCTGATAACTGTTGGATGCAACTAAATTACATATTGCGAGATTACTTTATGGTAGACTATTTTTAAACTCAACATTTTAAAAGTGCATTCATATACCTATCTAAACACATCAGTGGAATTCTGGGACATAATCTATTACAGACGGTAGCATGCTGAAACTGTGGATCTGAAAAATTACTTCGCTGTAGAATTTCCTTTGAATTGGCAATATTATGTGTCTGAAATACTGGGGCCGAATATATTACAGACAGTAGGGCACTGAAAAGCTTGAATCAGATACAATTTTCACAAGTTTTCAGCATGGATTTGCATACTATGAAATTACTTCATCTAGAAATCTTTTTATATAGCTAGCATAATCAAACTCAAGTCTATGTTGATGAAAATCTGGGGCCGAACATAACATACAGACAATAGGGCAGTGAAGAATGTGAATTGGTTAAAATTTCAGCTAATTTTCAGTATGAAATTGTGTACAACGAATTAAATTACTGCATGGAAAACATTTTTTAACTCAATACTTCATTAGCATATTCAAATACATATCTAAACATATGGGTGGAATTTTTGGACTGAACACATTGCAGGCATTACTAACTTAGCACTTTCATACACTTTCTGTTGATTTCTGTATCCAAACCACCTGCTACAATGTTATTGACAGACGTTTTGACTGGAAATTCAGAACAATCAGTTATCTATCCATAGTGCTAAATAATTGCATGCATAGCTCTTTTCCCAGTGTAGGATTAAGGACAATAAATTACTAATGAAAGTCATACATACATTATTCTTTAGCGAATTTTGTCTACTTTTTCATCCTCTACAATATTATTATACATGTTTTACTTTGAAAATTTACCGCACATATCGTGACTAGTAATATGTGTTCACGACATTAAAATCATTGCCCCGAGGCTCTACAAGACATAACAATGGAAATGTATTGACTATCTCGAATGTTCAGCCTAGTGTTTTATGCTATAATACATAAGGGAAAAATGAAACTGACACAGTACCTGGTAGTGTCGTCATAATATATTAAACATTTACTGCCTAAATTTGGTAAAGATTGTTAAAATATTTAGACATTGAATGTCCATTTGCAGGCCAAGAGAATGCTATTTTTGCAGATTTTCTACTGGAATCTAGAATAACTGTCTCGAGAGTCATTCCAGTGGTAAATTATAAAAAAAAATGTCCCCTCCTGGCATGCAACTTGACATTGCTCACAATCCCTTGCGCAAAATGGCAGCGCCTATAGGCAATGGACCTTTCCAGTTTTAACTTTGCCCCGCCCACCTCTAGCTAAGCTCCACCCACACTTCGCAGTGTTGGGATCGATCGATCCATGGACGCCATAACTATCAATTTCCTGAAATCTATACAGGTAACCCGTTGAATATTTTGAAACTAATTTAACTGGGTGCTGTTGCTGCCTATGGCAGCAACAGCGCCCAGTTAAATAAGTTTCAAAATATTCAACAGAATATGTATTAAATAGTAGACATGCAATTCTTACAACAACGCGTAGTCCATCTTCAATGGGCCTTTCCAAGTTTATCAATCGATTATATAACGTCATATGACGTCATAACCAACTAAGTGACATGCATGCTGACATCATAACCATTACGTCATAAATCCTTGTATTTGGCCAGTCTTTAACTCTTAATAGTCCAACATGTTGTAAGAATTGTATGTTTTTCCTATTTAATAAACATGCTGTTTAATATTTAGAAACTAATTTAACTGGTTGATGTTGCTGCCGTAAGCAACAACAGCATCCACTCAACTTAGTTTCAGAATATTTATCAGCTTACCTAATATATTTTACAGCTCTTGCTAAAATATGTGGTCACTTATTACCAGTGATTCGAACGCTTAGGCTACGTTATACAGCTCATAAATAAGTTAATATACCCACAAAACATAAACAGAAATTATGTCTTGTTTTGCAAACATGTTATTTTATTTTTTTAGATGTTCTATACCATCGATTCGGGGGTTTTACAGTACAGCTCATACATATATATGATTTACTATATTAACAAAGAAAAAGATAAATTCCACCTTATTTTGAAAACGTTTTAATTTATTTTTGAGGTCTTCTATACCAAACGGTGTCAGGTCTCAAGGAAACTGAGATATTGAAAAACTCGCGTTAACCATTATCCTGCTGGTTTCAAAGGCCTAGTTGTTTCACGGCCAGTACAAGAAAGATTTGTGTAGATTATGTTTGCAATAATGCTGAAAGTTGTCTACACGTGTGCCGGAACGGCTTACGGCAGCAGTTTCCAAAATGAATAGAAGTTATCATATATTTATATGTACAAAAATATGTGGAATTTCAGCAATGTATGAGTTAGGTTTTAACACATTTCTGTAATTTCTAACGTCTCTCCGTATTACCGTATTTCCCCAATTTCTTTTTTTACCGTAGTTTTGTAGTTCCGTATTTTGCATGCTATTTAAGCAGAATTTCTATTCCAATTACCAATACAAGATTTACTTACTTTTGAAGGCTATATACACAGCTAATCGTCTGCGTCAGATGGCGGTCAGTCAGTCAGCCAGCCACCATAGTGAGCGTATGCGAATGAGCGATCTAGCCAATATATATCCTGAATCTATGGTTACAATCTAAAAATAAAGACGTGCGAAATCACTCTCTCTCTCCACCCCCCTCTCTCTCTCTCTTTCTCTCTCTCTCTCTCTCTCTCTCTCTCTCTCTCTCTCTCTCTCTCTCTCTCTCTCTCTCTATTTAGCGGTTGGAGACCACAATCCCTTGCGCAAAATGGACGCGCCTATGGGCAATTCTAGAGACAAGCACATATATGCGTGACCGCTCGAGCGGCACGCAATAAAACGTTATAGAATGCATTGGAATGTACACTGTCGCGCAGACTACTTACTATACAAACAGCTGCCAATTAAATAATTTCTCAATTGAACTCAATTTCTTTTCAAATGTTATTTACAGCCGGACATTTTCCAAAGTATGTTGCTCGACAGAGCACATTTGTCATAAGAAAAAAACCAATAGGATGGTTCCTCATTGCGGCATATGGTATTTCGATTTTAACTATAGGCACACACGTAGCTTCATTTGTGACTAATTTGTCTAATATAGCGTCTATATGCGTTTGTGCGTGCGTGCGTGCGTGCGTGTGTGATTATATATACGTAATTTAAGCAATTTCATGCGTACTTGTCTGTTGATCGGTTCCAGCGTGAGTGTGTGTATGCGTGCTCACACCAACCTTCTCTTAAAGGCGCATATTCACACCAAAATTTGCCAAGACAAGACTGAAGAAATGTAACGCTTCTAGAAGCCTAAGTCGTGCGCCTAGGGGCAATGAAACGAAACAGATCCCAAATCCTGACGCGTTCATAAAGCATAAGTCAATATAGTTTCTTGAGCTATGAAATTGAACAAGAAATACAAGTCCCCAATTCAATTTCACAACAAAAAAACCAAAAAAACAAACAACACAATAATTCATTTGAAACGAAAGCATCACATGTCAAGAACTATCCCGCCTCACCAGACCTAGACACACAATCCATACCTCCAAAAGCTTACCACCTCAACAATTCCATCTCCAAGCATTTCGGTGCGAACATACACCTCGAAGTTTCCTAGCTTTGATCAAATCTTTTGGTACTGCGAATATATTCATGGACATTTTTAGATATAAATATGTTCTGGTTATTTTCGAGGTCAGCATCTCCGTTTAGCAGTATGTTCAGTGACAGGACGTGTGGGAAAAGAGATCGTTTCAGATCCTGCATCTTGGATTATTGTAATGATTACATATAAAGAGGTAATGGTTGTTATCTTGTTTGCTACTATGTTAAACCGAAATACGTGGACATTTAATTGGTTGCATCTGTTTACAAGCGTGGTGTGAATTACATTTAGATGTCGGTCTTTGTAAAAGTAGTATGCTGGAACCGGGAATCTGGGATTAAAGTTAATTTTTCGTTTAAACCGTGACAGTGTTGCTGAATTCTGCATACTGGCATACAATTCGTTCCATAAATGAATTGTGCTTGAGAAGAAGGGACGTCTAAATACTTCTAGTTTTGCTTGTTCCTCGTGGAAATTGTTTCTATTACGTATATTGTAATTACCGTCATCACCAACATGGTGGGGGTACTAATTCCTTAAGGTAGTTTGGCCACTCTTCATTTATTATCTTGTATAGTGGTATTAACTTTCTGTTTTTCCATCGTAAATTTAATTCCTTTAAGCCTGCCTCATTATACAGTGCTAAAAGTGGGGGTAAATCTAGACAATTATCATGCCCCAAGAAATATTTGACTATATTATAATATTGTTTATATTTAATGTAATAATAATTTTATCAACAAAACCCATTGTGTACAGTCTACACTGGTTTGAAGTCAGTGGCACTAAGCAGCTCATCAAGGAACAATAGCATATGTACAAGGACGTATTACCAGTTATTATTGAACTGTTTAATTGTTAAATAATCCGCTGGGCCGACTACAGAGAGCCAGCTACTAAGCCATTAATTGGCCCATTTGTGTTTGAAGAAACATACAACCAGCTCGGGAGTGTAATAACCCTATGAGCCCTACGGCATACATATATGTATTGCAATTTATGATGTCATAATTATTCTGCTGAACATTTGGGAAATGATTTGATTGAAAGTTGTTGTTGCCAGAAGCAGCTCACGTTTTCTGTTGAATTATTAGGAACATATTCAATAGTTGCTTTGTATGAACGTTATAAAAAGTAAATACAATTAGTACAGCATTGGGATGAAAGGGTTAATACTCATATTATGGATGTATTTTAAATATAGAGATATAACCATTGTACTGCCGAACCCAGATATTAACAATTTATAATTCTAAAGTGGGGTCAGTTTTTCCGGCAGAACAGCCTGTCTGTAATAATAATTTAACTCAGTAAATTCAGCATTACACTGGTTAAGTAGCTACATGGGGTTTAAGCCTGCTATTATTAAGGATTGTATTTAATTGAACATATTGCTGAAAATTCATGTTTTTACAAATTATTGAACAGACATGTTTGAATGGTGAAATGTGTTTGCCTGGAAACTAGTATGCTATATATGTGTGAAATTATTATAGAGAAAAAGGAGTGAGAGCTAGGAGACCATGTCAGTGAGTAAGGCTGTAAATGCAGAGAGTTATGTAGAAGTTTGAATATGTAAAGGTGCTCTGTAAAGCTACGGAATTTGAATTTGAAAAAAGTACAAGCTAAGACTGTGTTGTTGTCGATCTAGTGAGGAATAATTATAGTCAACCTCTAGAATAGATACCAGATCCTGTCTATCCAGTGGGTAGCCGAAAGACAATCAATCAGTCCGCCTGTCACTCCATCCGACAGAACGTATAGTCAGAGGTTCGCCCCCGGCAACAATCCCACAAACCCTGGTTACCTTACAATCCAGTTATAACATGGAATGGGTTTTTTTGGAAGTTCTCCAGCTGGTCAGAAAGAATTTCATTCTATACACCCGTCCCAGACCCCAGAACCATATTCTAAGAGTGGACGTAGATAGCACGTGTAATTATGCAAGAGCGTTTAGCGTAAAATATATTTTCTATTTTCTTCAGTTTCCCTTAGATATTAGCCCTTGAATGTGCTTTGTTCATTTAAGATTTTGGGAAAAGGGTATTCCTAAATATTTGTGTGATTCGACAGAGATAATTTGAGTGGTATTAATCGTTAGGTTATTTGCATTTTGGTTTGGTTGGGTTTGCCAAATTATATTCACCGCCTTTGTTGGGTTAAAGTCGATGAGCCACTATAGACCAAGTGTCTATTTTTAGTAAGTCTCTATTTAGAGAGATTTCAACTTCTATTGAAGTATTCCCACGTGGTGTTAGGAGTGTGTCAGCAGCGACTAGCCATTGGAGACTGTCTATATTTTCAGCCATGGCATTCATGTATAAAAGGAACATAGGCGGCCCAAGTACAGAACCGTGTGATACTCATGCGTTCTTATTTTCTTGGGAGGAATATGTCTGATTGATTCTAACCATTTGTTTTCTACTAAGTAATTAATTTGTGAGCCATTGGCGAAACTTGCCATGTATACCATATTGTTCTATTTTATGTAGTAAACCTCTATGCCAGCCCCTGTCGAATGCCTTTGCGACGTCAAGAAGACCGTACAGGCATATTTTCTTTCATTTAGAGCCTTCAACAGGATATGCCACTTTTCGATTAGCTGGTGTGTGGTTGAATACTTTGGTCGAAATCCTGATTGAAATTGATATAATAGGTAATTAGAATTCAGATGATTGGAGATGTGCTTAAATAGTATCCTTTAAATAACTTTTCCTTAAACGCTTAGAAGTGAAATTGGTCTGTAGTTTCCAGGTTCCTGCCGATTTCCTTCTTTAAAGAGAGGATTTATGCAGGTGATTTTCCATTAGTTCGGGAAGATAACACCTAGAGTGATTTATTGAAGAGAATTGTTAAAGGAATATGTATTATTTCTTGAGCTATTTTTAGCAAATAGTAACTGATAGTGTCCTGCCCTGATGCTTTGTCTGTATGTAGAGTTTGAATAATATCGATGATCTTTTGTGATTGGATAACTATATCAGTAAGACGGGCATCAGTTTTGTGTATGAGTTGTGGTAGATTGTGACGTGGATCATCTATATTGGATATGCTGGCAAAGAATGTATTCAGACAGTTTGCTTTGTCTAAATCAGTGTATGCATAGTCGGTATTGTTCAAGCATTTAAGTGGTGGAATATTGGAAATGCCGTTACCCTTGATTAGGTGGTATATTGTTTTCCAGTGGAATCTTGGGTTTTGAAGGGAAAGGTCAGTGAGACGACTGCCAATTGTATCGTAAAACTGATGTTTGCTCGTCTTATTAAGTTAGTTACCTTATTTCTTTGTTTTTTTGTATGTTGCCATAACAACAGCTCTGTTTGACTTTTGCTTTTGTTCTGAGGCGATCACATTTCTAGATTCATGTCGTATATCTGAGTCATACCATGGTTTGCCATTTCTGCGAATTGTAACCATTTTATTTGGTATGCATTCCTTAGCCATGCCAATAAAGAGATGAGTAAAAATTGCACACTGGAACGCTCTTCTAGACATTTCTGAAGATATGGATGAAACATCCATATCTTCATAAATGTTTAGAAGAGCGCCCCATTGGGTGTTTTGAATTATCTTATTTCACCTAGACTTATCTGTGTGTGCGTAGTTGTATATCTTTCTTTGATACATCTTAGTTTTGAGTACTGGAATGGAAACAACTACATACGTACCTATGTGAGCAGAATATTCATCAATGTTGACTATGCCAGATTCTTCGGCGTTAATATCATTGTTAGATATAATTAAATCGATTAGCTTTGCTGATGTGGGAGTTATACGGGTCGGCTCTTTTACTAGTCACGTTAAGTTATTGTTGTTTATAATCTGACTTAACGTTGATAATGGACCTTTCCATGTTTAGCTATGCCCCACCCATGATTAGCTAAGCTCCACCCACACCTCGCCGTGTTTGGATTGATCGATCACCAAATGCCCTAGCTATCAATTTCCTGAAAACTAGACAGGGAAGCTATTGAATATTTTGTAACTAATTTGACTGGGTGCCGTTGCTGCCAAATTAGTTTCAAAACAGAGCACACAATTTGTACAACAACGCATAGACCGTCTTCACATATGCGTTCGTGACGTGCTTATCGACATCATTCATGACGTCATTCATTATGATGTCATTCTACACATCGCGCAGTTCATTATGACGTCATATGATGGGTGGGTACTCTGGAAAGGTGAATTGAGGATCTAGTAAATTTTCGTTAAAATCGACCAATATTATAATTGGCAGACCTGTGTCAATAATCCGTTCGAGTGAAATTTCGATTGTTTCCCACATACCTCGTGGGCTTTTGGTATGTGGGGTGTGTGTGGGCCGATAGAGAACATAGATTAAAAATTTAAACTTGACAAATGTTACTCCAATTACCATATTTTCTATGGTTATTATTTCGAGATCATGTCGTCTGTTGCAGTTTAGAAGCTCGGTTATATATATATATATATATATATATATATATATATATATATATATATATATATATATATATATATATATATATATATATATATATATATATATATATATATATATATATATATATATATATAATAAATATATATATATATATATATATATATATATATATATATATATATATATATATATATATATATATATATATATATATATATATATATATATATATATATATATATATATATATATATATATATATATATATATATAGTTTTATGAATGGTACCTTGCGGGATATATAGTGTGTCTCATAGTCGTCTTGTGGGTCACTGCCAAAAATCATGGTACTTTATGGGTCACTGTATAATGACCCACAAAGCACCATCTCAAAATGTGTTCTAAATGTTAGAACTCGTCGAAATACGCATTTCCCCACACTTTTGTAATTAGTGACCCACAAGACCTAATTGACCAGTGACCCACAAAGCCAACTTTTGAAAGCCGCCTTCAGCCATACTTCAACTTTTTCCGCCAAATGCAAGATTCCGAAACGGTTGTAGATGACCCACAAGTAACTGCTGCAGATAACATGGAATTATGGGTAAATAGATCACGTGTTCCTTTGAAATCAACATGGCCGCTTTCATGGATGTACAGAGACGCTAGAAACATGTTTGTAAGTTTTACTACTGTTTTGTAATGTGTTGCCTTTTGCTGGTAATATGTTTATGGATGTTTAATGTTTAATAATTAAACACAAGGGATCTGCGGTTTAGTTATTGGAGCGTGCATTTTGAGCAGGTCTATGCGACACGGCATGCCTCAGTGAAGAGCACGTATTACCATATTACGTATTTCTATATATTACAAAATAATTTACAGATTATTGCTCTATCCCTCTACGCTAAATACAGGCTTAAACAAAATAATGTGTGGGCAATTGGCGATAAAATATCATTGGTCACATCATTGTAGTCAGTAATCCCTGATATTTTAAATATGTGACCCACAATTTGTGACGTGTAATATTATTAATATTATACATCTGCAATGGTGGATGATAGCGGGGAGAGGGGGGGGGGTGGCGGTGCCCCAACGCATAGTACACGTAAGACGTCATTTAAAATATAATCATACACGGTCAGGCGAAGAATTCTCCCCCCCCCCAACATACCTTTTACCTAGGTTTATCTGATAAATGGTCACGAATTTCGTGACAATTTTATTTAGCAGAATTTTGAAATTTGTCTTCGAAATATATGGAGGGGTCTGGGTGATAACAGCGAGGGGTGCTTCCCCGGTCCCCACCCACCCGCTCTAGACACTCCCATAGCTAGGCCACTGAAGCCACGCCATAAAAAGCATAAACAAGTTGGTTAAATTTGGATTGAGCGCCGCGTCATCACCTCGCAACAAATGAGAATGACTAACTAGTGACGTGTTACGCTCGAACCGCCACTGGCAAGCTATCAGAAGTATTAAAATAATCTTAAGTTGGAAATCTGTGCCTCTATTTGTACGAGGAGGGCTCATTCTATCGCGCGAAACGAGGGTAGTCGTCAGACTTCAATACTTTTATTTGTTTTTCTTATTTTATGTGTCAATGTAATGTTTTTTTGACGGAAACAACTCCCGAGTCAATTAGAAGGGTTGACTGCTGAGAGCTCTGGTGAACCATAGCTAAAGCATCTTATTTGTCACAGGTATAGTTTCTAAAAGAGCAGTCTCTTGCATGCCAGCATGTTTCTATGACTGTCACATTTACTGACATTAGAACACTCCCTGATTAGTGGGTGTTAAAATCTATAAATGTCTGTTGTTGCATAAATTGTAGTAATTTAACTAGTTTCATCCATCCAGTATGAATAAATTATAATTTATCAGTATCAAAGAATAGTCTAAATGGTTATTCATTGTTTCTAATGCCATTTCTGTCAAAATAGTGTAATGACATTAGCACACTTTCTCGACTCAGGTGCAGCTTAGACTAGCGAGCACATCACATTGCTGCCAGCCCAGAGCGGCTGGTCACTGTTTAATTTATATCCAGCTTATGTGCTTTAGTGATATCCTTTCTAACTTGATTGAAATGAAGATTTGATATTGGATTTCTAACCTTCTCCTCACAACATTTATAATAGAGGGCTCTTGCCTGTATATGGTGTTCACGACTGTATTCCCGCATGTGGTATCTTTTCCGCTTATCAAGGATTTAAATCCTTGTGGTCCTTGTTGTTTTGTATTTTGTTCATCGACCCTATTCTACTAGCCTACTAGTACAGATTAAAATCTACTAATATCGATTTAAATAAAGTATAGCACTTGAGCGCTCAAACACAATTAAGCGCTCAAAGATCCTAGATGTACTACGCCAGGCATGTTGCAATGAAGATGAGCTACGACTAGTGAGACTACTGCTTGCAGATACCAAGCTGAAAGTACGAGTTCAGTCAGTGAAGTCTGTAGAGTTTGAGACATCAATCGGATCCCCACAGGGAGATGGTCTATCCCCTGTGCTCTTCACCTGTTACCTGGCTGCTGCATTGACATCCGTGTGGGAAAATTCCACAACACCCCCACCCCCACCCCACCCCGGTGTTAATACTGGACATGCCGCTAGAGATGGAATATGCCGACGATGTGGACTTCATAGATGAGGAAAAGAAACCCCCTGACGAACTTCTCTTAATAGCTGCAAGCAAACTAAAAATTGAGAATCTTTATGAATGAATCTAAAACAGATTTCACCAACATATACCTATCTACAAAGCATGAAACTAAAGAAAATGACGATCCTCTCAGTGGCGGCGAACCATGGAGGAAAAGTACAATCTTGGGCTCACTGATTTGCAGTACTGCTGACATTGCTGCACGCTGCATCATGGGGAACATAGCTTTCCAGTCCTTCTGGAAGCTATGGATTCGTAGATCAAAGATGCCCTTGGTAAAAGACTACGTTTATACAATGCAACCTGCGTATCCTTGACGCTGTATAACTGCAACAGCTGTGCAGTTCCAAAGGCAGCTCTAGACAAACTTGACGCCTGCCACCGCAAAAACTGGGCACCGCTGGCTAGAGAGCATAATTTCCAACGATGCACTATGCAAGATGTGTAATACGCCGCCGCTGTCTGTTGAAGACACACCAGTAGAGAGCCTTGGAATTCGCCCTACTCGGAGCCCGCAAATACAGAGCCAGGAGAGGACGCCATTGCATAAATCTGCTAAGTGTGCTACGAGGTGACATCAAGAAAGCAGGATTAGGTACACTCAAGTCAAGAATGGCCTTGAGGAAGCTAAGGATTTTGGCTGAGGACAAGACACAGTGGGCAAAAGCGAAAAAGGACTGATTGCAGCTGTAGGATGTCTCTACTACTACTACAGCCGCAGAATACAGTAATCATACATACATACATACATACATACATACATACATACATACATACATACATACATACATACATACATACATACATACATACATAGCACTTGACTTAGCTCAAGTGCATTGACCATCGGTCATTCATTTTATAAATTCATTTTATCTAAGGAAATAGGTGTGTGTGGGCGGGGGGGGGGAAGGAGGGAGCGAGGTTGTCGACACACCTCAACTCTGGTGGAGGAACTATATGATGGAACTGGCATGATCTACTAGCCGACTAGCCTAGACTTATAGCTTAACCTACCAGCCTACTAGCCTAGACCTCTAGCCTAGTCTACTAGCTTAAACTTATACCAGGTAGTCTACTAGCCTAGAAATCTACCCTAGTCTACTAGCCATACTAGTATAGTCTACTAGATTAGATTTGTAGCATGGCCTTCTAGCCTACTAGCCTGTATTGCTAGCCTAGACTTCTGGCCTAGAATTCTAACCTACTCTACTAGCCATTAGCCTAGATTTCTATACCCGACTTCTTGTCCAATATACTAGCCCACTAGCGTAGACTTCTATCATCGGTAGTCTACAGCGTTGAATGATATGCAGGTGGTCAACTAGCATAGAGGTCTCCCCTAGTCCATTAGCCTAGATTTCTAGTCTAGTTTACTAGTCTAGTGGCCTAGACTTCTAACATTATCGCCTGGTCTACTAGTCTATGATTCTAGGCTAGCCTTTTACCATCGTCTAAGAGCCTAGTAGTCTCGACTTCTTGCACAGTCTACTTCTTTAAACTTCTAGCATAGACCTTTAGCTTAGTTTACAGTCTTGACTTCTTCACAGGCTGTCTACTAGCCGAGACTTCTAGCCTAGACTTCTCTCCTAGTCTACTAGCCTAGACATCAACCCTATTCTACTAGCCTACTAGCCTAGATTTCTAACCAAGTCTACTAGCATAGTCTGCTAGTTTACTCTACTGGCCTAGGCGTATAGCATATTCTACTGGACTACAGGCATTTATTTCTAGCCTGGTCTACTAGACCACTAACCTATACTTCTAGCCCACTCTACTAGACTTCTACTAGTCTAGTAGTTCTAGTTAATTTAGAATTCTAGTCAACTCACCTAGCCTGTTAATCTAGACTTCTAGCTGGGACATCTATCCCAGCTTACTAGCATATGCTTCTAGCATAGACTTTACCCTTGTCTACTAGCCTTGTATCATAGACACCTAGCTTAGATTTCAAGACTAGACATTTATCCTAGTCTAAGCCATATCACTAGCCATGTAGTCTCTACTAGCCAAAACTACTAGACTACACTTCTCGCCTCTTCCGCTATCCTACTAGCCTAGTCTACTAGCCTACTAGTCTAAGCTTCTAGTCTAGTTTACTAGCATATGCGTCTAAGTTAGTCTACTAGCCTAGATTTACACACGGCACTTCTAGCCTATTCTACTAGTCCAATAGTCTAGACTTCTAGCCTAGCCCCCTAGCCTACTCTGATAGCCTACTAGCCTAGATCTCTAATCTGCAACCCAGACTTCTACACATGTAGTCCTCTAGCCTAGTCTACTGGCCAATACTAGCCTAGAATTCTAACCTAGTCTACTAGGCTAGCATTCTAGCATAGTCTACTAGGCTAGACTTCTATCCCAGACATTTACCCTAATCTACTAGCCTAGACTACCCTTTTACCGTAGTCTAGTAGCTTAGACCTCTAGCATAGTCTATAGTTTAAACTTCTAACCTAGACTTTTAGCCTAGCCTACAGCCGTGACTTCTAACCACATTGTCTACTGGCCTAGACTTCTAGCCTAGACCTCTTGCTTACTCTACTAGCCTACTCGCCTAGACATCTGTCATATTCTACTGGCCTACACTTCTAGCCTAGTCTACTACCATAGTTTTCTATTCTAGTCTACTAGCCTAGCCGTCTATCCTAGTCTAATGTTTGCACACATAGATGTGTAGCCTAGTCTACTAGACCACTAACCTAGACTTCTAGCCTACTCTACTAGTCTTCTACCAGTCTACTAGCCCACAAGTTCTAGTTAGTCTAGCATTCTAGCCGAGTACCAGTCTATTAAACTAGACATCTGACTGAGACATCTAGCCCAGCTTACTAGCATGCGCGTCTAGCATAGAATTTTAGCCTAGTCTAGTAGCGTAAACATCTAGTTTACTTTTCTAGTCTAGTCTAGATGTTTAACCTAGTATAAGCATTGTCTTCTACCAAGGTAGTCTAATAGATTAGACTACTATTCTAATCTATTAGTCTAAACTTCTAGTGTAGTTTACCTGCCTAGATGTCTACGGTAGGTAGTCTGCTAGCCTAGATTTACACCCTATACATCTAGCCTAAACCTCTAACCTAGTCTACTAGCCTACGCTTCTTGCCTAATCTACAGCATAGACTTCCACACAGGTATCCTTCTAGCCTTGTCTACTAGCCATACCAGCTAGACTACTCGGCTTTTATTCTAGCATTGTCTATTAGTCTAGACTTCTATCCTAGATATCTACCCTAATCTACTAGCATAGACTAGCCATTTAGCGTAGCCTAGATTTCTAGCATAGTCTCCTAGTTTAGATTTTTATCCGATGAGATTAGCATAACCTATAGTCTTGACGTTTAGCCAGGTTTTATACTAGCATGTACTTCTAGCCTAGTCAACCTGCATCTAGCCAATACATATCGCCCAGGCTACTAGCATAGACTAATAGCCTAGTCTAGAGACGAGAGTTATAGACTAATCTACTAGCCATGTTAGCTTAGACCTTTAGCCTACTCTACTGGACTAGATATCTAGCCTTGTCTTCGAGCCTAGTCTGTTGGTCTGCGAGCATAGACGTTTAGCCTATTCTACTAGCCTATTAGCATGGCCTTCTGCTCTAGTCTACTAGCATACATTTCTAGCTGAGTATACTAGCCTACTTGCCTAAACTTCTAGATTGTAGTCTAGCCTTTTGCCGTAGTCTACTAGCATAGTCGTACAGTCTACTGGTGTAGTAGTCTAGACTTCTAAACCACATGTAGTCTCGTAGTTTAGACTCTTTAACCTAGCCATTTAACCTAGTCTGCAGCCTTGACTTCTACCCAGGTTGTCTACTATCCTAGAGTTCTAGCCTATTCGACTGGCCTAGACTTTTATCGTAATCTGCTAAAATAGTCTTCTAGCCTACTCTACTGGTCTCGAGCTCGAGCCCAGTCTACTTAGCCTACTAGCGTTGTCTAGCCTAGTCTACTAGACCACTAACCGAGACGTCTATCATGCTCTGCAAGGCTTCTAGCTGTATGCTATCCTACTAACCTAGAGGTCTAGTTAGCTTAGAATCGTATCCAAGTCTACTGGCATATTAACCTGAACTTCTAGCCAAGACTTCTATCCTAGCCTACTAGCATATGCTTCTAGCATAGACCTTTGACCTAGTCTACTAGCCTAGTAGCCTAGACTTCTATTTTGAACTTATACCCTTGACGTTTAGGCTGGTCTACAACCTTGTCTTCTACCCATGTAGTATACTAGCCAAGCCTTTTTGCCTAGTCTACTAGCCATGCTAGACTAGACTTCTAGCCTACACTACTAGACTACACTTCTCACCCATTCTACTATCCTACTAGCCTAGACTTCTAGCCCAGTCTACTAGCATGCTAGTCTAAACCTCTATATCTAGATTACTTACCTAACCTTATAAGCTAATCTACTAGCCTTGCTTTACACCCCTAGACCTACAAACTACTAGCCCAATAGCTTAGATTTCTAGCCTAGCCCTCTCGCCTAGTCTACTAGCCTACTATCCTCAGCGTCTAGCCTAATTATATACAACCTAGTATTATACAGTCAGCCTTCTAGCCTTGTTTACTAGCCATACTAAGCTATGCTTCCAGCCTGAACTTCCAACATAGTCTACTAGGCTTGCCTTCTAGCATAGACTACTAGGCTAGACTTCCAACACAAACTTCTACCCTACTCTATTAGCCTAGACTGCTAGACTAGTCCACTAACCTGCTAATTGAGACAAATCTAGCAAATATCTACTAGCCTAGTAGCCAGACTTCTAGCCTAGTTTTGTAGTTTAAACTTCTAAACTGGACTTGTATACTAGTCTACAGCCATGACTTCTACGCAGATAGTCTACTAGCCTAGATGTCTCTTATTCTACTAGCCTGGCATTCCAGCATAGTCTACTAACATAGTGTACTTTCCTAGTCTACTAGCTCAGATTTCTAGCCTAGTCAACAAGCCGACTAGCCTATAATTTTAGCCTAGAATTCTATCCTAGCCTACAACATAGACTTCTGCCCAGGTAGTCTACTAGCCTAGTTTACGAGACATACTAGGCTAGACTTCTAGCCTAGACCTCAAACATATTCAACTAGACTTGGCTTCTAGTCTAATCTTCTAGCGGTGCCGTCTAGCCAAGACTCTACCTGGTCTACTAGCCCAGACGTCTAGTGTACTAGCCTACTAGCCTATTCTACTAGCCTCCTGGCCTAGACTTCTAGCCTAGTCGACTAACCTGGTGTTCGTTCCTAGTCTACTAGTCCAAATTTCTAACCTACACTCCTAGCATTCTCTACTAGACTTCTACCAATCCACTAGCCTCATAGCCTAGAGATCTAGTTTGCCTGGATGAGTCTACTAGCCCACTAGCTAAGAGTTTTCACCTACACTTCTAGATTAATATACTAGCCTACCCACATAGTCTAGACTTTTCCCATCGTCTACTAGCCTGAACCTCTAGCATATACGTCTGGCCTAGTCTGCTGGCGTACTAGACTCGCAGACTACTAGCCTAAACTTCTAGCCTAGTCTACTAGCCTATTCTTCTAACCTATTCTACTAGCCTAGACTTCTAACCTAGTCGACTAACCTACTAACACAGACTGCTAGCCTTCTCTACGAGATTTCTACATGTCTTTTACCCTGACGTGCCTAGAGTTCTGGTTAGCCAAATCTACTAGACCACTAACATCGCCTTCTAGTCTACACTTCTAAAGCATTTACTGTAGCCTACTTCCATATATGTCTAACATGGACTACTGGTTTAGAGTTCGAGCCTAGGTTTCTAGAATAGTCTACAGCATATACTTCTACCCAGGGAGTCTATTAGACTAGGCATATCTCCTAGTCTAAAAGTTCTAGCTTATGCTTCTAGTCTATACTTCTAGCCTACGCTACTAGCTTAGATTTCTATCCTAGTATGCTAGCCTACTAGCCTAGAGTTCTAGCATATTCTACTAGCCGTCTTGGCTAGTTTATTAGCCTAGTCGTCTAGCCTACATTTCAAATATAGTCTCCTAACTGAGACCTCTAGTCTAGTCTGATAGCCTAGTCTACTAGACTGGATTTCTAACATAGTCTACTAGCCTTTTAGCTTAGAGATATGGCATGCTCTACTAGGCTTCTACCAATCAATTAACCCACTAGCATGGAGTTCTAGTTAGCCTAGAATTCTAGCCAAGTCTGCTAGCCTACTAATCTAGACATCAAATCTATAGTTCTAGCATAGTCTCCTATCCTACTAGCCTATGCTTCTAGCCGTTTCTCTAGGCTCCTATCCTAGTAGCCTATACTTCTAGCATAGCTTACTACTTTTGACTTAACATATAGCATAATTTACCACCTTTACTTCTACTCAGATTGTCTACTAGCCTATACTTCTAGCCTAGTCTACCAGACTATACTTCTAGCCTAGACATATAGCCAGGTCTATTAACATTAGCAACATACTTGACTTTTCGCCTTGTTGGGTAGCCTACGAGCATATGCTTATATCCTAGATATTTACCCTATTCTAATAGCCTAGGCTTCCTAGTCTACTAATTTTTTAATTCTCGCCTAGACGTCTAGACGAGTCTACACAGTAGACTTGTATACAGGTTGTCTACTAGCCTAGACAACTATTATAATCTACTAGCCACATTAGCATAGACTTCCAACCTAGCCTAACCCTCTGGCCTAGACCTCTAAACTAGTCTACTCTTACCAGGCTAGACTTCTAGCCTAGCCTTCAAAACTAATCTACTAGCCTAGCCTTCTAGCCTAAACTTTTAACTGACACTACTAGCACTGTACTTTTGACTTCTACCCTAGAGTTCTAGCCTAGTATACTAGCCTACTAACCCAGACCGCCAGTCTAGATTTCTACCCTACTCTACTAGCTTAGATTTTTATCCTAGTCATCTAACAATAGTCTTGTGTATTGGCCTAGGCTACTAGCCTAGTAGCCTAGGCTTCTAGCATAGTTTACTAGTTTAGATCTCTAGCTTTGACTTTTAGCATATTCTACAGCCTTGACTTCTACCCAGGTTTTCTACTAGCATATACTTCTAGCCTAGTCTGCTAGCCTATGCTTCTACCCTATACATAATTACATATATCACACTATTAGAATACAAGCCTAGACAAATAGTGTAGTTTATAGCCTAGAATTCTAGCTGAATATACTGGCCTTGCTAGCCTAGACCTATCTTGTCTACTACATAGACTACTATCCTAGATGTATAGAATATTTTTTTAGCCTAGGCATCTAGCCTTGACTTCTAGCCTAGTCTACTAGCCTGCTATCCTAGACTTCTAGCCTAGTATATTAGCATAGTCTTCTATCCTAGTCTACTAGCCTACTAATCTAGACTTCTCTACGAAGTTCTAGTTCAGACTTAGCCATGCCTACTAGTATATGCTTCAAGCCGAGGCATTTACATAGTTTACTAGCCTAGTAGCCTACACTTCTAGACTAGTCTACTAGTTTAGACATCTACCCTAGAATGTTTAGCTTACAGCATTGTCCTCTGCCCAGATAGTCTACAAGCCTAGACTTGTAGCCTAGTCCCATGGCCATACTGGCTTAGATTTCTAGCATTATAAGCGATTATCATATGCTTCTCGCCTATTCTTCTATCCTTCTATCCAAGACTTCTAGCATAGCTTACAAACTTCTATTCTAGCCTAGTATACTAGCATACTAGCCTAGTCTTGTAGCCTGCTAGCCTAGTTTAATATTTTTAACTTAGGCTACTGGCCTACTAACCAAGATTTCTGGCCTACTCTACTAGCCCACTAGCCTAGAGTGCTAGCCTTCTCTACTAGACTAAACTACTCTATTTGCCTAAACCTTTAAGCCTTTAACCTAGTATACTAACCTAGACATCTAATCTGTACTCCTAGACTTCTACCAGCCTATTATCCCACGCCCCTAGAGTTCTAGAAGTGTAGACAAATATACCAGCCCAATAAATTTGAATACTAGCCTAGTCGGCTAGCCTGATAGCATATGCTTCTATCTTAGATGTTTAACCTATTCTACTAGCCTAGTCAGCTAGTTTAGAATTCTAGCCTAGACATAGTCTAGTTCGCAACATAGCTTTCTGCACAGGTAGTCTACTAGCCCAAACAGCTATCCAAGTCGACTAGCCACGCCATTCTAGACTTCCAGCTTAGCCATCTATCCACGACGTCTAGCCTAGTCTACAAGCCTAGAGTTCTAGTGTTCTATACTAGCCTACTTGCCTAAATTTTAATCCTAGACATTTAGCTGAGTCTAGTAGCACACTAGTCTGGACTGCTACCCTGGGGTTCTAACCTAGTAGCCCACTAACATATACTTCCAGTCTAGACTTCTACCCTAATCTACAAGTTAGATTTCTATCCTAGACATCTGGCTGAATCTACTAAGTCACTAGTCTTGCCTACTAGCCTAGATATCTAACATCGTCTAATAACCAGTCCATTATCCTTCTAGCCTAGCTTCGAATTCTAGCCATGTCTACTAGCCTACTAACCTAGACTTATAACCTAGAGTCCGAGCCTAGTCCATTAGCCTATACTTCTAGCTTTGTCTTACAGCCCAGTCTACTAGCCAACTAGCATAGACTTCTAGCTTAATCTACATACTAGACTTATAGCATAATCTACTACCCATGCTAGCATAGACTTCTAGCCTAGTCCGCTAGCCTATATTTATAACCTATCAGCCTAGGCTTCTAGCATATTCTACTAGCCTATTAGACTAGACTAGTCCTCTTGCCTACTTTGCTTGCTCAGATTTATAACCTAGGCTACTGGCCTGCTAGCCAAAATTTCTGGTCTAATCTACTAGCCAACTAGCCTATCATTCTACTAGCCATCTCTATTAAAAGCTTTGCCAGTCTTCTAGCCAAGAAGCCTAGAGTTCTAGTTCGTCCAGAATACTAACTGAATTTACTAGCCCACTAATCTAGGGTTATAGCCTAGAATTATAACGTAGTCTACTTTACTAGCCTACAACCCTATGACTATAGCATAGACGTCTACCATAGTCTACTAGCCTAGACATTTGAAACTCTAGCCAAGTCTACTAGTCTAATAAATTTTACTACTAGCGTAGATCATAGTCTAATCACATAGCCTACTAGCATATCCTTTTGTCCTTGATGTTTACCTTACTCTACTAGCGTAGACTTCTAGCCTAGTCTACTAGTTTAGAATACTAGCCTAGACTTAAGGACTCGTTTAGAACATAGACCTCTACACAGGTAGGCTCCTAGCGTAGATATCTAGCTGAATCTACTAGCCCACTGCTCTGGACGGTAACCTTAGAGTTCTAGCATAGTATACTAGCCTACTAACCTAGACTTCGTGTCTAGTCTTCTACCATACTCAGAGTGCTAGCTTAGACACCTAGATTAATATGCTAGATCACTAGCCTAGTCTATTAGCGTTGTTTACTAGCCTAGATGTCCACATAGTCTCCTAGCCTAGACCTATAGCCTAGTCTGAGATCCTAGTCTACTAGCTTTGAATTCTAACTTAGTCTACGAGCCTACTAGCCTAGATTTCTAACCTGCTCCACAGTCTTCTCCCACTACATTCGCCGTCTAATTTAAAGTGCTAGTTAGCCTAGAATTCTGGACTAGATCTAACAGCCAACTAGCCTCGCCTTGTAGCCTAGATTTCTAGCATAGTAACCTAGTCTGCTAGCCTATGCTTTTAACTTAGCATTTAGTTTAGTTTACTAGTCTAGTGGTTTAGAGTGCTAGCCTAGTATATTAGTTTAGACTTCTAGCGTGCACTTTTAGTATAGGCTACAACCTTGCCGTCTACACATATTGTCTACTAGCTTATACTTCTAGCCTAGTCTAGTAGCCTATGCTTCTACCCCAGTCGTATAGCCGAGTCTACTATCACATACTTATAGCCTAGTCTACAGCCTAGACTTATTGCAAAATTTACTAGCCATGCTAACCTAGAATTCTAGCCTATAAATATAACATCGACTTCTTGATTAGTCTATTAGCCTACTAGCCTAGACTTCTATCTTATTATGCTAACCTACTAGACTATCCTTCTAGCCTAGTCTACTGGCATTGCCTTTTGCCTATTTTACTCGCCTAGACCTCTAGCATAGTCTACTTGATAGCCTGCTAGCATAAATTTCTAGCATCGTCTACTAGCCCACTAGTCTAGAAGACTTCGAGCCTACACCTCCAGACTTCTACCAGTCTACTAGCCTATAATTCTAGGTAGCCTATAATTCTAGCCGAGTCTACTTCTAGCCTACTAACCTAGACTTCTAGCTGAGACCTCTAACCAAACCGACTAGCATATGCTTCTACTTAAGACCTTAAGCCTAGCCTACTAACATTGTAGTCTGGACTTCTAGACTAGTTTAGACTTCTAGCCTAGACGTTTAGACTAGTCTACAGCAGTGTCTTATCCAAGCAATCTACTAGCCTAGGCTTAGCCTATTCTACTATCCTACATACTTAGACTACTACCCTAGCCTTATAAGATAGTCTTTGCCTACTGGACTAGATATACACCCTCGACCTCTAGTTTAGACTTCTAACCTAGTCTACTAGCCCACTAGCCTAGACTTCTAGCCTAGACATCTAGCCTAGTCTGCTTTCCTCTGCTTCTAACCTAGACTTCTAGTCTACAACATAGACTTCTACCCAGGTAGTCTACTAGCCTGGGTTACTAGCCTTCTAGCCTAGACTTTAAACCTATACTACTAGCCTTGACTTCTGGCTTCATCTACTAGTGTAGACCTCTAGCCAGTCTGTTATCCTTTACTCCTCGGCCATACTTCTACCATACTCTCCTGGCCTAGACGTCTAGCCTATTACACTTGACTTCTACCAGTCTACTAGTCTAGAATTCTAACGGAGTCTACTAGCCCACAAACCTTGAGTTCTAGCATATACTTCTAGCCTAGTCTACTAGCCTATTATCCTAATCCTGTAGGCACGAAATCTGGACTTCTCCCATAGTCTACTAGCCTAAGCATCTAGCCTAGATCAATTCTACTAACCTACTAAACTAGACTCCTAGAGCCTAGTGTACTATGCTAGTCTTATGACCGAGTCTACTAGGCTAGACATCTAACCTTGTCTATTAGTCTACTGACCTAGACTTATACCAGCCTACGAGCCTAGAGCTCTAGTTAGTCTGGAATTCGAGCCAAATCTACTAGCCCACTAACATAGATTTCTAACCGAGACTTAGCATACTAGCCTATGATATATCCTAGTCTACTAGTTTAGAATGCTAACCTAGAGCGCTTGTGTTCTTGGATCCTGATTTTAAAGGGCCAGAGGGTTTCTCCTACTCATTGTTTGCCACAGACTCTGCAGTTTAGGGGATAGACTATATTGCGTGATTGACAGTTGCCTATAATTTAGGCTCTGTAGGAGAGGCCAGTGTGTTGGTTTTAAAGAATCTGGATTTGTCCATATTATTGCAGATATTACAGTTCTAGGTTGGCCAGGGGATTAACGGGTTGTGGTATTCTTGGGCCGGTGGGTCCAGGGAGGGAGTTTGTCCCTGACGATCATATCTTTTATTGTTTTGTTTTTGAAAGCGATAGGGTTTTTTCTGGGAAACCTAGCCTGCAATGTTCTTTTCCCTGTAGGATGGGCCAGAATTTGGTGATTGTGTCCTTCAGCATCATATCTGTGTGGTTGAATTCACAGACAAAGATTTGTCTGTAGGGCTTTTTGGTGGATGGGTCCATTGGGGTGGGTTTGAGGAGTGACTGGCGGTCCTTGGACCGGGCTGTCTATCTGGCCTTTTGTAGTATCTTGGCAGGATAGCCCCGGACTATGTAGTGTGAGTGTATGGTCAGGCTGTTTCTATCAAAATCTTGAAGGGTGGAGCAGATCCTTCTAAGCCTAAGGAATTGGCCATATGGGCTGGCTCTTTACAAGAGGCCGGGTGGGCAGACTCGTAGTGTAGCTACCCATGTGTGACCGTGGGCTTGGTATATAGTGGTCGAATATGATGGAATTCGTTTGCGAGTTTTGGATCATGGTGTCCAAAAAGGAGACTTGGCATATGATGCTTATTCCATGTTGAGTTTAATGCTGTGTTGGGGTGCATTCATGTGAGTGACAAACTCTTGTTGAGCTTCGTGCCTGTGCTCCCAGATCATAAAGATGTCGTCTATGTATCTGACGTACAGTGCTGGGGAGTATGGTGCATTCTGTAGCAGCTTATCCTCTAGAATGCTCATGAAGATGCATGCAGATGTGCATGCTGCTTTGCTTCCCATTGCGGTACCGCCCACTTGGAGACAATGTTCTCCGTTGATTTCAAAACTGTTGCATTCCAAAACGAGTTTCAGGAGGTTACAGAGGCTCCTGATTGAGAGTGTGCCTGGCATACCATGTTTTAGCAAACATGGCTACCACTCTGATGCCTTCTCTGTTTAGGATGTTTGTGTATAAGGATGTGACATCCATGGTGACTAGTAGCGAATTACCCTTAAGTTGGCCAAAGGACTACTTTGTTGATGAAGTCTGTGGTGTCCAACGTGAACCTTAATGTGTTCATCCACGAAACTACTGATGAGTTCCGTAGGGCAGCCGATGCCGCTGATAATTGGTCTATCTGGGCTTAGGCCATCTTTTTTGGCCTTGTGAATTTTTTGTTGTAAATAGAAACTGGCGGGGGGGGGGGAGGTTTGTCTGGGATCAGTCTGTAGGCGGTGGAGGAGTCAATCTCCTCATCCCTGACCAGTTGGTTCAGTCTTCTGCGGACAAGTTCAGTAAACGTTATGGTTGGATTGGTTTCTAGTTTAGCATAGAATTTAGTATCTGCCAGCTGTTTGTTGGCTTATGGACTCCATAATCAAGGTGGCTAAGCTTACCATTGCTTTATGCAGTGGGCTAAATGTAATCTGGTTTACGTTCACATAATCACATAATTGCGAACATACTAGTTGCGTTATTGACCTTTAGCCCATCTGTTTTCACCCCTATGCCCTTCTTCTGCTGAGACCTCTTAATTCCATGGGTTTTATCATCAGCAATAATAAAATAATTATAATCTTATCCGCACAATACTCATATTGGCGTACTTGTCAGGATGAAAGCGAAGTAGCCGTGTATTTGACCATTCGACTAGTTCATTCAAATCTGCCTGTAAGGATGCATGGTCTTCCTCTTCAAGGATTGTTATAAAAAAAAGTGTGTGTCATCTGAAAAAAGATAAATGTCTAAACTTACACGGCTTGACAAGTCATTTATATAGATCACAAAAAGCAGAGGTCCCAATACACTTCCCTGAGGAATCCCACTCGTTACTACCATCCAACTTGATTCTTTTCCACCAATGGGCACCTACTGCTTTTGCTTGGCAATACATGCTCTGACACATCCATGAATCGGATTGCATATATAATAGGACTGCGTCTTGCCCATGCGCCTCCTATATAGAACTGTGTCGAAAGCTTTCTTGAAGTTGAGGTGTATGCCATTGACTGAGTGTCCACCATCTATTGCTTTTGTCCTAGCCTTGTCTACTGATTTAGACTTCTATCCTAGTTTACACCCTAGACTTCATAGTATATTAGCTTAATCATAGTCTAGTCATCTAGCCATACTAGCCTAGACTTCTAGCCTATTCTACTAGCCTATACTACTAACCTGGAATTCTTGCTTAGTCTACTAGCCTACTTGTCTAAACATCTAGCCTAGTTTAGTAGCTTCTTTTCTAACCTAGTCTATTAGCCTACCAACCCGCATGTCTAGCCTAGACTACACAGGGTGTATGTGAGCATGTGTATTTGACTCCCCCCCCTCCACCACCCCACCCACTAGACGTATAGCATAGTCTACTAGCTCACTAGGCTAACACCTATAGTTTATACTTCTAGCCTCGTCTACTATCCTACTCTGCTATCCTACTAGCCGATTTCTAGGATAGACTTCTGGCCTACTCTGCCAGCCTACCATCTTACACTTCTAGCATTGTCTGGTAGCCTGCCTAACTAGAGTTCTATGCTTGATTTCTAGCCAAGCCTACTAACTTATGTTTCTAGATTTTAGCCTAGTCTACTATCATATTAATCCCACCAGCTGGGGTCCTGCCACTGCTAGTCTCCTAGATTACTAGTCTACACTTCTAGCCCAATCTACGTGCCTAGACTTCTTGTGTAGTCTGCTAGTTGACTAGGCTAAAACCTGTGGTCTAGACTTCTAGCCTAGTCGACTATCCTACTCTACTATCCTACTAGCCGATTGCTGGGATAGACTTCTAGCCTAGTCTTCCCGCCTACCATCTTACACTTCTAGCATTGTCTAGTAGCCTACCTAACTAGACTTCTATGTTACATTTCTAGCCAAGTCTTCTAGCCTACTAACTTATGGTTCTAGACTATAACTCAGTTGATTGAACAGTCAAAACCATAGTGTGTCACACTTGCTTATGTTTTATTACATATAATATATGACAACGTATTGAATAGTAATACATAATATAACAATCTATTTTCTTTTCCATGATTATTTTTCATAAAGCATTAGACTGAAATATATTCACATTGTTTCTTGTATGCATTATATAACATTTCTTTCATAAACACATCTTTTTCAAGTACTTGGAATGGTTTCAGATAGGTTTATTGCTGCCAGTATCCTTTTGAATATTAGTTTCCTTTTATAGCTATCTTCCCTATCTCAAGGTATAACTTTCAAAACAACTGGATGGACTCTAGCAGGTGTTAAGGTTCAAACTCATTTATATGTTCTGTCTTGTCAACAAGACTTAGTTAGTGTAAACATTCTGAATTAGCTTATGACATTCTTCATCATAGATATTAAGTAATGTACCTATTTTTTTAATCTTTCAGATGCCTTCGTATTTGCTATCTTAATTGACCTTGCTATAAATTGCTGGGAGATGTCTGCTGCTGTCTATCATAGCCGAGTGTAGATTTCTAGAATAGTCTACTGGCCTAATGGCCTAGACTTTTAGTCTAGACTTCCAGCATAGACGTCCAACCTAATGTACTTGCCAAGACTTCTAGCCTGGTTTTCTAGCCTCTTTTACAAGCCCATTAGCCTATGGTTACTGCCTGGTCTATCAGCCTACTAGCCTAGACTTCTAGACTAGAATTGTTACCAAGTCTACTAGCTTCCTAGCTGAAACTTCTAGCCTATACTTCTAAGATAGTCTACTAGCCTAATAGCCTAGACGTTTAGCCTATTTTCCTAGCCTAGTCTCCAAGCCTAGTAATCTAGACTTTTAGCCTAGATTGCTGGACTAGACTTCCAGCATAGTCTACTACCCGAGACTTCTAGCTTAGATTTCTAGCAACGTCTACCTAGTCTACTAGCCTCATAGCCTAGCCTTCTACCACGCACTTCTACCCTCGTATACTAGCCAACTAGCCTATATTTCCTGTCTAGATGTCTTGCCAAGTCTACTAGCCTACTAACATAATCTATCTAGGCTACTAGCATAGTCTTCTAGCCTAGTGCACTAGCCTAAACTTCTACCCTAATCTACTAGCCTAGACTTCTAGTCCAGACTGCTAGTTTATTCTACTAGCCTGCCTACTGACCTAACCTAGTAGCATGCCGACTTGCCTAGCCTACTATCCCGCCTACTGGCCTAGCCTAATATCCTAGTAACCGGCACACCCTACTAGCCTGCCTACTGGACTAGCCTACTATCCAACTGTTTCTGACAACAAACAGTATCAATGCCTAGAGAATAGAACATTATTTATTATTCAGTAGCTTGACTTTAAAAATCAGCAAGTTCTTCTATTTATTTAGCTAGGAGTAGTGCTTCATACATGGCTGGAAGATATAAGCCCATCAAACGATTACAGATCAAGGATACCGAGTAGATTTTGATCTAGCATACAAGGTTTTCAACTCATCACAACAGATAGTATTCAATCAATAGAGAACTAGTGTTATTATAAAAATAAATTGCTTTTAAACATTAAATAGTATTTTTTATGATTTTGAAATCATTTAAATTTTTTTCATATTATGTTTCTAATCTTATTTACCTCTTTA
This sequence comes from Chaetoderma sp. LZ-2023a, assembly GCA_034401795.1. NCBI lineage: Eukaryota > Metazoa > Mollusca > Caudofoveata > Chaetodermatida > Chaetodermatidae > Chaetoderma > Chaetoderma sp. LZ-2023a. The sequence continues at coordinate 81,609,013 of CM067364.1, forward strand.
TTTGATTGCGCGTGTTGTTATATATGTCAATGCATGTAATCTGCACTACAGAAGCCCCACCTGTTTTAACGCTACCAACTACATGTATATAATATGGCTATCTGTTTTCTTTTCCATGATCATTCTTCATAAAGCATTACAATGACATATTCATATTGCTGTTTCCTTTATGCATTATTTATATACATATTTTAATAACGGAATGGGTCCTGCTTCTGTTTGTTGCTGCCAGTATTCTTCTGAATATTAATTTCGATCCATAGTTATCTTTCCTATCTCAAGGCATGCATTTAATGACAGCTGGGTGGACTCTGACAGCGTCTGAGGTACAAAAGATCTGAATGTTAAAACTGAAATGTAATGATGTTGATATGTCTTTGTCTGATATTGTATTCATTATGATACAGCAATGATATAGCTCATTATGTTTTCTGTGCTTTCAACAAGTGTCAACATCCTGAGTTAACTTGTAAAACATTCTTCACAATAGATATTAGGTAATGTATTTATTTTTATCTTTCAAATTATTTTTCATTTGCTATCTTAATTGAGCTTCCTATCACGTACTGCTTCTGCTGCTTCTGCGGATGATGATGATGATGATACTGATGATGATGATGATGATATTCTAGTATACTAGGCGATTAACCTATTTTTATTTTTAGTATGGCTTAATTCATTTACATTTTAGTTGCAACTTGCAACTAGTATAAGTTGGTTAATTGGTCGCTCGATGTTATAGCCTCGATAGTGTCCACGATTGTTTATGGTTTGTTCACATATATGTTATGACAACGTATTGACTAGTAATACATAATATGACTATCTATTTTCTTTTCCATGATTATTCTTCATAAAGCATTTCACAGAAATATATTCACACTTTCTTTTATGCATTTTATAATTTTTCTTTCTTAAACACATCTTTCACTTGGAATGGTTTCAGATAAGTTTATTGCTGTCAGTATCCTTTTGAATATTAATTACGTTTTATAGCTATCTTTTCTATGATTCTATCTTAAGGTATAATTTTGTAACAACTGAATGGACTCTGCCATGGGTAAGGTATACAATATTTGAATGCGAAAAGTGAAATATAATGATGTTGATTTGTCTTTCTCTGCTATTGTATTCATTATGTTACCGCAATAACATAATTCACGCGTTTTCTGAGCTGTCTGCAAATTCCAACACCCCGAGTTAACTTATGACATTCGTCATTATAGGCATTAGATCAATTTTTTTTTTTTTTTACCTTTCAATTACTTTTTTTATTTGCTAGCTTAATTGAGATTGTTATCAATGGCTGCATCAGGCTTGGCAATGTCAGTGGGGTGTCTTGTTGGCAAGGTCGGCGTCGGCAGTGCCAACGGTGGCAGTCATCATCAACCGTGACAGCAGCAGCAGCAGTGGCAGCTACTGCTGCTGCTAACATATATTACATGTATTATATTAACAGATCATCCCGGTGCTTTATGGGTCATTTTATGTAGTGTCCCACAAAGTCATATACTGTATATTACTTTGGGTGCCTTGTGGGTCATTTGCGTCAGTATCCCACAAAGTCATAAAATCGGTGACCCACAAGGTTTTATACAAACGTAAGTATAATCAATACTTCTTTTTATATTTATTATTACGGATATCAGAACTACCTTAAATCTGAATTTTAAGCCAAAATTCCTATGAGAAAGCAAAGATCCCACAAAGTACCAAAACACACAATGTCCCACAAAGTACCATAAGTGTGTATATATATATATATATATATATATATATATATATATATATATATATATATATATATATATATATATATATATATATATATATACATATATATATATATGCCTACCCTCCAACCCCCCCCCCCCCACACCCGTATTGCTTGCGATCTTTTCTAAGGGGAGGATGGTAATTATGTAGGTGCAGTTCATCATTGGCAACTGATGCATCCAGGTGTGTTCCGGTGAAACATACAATGTCGAATTCATTAACATCGTCACATATTTGATTGAGTTTGTTGCATAAATTGCATATGTGTAGGTGAAAGACAGAAATAGTTTCGTGATCATATGAACTTGTAGGTCTTGGATTTGGGTGGACGTCGCCACTGAGTTTTAGCAACATATCAGTAGGAAAAAGAGTCAGGTGTATTGAAAGCTCTTGCACCAGTACGAGATTGTTGATTACAATAAATAAACGTATACAGAAATTTGTGGATGGCAAATGGTTTCTAAAAAATGCTTGTGTTTTGATTTTGCTGTTGCGACAATTTGCTATAAACGGCAGCTGTTGCGACATTGGAATCCAGTAAGACTATTTTCGAATTACGCCTACGTTCTGATTTGTCTGAAATCTTAATGGAACGGAAAAGGGAACTAGTAAAGGCTATTGAATAGACACATTATATAATAATACACTCCAAACCACAGTAAAGAAGATTAAACGGGCTGGATGAATGTTTAAAACGCGCATAAACACCCTTATTTACGTATCTAACGACGCTCCCCCAGTGCGTGGAGGTACGAATGGCTTACGCTGAGGAAGTTTTCCGTAGTCAAGTGATATTAGGCAGTTCTATGACGTCGGCATTTTGAAGGTATATGTTTCATCATTTAGAGGTGTACGCCTGGATACCATAAAATTAATTTAGCGCAGTACGAGGCGTTACTTGCTGGAAATATCACATGCACTCGAATGGGCATTGAGCTTATTAGTATGCAATTGAAGAAATTATTAATTTATCATAACCCTGGCCTCTGAAATAGTGTTTTATATATTCACGAAAACTGGTGTCAATTGTCCGTGTATGCGCGATGCGACTGAGTGCTTTGATAACCGACTCTGTTCATTTCTGGTATTCACTTGTGCTTCCCAACGCCCCGGGTGGGATGGGGGCGGGGGAAGAACGTCAAATTGGAGTAATTCAACCGTATTTATGTGAGTTAGACCTACTAATATGATTATGGATTACGCTGAAATGTTTGTATTAATCTCATCCCACCCACCTCATACGATTGCTGGTAGCGAGTGGATATTTATTTTATCATCCGGCTCCACCAAACATTTTAATACCGAGATTTTGAAAGCAAAATTTCAATTTTACCATAAAATATAATCAAAATAGCCATTTACGGACCATGTGAAAGCTATTTAAAAAAAGATTTACAACTGGAATTACTGGTTCTGTTATTGAGCAAGTCATTCTAATGGTAAACTTTCAAAAATAGTCTACTCTTGGTCTGCAAATGTACATGTCAAAAGTCTTCTGCACAGGCTAATTTGGACAGGAATGTGACTAAGTGGCTACATGGCTTCCATCACCTCTGTGGCATGGATGTATTCCTCCAAACACACACGCCCGCCCGCCCGCCCGCCGGCCCGCATGCCCGCACGCACACAATAGAGGGATCCATTTCTAGCCAAACTCCACCTACATTGTATACATGTTGAAATCAATTTGAAACTTTGTAACATGTTGAACATTTTAAAAGTAATTTTCCAGAGAGATGTTGCTGCCATAGCTCCCAGTTAAATTAGTTTCAAAATATTCAAAATATTCAACATAATGTTTATTAAATTGTAATTGTACATGTCCAGACCCCCAGATCTGTACTATTGATGTAAACTCATGATTTATGTCAATCAAGCTTGGTAAAGAGTCTCATTTTCAAAGATTATTTTCAGAAGATTCAGTAGCTGTCCTTTACTTGTGTATATGAGTGTTACCTTGTAATTGATATATTGTGATTTGAAAGAGGAAAACTCTCGGGGAAAGCCATAAACAGTTAACTATGAGTATCATAGCATGTACTCTGTATGTGGCATATTTATTTTCCTGACGGAAACCCTGAGAATGTAGAACAGCCAGCAAAATAAAATAATAATCAATGCATAATCCTACTCAAATTGTTGATCAGTACAGCATTTTAATAGTCAATGGAAAATATGTGAAGCCATATGATCTGGGGCCTGGCTCTAGAGCATAACCATATAATGCTGAAAATTAGTAAGGTAAATTAGAACATTTGCTTAAAGCGAATGCCCATTTGTAGGTCAAGGGATGATTTTCTTTTTATTTCACCACTGGATTGACTGCCTCAGTAATCAAGCCAGCCATTTCAGTATTAAAAAATAAGCATCCCTTGGCTTACAAATGGACATGTTTCGAACTATACCAATACAGAAGCGAGTTTTGACCAAAATCACCATTTACACATTAACATGTTCACCAATGATTTCCACATATCTCATTTTCAAGGCAACCATGCATACAGGAAAACTCTTTAATCTTTTGAAATTAATTTGACTCCAATGCCTTCCAGTCAAATTAACTTAAATACATCCAACTGAATAAGTTTTATATTGTGAAGTATTTAAAGGATAACTAATCCCATCTCTTGATAGCTATTCAGGCGATCTAACACGCTGGTCATAAACTATCCCGGTAATTTTAAGCCTTTTATCACGCCGCTAAGGAAGGATATTCAGGATTTAGTAGTTAAATGTTGATACATTTCTACACCCTATGATGGCTGTCATGACTTACTTTTCAACCAATCAGAAAAGCCCTAGTGTGTCTAGTGTATATACGCTCAGTCACAGAGGCTCCAGCTATAGTTTGGCAATGCGGTATAAAAGCAATCCTACAGGTAAGCTGTTGAATATTTTCAAACCAATTTGATTGGAACTTCCAGTCAAATTAGTTTCAAAATATTCAATGGGATGAGCATTACAAAATAAAGAATGTGATGCATTGGAGCTTACATGACATCACACACAATAGCTTGAGGAGACACAATGGTGTCGATCACTGTTCAACATTTACTCGATATTACAAAACAGATAATTGCGATACAGATCAGTGAACGTGACAGGATATGAATGATATGGAATCTATAAACCATATTCTATCGGTGCAGTACAACATTTGAGATGAGATTAGCAACGCTTTAATTTTTAAGGGATTTGTCAGTGAAAGAGTTTTCTCCCCTTGACTTACAAATGGACATCTTTCAAGAAATACCACTACAGATGTAATTCTTGGACAACATGACCATTACCCATTAACATGGCTAGAAATTAACCACTAATCCGTAGGCCTTTTCCCATACAGATCAGTGCCGGATCACTGCTTTAGCACAGTAACTGATATGGCTGGATCACTATTTGAGTGGTTCGGTAGTTTTAAGACACACTACAAACATGATTTACTGCTTACTTCATCAATCAGCTGGTGCACTCTTTTGTGGTTTGACCCTTTAATGGTCCAGTCGACCAAAATGGCATCTGCAGTGACCTTGAGAAATGTCGATTCGTAGGCTAAAGAAGACTATTTTTGAAAATGTAGCACTGGAATGACCGGCTCCATAAACGAGTCGGTTATTCCAATGGCAAAATATAAAAAATAGTCTTCTTTTTGCGTACACATGAACATTAACTAAGCAAGCGTTTTGACTTCCTGATAATTAAATGATTAATTATCCTAATAATATGGTGTAAATGAAGCATTCAGAATATTTGAATAATTTTATTTTCTACGCAGTATTACGGTACAGAGCAGTACAAAATTCCAGGGATCTGTGAAGCTTCTGGTATACCGATCCGTATGAATCACCATTAAACACATGTTAATTTTTAGCCCTGCATAAATGATTAAATTTCATTTAGAAAATTTCAACTTTACCTTAGAAAATGTACACTTGTAGTTTGCAGACCAATAGAAGGTAATCTCTTGAAAATTTACAACTGAATTGACTGGCATGATTATAAAGCGAGGCAAAATTTCGAAAAATATCTTCTTCTAAATTGCAAATATTTAAAGACCAATAAAAAGGCTGGCTTTTTATGGCCAGTTTGACCATTAAAGTATTAAACACTACTCAAGTGATACAAAACATTTGACATGGCATATGTTATAATATGTTAGGAAATACAACTATATTGATAAAATACTAATAATTGGGAAGAAATCTGTAATTACTAATTATCAAATCTTTGGCCAATGTAATCAATTCCAATTAGCAATCCCAATTCCTAAATATGTTCCCAGTTACCCATGTATCCAATGTGCACTACTTCCACTTACTTCCAGCCCGGATGATTGTTAATTACTAGCCTATTGAATCAGCTAGAGCCTATTAATTGAGCAGTATGGGTGGAGTTACGCTCCTCTCTGTTGAGAAATTGTTTCCACATATGACATACCTAATTGTCAGCATGTCCTGATTGAATGGTCCATGATAACACACTCATATACCCCAGGTTTTTCTCCACTTCCAGTTTAAAGGATCTTGGTGGTCCATATATGCATCAATGTTTTAATATGGAGTGAGTGATATCAACCCTAGTAATGCTAGTTAATTTAGCTGAACCAATTAATGGCATGAACTCACAGATTGCACACATCTGATTATCAAATGTTAAATCATTTGTAAAACTACATTGTTTGCCTAAATTGAAAGTTAATAATGGATTGTTCTAGATATATTACCTACTTTATCAAGTATATCTCATCAGCCACCGATATTCTAAATGATGCAATAATTTATATAATTTTTGGCATTAATTGTAGATTGTTAATGCAAAATCTACAGTTGAAATGGAGCTCTACGTAGGCTGTTCTCAGTCATTTACCTATATGCACACATGTATACAATAACAGTTGATGATTTCATACATTGATGGCGATGCTGCTCATGAAATATAATCCATTACATATATGCTTATTGATTTAGATTTCAAGATTAAGTTCGGTAAATGACCTTTCTATTAGGTAAGAATCCATAATTACAAGGGCTTTCACAACTGTTTTTCTATACAGGTACGATGTTGAATATTTTGAACCTAATTTGACTGGGAACTGTTGCTGCCAATTGCCCAAGATTACACATTCAGGATTTACTTTTCCAGTCTCGTGACGAACTTACATCGTAATAAAAAACGTCAATTGTTAGCCGATTCCACAATCAAAATGACGCAAGTCCGTCACTGAACTGGAAAGGTCTGCCACGAAGGTGTCCGAGTTGTATTATTTGGTGTATTTACGATTTAAAAAACATTAAGGTGAATATCGTGAAACTAATTTGATAGGTGAAAGTTTGATAGGGAACCACTGCTTTCATTGGCAGCAGCAACTCCTTGTCAAATTAATTTCACAGTATCTATCAGTTTACCCGAATAGTTGCCTTGAAAGTTAGATTCTGGGAACTCGGATTTCAAACTTTCAAATCGATTCCGTCACGCGTGAAAGGTGGGCAGACCGTGAAGAGAAATGGGCGGGGCATAGCTAGAAATAGATCCATCTATGATTTGCCTCACGGGCCACTTAACTTTTCAACACTGGTGATTATGATAAGATTGTATTAACTTATGGACAATTTGGTATAAGCGGCACAGTGCTTAAAATGCCTCATTACATGCTCCCAGCAGTTAACTAGCCCACAATACAATACAGATAGAGTGCCTTATACCAGAAGGTACCAGCATCTCGGCTGCCAGACGATGTAGCGTTTGATAGTGCTGCCTAGTTTTTCATACAGGAGTAGATTCACATGTACGATGCCCACGATGCTTTATCACTACTATGACTCGACTAGCAAAAATCTAAGATCGTCACCACGTACATTGAAACATCAAAAGGTAGTTTGCTGAGGCATCTAAGGATTCCAACTTTGTGCTTCTAATGATAAGTCCCAGTAACATATGTATTTTGGAATTTTGGACTGGTTTCAAAATGTTCAGACGCAATTGGGTATGATCAGAAGTAAACAGAAATGCCTGCTAACAAATACATACTATTGAGGCGAGTATCCCTTTCATAAACACAAAGTGGCAGGTTTATCATCAGAAGCCCTCAATCTGACTCTAAGGAGTCACTCTGAAGGTTAATTTGAGAGTTATGTTTCCCAACAGGTCGCACAATGACAGTTCATCTTCATATGCTAATTGCACAGAACGTGATCGCAATAAGTAAAAGGCAAGCAATAAATAAAAGGTAAACATTTGGTCCAGAACATCTGGAAATAAACGAACTCTTACGCCTCCACCTCATGATGCCATTGGTCAGGTCAGAACCTCTGTTACTACACGCGTCATACATCGCGCTCAAGATACAGAGTTGTGTGAATGCAAGATGGTGTGTTTACAGAAACATTTGCCATCCCACGACCTGCCATAGCCAGCTACACTACTACCTCTGACGTCCCACGTCCTGACATATAAGCTACCCTACTACATCTGCCATCCCACGACCTGACATAGCCAGCTAGTCTACTACATCTGCCATCCCACGACCTGATATAGTGAGCTACTCTACTACATCTGCCACCCCACGACCTGATATAGTGAGCTACTCTACTACATCTGCCACCCCACGACCTGATATAGTGAGCTACTCTACTACATCTGCCACACCACGACCTGATATAGTGAGCTACTCTACTACATCTGCCACCCGACGACCTGATATAGTGAGATACTCTTTTACATCTGCCACCCCACGACCTGATATAGTGAGCTACTCTACTACATCTGCCACCCCACGACCTGATATAGTGAGATACTCTACTACATCTGCCACACCACGACCTGATATAGTGAGCTGCTCTATTACATCTGCCACCCCACGACCTGATATAGTGAGCTACTCTACTACATCTGCCACACCACGACCTGATATAGTGAGCTACTCTATTACATCTGCCACCCCACGACCTGACATAGTGAGCTACTCTATTACATCTGCACAACTACTCAACTACAACTGATGAGGCTACTTGCACCTTTGACACAAAGGATATGTAATTTAGATCTTTCTTGAAATTTCCCTTTAACCCTTCAAAAATAGTCTTCTTTTGTTCTGCAAATGGACATTTCTCAAGGGCACTGCAGAAGCCGTTTTTGGCTGATATGAGTGTTAAAGGGTTAATCATCCGCGGGTTGTGGGATCTATCATCTTTGGTTGTGGCGTAGCTTCTGACGTCTGACTATTATTCTGAAGATAACCATTGAGCATCTGCCCACTTACAAATCCACGAGACGAAGCTAAAGGTAAACAATTTTAACGATTTAATTTTCAAACATTCTGTTGCGAATGTGAGCCTTTAATATATATGCCTACATTTTACCGATCCTTTCCCATAAAGCCAGATATAAAAATGTTTGTAATAAATTGCTGGAGTGATGCGCTGGTCTATTTTTAAACCAGTTTTGCGTAAACAGTTTCCCCTTCTATTATCGTGACACGTATAATGATTAAAAATTACATAATCGAATAATTATGAATAATTTCTACTGAATAAAATATTTAAATTCCGGCCTTTTGTTTAATTTTTAATGAGGTTGGTCATAGAAATTCACATTTTGCTCAATGAATGTATGTCTATTTGCTGAACAAGAGGAGATTATTTTTTTAATGTATCACTGGAATGACTGGCTCGAGAATCGAGCCAGGCATTCAAGTGATACAATTTCTAAAATAGTATTGTCCTGACCTCCAATCTGATTAATCAAGTAATAATAATCTTAAATAATAGACCGTGTTCACTCAAAGCTATAATCGCACAAGCTTACCCACCGCGGAACTATTGTTTAAAGATGCATATTCACCTCAGAATCCTTGAAAATAAAATTGTCAAAATTGGAAACTTTTAGAGGCTTAAATTGTGTGCCTAGATGTAATAACACCAATAAATCTTAACATATCGTCGTCATCATCATCAGCATCAGCATCACCATCATCATCATCATCATCATCATCGTCATCATCATCATCATCATCATCATCAGCGTCATCACCAGCAACATCATCATCATCATCATCATCATCATTATCGTCATCGTCATCGCCATTATCATCATCATCGTCATCATCATCGTCATCATCATCATCATCATCATCATCATCATCATCATCATCAATCGTCGTCGTCGTCGTCGTCGTCGTCGTCGTCGTCGTCGTCGTCGTCGTCGTCATCGTCATCACCATCGTCATCGTCATTGTCATCATTATCACCATCATCATCATCATCATCATCATCATTATCATCATCATCATCGCTATCGTCATCGTCATCATCATCATCGCTATCATCATCATCATCATCATCGTCGTCGTCAACGTCATTGTCATCGCCATCATCATCATCATCATCATCATCATCATCATCCAGTAGCGACAAAGTAGGCAATAATCTAAAACAAACACCATAGCAGCAGCAGTAGTATTAGTAACTAGAAATAAACCATGGAGCGTGGCGGGACTTTGCTTCAGCTTTATCAGCACTTTATAAAATTAAATTACGTGCCTAGATATAATGAAACGAAATAAATCTTAACATGGCCTCTCATAATTTCATTATGTATAAATTAATCTATTTTTAAGCTGTGAAATTGAAATAGAGACACGAGCGCCTAATTCAATTTCACACATTAAAAAAATTAATTTATACGGAATGAAATCATTATATATGTTAAGTTTTATTTCGTTGCATTACATTGAGGCACGCAATTTAAGCCTCTAAAAGTATGCAATTTTAACAATTTTATTTTCAAGTATATTGGTGTGAATATACACACTTCCTTTAAGCTTCTAAAAAGGTTCGGTACACCGTGTGAGCCAGATCGGGGAAAACTGTCTTAAAATAAGTTTGAGATGGTATATCTCCATAACCGCGGGGCCGATTGTCACCAAATTCACTATGTACATGTGAGGATGTCTCCTAAATATAATTCTATGAAAGGGTTTTATTATGCGAAGTGAATTATGAGTAATGGCCTGCTGACCACTGCCATGTAATATATTTCCAAAACTACATGGTCGCTTGTAATACAACTTACTTGTCCATGTATGTATTCTCTAAGCATTGTCTGGTTCGTCTAACCAGTGCAACTGTGGAGTCCACTTCTGGGTTTGACCTCATAAAAGTTATTAAATTATACTGACATACTCCTGAGAACTCGCCTGCTGACCATGACCACGTCACTAGCGAAATAGGCGATTTTTGCTGGTTTTGGAGACTTCTTTGTCGCAAATTTGAACAGTGATATATAGATACATACATCGTCGGTAGTGAGAATATGTACTGTGGAAACGTTACATTCATCTGCGAGTACAGAGATGACAAGAATTATTAAATTCCGTCCAGAGGTTGATCAGCAGGAGGCTACTGACCACGCCACCACCTAGCGAAAATACTTGGAAAAAAAAATCAAATTACAGTTATAGCTACCAAATTTGACTTCGGCCGACCGACGCCAGCAGATTTATTTGCAAGCATTTTGGTGTGAATATGCACTTTTAACTTAAACTGCAAATTTGATGAGAAACTGGTTATAACTATTGTAATCTAAAGTTACAAAGACGGAACAGGCAAATGCTATCATTAACCCTCTTCTGCCAACAGCGCCTCAAAGCACTCTAAATGCTACTTAGATCAATTAACCCCCTAATGTGCGAGAATTCTACAGCGCATGGACGACTTGGCCATTAAAGGGTCAATGGTCAGGAAACTCACAACCTTTGCTTAGGCAGTCCATATAAAATTATTTTTGAAAATTCACCACTGGAATGCCTGGCTCGGTAACCGAGCCAGCCATTACAGTGGTCAATTTTCAAAAACAGTCTTGTCTTGCCTAGTGAATGGACACTTCCTCAAGACCAGCACGGAGGGCTGTTTGGTGTTCTTGACAATTACAGGATTAAGTTGGACCAAGAGGGTTAAATCTCTCTCAAGGAACCAGATGTTAACAAACCGGTTTCTGTTTATATCTGTGAAACCCGAATTCTCAGACTCTCTCATGCTTTACAGGTCAGCTTCCAGTTAACTTAGTGTTACTCATGTACATGAATAGATAATTCTGTGTCCGATTTCGGGCCAAAAGATGATGGGTCTTTTGGAAGGGTGGTCATAATTATGATCCGTAACACGACTACCCGCCTTAAATAACTGCGATTTTTGGACCCGGAAAGCAGGTGCCAGTTATATACTGGTCTGTTAGAAGGATCATTCGCATGAGTGCGTTTTTACAATAGAGGTATTACAGGGGAATTTATATTTGCGACCTGTGTGGCGGCGGTGGTGGCAGCGGCGGTGGCGGTGGCGGTGGCGGTGGCGGTGGCGGTGGCGGTGGCGGTGGCGGTGGCGGCGGCGGCTGTGGTGGCGGTGCTGAGAATATTTGGTTAATAAAATTGGATTTGACAAACGAGATTACGCGTCTTCGCCTTTCCAGATCTGTATGAAACTTTGGAAAGTGTCAGGTGCACCTAGAGTCGGGAAATAAGAAAATTTACTTACTTCAGAATATAATTCTTTTATTCAATAAATGTGTCCCAGGACATGCACCTCTGATACAGTTCCTCCCCGATGTTGAGGTGTAGACCCATCCTCCGTAATAACTCTCACGCATATTAGTATATTACCTAGATTAGGGAAATCCCCGTTTACAATCTTTTTGCAACTCCCTGCTTAAGTTTACAGATATTTAATAATTCCACTTGAAGCACACCGTTAAGTCACACCTTAGGCCTATTGGTACTATAGGTTTCAACAACATCCGGGTCTATGTGGTCGAATAGCACTATATAGGCTGAGGCGATCGCATTTATCAATCAAGTATCACTTTGCAATCCACAGTGTCAGAATATCCTGCACCAACCAACTGTAAAGTCGTCTAACCTCACCTCACGAATACACAGCATCAGGTAACTATTAACCTATTATTATTGTTATTATTATTATTATTATTATTATTATTATTATTAATAATAATAATAATAATAATAATAAGAAGGCTCAATCCAAATTGGAATTCTCTCTAACTCTGTAGTTTTTGAAAATAAATTAAATTAAACTAAACTAAACTAAACTAAACTAAATACGTGTGATAAATTTGATATGATGTGGAAAACCGTTTGAGGTCCTTGTTTCTGCTCTTTCAGAATGTGGATCCAGACTTGCATCATCGCACCTTGCGTACTAGTGTTACTGTCCTTCGCCCGCGCTGACAACAACCCTGTGCCCTCACACATCGTCAACGCAGACATCCACGTTGAACTCCTTGAACTTCCGGGTCCTTCCCATCCTCTGGTCAGAAGACAAACAGCCGCCGAGCGTTGTCCTGGGTACAACTATTTCTGCTGGAAGTGCTACTATTTCTGCTACTCGAATGGTGAATGCGACGTCTACTGCTATTGGTGGTGCTCAAACAACGAAGATTGTAGCACGGGCCGTAAGAAGCGCAGCACCGAAGTATTGGTAGGTTCAAGAACGTTGTTAACGCTTTTATGACAAAGCTGGCCAAAATCGTGCTCTGCAATGGCCTTTAGCCTTGATGAACGCCCATTTGCAGAACAAGAAAAGATTGATTTTTTGAAAAGTTACCATTTGTATAACTGGCTCCGTTATCGAGCCAGCCATAAAGGTGGTAAAATTTCAAAATAGTCTCCGTTTTGTCTGCAAATGGACATTCAATAAATAACTATTTTGATATTTTAATCTGAAAATACAAATATTTAATTTTCCGAGAAACAATTTAAAAATAGAGGCGTTTCTTCGTGCTGATAATACGCCTCTCACGTGATGAGCAGTCATATTGTTACGTCATCAAAGCTGCGAAACTACGTTTTCAAACAGGGGTATCTATGGTTGATAAGGTTAATCTCGCTTTACATGTGTCCAAGACTATGCTTCTATTGGGCTTGGTAGTAGATTCATAGAAGGACAACAATGCACCAGTGCATATACTAATTATTATTATTATTCTGGTCGAGTAATTATTCAAACTTTCCTTTTAGCCAGTTAAATGTTACAGGTAAATTTCTACACTACTGCCGAAATAAGGATCTTAATAATGTTGTTGAAAGACGCCAGGCAAAAGAAAATACAGACATTAGTACTATACTCACCATGCCATTTCATCAATGAAAGACCTCGCGAAATTGGTAAAATTGTATGTCACTCACATAATGCGTATCTAATAATGCTACAGGTATAACTGCAACAGTGCTCTCTCTCTCTCCCCTCCACCCCCTCCCTCCCTCCCCACCACCTCCACCCCTCCCCTTCCTCTCTCTCTCTCTCTCTCTCTCTCTCTCTCTCTCTCTCTCGGTCTCTCGCTCGCTCTCTCTCTCTCTCTCTCTCTCTCTCTCTCTCTCTCTCTCTCTCTCTCTCTCTCTCTCTCCTCTCTCTCTCTCTCTCTCTCTCTCTCTGCCTCCCTAGCTCGCATTCCCTCCCTCCCTCCCTCCCTCCCTTCTCTCTCTCTCCATCGATGCCTCTCTCTCACTCTCTCTCTCCATCCCGCCCTTGTATCCTCTCTCTTTCTCGCTCTCTGCCTATCTCTCTCTCCCTCCCTCCCTACCTACCCTCCCTCCCTCCCCCCCTCCCTCGCCCACTCTCTCTCCTCTCTCTCTCTCCCTCCCTCTCTCTCTATCTCTCACCCCTGCCTCGCTCTCTCTCCTTACAACTATTCCTTTCTCTCTCGCTCTCTGCCCTCTCTCTCTCTCTCTCTCTCTCTCTCTCTCTCTCTCTCTCTCTCTCTCTCTCTCTCTCGGTCTCTCGCTCGCTCTCTCTCTCTCTCTCTCTCTCTCTCTCTCTCTCTCTCTCTCTCTCTCTCTCTCTGCCTCCCTAGCTCGCCTTCCCTGCCTCCCTCCCCTCTCTCTCTCCTTCGATGCCTCTCTCTCACTTTCTCTCTCCATCCCGCCCTTGCATCCTCTCTCTTTCTCGCTCTCTGCCTATCTCTCTCTCCCTCCCTCCCTACCTACCCTCCCTCCCTCCCCCCCTCCCTCTCCCACTCTCTCTCTCTCTCTCTCTCTCTCTCTCTCTCTCTCTCTCTCTCTCTCTCTCTAATATTATTCAGATATATATTTGTAACAAAGCCAAATATATTTCTCTTCTGTTTTCAGGAACGTGTAACTCGAGAACAGCATGGCCACGTGGCCCCAATACCGTACTCTTTCGAATTCTTTGATATCCACGAACTGGGCTGAATTACCATCCAGGAACTGGCGGAAATGTTGCCAGGTGTAAGCGTTGATTCTCCAGGCTTGAAGAAATCATTCGAACTAACAGACACTAACAGTGAGTTCTCGCACGCAACACACACATGCGTGCTCGTATTCGCGGTCCTGCGTGGCACATACACTCGCAAAACATTCTCTGTCATATGCATGTGCAACGTCCATCTGGTAGACAACAACCACATTAAGCTTCACGCCATCCCAGGCGCGATCCTATTATCTCTTGTAGAGAAAAAGATCACCGGAGCTCTGTCCTGGCTAGAACTATTTCCCACGGAACCGTTACACTATTACTTTATTTGTTTGATGCAGCAGGGGTTTTTCATCATGCAAGTAGTGTGAATCGACCGTCTGATTGCCTGCCTGTCTGTCTGTCTGTCTGTCTGTCTGTCTGTCTGTCTGTCTGTCTGTCTGCCTGCCTGCCTGCCTGCCTGCCTGCCTGCCTGCCTGCCTGCCTGCCTGTCTATCTGTCTGTCTGTCTGTCTGTCCTTCCATCCGTCCGTCCATCCTGCTGCCCGTCCGTCCGTCCGTCCGTTCGTTCGTCCATCTGCCGATGTTTAACAAAGCTGCCAACTAAATTAAAAAATATTTTACAACAAAGATACCCAAGGATTATTATTATTATTATTATTATTATTATTATTATTATTATTATTATTATTATTATTATTATTATTATTATTATTATTATTATTATTATTTACAGAGAGTGGATGCATCGAAAAATCTGAATTCAAGAGTGCTCCATTTGTGTTTGCCAATAGCAAAACCAGCATCTGAGAATACAGTCTTTAGAATAATTCTGTGACGTCACCGATAGCGGCGAGCTCAACATTGACGTCACGATATATTTTTGAAAATACTTATTTAAAAAATATTTTGGTACATTCACTGTATTTCCTCTATCTTTTTTGTGCGATTTCGTTTGAAGTAAAACCTCTATTCAGTTCACTTTGTGTCGCATTAATAGACTCTGCAAGGTAACTAAGAACGGTTACTCTTTAGGGTATATATCACGAGACATATTATCATGACTTCTTATCATCACTGGCATGTTTATGACCTGCATCACCACGAGATAATCAGGTTTTTTTTATTGTAACATCTGTACAATGGGATTGGGCACAAGTTCTGGCAACTTATTTTTGCCTGCTCCCTACAGAATTGTTAGACGGCAGCATATAGTTAAACTTATATACCCAAGTTATATTTATATTTGTGCAAATCAGAATGAGAGAAATTGAGAGAGAGAGAGAGAGATAGAGAGAGAGAGAGAGAGAGAGAGAGAGAGAGAGAGAGGGAGAGAGAGAGAGAGAAAGAGAGAACGCTCAAATTTATTACACCAGTTAATAATGTTATCATACTCATCACAAGCAGACCAGAGCGATGTATAGTCAAACCTGCCTACAGCGATCACTAACCCCTGCGGGCATATGCCGGTGACCCGCAAGGAACTGCCACATTCTGTCTGCAAAGGGTAATTCCACTTGAGATGAAATGCATTAGGTAAGCATATGTTTTAGTGATCACATCTTGGTGGTCCATGTGGTGGTCGCTATTGGCAGGTGTGACCGCACAAATACATCAACAGTGATCACCATACATACACAAATACACAATATTAACGCTTGCAACCCCCCCCCTCCCCTTAAATACGGCCCTGTAAATCTACATTAATTTCAGTAGAAAATTTGTTACTTCCCTGCAAGAAAATGTCCAGGGAACTATCTGGGGTAATTTTATAAAGGGAATAAAATAAATCGCATCTTTCATTTGGCCATCTTGGACATTCAAAATCGTAATGATAAAAGGTTTCTGGGCTTTCACAATAAGAGCAGTTGGGGTGTTCAAGTAGGTGATATCTGTACAGATCATTGTTTCATTTGGCTGCAATTCGTTTTTAGTTTGCATGCTATGATATTTTCGCGTCTTTTACCAAATGAATAGTATGTGGTGAATTGATATTGCACGCTTTGATAAGTTTTTGTAAGATTTGTTTTGAAAATCGAAACTGAGGTAGCTGACTTTAGTGTTTTATCCAGGTTATTCCACAATTGGATACCACTGGGTATGAAAGAGTTTTTAAATATTTCTCAAGATGGTGGTTCGGTGGAATAAAATCTTCTGAATTTCTAAGGTTATGATCTATGACATCATATACTCTTCTAGGAATGATATTTGTTGTATAATCGGGGCAAACTCCATGCACGATTTTATAGAATAATATAATTTTCTTCTGCTTACGACGCTCGTATAATGGAATTATGCCAGTCTCTTTATACAGGATTTCTAAAGGTATATACTTTGGCAAGCCAGTTATTATTCTCATGGTTTCATTTCGAAGCACCTCAAGTCTTTCAGAATCGAGACGAGAGAAACCATCCCAAACCTCACTGCTATATTCGAGCACAGGGTGTAAATATGCAGTGTAGATTTTGAATAAAGTGTTCCTACTTAAAGTATACTTCATTTGCCTCATGGTAGCTAAGATCTTTGCAGATTTCTTTGATGTTTGCTCTATATGTACTGATGCTAATAGTGTATTATTTAAAAAAGATATCTGGGGATATGAAAGTATATGAATTTGTTATAGTTAGATTTACGGTTTTTGTGGCATTGACGAGAACTAACCAATGTTTGGACCATGCAGAAATTACGTTTACGTCACTGTTTAGTTTCCTCTCTATTTCGATGGCTGATGCACTGGAGCAGCATAATGCAGTGTCGTCGGCGTATGATCTTAAGATGTTCTCGATATTCTGTGAGAAATCACTTATATAAATTAAAAATAAGAGTGATCCGAGTATTGAGCCTTGTGGGACACCTGCTTCTATTTGTCTCATTGGAGATTTGTCTTGATTAAGTGAGTCACACTGCTTTCGTAAAGACAGGTAGCTCTTAAACCATATAAGAAGACTTCCTCCCAGCGCATGCTCCTCTAATTTAAACAGCATATCTCTATGCCAGACTCTATTAATTGCCTTCGAGATATTGCAAAGTACAATGCATGAAGATTTGCGTTCATCTAGTGCATTTGACAGGATGTGGCCCAACTCTATAAGCTGACATACAGTTGAATAATCGGAGCAGAAGATTGGTATTTATATAGAAGGTTATGCCCAATAAGGTAATTATAACATTTTTGAAAATTATCATTTCCATAGTTTTTCCGACAGTACTTGGCAGAGAAATTGGTCAATAGTTTTCCGGTAATTCCCGAGCGTCTTTCTTAAATAACGAGAACACGGTGGCTGTTTTCCATGCATCCATGCATCGGGAAATATGCCACTTTCGATAGATTTATTGAATAGCAGGTATAATGAAAAGGCTATGGCGTGCATCGGTTCTTTGAGCATTTTATGACTTATCCCATCACTGCCAGAAGCTTTGTTTAACCACAGTGCTTTAATGACGTCAATTATTTCGGACTCCTGAATCAAAATGTCTGAAATTATATTATTAGTTTTTCTGTCAAATATTGGTAAGTGCGCCCCTGCATCATCGACGATTGAAATGAATGAGAAATAATTGTTTAGACATGTTGCTTTTTCTAAGTCATTGGTTTAGCGTGTTGAGATCGATCTATATGTTTCGAACCCTCAATTTTCAGAATGTCAATTTTACGGTAATGTAGTACGGATCGCGTAGGGACAGGCCAGAATGGCATGTACCAGCACATTCCTATTAACGCCCCTAGCACTAATTATGGGCTATATGCATAGCGTGTGTGTCATAACACGATTACAAAGTTTGTAAGGTCGCCTACCATGCATGCGTGATAATCCAGAAAGGCCAAGCTCGCTGCACTGTGGGTATGGGGTTAGCATCTTTTGTGGATATTTTTCCAGTCTCCTCTAAATTGTTTATACTGGGCCATTTCGCCCCGTCTTTGGGCAAATCTTAGCACAAATTCCCTCGGGAATCCAAATCTGTCTTTTATATTTAGATCGGATACGAACTGGCAGAGATATTGTATACCAAAAAATAAGCATATGTACTATATGCCAGCGCCGAGGCAGACCCCGTACTACCGTGACGACATAGCACGTGACTTCATAGTTTTGCCTAGTTGTTACAACCGCATGTAGATTGGCTGAAGCGGAGCTCTGGTGTCTTTTCATTGGCCACAAAAAGTTTAAAAGGACCTTCATCGACCCAGAAACTATAGTGAGGAGGGGGTAACAAGCAGAGCTGTGAAACCGGCGACCCAGGGATCGCGTCTCTGTTCGGCCAACTGGCGTTCACTGGAAACATAGGCAATCCTTTTCTTCACTCCTCGTCGCCTCTCTCCAGCCAGGAGTATAAATGGGTACCAGTGTAAAAACTGGGGTAGTTACAAATAATAGATTGAAATAAAAAGACAGCATAGAATGACGTGAATGGGATCTGGAATCAGGGACTCGACGGACGCCAACCAAACTAATAACTTCTTGAGAAACGACAGTCGAGACTGAGTGGTCGTTCACAACGGACGTAAATTTGAAGCTCTGTGAACTGCGCCGAGCAGCTAAGTGCAATCTACACTCATGTAATTTACTGTAACTCCTAATGCCGAATGAAGACCCTTAAGCACACAACACCGAAACGAATTCTTTGCTGCCCAGCCTTGGGCTAAAATTCAAATTGAAAGTAATTGGCCTGAGTCGAAACAAAGGCTAGCCGAAAGCGCA
Organism: Chaetoderma sp. LZ-2023a; assembly: GCA_034401795.1. Taxonomy (NCBI): domain Eukaryota; kingdom Metazoa; phylum Mollusca; class Caudofoveata; order Chaetodermatida; family Chaetodermatidae; genus Chaetoderma; species Chaetoderma sp. LZ-2023a. The sequence continues at coordinate 81,628,702 of CM067364.1, forward strand.
CCGCCCTCTGGATGGCACGTAGCTCCAAAAATACAGACTCTCATTGGTGACTCGTACTCAAAACATCTTGCATAAAGACTCTAGAGTCTTTCAACAGCTACGAAATATATCTTGCCATAACTTATCCATACCACAACTGAAGTTGTCTGACAATGTGCATCATATTTGTGCCGAAAAACTGTGCTAGCTTACTTCCGGCCATATTTGATCTGAAAAACTGCGCTAACATATTTCCAGTTAAGCCGAAATAACTGTATCACTCGAAACTAAGCGTATAATCGAGATAGTCTTTACTGTTCAGAACATTGCATACTGTGAAGCAACTGAGCTCGCCACACCATTCCTCTTGTGCCAAACACCCACCAGATGATGTGCAAATATAACTTGTTATAACCTCTAAGTGTGTCCAAAAGGGTTCTCTCTCTGATTTAGCTAAGTACATTAAACATTCAACATGTTTTCATCAATAGAGGGGTCCATTTCTTTCTGTGCCTCACTCCCGTATTAAATGAGCTCTGTCTATATTTTACGTCGGTGGGGAATGGAAGATTCCATTTTCTTAGTCAATCACATGACGTCATAGCCAACGATGTGACGTGTAGGCTGACGTTATAATCAATTACGTTATGAATGACCCGATTTAGCTCTTCTTAAACGAGTAATAGTTCTCCAGGTTGCACGAATTATGTCTTTACTATCTAATAATCATGCCATTCAATATTTTGTACATAATTTGATTGTTGATTGGAGGAGATTGCTGATAAAAAAACCTTATGCATGTACACGCACGCGTATGTGCGCACACGAATATCATTCAACATCGTCAGTCGGTGTAAAATGAAAACAAACTGTGGACAATATGGTTAGGATTTGTTTATTAAAACCTCGCATCCCGTTACTCGCTTCGCCATCCTTCTCCTTCCGTGGGGCTGGGATGGAGAGGAGAGAGGGTGCGTGCCACTCGGCACTGCCGGATACGCCGCCGCCGCCACTGCCTCTTCATTACCATGAAAGCTCTCTTCATCATTGAAATTTCGTGATAAAGTTTATGGACGAGAGATTCTCGCTTATTTTCCATCGAGAATGAATAAATCGTGTAAGATAGAACTCATAGTTCGCCCTCTATATCTATGATAGAGAAAATACAGACACTAATTTTCACAGGCTGTGGACCACATGGGTTGAACTCGTTGCCGGTTGTAAAGATAGACCCGACTTCAACCAGAGAATGCTGACAACATTCGATCGTCTGTCGGAAGTCTACCCAATGGGTCATAAAATTCGCACCCATGTTGGGTATTAAAGGGGGTGTAATACACGCAGATCCAGTTTCTACCTGGCTTATTGGTGGTATAAGTATTGATTATCAAACAAGATGACCATCTGGCAATTCTGGGCGGTACATGATCTACAGGAAATACTCCTATGAAATATCTTCTAGTTATAGTGTCTGTCTTCAGTAAATGGTTTAATTGAATAGTGGTCAACATTTCATAAATATCCTTTCTTAGAAATTGGTTAAAATATTTCTACTCGCATCTATGAATATATTGTTATTAAATTTGGCGTAACAAATACCGTTGTACGTCTCTGTCAGAGGTGTCTTGAAGTTAAACTGAACGCGTAATGACCCTGTCTTGGTAGGGAACTGGTGAATCGAATCGATCAAGTCTGGTGAGAAATTGAACGGGAAGAGTGTATACCAGTAACGGAAATCATTTAATGATATCGGATACCCTTGGTCCTTGAAAAGTCCTCTAGTATCAGAGAATAAGGCTAGATATGCATCTGAATAATGTACATCGCCTTCACTGAAATGTGGCTTAACCGGGCTATTAGTGACTGGCTCACCATTAATATTAAAAGTCCAATATGTCAGATCATTGTGACGGAAATTAAATGAATTTTTATAAGCAGCGTTTGGAATTATGGCAAAAATCACACGTGTCAGAAATTGACCCAACAAAGTTGTCTCTGTCAACAGACTGAACATCGGTGGGAATGGTAAACGGTTATACTACGACCCGTTTGATCTGGTAAATAGCATTAGTTCTTGAAAGAATTTTAGCATGGCTTAACAAGAGATCAGGCGATGGGTTAACACTTCCTAGGAGATATTTTTCTTGAAGGAATATGTCAGAAGGAATCCTGCCAATCAATTCCACACTGTTTCCTAGACCACAAGCCTCTTGTCAGGCTTTGGATCCTAGATTTCTCTCGGTCGTATCATCGAATTCACCGCGTCATCAGGGTGCCACATGGTGAGTTGAAGATGCAATTTAGCGGCATCGCCCCCATAGTTTGGCAAATTCTCCAAATACACCCTGTAACTGTAGTTCACAGACGAATCCGAGATTTTGTGACAATTAAGAAATACGTCTACCTGACTTATCAGAGAATGCAACCAACTATTAACCGGTGCAAGTAGTGTCGCCCTAACGGGGACTACTCCACCCACCCCCTGATCGACTGTTCATAGTCATTAATCTAACTTTGAAAAATAGATAAGATTGTGCTAAATCCAGATGTCGGTCAGGAGAGCTAGCTACATAGAACTCCATTCGGCCCGCTGTCTGTCAGGGATGCTATAGGTTGAAACTGAACCCTTCTTCCACCGTCCAAAGTAGTTACCACGGGGCGTCCGTCAAAAAGTTCCAATTCGCTTTTAGTACACTCGCATCCTAGGGGTAAATTCCTATTTCTGTCTGTCTTTTTGTCTCGCCCTCTAGGAAAATATGTCGTTGATTCCTCACTGACGTCGTTCTCAGTGGTGTCGTCGTCTACATCGCCACCCGCTTCCTACTTGTTTTCTCCTCTGGTTTTTTCTGGAACGTCTTGCCACGACACCAGACTTGATGCATTTAATAGGAGATCTCTTTCGGAGTTTCTTTTTATATTATTCCATATTAAACCCTTAGTCGCTAACAGCAGTGATTGCACATGGAATTATAGCGTTTGCTACGCCTTTAGCCCTAGATTTTAGAGAGGCACTGCCATTCTTCCCTGGCATGACATATTCGGCCAGACATACGCCAGCGCTCAGGGCTTCACGTCTGATCGATTTACCCAAGCTTTTCATCATCGTTAGCACCGATCGAAAGAGCCATCCTAATACAATTCCAAGTCCATGACCTGCGTGATATCGACTACCTATGAATACGGGCATCCTACCTCCATACTGTCCATAGTGACTTTTATAACGAGACATTGTATTTTCAAGGTGGGGTTTTTCTGGAAAAGGAGTTTGTTTTTATTTTCTATCGATAACCTCTAAAATGTAGGCACGCAACTGATGGAAAGGATCCGTCAGCGAATTTTATGTTGTCTCCAACCCTCTCTGTGAGGAGAATGGAAATAGGCTTGATGTATTTCTTCGATACTGGGCAGTACTGTATGTCGGGAAATGTCCAATGACAAATATCTTTTTTGACCTTCAGTAGATTCGATTGGAATAACTCTTAACAGCGGTGCAGCTATGTCACCTAATATACTGTGACTCACAACGTCACAGTATATATACATCGTACCAGGACTGCTTGAAGAACTGCCTCGATTATATGCTTGATATCCACCTGCCGGTGTGGGCCCATCTATGGTCTCCTTTCCATCTTACAACACAAAGAGCTTAGCTTAGGATTTCTCTTAACCACTAATCATTTTCGCCTGATTGGGTAAATAGTTGAGTACAATGTTCTCGTTGAAAAACTCGCTTTTGATAATTTTCCCATTTATAAGGTTTACGGCTACCCTAGCCATGTAAAAACCAGGGGGTATGTAGAATGTGTACGTTTAGGGTGGTTTCGAGTCGAGGTGTAATAAAAAACGACGATACGTGCGAAAATGGGTTGTCTGGTCACTCGACTCTACAGACCAACTTCCCACTTGCCTTGAAATATAAGAGCCGATGGTAACTTAGTTCAGTATTCAGAGACTTTATTGTCAGGATAGAATTATATTGAACTGTTACTAGGGAGAGTCACGTAAAATTAATCTTCAGGTAGAATTGTTTTTAAACATTTTATACACGGACTCGGTAGAATGTACACCTGACAACCGGATAACAAAGAAATAAAAAAATCGGTCTTATCTTCGTTATCTTTCGAGTAAGATTAACCTGACAAGTAATGATAACTATATATATATAATGATATTCTGAGTTTTGGGGCCACGTGCACCAATCACTCGCCATATAACGCTCTGTCTGTTCACTCCCTCCCTTCTCGCAACATCTTTCTTCTCTGTGTTTACAACCCACTTTTCAGAGGTCCAAGAGTAAAATTTACTCGGATAGCCCGGCCACTTTACATTCACGCTGACCCTTGCCCTTATGAAGACTTTTAATGATCTTTTCGATTTTTACACTTTATTAGAATCAAAACCTTCTGTAATTCTTCATGATAGAATGTGCCGACTATCCGCTCGATGTCATAGTCATTAAGAACATATAAGATTGGTTTGCAGTCACTTTTGATTTGCTTAATCTTAAATATCTCTCGACTCCAGTGACCATGATACCCCTTCGCGAATGGGATTCTGAGTTGAGATATACGTACATGATCCCCAGACCACAGATTTTATCTTGAGAACGGCTCTCCAAGTGTGATACCAGCGATCGAAAAGAAGAAGAAGAAGAAGATCCCCAGTTTTAAAACATGACTTATGTTTGTTACTATTTCCACTCATCGGACCTGGTTTACCCTTGTAAATGTTTCTCCAAACTAGATATTCTGTACTACGATCAACATCTGCTATACGAATGCAATAGATTAGGTAAAATATCTACATAACGGCTAGTATTCTTATGGGTTATGTACCGATATATACGTTCTTTCGAAGTTCACTGAAACCTTTCTATCATGGCTGCGTGTGGTTCATTTTGAGATGGATACCATTTTCCTTGAGATAACTTTGACCTCCTCTATGTGTGAATTCACCACCCGTATCCGTTTGAATAGCAGATGGCAAACGGTCAGTACGTTTGAATATGTTTATGGAACCATTGAGAACCGACAGAAAAGTTTTATTTTGTAGATTTTCTATTCAGACATACTTAGAGAGGGCATCAATTACACAGAGTAGATATCTAACATTGGCAATGTCTTTTGCGAGCATACCCATAGAGCACAAATATGCTTGCCAAAGCTGACCCATTGATGCGACTCTAATAGCCCATCTACGGAACTTAACCCTTCAAGGTTTGTGCAATGTGTACGTGTCATGACGACATAACCATGCTTCAATATAGGCACGTGATATCTTTCCATTCAATGCGTGATAAATCGTTTCACGACCAGAAAAAGAAACGGGGTTAGAAGGTTTAAAATAGACATTTGTTAATTTAACATTTTTTATTCCTATGTGTTTGTGACGTCATCGATGATCTCTCTTCTTATTTGTCTTCTTCTTAGGACCACTGTCTACAGACAAACTCTCCCATCTCGGTGAGGCTGTCAACAGTGGAATTTACCCCTCTTTTTCCTCGACAATAGCCGATGACCTGATGATTGCGTTGTCCCAATGTCATTTTCGACCCCTACTAAGATTAGAGCTTCCGCTAAGCAAAGAGGAAGGAGACAATTATGTATTCTTAATAATTCTCTCTTCACAAACTAGCTGCTTAGGAATGCTAAGCATACGGAGAAGTTGATGAAACTCCCTTGTTACACCCCCATCACCACCGTCACTTTTTCGTCTTTGATACGACGTTTGTAACCAAATCACGGATATTGATGTTAGGGTGATGTCTACTCTCGATGCTAACCTCACCACGTTCATTCACACTTATCAATCCAGGTGATGATGATCGAAGCATTTCGAGTAAATCTTGAGCCTTGGTTTTATAGCTCTTAAGTATAAGTTTTGTAAACTGCTCTACCATCCCAGGAGACACTGTAAATGTTCTGGTTTAACGTCTGATGCTATCTGATCAGTAGACACCCTGCTTCCTATGGATGTGGGGCCCCGGTAAAAGTGATGGTATTTTGAAAGTCTCTGAATACATATTAGCCTTAGCATATTCACTCAGGTCTTAACGTGAACAAATCTAATTTATCTGAGCATCTAAGTCTACGGCCTTGCGAATCATAGGGTTGGTCTGTAATAGGGAAATGTTACTTTGTTCATTGAGGTTTCCCACTAAATCTTGAGGAATCAATGCCATTTTCCTGGTGTGTTCCATGTTTCTCAGTAAAAGACACGGGTGTTCCTATAAGACACACGCATACAGTCTCCCAGAGAGCACCCTAGCTAGTCTTTTATAAAACATAAACCCTAAGGATATTCGATTGATGACAGGTTATTTTTAGAAACGACTTGTAATGTCTCCACAGTCCACTTGGAAGGTAATCTTTTGGACAGGAGTGTTTTTTCAGGAAGTTGAGTAACCATGCTCCATTCACCAGAACAACTTCCTTAGCAATGCACTACACTCCCGACCATGGCTGGTAATAAGGCACCAAGAAAACTGCCACTCTGCAACACGTTTCGCCTTCGAGAATCAGATAAACCTCTCTTCTTGGAAAGAAGACGTAAATGTTTCTGATATTTCTTGAGTTTCCTATAAGATCTGTCTGATAGTTTACATTGCAGCGTACAACATTCAACATACTCTAAGATAACGATTATTAGATAAGGTGAAAGTAAAAAAAGAATTCTTAGGTATCTTTCAACTTTTCCAGCCATGATGAATTTGTGTTAATATACTTTTCACAAAAATGTACCTTTGTTTTTCTCTATACACAATTCTCATATAAGCTATGAATTCAAATTATCTCAACTTTTGTAAAAAGTGTTAAAACCCATAATTAGCATAGTTGGAAATGGGTGGGGTCCCTAGCTTCTGCACGAAGGATGTGTAACAGCTTCAGGTGGAGTTTCCTGTCCCCGTTTATCAGATTTCACCTACCCATTTATCGATTCAAACAATTAAATGCCCCCATTTATAAACACAGAAATACACGTTTATCGGCTCAGCCAATCAGAGGCCCATTTATCAGTGCAACCAATCAGAAGCTCCCGTTTATCAAACACCATGGAAGTGTCGTTTCCGATCCTGAAGTGGCCATTTCCGGTCATTTTCGGTCCGGAAGTGGGTTTTCCGTAACCGGAAGTACCATTTCCGATACCGGAAGTGGCATTTCTGCTACTGGATGTTCCATTTCCGGTACCGGAAGTGGGGTCTCCGTTCCAGAAATATGCATGAAATGTGCATTTCTGGTACCAGACATTGTCGTTTCCAGTCCGGAAGTTCCGTTTCCGATCCAGAAGTTCCATTTCTGGTTCGTGTTGCAGGATTTCCAGTTAGCCATTCCTAGGGTTTGCTGTCTCCGTTTATAGAATTTTCCCTACCCCTTTGTCGATAAACGTTTACCAATAGAACCCACCCACACCCCGTTTCTAGAAGGGACCAATAGAACCACCACCCCACCCACCCCAACCACCCACCCCACTCCCCAGCCCCACCCACCCCGTTTATCGAAACCCAATAACTATTGACTAATATGGCCAGATTCGACCTCTTGCTTAATTTCTGTCTATAACTTTTTCACAGCTTCTGTCGATCTTTTAGAACTTGTATACTTATATTGTTTTCATTAATCATTATACTATATTGTACACCGCATTGGCCGTTTAAAACAAATCACCAACAATAGCGCATTAACCTTAGATTTCTTCTATATCAACACTCCACACTAGGAACCACAGCGTAATCAAACATAGGTATTAGCTCAGTTATTTGTTAACAAGCCGAGGCAGTTGCTTTAAAAGCAGCTAGTTATTGTAAAGCTCGCGTCTGGTGCCACAAGAAGTGGTATACCTGTAAAAGACTCTAAAAAGGGCCACAAAAAGAGCCAAAAAGGCCATCAGCAACTGTCTCTCTTTGTGACTAACTCCGGCCCATTTCGGCAATACTTGTTTTACATATCTACTAAGTATTTGGTTCCATTGCCCCTCCTCAGAAATCGCTTAGGTTTCTCGGCAGTGTCAATCTTATCGAGGATACATCACACTTCCCTTTGTATCGTCAGTGATACCTTATAAGATCGGAACTTTCTGCCAATGTAAGAATTCACTGCAAACTTATTATGCATTATAACCGGCATAGTAGTGAGCAGTGTGCCACAAAATGCTTCTGGCAGCCCGATCCCTGAGAGTTACTGACTACATCACCACCACTAACTGTCCAGATCTCTGAAGGACACTTTATCGGGACCTGCCAGGGCAAAGCCGAGGCAATTCGAGAATGAGTCAAGGAACAGTTCACTGACCACAATGATGGGCTTTTGTACCCATTTTCAGGAAACCCCAGGCCATTACTAACACCAATTAATACAGCAGAGGTTGAGAAGGCACTTAGTACCCTGAAAATGGACGCGCATCTGGACCTGATGGCAGGAGCGATGAACAATTCAAATATGCAAGTGACATTATCTCAAAACCGATCACGCACATAATCAATTCAGCTTTTATGCACCACCTTCCCATCGACGCTGTAGGCCAAGGCATCCTTATCACGCTACCCAAGCCAAAGAAGCCACCTGCCCCCAGCCAATCTGCGGTCTATTGTGCTCCTTAACAGCATACGGAAAATCCCATCCAATGTTACTCTATCCCGCATCCGAGACAAGATCGACGACTTCACTGGATCATGTCAAAGTGGCTTCAAATGTTGACGCAGCTGCACAGACATTGTATGGGCTCAACGCATGCTTGAGTCGGTAGTCATGTCCAAACACTGCGATTTCCACAAAATGGGCATTGACATGTCACGAGCTTTCGATGCAATTAAACGCTCAACGATCCTAGATGTACTATGCCAGGCCAGTTGCAATGAAGATGAGCGACGACTAGTGAGACTACTGCTTGCA
>CM067364.1:81642568-81682568 GCA_034401795.1 Chaetoderma sp. LZ-2023a
AATTCCGAACATATCGCAACATCCCCATTGCTGATACTGTATTCCAATGGGCCTAGTGTTATATTCAAGCCATGGACACGAATTGCATCACCATTTAGACCAGAGCGATATTCAGCTTTCCTTAAGACGATCCTGGGGCACTGCATAACATTGGTGGTTAAAATGAATGCACTCTCGTTAGCCATTGATTGGTATACGCCTGCCGTTCGACCAAGGCCCATAAAGATGTTCTTGGTAGTGCGCTGTTTATAGTAGATATCATCAGATATATATTGCTGCATGTCTGGCTTGTCAGCATCTGAACCTGCCGAAGTTTCATCTAACGGGAGAGCATTCTTACGAAATTCCACAAATTCTGGCCTTCCCATTCGAAAATAGAACCAGGTTTCCTGTTGATACCTCAGCAGAATATCTTCGGCCTGTTTCCTTATTAAATGTCTACCATTCACGAAAGCAATGTGAACTAGAATTGATTTTAGAACTGATAGAGACGACTTCTCATAATAAAAATAGTCCATTTTTATTTTCACTGAACTGACAATGGCGGAAAAATAGGATGTTAGGAATTGTATATCTTCAGAATAAACGTTCTGTAGATGTTGCAGCTCGGGAGCAGTAACCGCCAGCTCATGTTTGGGAGTCATGACGAAATACAAGCGATACCCCTGCCCCTTGACAGACTGCATCATGTCTGTGCACACGTGGTTATCTATGTACATACCATAAGGACAGGAAAGCGGTCGACACATCTCCTGCAATAAACAAAAATAACTAGAACATATTTACTGAAGAAACTGTAAATTAAGGACTAGCATAAGGCCTCTTCTTATATAACCATTGGACATGTCTGGTGCTGATCCGATAAAAGGCCTAGCTATAGTAGCAATTAAAAGATTCACAGAGGTTTAAACTGGACATCGAAAAGCTGATTTCTCAAGAAATGATAGCGTTGACCATTACAAAGTCCCATAGACCATAAAGGATAAAATAAGGTGTTTTCTAACATGCTCATTGAAGCCGTGCGATGAAAGGGACGTTACCTATGGCAAACATCAAAATTGGAAAGCTTTTACACGCGAATGACCTGGACCACACGGGACAAACTTGTCATTGTTAACTACTTAGATCTCTCAATGACCTGGAACACACGGTACAAACTTGTCATTGTTAACTACTTAGATCTCTCAATGTTATAGTATCTGACCAGGTTTGAAGAGAATCAGAAAAATACTCTAGGAGAAAGCGCAGTTCAAATATTGCACCCATAGATTTACTATAGTTATATTTGGCTCAGAAAAGCTGATTTCCCCAAAAACTATATGGATTGAGCCTTTATAAATTTTATTTAAAATCAAATCTATATAGACCATACGAGATCACCTTGTTTCAAGTCGATTGGAGCAAATCAAATTTCTGTTTTTCAGCATTTTTTATCCTGAGTTCATTTCTGCAAAAAAACACGAAAACTGGAATTTTTGACCAAAATGTACCAACTTGGTGGGCATTTTGAAAAAATTTCTTTGTCAACTAACATCGCCAATGGTAACATCCTAGCGAAAGATGATAGTGATCTGCTCAAAATTCTACGCGTAGTCGCTGTTCAAATATCCATCCTGAAAATCCCCATTCATTCATTATGGGGCCATATTCAATGAAATGACGGCCAAAGGTCAAATGTCAAAGTCACCTTTGGTGAGCCGACATCTTCAGGCCCCACAAGGATACCATCGTACCCAAGTATGGTAATGATCCAATCAAATATCTAGGTGTAATCACACTTCAAATATCAATACTCAAAATCCACATACATTTCCGAAAATTGTCGTGAATAACAATAATAATAATAATAATAATAATAATAATAATAATAATAATAAAAAATGAAATATTCAAAAGAGCTCAACTAATATTAGACCAATAACGGTTCTAGCGCTTATTTCAGGGATGGGGCAGTCTGGGTAAGTTGGTTGTGACAGGGGTCCAGTTCCATCAACTTCCGTGTTTCAAGTTCTAGTTGTACTCTCAGCGCAGCACGTGTATGATGACGTCATAATCATTACGTAACAAAGGGTTCCATATAGACCGTCGTTAAATCTGAAATGGTCCGACACGTTGTACGAATTGTATGTCTTTGCACTTCTTTGCTACTTAATAGACATGCTGTTGAATATTTTGAAACTAATTTGACTGGGTGGTGTTGCTGCCTTAGGCAGCAACACCACCCAGTCAAATTAGTTTCAAAATATTCAAACATCTTACCTGTGCAGTTTTCTGGAAATTGATAGTCAGGGTGTTCAGAGATCGATCGATCGCAACACGAGCGAGGTGTGGGTGGAGCTTAGCTAGAGATGGGCGGGGGCATAGCTAAAACCGGAAAGGTCCAGTATCTATATATCGATACCTTTTCTATCCCATACTGGCACATGGTGAGTGACATTCCTTTGCACATGACTTGTATTGCGTGACCAACTTTTAACGTCACCACTCTGATGTAAAGATTTAAACAACTCAAATTAAATTAAAAGATGAAATGGTTTAAATTATTCAACAAATTTTGTGGAAGATGTTGCTGTCATAGACAGCATCAATCTTCACTAAGATTGTTCAAAAGTTTTCACCGGTTTCGTTGGTATTGGTATAGTAAAAAGAGATAAATAGACATCAGAGCGATAAGGGTTACTGGCTACTTCTGAATAGTTCATTTGCTGTCCGGTATATACAGGCTTGTCTGTATTTTTGTAAGTTCTAGCCCACATGTCTAAGATATCCCCTGTGCCATACATTATGTCCATAACAGTTTTATCTGTTTACCATGCAGTCAAATACAGATATTTAGACTTGTTTTAGTGTATAAATCTTGATACAATTTTCCAGTTTCTAAAGGCTGCCACGATTTATTTTTCAACCAACCAGAAATGTATAAGCTCTCTGAATGGGTACATACACTCGGCTATATAGGCGTCATCGCCCTGGAGACGACATGGTGTCGTGGTCAGGACTACTTAACCAGAGAACCAGGTTTGCTTCTGAGCCGTTCGCTATCATGAAACATGGTCAATCTCCTTCATACCCTGTTTCTCTACAACCAGGAGTATAATGTGTACCAGTGTAAAACCTGGGGAAGTTTTGCCGTAATGGTATAATAGACTGAAGATAAAAGACAAACTATTTAAAGTATTAGATAATAAAGAGAGTGTCGTATCGGCACTTATAAGACATCACACGCGATCGCTTCAAACAAAATTGCGCCGACCCCAATCCGACATTAACGCGGTAACAAAATGCAAATAATGAAGGAAGCCAGTTTTAGCTATGCCACGCCCATCTCTGGCTAGGCGCCACCCACGCTTTACGCATTGGAATCGATCGACCTCTGCATTCTCTAAATCTCAGTTTCCAGAAAACTATTCAGGTAAGCTGTTGAATATTTTGAAACTAATTTGACTGGGTGCTTGCTCTTGTTGGCAGCAACAGTGCCCAGTCTAGTTAGTTTCAAAATATTCAACAGCATGTTTATTAAATCGTAACGACATACAATTCGTACAACAACGCTTAGTCCGTCATCAATTAAGCGTTTGTGACGAACTTAGCTAAGTTATTCATGCTGTAATTAATTAGGACGTCATCATACACATAGCGTAGTTGATTACGACGTCATATGATTGATATATAACTGGAATCCTCCATTTCTAAAAACGTACATTTCTAGCTATTCCCTGCCCATTTCTATCTATGCCCCTCCCATTTCTAGCTATGCTCTCCCATTTCTAGCTATGCTCTCCCATTTCTAGCTATGCTCTCCCATTTCTAGCTGTGCCCTACTAATTTGCATTACATACCTGAAAGGTATCGTAAACCTCGTCTTGTGGGCATTCCAAATCCTCTTGCTTCAGCATCTCAGGCCTATAGTCAAACAACGTGGCCACTGGGCCAATAAACTTATCAGATGAAATGCCAACGGTTATGCAATACGGTATGTCGATTCTCTCTAGACGAAAGCCATTACACGCTGCGCAGAAGACGTTTCTGAACCTTAATGGCGTGCCTCTGTTGAGAACACTGACGACCTGGTGAAAGCTATTACAAGCCATCTGAAAATTATCATGTTCCTCAGAATCGTCGTCCATATACAGACCTGCGGGACATATTTAAACGGGGAAGCATTTAATGTAACAACTGCAACACAGTTACCTTGTTCAGCGCATACATGTAACAACCCGATAACCAATCTGGCCCATATATAGTGGACGTGTCAGTTTGCACACGGCGCACAACCCATATGGAAATTGTTATCAGCGCGTCAGTTTGTAAATGGCGCACGGCCCATATGTCAATACAAAACTTGCGCAGCCAATATGACATGTACATAGTTGTTACGAATTATGATTTCTAGCCCCACCTTCGTAGATCAATGATTACATGTCAGTCACTGAGTGAGTTTATTGGACACGTCTTACCTAAAGAGACTCTGTCTATCAAACATAGTGGTGGTGGTTCGCTGAATCTGTTTATGGCATGCCTGCTTAATCGCTGGTCGAGGTGTGATGTACGCATAGTTTTAATCAAATGACTGTTTTAATGTGTGTATAAATAAGTGCTGTTAAAGTCTACTACTTAATGATGATATTACTACTAATGTAATTCACAAAATGTGTCAGTCTATAAAATAATTTCTATCCCAACACCAAGCTGACTGAATCTACATTTTCTATAGTAGAATTGGGGTGAGGCAAGGGGAAATTCTGTCACCATTTTTATTTGCTGTATTCATAAATGACTTAGAGAGAACTAGTTGCACGAAAATGACACCTGGTTTCTCATCGATATCAACATCGGCTTATGAAATATTGGATTTATTTTTGTATCTATCAGCAGTACTCTTATATGCAGAAGATAATGTTGTAAGGGTAGATTAAGCTGAAAATCTCCAGAATGCTCTACATATATTTCAGAACTATTGTGCAGAAGGGAAACGCACAGCAAATATTAATACAACTAAGTTAATGATGTTTCCAACAACATAAACAGACCAACTTTTATCTGGGGTCAAAAAAGTTGAAATAGTGGATGAGTACCTTTATTTGGGAACGATTTTTAAAACAAAGCATTTTGTGGAGGTGCTGAAATTTAAGACAAAGTACAAAAGCGACTAACTAAGTAAATAAGGGAAATTGACATCCCATTTGAGCTGCAGTTACCGCATATCTGAAAGATAATGCCAGGACTTTTATATGCAATCGAAAATTAGGAAATAGTCCAAACCTGCCAGTTCTGATTTTTAAATTATGGTTTGAGAGTAAAGGAAAGTACCCCAAGTTGTATGATATACCGATTATTCTTTTAACGTGTGCATAAATAAGGGCTGTTAATTAAAATATAGAGACTGGGCGATATCCATTAAGTATTACCGCAAAGTGTAATATGATTAGGTGTTGGGCAACTCATTATTGCCGGTTATGGGGAACTCTCCTCTGTCAATTACTTTTTATACTTTTTTCGATACTAATACAAATTTTAACTGTAACTGGTTACTCTATTCTTCAAGTTGTTTCCCTCTTTCACAAGCTGAAAATTGATACGGGCAGATGAGAAAATATTGAATGAAATGACCGATTGCGTAGGATATGCAATGAAATAGATGCCGAAACTCATTTTCTTTGCACTTGCAGAAAATACGACCTTGAGCGATCAAACTACTACTACTACTACTACTACTACTACTACTACTACTACTACTACTACTACTACTACTACTACTACTACTACTACTACTACTACTACTACTACTAGGGATCTCAGAAAATGTAAAAGTAAGAATATCTGGAATGTACACAATCATAATTCCAGTTAATTCGTGGAGTTGTGAGACGCGTAGTTGAAAGACAGTCCGGTGAAAGAGGATTAAGTTGTCCTCTGGATGCTGGTCTGGTGATAGAGCACTCGCCTACCAAACGCTAGGAGAAATGTGCCACAGAATTGCCAGGTTCGATCCCCACTCGGGTCGAAAAAATTGAAAAAGGTAAAATTACATTCCAGATGAAGAATGAGCTAGATCCTACTACCAGTGCGTTGTCAAAGGCAGGGTTCACCGAACTGTACCTAACAATAATAAGAACGTCTACTACTGCTACTACTACTGCTACTACTACTACTACTACTACTACTACTACTACTACTACTACTACTACTACTACTACTACTACTACTACTACTACTACTACTACTACTAGAGACATAGCATTATAAATATTAAATAGAGGCATTTTTCTGTACTGCTAATACTCTACCGCCACGGTCATTATGTACATTGTATCCTCATGTGCCTTTGAAGGGCCTGAGTGTAAATAAAGTGAACTTGACCTTGAACATATGGCAATGATAAAAAATGGTTTCTGCCGCTGCATCGCAGATGGTCTAGAAAGCACTTGAATAATAATTAATTTGAAGTATCATTTACAGCGAATAAATCTGCTGGATCTATGAATTTTCTACACGGAATTGTCTATGTGGACTGCTTTTAGAAATTCCACAAATATTTAAAACGTGAAAATAAATTTGACGACAGAATTCATCACCGTTTCGCAGAGAACCAGAGCATTCGCTTCCAATTTCCGTGGGGGATTCATTGACCAGAATAGGGGATGCGGTATAAGTGATGTGGTTCTGTGCTCACTATAGCTGATGACTCCACTTTTAGCAATGCCCCGCCCATTTCCAGCTAAGCTCTGTCCACGCTGTGCCCGTGTTGGGATCGATCGAATCCTGAATTCACAGAATCCCAAGATCATGGTAGCTAATACCTGAACCTGTTGGATATTTTGAAAATTAATTTGCCTTGGCGCCGTTGCTGCCTCTATGCCAGTCAAATTAGTCTCAAAATATTCAAAAGAATACTTATTATTTTACAAAAATAATTCATACACTTGATGGACTGGAAAGCGTTCTTGATGGCCGTAGATACGTCATTCATTACATATTTTAATTGTGACGCTAGCTTACATGTGCCGTCATTGATTATGACATTATATACTTGAGTGAAAGACTGAATTTATCCATTACGGTATTTTACAGTTTACAGCATCCATCGGGCTTTTCTCTGAAATGAAATTTGTGTGCTATGAGGGTTTCCGCCAGTGTTCTGGCTGATATAGCCAGACTCCGTGTGCTTGCGTGCGTGCGTGTGCGCGTACGTGCGCGCGAGTGTGCGTGTTATTCTTTCGTACCTGTCACATTGCATTGACCTATAATGTCATCTGACCAGTTGTCACATTGCCTTACCACGTGACTGAGTGGCGGTTCCATGTTGATGCCACAATGGTCATTTCGTATGGCCTCTTTGTAAAAATCAGCCTGGATGGAGATGCCACTGTAGTCCACATACCCGTGACAGGTTATATTAATCTTCCACGGTATCAACTGACCATCCTCTATTTCTCCGTTACATCGTGCGCAGTAAATGTTTTTGTAATTCAGTTGTGTTCGATTAGCGTACATTGGTCTATTCAACCGTACGTCATCTGGTGGGGGAGTTTGGCATTGAGACTTTAGCTCTGCGTCGTTATTGTCTATACATGTACTAATCATGTAATAACCACGAAAGTCGACTTCAGCGCCCTCTTTGAATGCTTGTGATATACATTGATACTGAGGGGCAGACCTGGTGGGCGTGCTGGTGAAGCTTGTATCGCCATCCTTCCTCACAGCCTCCAGTTGCCACTGATCGGCGTCTGGGCAGCAATCCTTGTAAACAGAACAATTGTGGTCACATCTACACCAGGAGCATGTAAACATATCGGATGCGCATGCGTAGCGTGACTTCTCTGTGTGACAAACACCGACGGTACCACATGCCATATTGTTCCACTCAAAAGCCATATCGCGGAGCGTATTTGAAATGTAATTAATAAACTGCTGTGGAAGAAGTTTATTTTCAAAGGACAGAGCTCGAACTGACCTGCTCTTGTGTTCTGCCACGTCATTAACAGCCCGTCTTTGACTCAGCGTGGGATATCCTTCCTTCTCGCTTCCTACAGAAATATCCGTGTCATAGCTATCAGAAATATCGATAGCTTGTTTGTTTATGTTTGAGATACTAGCACTATCCGCGCATATGACAATTGCGAATAAAAGAATTAGTGTCCATTCGATTAGGAATCCTTTATTTTTCATCATTGTTTTGTCTGCCGAGACGCAAAAACAGTTATTATTATCCATTGCTGTGTATCTTTCTGTTTGTAGATTACGGCGTAAGACCTGTTGATCATATTCTAAAAACAGGTGTATCGTAGAACAAAGGCTTGCACACTGCGTATTCCCACTTTCTCAATTCCGCATACTCAATCACTAATTACCATTTAATGTACAAAGATATAGAACAAAAATCGCCCCCTCTCTCACTCACTCACTCACTCACTCACTCACTCACTCACTCACTCACTCACTCACTCACTCACTCACTCACTCACTCACTCAACCAGCCCCCCCCCCCCCACACACACATACTCTCTCTCTCTCCTTCTCTCTCTCCCACTCTCTCATTCTCTCATTCTCTCTCACTCACTCTCTCACTCACCGAGTCTCTCACTCGCTCGCTGTCTCTTTCTCGCACGCACGCGCGCACACGCGCGTACGCACGCGCACACGCACACACATACACTCTCATCCCTATCTGTGCTAAACGGCATTGATTACCTCAGCTGATGAAAACGGCTACAGCAAGTTTTAATCTTGACCAGATTACGCAAAGAATCACTAATATACTGCATATATCTATAGATGTGTGTAATTTGACGCGTAACTATTCAAACGCGCTTCGATATATGTTAAATATCCTGAAAATTATATGTCCATCATTAAACTGCAGAGACAACGACTCGGTTCCCATTAGTTAATGAGGCCGTGTAGGGTGCGGATGTTGTTGTGACAGGCGAATCAACTGTACCGTGGATGGAAACTAACGTCCCGTAAATCTGTCTATTAATTACAAATATGGGCTTTCAACTATGCCCCTTGAGAGAGATTTACAACATGTAATCAATCGAATAACCTCATTGAAGTTGTCTCTATTACCGCGACAATTAATTTTGCAGTTTTTTTAATGCGATTGATTTAATTTTATTTATGATATTAATACAAATTTTCGTTTTCGATTCAGCAGTTTTATTAGTACAAGTCTTAACTATTCCAGTTGACGAATTGCCTTATTGAAGCGTTTCTCTTATAATTAATTATTGAGTAAATGACGGAAAGCTGGGAATAAGCTGAGCGCTATTAATATACATGTACCGAGCATTGCCGAGAATCTAACGTATTCCATCCTGAAAACACAAAATGTAACTACACCTGACGCATATATTAATCTTACATTTAGATTATGTTGAAGGCAACTTTAGCGTTATTATACGTTTTCGTATTAACCCTTCGTGTGTCACCAGCGCATTAAAGCGCTCAAAATACTATTTATTTCAATTAAACATTGACTTGCCAATACTTGTCAAGGAAATTTTGATTTTACCGCCAAAAAGAGTATTTTTTGTAAATTTATGACGAAAATTTACAAACAAAAATAGTATCCTTCAAATGGACATTCATCAAAAGTGTCATGGTCAAGAAAATTCAAATTTCTGCTGAGCCAGTCTACAATTGCAGACAAAAAAGTGTATTTTTGAAAATTTACCACTGGAATGACTGGCTCGGTAACCGAGCCAGTCATTCCAGTGGTAAATTTTCAAAAAATTCTTCTAGCCTACAAATGGACATTCCTCAAGATCACCGCATTCGCCGTTTTTTACCAACTTGCCCATTAAAGGGTTAAATTGTCACAAGAGGTGTTAATATGCATTTTTGTTTTGAAATTAGAACTACTTTTCGATCCTATTGAAAAGCATCTTTGTACAGACATGAAGTATGCAATGGATAATGTAATCCGCATCTACCGTGCAGTTTCGGGATAGGTGTGGGGTTGGGGGTGGACGGGAGGGTGTGGGTGGAGTGGTGTGGGATGGGGTGGGAGGAGCGGGTATCAGCGGAGATACAGTATAGCGCACAAATAACTTATAGCGTGTCCAAAACAAAATAACCCATACGGTTGAATATATTGAACATTGGATTGGAAGATACTCCAATCTAATTGTGTTCAAATTATTCAACAGAACATTTCTTACTAACTAATATGTTTCTGTTTTTGTTTCGGAAGCATGTTAAGTTATTTCTGAACTGCACTGTACATGACAGACACGCCTACTTACCTATAATTTGTTATTCAAGCCGTGTATAGGCATACTGAAAACTAGATGAGGGACAATACGCGTGTGTTTATACAAAAATGTAAATAGCTTTAATACGGACACTGGTAACTGTGGCTGTATGTGTACCCGCCCTTATGCACGCGCGTGCGTGAGCTAGAAACTCTGCAGGATAATGTATATTTGTCATGGGTTGAGTTGGACAATAGTTCAGTTCAAAGTCGAGTTCCGTGATCCGTGATCCGTGATGTCGTCTTGTAATTACATTTCCATTATTAATCACGCTATGAAATTAATGATAGCTTATGAAACGATGCTGCTAAATACTGCGCGTTATATTTTCAATACGACGACGACGCCGACGACGACAGTTTACTGGTGAGTGATCCAATGGACTAACATGGAAACCCATGGTAATTCATTGTTGAGTATTGTCTAATTTCGCTACAGACATAAGGGTAAAGTTTAAATAACGTGCTTGTTCAAACTTCTATCTCTTGAACTTGCAGTCACTCAACTCCGTGGCCAACATAGAGGAAAGCTGGCGAGTATTTTGACTGATCCGACCAAATTAGTTTCAATACAATCGACAATGGTCCTGTATGGTTGGCTTGAATTTGGGGCACTGAAGGTTGACTGATTAAATGTTTAAATTTATTATATTTCAGAAAAATCGCTTTCAAAGTTAGCACACGTTACACGAAGATGAATAATGCGGGACATCCGCGTTAATGTAATGGGGTACACCTTTAATGGCTAAATTTGTTCAAGAATATTACAATATTTGCCTATTGAATGGCAATTTTCAAGCCAATAGAAGACTATTTTGGAGAGCTTACCAATGGAATGATTGGCTCCATAAACCGAGCCAGTTATCCCAGTGATACATTTTCAAAAACAGTATTTTTTGACTGCAAATGGGCATTCCTCAAGACCATTGCAGACGCCGGTTTTGGCCGCCTTCGTCACGGAAGGGTTAAATTATTACAGAACTACAGAATCAGACCACACACTGACTATTTATTGTGCAATAAAATTAAATATAAAACGATACGAAACAGTTAAATAAGATTGTTTTCTATCATTCTGGGTAATAGCCACTATGGATATAATGTATCGTTGTGAAAACCGTACACTTTTAGAGGCTTAAATTGGATAAATCGATGTAATGAAACGAACACAAACGTACCGTGCTTCTAATTCACGTTCACAATTTATACACTTATATTAAATTATATGGAATAAAAAAACATATGTTGACATTTAATTCGATCCATTACACCAGGGTATACAATTTCCGTCTCTAAAGGTCAACAATTTTAACAATTTTGTTTTCAAACATTCTATATAGGTACATATAATGAACAAGCCCTAAGTCCCATCCACTTAAAACATTGGTCATACAAAAAGCAGTAGCTCCGAGCCAAATTACCCCTAGATTCACCTAAAATTACCCCTAGATTCACCTAAAATTACCCCTAGATTCGCCTAAAATTACCCCTAGATTCACCTAAAATTACCCCTAGATTCACCTAAAATTTATGCGTAGTTCAAAGTTTCAAATCGATTCCAAATCGATGGATACAAAAGTGGGTGGAGCTTAGATATAAATGGGCGTGACACAGTTAGAAACAGACCCCTCTATATCCTAGTTTAAATGTCATCGTTCTGGTATGATCAAAGATTCACACAATAAGGGCAATATAAAATAGTCTTGCTTTTATAGTAGACAAGCCATCTGGTAGAAAAAGCTCTATAAAAGTGATGACGGTATTTCGTGCTAATAGTTGGCATCCGTGCTTAATTTATCCTATATGGGGGTTAGGGTTAGGGTGTGCATGGCCGGATGCAATTCCCACGTTTGAGGTTTAGGGCCATTTTAGACCGGTATAATTAACACATTTGGCCCAGTTAGATACCACTTGCATCCATTGTGTTAAATACATCATGGGAAAGTCTAAGATGGCGACTATTATATGTTATAAAACATAAGTTGGCAAGTGCTCATGGTGGTGATAAAGTGCAAGATCTGAGATGAAGGCCTACAGCACAAAGAAAACCCCCAACATTGTACTGTAGACAGCGTACATGGGGATTGAAGTGATCATGCTGGATTTCTTTTGCGCTGAGAAGGATGGCAATTGGGATCTGCACATGCACGCATTTGCCACACGGCTGCCGTGGCGGACAATCTACCACCATATCAATTATACTAGATAGTCTCTATATATAGCTGATTTGGAGTAACTTCAGGAGACAGCACCCGACATTTATGCAGAATTATGTTTGCTTTGAAAGGAACCGGGCGCAAAACCAACCACGTATCTGCTTAAATGGATACAGAATGGATAAACACAAACATGCAAGATGGGTAAAACACGGAATGATCGAGCTACGGAAAAATTCTGTATCACATGGTCAGAACGACCAAATATCTCACAGGGCATAAGGAGAGTGATCGCTCATTAAACAGGGCACACGGTGTCTCGTTGACTTGGACGATGATGACCAGATCACATTTCTTCTGTCTTATATACGTCTATCGACCATGAATCGTGATTGTGGTGATGTGACGAGCCTATTTGAACAACCTTTAGTGTGTTTAGAGTACCCATCGCAGCTGCTCTTGGTGAAACAGAGGATACAGATGAAGAGACGAATTGTTTACCATTATCTTTCTTGTTACATTGAACTACGTGATTCATGACCTATACTGAAAGCTGAAGAACGTGGCACGATGGGTGTCATCATTTTTTTAATTAAAGAACGGATGATTGATGGCACCGTGCAATTACACGAACACTGAAGAAACACAAGTAAAATATGTGCTGATCTAGATAAAGTAACGGTTTCTTAAAAGCAGAAGGGAAAAGAAACTAGGAAAGTCGTCAGTACTACTGCAGCGACTGTTCAATTGCATTAATGCTGGTCGACCTATAGAATTAATATGATATGTCCTTAGTCGTTATGCCATTGGGACCCCGACACCAGTCCCACCTTCAAATTTGAAAACCCATGTCTTTATTGTGGCATTATTGATGGGCATTCTCTCAACCAGGCGCTATGAAAACCGCATGATTGTCAGACATTTGGTGATTATACTTGGTATTCATGCTGTTGGTTACCTGGCACGCTAGATAATACTTCACAGGAGTTGATGCTATCCTCAACCAGTACATTGGGACTGATTATATAAAATAAAAGACACGATCTAAGAGGGTGGATAAGATCCGCGCTTGAGCAAGTTCATAGCATTGGACTAATTCCCTAATCCTACGGATGCACAATCAACCAGAAGAGTCCATATGAGCCTTCGTGTCGAGCACCTGGCTCCTGTTGTGATCGATCGATCTCTGAACTCCCTGATTATCAATTTCCAGAAAACTTTACAGGTAAACTGTTAAATATTTTGAAGAACGGCGCCCAATCAAATTAGTTTCAAATTATTCAAAAGCATGTTTATTAAATAGTAGATACATACAATTTGTACAGCGCGTCGGACGAATTAAAGACTGGCTGTATAGAATCATTTATGAAGTAATGATTAAGCCATCATCCTACACGCCGCTTAGCAGATTATTACGTCATATGGCGTCATTACGCTGGAAAGGTCAATAATTGGGTGTTCTTTGGGAGGGCAAATGTTGACCTACTTAGCTCCCATGCAGTCACAGGATGTGAAACAACTTCGTCTTTCAGCAGAAATAGGAAGAAGTGTTGGAAAATATTGCAGAAATGTTCCATCCGTGTCAGTGGAGTTGTTCGAGATGGGAGTATTTGGTGAAACTGAAAAGATTATGAGCTATTCACATGGAAAACCTGACGCAGCGACCATTGGCCCTGCTAGGTTGCAGCATTTCGCTAAAGTTAAGAAGGGTCTGGATATGTTAACTCCAACACGGGTTGTCTTAGCACTTCACAGCCAACATGATAACTACCTCTTTTCCATGAACCGAAGTGATTAACTACACCAGTTGTATGAATGACACGACAAAAATGGTAATTTTGACATATATGTCACCTGTGCGACATTGAGTAGTAGAATAGTAGGGCTGTCAGAACAGAGGGTTGTGGGAGCTGTGGATCGCCGATCCGGGGCTACAGGAGTTAGGTGGGCCCACGAGGTGGTTGGAGCCAAGTGTTGTAGACTGCTTTATATCGGTGGTAGCCGTGGATCGCCGATCGGCGGCTACAGAAGGGAGGTGGGCTGTTAGAACAGAGATACTTTCGGCCATTTTCTCAATGTACAGCAATTATGCACATACATTCCACACATTCTAACTCGGGATTGTTTCCCGAGAAAATATGCGAGGCGCCTTAAACTAACGCTTAAACCACTATCTCGCTGTTGTTATCTGTTAGATGTAATATGCCAGTTATCAGTAGGTATGCGGCTAATAACTAGGATATAACTTCTTTCTAGTCTGTCTGTCTGTCTGTCTGTCTGTCTGTCTGTCTGTCTGTCTGTCTGTCTGCCCAAAGGCCGGCCCACCTCCAGGCCGTCCCCACCACCATGTGATACCAAAAATCCCAATATTAGAGACACGTAACTGTATAGGCACACTCATCTGCTATGGACATTGAAGAAGTACTTAAAAATTTGGCAAGATTGTTACAGCAGTGGTTTATTAGCTGTACCACTTATGCCGAGAACCTGGCAACTCTCCTTCCCTAGAAGCCAACCCCAGTCCCATGCAGGAAGCTATCAACCACTCCCGAGAAGCCAACCCCAGCCCCACACAGGAAGCCACCAACCACGCCAGAGAAGCCAACCCCAGCCCCACGCAGGAAGCTACCAACCACTCCCGAGAAGCCAACCCCGGCTCTGTTTTCCGAGACGCAACCCCTCTCCACACCCAGAGCTAGAAACCCCACCCAAGTTCACAGATGAGGAGATCAACAGGTTTCTTGATGCTATAATCCAGGAAATGACGGACATACCCCCAGGATTTGTGAAGGTCCCACATGCACTCCATAACTATCTGCGGGGATGGGAACTTCCTGGACATGGGGAAAAAGATCTAACAGCTTTCCTGGATAAAAACCTGGACAATATCGAGAGGAAGTTGGTGGAAGAGGACCTCGACCTGAAGGGGGTGAAGTTCTGTCTTGCTCTCAAGATCACCCTCCACACGGAGATGAATGACGGGACAGAGGTCACCACAGATACCATGTTCTGGTCTAGCAACATGCCAGTCTGAAGGCAAGCGGTATTAGCGAGGCTGTAAAGGAGGCCAAAGCCAAAGCCAAGGTGCTGCAAGGCCTTGAAAACTACACCGCGAGGGGTCTCAACCACTACATGGTGGGTTCTACATCGATCTCCCCACTTCGATTAAGTGAAAACGAGACATGGTTGATGTCCAGAACAAAGATGATGACCACTGTCTTTGCTGGTCTCTCTCAGCTACTGCTTATTCTGCAGACAGTAATCCCCAGCGGACATAGAAGTATTTAGGGCACTGGGACATGCTTGACTTCAGCGGTGTAGAGTCTCCAACCCATCTCCACCAGCTTAAGCATGCTGAGCGTCAGAATGGCCTGGCCATTAATGTATTCGGCCATGGCAAGTGTGTCTACCCACTGCATCTGAGTGAGGCTGATCCCGTCATTCCAGGGACAAATCTGCTGCTTATCGAGAAGAGCAGCAAGCAACACTATTCCTGGATTAAGGACATGAATCGTCTGCTCTATGATCAGAGTTGGTATAAAGGGAGAAAGCACTTTTGCGAGCGGTGTCTCCATTGTTATTCTCGCAAACACATTCTCATCAAGCACATACGGGGGTGCTGCAACATCAGTGACAGACCAATGTGCATAAGAATGCCTACAGAGGACAGGAAGATGCTACAGTTCACCAACCACCACAAGCAAGGTGCCATTCATCATGTATGCCGACATTGAAGCCCTACCAATCAAGGTTGAGGGGCCAGAGGCGAATCCGGTTCAGAGCAGAAACACAACACCATGAGATCTGTGGGTTCTCATACATTGTTGTCCGTGGTGACGGTCTCAGTGAACAACCAGTGCTGTATCGAGGAGAAGATGTAGCTAAGCACTTCCTAGATCGATTGACACGGGAAGAGAAGATAACTGCCGTCATCGCTCACCCAAGGCCGAGGGAAAAGACTAGAGAGGACTGACGAGCTCATAAAACCACAGTCAGTTGTCATGTGTGCGACAGAGCATTAGATGGGGACAGTGTCAGAGATCAATGCCACATCATTGGTCTCTACCGGGGAGCAGCACATAATGTGTGTAATCTAAAGCTGTGCCTCAACTCTAAGACTACCACGATCCCGGTCGTGTTCCACAACCTGGGTGGGTATGATTCTCACCTCATCATGCAGGTCATCTCGTAAACAGAGGGACAGATCAACTGCATCCCCATCAATATGGAGACGCACATCTCCTTCAGCTTCCATCGGCTGCAGTTCATCGACTCAGCCCAGTTTTCCCCAGCATCACTTGACAAGCTGGGAGCCAGTTCCATAACGTTCCCACTAACAAAACAGTCTGCACCTAGCACTGCC
Organism: Chaetoderma sp. LZ-2023a; assembly: GCA_034401795.1. Taxonomy (NCBI): domain Eukaryota; kingdom Metazoa; phylum Mollusca; class Caudofoveata; order Chaetodermatida; family Chaetodermatidae; genus Chaetoderma; species Chaetoderma sp. LZ-2023a. The sequence continues at coordinate 81,659,343 of CM067364.1, forward strand.
AAACATGAACTCCTGCTCCGCAAAGGTGTATACCCCTATGAGCACATGGATGGGTGGCACCGTTTCAATGAGATCCCTCTCCCACCCCAAACTGCTTTCTACAGTAAACTCTCTGGCGAGGGAATATCTGACAGCGCCTACAAGCTGACACATGCTGTCTGGGCCCAGTTCGGCTGCCAGGCCATGGGAGACTATCATGACCTCTATATGCGATCTGACACTCTACTCCTTGCAGATGCTTTTGAGAACTTCCACATCACATGCCTCCAGCACTATCGTCTGGATCCAGCACACTATTACACAAGCCCGGGGTTGAACTTCTAAGGAAGACAGGCGTGGAGCTGGAGCTCCTCACTCACTACAACACACATCTCTTCATAGAGAAAGGACTCAGTGGTGGTGTATCAATGGTCAGCAAACGCTAAGCTAAGGCAAACAAGCCATACATAGCTGGCTATAATCCACAACAGCCGACAAGCCACATCATGTATCTGGACGCTAACAATCTCTATGGCTGGGAAATGAGCTAACACTTATTGATTGGGGGGGGGGGTTGAGTGGGTGTAGGAGATTGATGTCAAAGAGGGTACACAACATCCCGATGATGATGAAAAGGGCTATATCCTAAAGGTTGACCGTGAGTACCCACAAGAGCTGCATGACATGCACAATGCCTACCCGCTGGTGCCTGCATGCATGAAGGTGAAAGGAGAGTGGCTCTAAGAGTAATTGTGTGCATTGGGTGAGTCGATAGCAGAGACGGCATCAGAAAAGCTGGTGCCTAAGCTGAGAGACAAGGAACAGTATGTTCTCCACTACCGCAACCTGAAGCTCTACCTCAGCCTGGGTATGAGGTTAAAGAAGGAACACTGGGTTCTATGCTTCAATCACTCACCGTGGATGTAGCCTTACATCCGACTCAACACAGAGCTCCGTAAGTAGGCCAACAGTGACTTTGAGAAGGACCTTTACAAGCTGATGAACAACGCTGTCTTCGGTAAGACCATGGAGAACTTGGGCAAGTGAGTGGATCTCAAGCTAGTGTGGTCATCCGAGGAGGACAAGTTGCGCCACCTAATAGCCAAGTCCAACTTCTCCTAGGCGAAGGTGTTCAATGGTGATCTAGCTGCTTTCCACATGTACAAGACGAGCCTGCTGCCGAACTACCCTGTCTATGTGGGAATGCCATTCCTGGACCTCTCGAAGCACCTCATGTATGACTTTTACTATAACCAGCTGAAGTGACTATATGATGCCAATTGTGTGCTCCTGTCCACTGACACAGACAGCTTCCCGTTGGCGATCCAGACTGAGGAGGCCTATGCTGATATGGCAGCGAGGAGCGACCTCTATGACACAAGCGACTATCCAGTAACACACCCGTTACACAGTACCACCAACAAGAACGTCCTGGGCAAGATGAAGGATGAGTGTGCTGGGATGCCGCTCCAGGAGTTTGTTGGCCTGCACCCGAAGAGGTACTCCATCAAGCGGTCGAATGAACAAGAAGTCAAGAAGGCAAAGGGTGTGCGCAGGGCTGTGGCTTGACAGATTCGTCATGAGCAGTACAAGGAATGCCTCTTCGAGCGAAAGGTTTTACACCATGGTAGGAACATGCTGCGAAGTGAGGGTTACCGCCTCTATGGGGTTCACCAGACCAAAACAAGCCTCCGCCCCTTAGACACAAAGCGATGGATCGCTCCCTATGGTATTCACACCCTGGCTTATGGTCACAAGGATGGATCACTTCAATGGATGCTTTCATCAAATAGCTGCTGGTATGAGGTCATGTGACATGTGCACCCGACAGTCAGTGGAAGATGTCTACTCTCCGAGATGTATGTAGCTGGGTGTCTGTAGGGATAAGCTGGAGCTCCTCTCGCACAAACGGCCGCCTATAACTGCTCTCCGGCCATACCAGGTAGTACAGCGTAGGCTGTCCAGCCGTCTTCACATACCTGTCAATCTTGTGTACATCTATCGACCAGTTGAGGTTAGTCGCCCGCCTACGTTCACCCTCCAACTAGCCAGGCTCATACAAATACTGAACCAGGGAATCGGATGGAAGTCTGTCCACCGAGCACAGCTCTTGAACAGAGTATTGATGTTCGGCCACAGAGGATCGCTGCATGGCCTTGACTGGCTTCTGTCCTATCAGCCTAGTAACCTCAGGATTGGATCTCTCCACCACAACTGGCAACCCTCTCACCCATACCCTGGAATACCCGCCCACTGGGACCGCCATCTTCTGAGCATACTGATGTGGGAATGGAGGTTCGCACAGTGATGTCCCACCTCGCCTCACCTAATTGTCACACCATGTTTCCGCATGAGGGCCGCAGCATCACCTCTAACCTCTTTACCCTCATCGACTTGCAGCAACTCTGGCCGCTGGAGTGGATTTTGCAGGTCCTCATAAATACTTTGGAACTGGCTGCTGTATGGCGCATAGACGTATCCGTGAGAGGCACTGCCGCCTTGTATCTACTGGTGACATCGACGATGGCGAGGGCGTACTTGTAGGTCTTGCATGTTCCTCTGGAACAGACCCGATCATGCGGAAGGAACAGCATATCAGCCTGATGGTCTCTGTTCGGGACAGGTTCATCGAAGTAGATCTGCCACATCGACTGTCTGGTAGGCCACTAGCTAACCATCTCTAAGGCGAATCTATGACCCTTGCGACGTGCAGCCTCGATCAGCTAGTGAGGCTCACGATAACAGCCACCAGGACGGTAATAGAGATCTTCAAGAGAGCCTATCAAGACCTCGGATTTCATCGCTGACATGGACTCCTGTCCTCTCCTGTACAGCTCGGGCAAATGCTAGACAGATGAACAGACGACCATCGTTCATCCGTCCATCAATGAACACCTCTTCGAATACCTGTGAACACTGCTGTCTAATCTCTACAGTGCTGGCCCCGTCACTGAAAGGAAGCTTATCGACAAAGTCTTGTCAGTTGAGGTTATGCAGAGAAGCCATCTTATATAACATAACATGTCTTAAATGTTTGGCAGCCCAGATGACTGCGAGTGCTATCGCAACATACGGAAGCCATGGACCGGCAATGCCAAAGAATGTGATACCCCTGAGGCGATGGCTGAAATAGCCTCAGAGATCTTCTCAACTCCATGGAGAGCATTGTTGGCGATTTTGTGAACCGTCTCGCCAGCCTTCATCATGAACAGAGCAATCAGAGCCCCAACTGCTGCTAGTGGGTCAAGAGACCCCTTCACGTAGGTACGATAAATTCCTTTGCCTCAGTGGATTAGTCAGCGGGATTCTGGCTCTACATCATCACCATCATAGTCCTCATCATAGGCGTCCTCATAATAGTCATCATCATTCTCCTCGTCTTCATCATGGTCGAAAGCTTCCGGTTCATACATTGCTTGCAGTTCCTGCTGACTATACACGTGCTTTAACCTCGCTATATAGACATGGCATCTGCAATCTTGAGTGCGAACTGGGGTCTCAGTTTCGCTGACCATAAAGTGGCAGAGGTAGAGAGAAAACGTCATAACCAAGCGATGGAGAAGCTGTCTAAGGAGAAGTTTGAATACAGCAAGACACTCGAGTATATACACTAACAAGAGCTGTGGTTGTAGCTGGGACAGCTGCTGGAGTTATGCTCTACATGCGTTCAAGCTGACTACCTCCATTTTGCGAGAAGTAAATCTTGCTATGTCCAATGTACAGCACCATTACTCTGACCGGGCGAGTGCCGCCGCACTCTCCGTGCAGGTTCCGAGCATGAAGGCTGAGCTGGTTGCCATGGTTAGGAAGGATGCTCCTTCCTTCAAGGTGTCACTGAACTTCGAGTGCCGACTCGAGATCCTCGTGGCCACTGGTTAGGCGGAGTAGGGCATATGACTTTGTTTTCTCTCGATAGAGACAACAATCAGCCAGATCGCGCACCTCACTGAGAACGTTGGTCCCAGCCACAAGTTTGAAGTTGTCTAGCTCCTTTACCTCCTGGACCACCCCATCTTTCTGAACCAAGATTGCTACAGTTACACAGTCCGAGGCACCTCGTTGCAATGGCTACTCTAGATGTTGGTTAGCCACAGCCTGGACCTGCTGATGCTCTCACGCTATATGTTGGATTCATTGTCTAGAGCCTGCACATTTTAGTTCCTGGTCATTCTCATCATGCCAGACCTGAAGTCATGGAGATGCCATCATTAGACCATCAAGATGTTCGGTTACACCCAGAGGAACAGCTTGTTCTGCATCAAGGATGGTTCACGTGTGTGTTCTCGAGGAGGGAGAAGAGTGGCACCATGACAGATATTTCTACATATGGTTGGAAATCGAATTCTGTGAAGCTGTTATTACATCCGACGGCATAGTAGCCTTTCCCCTTCACATAATAGGAAGGTCCACGAGCCAGTGCCGACAGGACCCGGTACTCATCGTTCACATAGGTGGTGTCCAGGGTGTTGTTGATCTGCATAATCTCCCACCTGATCACCACCTGCGGGAGCTCTATCTCCTTCACCGCTGTGATCTTGAGCTTGAACTTACCCACTATGGATAGAGGGTTCGCATCATGGATACTAGGTCAAATGACTGTCAGACAGTCCTTCCGAGGATCAGTGTGGTGCGAGGCCGCAGGTTCAACTGCCCCATCTCGATGCTGTACATACTGATGCATGTTGAAATGCCTGTATATACAGGTTTTGAAACAGTGATGTTTGGTAAAGTTCTCCAGCCGATCGTCTTTGGAGGGCAGACGAAATAACCTGTATCACCCTCCAAGAAGAAATCAGTACAGCTGCCGATTGACAGGATCTGACGACTACTTCGTGACGTGAACATTATCCATGAGTGAGCCAAGGTCTCACCTCCGGCTGATGCAGAGATACTGACTGCCACAGAGAAGGTCACACCAGCCCGTAGTATGAAGGAATTATTGACTCAGATGCTCTACTGGAAGTTTAACAGTGCCTAGGGCAGGTCACTAGATCTCCCCAGGACACACACTAAGAGTCCTGTACTTCTAGCTCTCCAGAAGACTAGGGTTGATCCCACAGTTCTCTTAATGGTAGGGAAGTTGGCTGGAGTATTCGATATCCACACTGATGATGCACACTGGATATTGGATGATATACAGGCTGGGACCACATATCACATCCGAGCGGAGATCAGTACAGCTGTGACTGAGGGCCATGAGGCTGGGCATGCCACTGACCACACCGAAGGTAGAGAGGAAGGTAGAGAGGAGGGGTTGGCCGCCGGTCCCAAGGAGGCCATTGAGCATATCTTTAACGTAAAAGGTAGGAAGCACTTAGAGAGTAATCTGGAGGTATTTCTAAAGTTCCCTGCCGAGACCTACCATGACTACCTCATCAAACGCATTCCAAATCAGATGCCAAGAGGTCATGGACGATGTGGGCCTTCCGTGAGAGGTTTCAGAAGAAGAGAGTCATAGCATCTGATCCTCAGTGGATACAGTTTCAGAAACACCTACCCAAACCCTATGGTGCAGCGAAGTCTACAGACGAAGCTTCTGAAGAAGTTCCTCAAGCCTCTGATGAAGTTCCTTAAGCTTCTGAAGAAGTTCCTCCAGCTTCAAGTAGCGGAGACCACGGACAAAGTTCCTCAAGCCTGAAAAACATCTCGGCTGACACATCAGGTATATCAATCCCACTGACATGTGAGCTTCCTGGCTGAATTCAACTTGTAGCTGAAGGTCTGAGGCTTCTCCAGTGAGGACTTGAAGTGTGCGAGCTCCCCTGTCTCCTTGTTGCTGAAGATGAAGCGGTATAGATCTGCGACCTTATGCATGCCTGCGATGAAGTCTTGCTTGGTCTCCTTGAGGATCAGGCTGTTGTATATTGTCTCAAGCAGGGCATGACCACTCTTTGAGCTAAAGTACAGGAGCCTCGCATTGTGCCGGATATCTGGCGATATCTCATGGGTGTACTTCTTAAAGAGGATGAAGACAGTGATCATGATGTACCGAATGCATCTTGTGATGTTGCTGAGGTATGTGACTGTCTTCTGTTCCGTCGCAAGGTCATCGATAACTAGAACAAGTGGTTCAGTTAGTCGAGCGATGAGCAGCTTCTCCATCAGTGCTTGCAGGTTGTGCATCTTGGTGATTGGGCCGTCGTGTCGCTGATCGTTATTGTCGACTCCCTCAGAGGCAGAGTCGGACACCAGGAGGATGTATCGAGACTGAAGAGGTTTGGCGAGCAGGGTCTGCAGAAAGATGTTTTTCCCGTGTCCTGATGGGAAGATGATCAGCACCACCTGACCGGCATCATCTGCTCTGCTGCTGTATGGTGCTGACATGTTCCTGGAGGATGGTCAGCAGCTCTTCAGCCGTAGTCTCGTCTATATCTCGGAGACTAAATTGCATTACTTCCTATGCCAGCTCCTTTGCCTACAGTGTTGGTAGTGTTGTACCGCCGGCGGATATGAAAGATGCCATAGAGGTATCAAGCATGAAATCCCAACAGCAGCTGAGACGGCAAAGCAGAGGGCCTGTGTCAGTGCCCACAGTGTTTAGCACCTCGAGTATCCGTATGATGCAAGCTCGAGCAGCCATGCTTATTATGTCATCATCGTGATATGGCTCAGGTCGAGGGTGCCCACCTTGAGATTTTCCCAATCTTGTTGGAATGAGCTCCGTGATTTCAGGAGATCCTTAACCAGGTCCTGTGCGTAGGAATAATCTCATTACCACCCATCATCTTAACCACGGCCACATTCGCGGCCACGTTACTGGCAAGATAAATGGGTGGGGGCTTAGCCTGTGTCAGTAACTTCTGGCTCTTGCTTTTGAGAAGCTTCTCCACCTTCTAGAGACTCGCCTGGCTCTCCGGGAGTTGCTTTACAATCTGTACCATTGACGTCATTGTTTATGCCCTGAGTGTACAATGCGTTTAAACGTGTATGTTTTACCTCAAGAGCACTAAGCAGATCTACCAAGTCTGCATCTGTTAGCTGATTAGATTGATACTCGGGAATATCCATAGCGCTATGCATAGTGGCTTAAACCATGGCGTTGATGTCAGTGTTAAGCCCAAAGTGGACACCGGGGGAACTCCCCTCGACGATCATGTTGTAAAAAACCCTGACCATCAGGTCCTCGATATTCACTATCAAGTTGCTCGGAATAAGCCACAGGTGTGGAGAAATGGCAAAGTCCAGCTGGCAGTTGGCTTTTGGCAAGGCTTGCTGGAACTTGGCAATGCAGCTGCTAGGGTCTGCACTGATGATCATATCGTCGACGAGACTGCTGAACATAGCCTACACCATTTGCCGCTCACCCTATCTATAGAGTGGCGCAGCTTGGTCTGGGCCATCAGAAGACAATAACATAATGCTTCTAAGGACTGGATGATTCAAACGACACCCCAACCCTGGTGTAAGCCCTGAGGTTGTGTGTGGGATAAAGTATTTTCAGACTTCTGGGTGGCCTTGCCTGATGCTGGTTATGTGCATATTCTGCACCCTCGCTCCGGGCTCTGAGTCTGGATCGAATGAGAACGTCGCTGTCGTCTGGTGGCCGATTTCCCATGGTGCCTGATAGGGGAAGCCTGAGTAATCTTGTCTCGGGTCACCATACATAACGCCCAGGCCCTTGTTATCACCACCATGCCACCGATAGACTGAGTGGGTGTTGCACTCTCGCTGGAGTCTACTGGCTGCTGAGAGCCTGTAGCTCGTCGTGTCGACGCCCGCAGGCTGTGGGCTGAAACATTTGCATAAGGCAGGCTTGCACCAAGCTCATGGAGGATTCGTCTCACCGTGTAGCACACATGGAATCTGAGACAGGACAGCTGGCAATGAGCGCAGCTTCAGGGGTAGCAGAATAGGAGTGCAGCAAACCCGCTCCAACGCTGCAACCTGCGGTGGCACACCACACGGCAAAGTTAAGCTGTTGGTTCCAGAACGAGAGATTCAGGACTGCCATCCAGGTTTTCTTCGCATCCTTGATGGTTATTGCAAGGTTGATCAGTGGTCGTGGATTGATGGAGAAGCTGATGCAGGACCGCCCATCGACTATGATTGAAATTGGTGTTAGGTCCGGCATGTCACCAAGGAGACCACATAGTCCAGCTCTCGAGCGGGTCCAGAGTGTACCCAGGAGGGGCGGTTGGTTCTTGTCGATTGTTGTGAGGTTCGTCGGGAATGCCATCTATAGTAGTCATTTAAAGCCGTTGATCCAGCCGCAGATGCAACATACTATTTGGCACTGTAGAGATCTTCGATGCGGCCCCGCCGCAGCATCTCGTTTTTTAACTCCTCCATGTCCACCCTCCCGTTGGAGCCTTTGAGGTATTGCTGGCGCACTTTGGGTTCCTCTGTGCAGTGCAGGATTTGGAGCTTAAATCTATGGTGGTACTCTTCATCACTGACCTGCCCATCCTCGAGAGCTTTGCTGACAGACTCGTCGATAGGCCGTAGGCTGCTCTATGCCATTGTTACTTACTTAGCATCATCCAGCATAATGTCAGGGGCCAGTTGCTTTCACAGCCGTGACATCTGGAACTTCACCTTGTCAATCTGATAGTACGCCCACCGTTGGTGGACTTTCTTGGATTTATACTCCTGCACCCTCTACTCCTCTTCCCACTGAAAGACTTCTACAGACTCATCACACTAGTCATCCAAGTAATCATGCAAGTTTGGCCCTATGACGCCCTGCTCATGCTGGATGAGGCTCTCCAATTCTTGGACAGAGTTGTAGTCCCTTCATCTCCTTGCCTCTCTGGCATTCTGTTCTTGCCAGCTCACCCACTGCACTGGCTCGCCTTCTTGTCGACAACACATTTCCTGTACCACTATGTCTACCATCCCGGAGAACGTGTGTACCTGCTCCTCTGTCTCCTTTTCCAACAATTCTGATGATATCATGACAATAGGTCAATAAGTTGTAGCAGCATAAACTCTAATTGGGCATCTGACAGACCATCCATGCTGGCATATATACTAATCGTGAAGCTGTCAAACAGGTGATTTATGTCGGTGAACATGTTGGAGCTGATTGCTTTCCACAGTTTGCTGGTGCCTCCAGGCAGATATTCTATCACGTCTAACCTTACTTCTGTCCGTGAGCTGTGGTAAGTACTTCCCAGTGGTGGTTGTAACACATCGGCTTGTACGTATGTGATGGAATGCTGAGCTACCGTGAAGAGAACCCATTCTATGCGATACTGAACTGCACGTCTACCAACTAGAGATGGTCTGATGGCATTCTCCCCGTTTTGGATTAGCAATTGGACAATTGGTATGGCTATACACTCCGTTTAAACACTATATATAATGGAGCCCATTTGCTCACTCAACCGGTCTAGCTGATCTCGTGGACATGTACGACGTTGATGCTGCCAAGGTTAAGGAAAGCAAGCGATGACAAGTCGTTCGTCCTTCAATATGGAGTAGACTCCAACACATTCTCCCTCCATCCTGTCGGTGGAGATGGTGTAGAGCTGCTCACTGACCTAAAGGATGTCTCGAAGGAACGCCTGGGTCGAGAGAGAGATGGGGACAAAATAGTGCTCAGCTATGACTTCCCGAAGAAGAAGTTCATCCTCCACCACCTGATAGAGCAGTCTCTGGACCAGGTTTAGGATGTCAATTCTTTGGACGCTCATCTCAGCTTTCATGTCTTAGAGCCGACTGTGAAGCATGCCCCACCGATGTCACATGATGGTGTGATGTTGACCCTGGCGAAACAGTTGCAGGTAGTCTTCGAAAAGAACACAGTGTGGTAGGGTGCTGGACCTGGTGGTAATTGGCGAGCATGGGTTCTACTATATAGACCTCCAGCTGTTATTGACCTAGAGGTCACCCCATTCTCTACCATTGTGAAGAAGGATGGCATGGTCCAGAAGCTTTATAACAGAGGTGCATCTTTTCTGACCTATATAGTACAGGGCAAAACCCTAGTTGCAGTGGGTCATAGGATCGGGTCACTGGAGGAAAGCTCCTGCTGCGTCGCTCCTTTGATGGACCAGAGGAAGCCATCAATATTCAGGATGGTATCCCGCGGATAGAGGGTGTGTCACACTCCTCGAAGGCGAAGCGGTCAGTGAAGCTGCTCGAGCGTGTCAGGCTCACAAGTCCACAGACAACGTCCATCGTGCTAGAGTTGCGGCTTCTAGCTGGTGGTAAACTGAACCAGCTAAAGCCTGCCCATGAAGGCACGAAGATCGGCATCGAGGCCAGCATAGGGCTCGATCTGACACAGATATTTTTCGAGGGGCTCACATTGTTCGGTTTAACCCTCCATGTATAGGATGTTGGTTATACTACTGCTAATACCTGTGGTGGCTGCCTCACAGACAACCATGCTATTGGATGCTAAGTGAGCCCATTTCCGAGACGAGCCTCAGTACAATCCCTTCATCGACCATCTGAAAGCTCTGGACGTGGTTTTTTGCAGTCGATGCGGCACCAGATCGTCTGTGTTACCTGTGAACATGCCAGAGTCTGCCATGGTGCAGATGGTAGGCACTTTAGCGTTCTGTCAAGTGAGCATTGCCAAGGCAGTTTGAAGGGCCTGTGGGTAATCCCCTCATGCCGATGTAACACTGGTCGTGACTACGTGTTTGTCTGTGCAGCCTCGTCGAGATGATCTTATTCTAACTCGATAGCATCACTGTAGACCGACCGCCCAGGTCATGTAAATACTTCCATAATTCCGTTAATGCCATTTCCGTCAGTGGATAGGTTCTTAGCTCCTGTCCTGTATTGTTGGCGGATTTCGGGCGAGTAACGCGTCTACTACTGTTGGGATTATTAGGTCAGGAGAACCTCTCCAGAACTCAAGCGATCTATTTCCATAGTCGCCCAGGTCATGTAATGATCTTGCCACATTGTCCCGCCATGCCGCACAGCCTACACCATGCATGTAACTCCATAGTTCTTTGGGGTAACCCATGGTACACAACGTTGATCAGATTCGTCTCTGGAAGATTAGACCCTGTAATGTGTGGTTGATCACAGGTGATCGGTATACCATGTAGAATGTGTATCTCTAAATGGGCATTCAGACCATGTAATGTGTGATGTGTATCATAGGTGATCGGTATGCCACTAAGGATGTGTCTCTCTAAATGGGTGTTCAGACGAGCTGCTGCAACATTATCAGGTCTCTGCTCTGACAGCCCACCTCCCTCCTGTAGCCGCTTTAATTTATATACTACTCCTTGAAATGACATTTAAGGTCAAAGCAAAAGTGGCATCCGCCCATACCTTATCCCACTCTAGAAGCAATCGATCTAGCATGGATGCCAGCTATTAACTAAAAACGTCTCCATACGTCAAACACAATTCTTGGCTTCTCTACTATTATGGCCAAACGTCTCTTAAACACTCACCGCGTCGATGTGTCGCTTGACAAAGCCAAACACATAGCTATCACAGATCATATAAGATATACACTAGTTATTTATTATTGTGTGAAAGATTCACTGAGTATCAGAAAGATAATCATCTAATTTGTGTAATATACAGTTAAATATACAAACATAATCTACTATATATACCAACTTAGCCTCGCCTGCTAGATATAGTGCGAGCCGCATGCAAATATAGCAATACAAATAGAATGGCAACCTGGGTTGGAGAATATATACAGATTCAGAATGTGTGCATAATCCAACCGAGGTTGCTTTGCAATGGTACTCGATATTCTAAACTAAAATGGCAAATGACGAAATAATATTCTGCAGGAGATGATGGATGATTAAAATATGACACAGTTTTGAAAACATCAGCGCTGAAGGAGTTTATTACCTCCTTAACCAGCATCTGCTAACTGTAACAATGCATTGCAAACTACAGGATTTATCACATAAAAGATAACTGAAGTATTATAAATATTCAAAATCCTGATGACTGATGGAAGTAACAACTTCTAGTCAAATTAGTTTGAAAATTTTGAGCAGCTTCACTGTATATCTTTACTGAATTTGAAACCCTGGTATTTGCAGGGTTAAATGGCTACTGTGACCTGATGCATTTTTTATGATTGGTCACCTGAAAATCCGAATATTAACCCTTTAAATGCCGCAATTTTGTAAAGAAAATCAAAATATTTCCCTAGTATATACCACATTGTATGCCAAGAGACGACAATTTTTTAGAATTTATCGCTGGAATGGCTGGCTCGGTTACCGAGCCAGTCATTCCAGTGTTAAATTACAAAAAAGTCTTCACTTGTCCTGCAAATGGGCATTATCTCAAGATCACTGCAGAGGCCGTTTTGGTCGGCTTCGTCATGAAATTGTTAAACTTTATAAACATTAAATTTTAGATACTTCATGATGTAGGTTATATCAGCTGAACAGCTTAAAGACTATAATTTGACTTGGAGTTGCTGTTGTATATCTCTCACGTTCAAATTAATTTCACAATACTCAACGGCTTCACTGAATAGATTTTTCAAAATTAAGCCACTAGAATACGAATGATTAAAAGATCAATATCTATGCACAGCCCCACCTACATTACCTGTCCAGTAGTGTACGCGCATGGTTGGTTATTGTACATCAGAGGACATGTTATTAATTGCATGTTTAACGTAACCTTGGCCATAGCATTGTGAGCATTTTTCATCATCATCATCCCTTCCTTTCAGTTTATGGATGATCTTTTTCGCAATTGGACCCGTCATTCCAGTCGTACCCTGTGGTCCCACTAACGACAATAGAACAAGAAAAAATGTCATAGCAAATAAAATGGAAAAGCCGATTGTTGCGAAAATAAATATTCCGAATTGCATAAAGAATACAATCTGTGCGAAGAGCATAAAAAACCCAGAGCCGAGGGTCGTTATTGCACCGGACACGACGGAGAGGCCGATCTCGCGTAGGGCATAATGAACACGCCCCTTTCTGTCAGGCACAGGCGCGTATGTGTAAGCCACACCCAGATGTACAACATAGTCGACCGATAGACCAACAACGAGTGTCATATTCAAAGCTTCCAGAACCTGCAAAAGTACACAGATAACATTCAAATCCTTATGATCTATGACCACGGCACCTGATTTAATGTACTATTGTGACTTTGACCGTTGCTTTTTCCAAAATCAACATAGCTCTTCTGGCTCACATGGGTACTCTACGAGGTACGGCTCTTAAAGGTTCCAACTGTATAAAATACATTATCATTATATCTGGCATTGAGTACCCAAGATGTTGACCGTTCTTCTTGGCGCTAATGGTCAGGACAATTTCACAGGGCACCACGTGCAGAATTCCAGGAAAATAAAGATTGGTGCAGTTACCCTCCCGAGAAGTCCGACTATTGGAAATACAATTTCCATAATTAGGTTAACACGTCATTGAAAAGTTTTCGTTTAACCACCATATATTGGTCTTTCGGGATAGGATGGCACACTGTATGAGATGCTTTCATAAGGAAACACAAGGTCTGTGATTTCGTCAACAAAATGGTGATATAAATTATCCTTGAGGCCTGAGAATTAAACGGGTCTTGACGCATAGGCAAAATGTAGGAGTATTCTAGTGAATATAATTTTCTCTAGAACATGGGTTATCATTAGGAAACACACCTCCAGACTGGTATCACTACCACGACGCCATGATCATGAACATTTATTTCAGTGAACAGTTATCCTCATGTAGCCATCAAATGACCATTCTTTCTTTCTCAACATCTGCGTCCGGTCATTCGATGATTAAATGAGAACATTCCTGAAAATTACGGGTGCAATGACTGCCCCAGTTTGCGAGACAGGCTTTCATGTGACACATTCTGAAACAATGGTCATTTGATAGGTAAATGAGAAAATTGTAGAATACTATGGCTGAATTGACTGCTCTAGTTTATGAAACATAAATATCAGTGACACATTAACAACACTACAGCACGTATTTGACCGATATGACCATTGCTAGGATACACATTTCGCCCTTGAGATTCTAAGACGAATATGCAGGAAATGAGCAACCAGGTTCCAGCGAAATTAGGTTCAAAATCAGGCGAAATGCGGGCGGTCAGTCGGTCAGTAAGTCGATCGATCAGTTGATCGGTCGGTGTGTCGGTTGGTCGGTGGGTCAGTCAGTCGGTAGGTCGGCCTGATTCTCTGCAGCATATCGCATTAGTGCAAGAATTTAGAATAACACAATTTGGGCTATCAAATCTTAGTCATGTCTAAAAATAATGTGGACTTACACCACGCCTGCTATCAGCTCGGAATGGAATGGCGTCATGCAAGGCAAAGTGGTACACAATTCAGATTCAAATTCTAGTTTAGCAAACACTAATGTTTCCCGTGCATCTCCTTAATTTTTCAGTTTCTGAATCAGCTGTTGTGGGCTACGGTATCAAACATCAACAACACACACCACTTACATAACATAACATAGCATAACATAACATAACATAACATAACATAACATAACATAACATAACATAACATAACATAACATAACATAACATAACATAACATAACATAACATAACATAACATAACATAACATAACATAACATAACACAACACAACACAACTTAACATAACATAACATAACATAACACAACATAACATAACATAACATAACATAACATAACATGACATGACATAACATAACATAACATAACATAACATAACATGACATGACATGACATAACATAACATAACATAACATAACACGACATAACATAACATAACATAACATAACATGACATGACATGACATGACATGACACGACACGACACGACACGACACGACACGACACGACACGACACGACACGACACGACACGACACGACACGACACAACACAACACAACATAACATAACAAAACATGACACGACACGACACGACACGACACGACACGACACGACACGACACGACACGACACGACACGACACGACACGACACGACACAACACAACATAACATAACATGACATAACATAACATAACATAACATGACATGACATAACATAACATAACATAACATAACATAACATAACATAACATAACATAACATGACATGACATGACATATGACATGACATGACATGACATGACATGACATAACATAACATAACATAACATAACATAACATAACATAACATGACATGACATGACATGACATGACATGACATGACATGACATGACACGACACGACACGACACGACACGACACGACACGACACGACACGACACAACATAACATAACATAACAAAACATGACACGACACGACACGACACGACACGACACGACACGACACGACACGACACGACACGACATAACATAACATAACATAACATGACATGACATGACATAACATGACATGACATGACATGACATAACATGACATAACATAACATAACATAACATAACATAACATAACATAACATGACATGACATATGACATATGACATGACATGACATGACATGACATGACATAACATAACATAACATAACATAACATGACATGACATGACATGACATAACATAACATAACATGACATAACATAACATAACATAACATAACATAACATAACATAACATAACATAACATAACATAACATAACATAACACGACATAACACGACATAACACAACATAACATAACATAACATAACATAACATAACATAACATAACATAACATAACATAACATAGCATAGCATAGCATAACATAACATGACATGACATGACATGACATGACATGACATGACATGACATGACATGACATGACATGACATGACATGACATGACATAACATAACATAACATAACACAACACAACACAACACAACACAACATAACATAACATAACATAACATAACATAGCATAACATAACATAAAATAACTTAACATAGCATATGTACGGCTTACAAATGTTAGCCTGGAGTCTATTAATATGCCGGGGTCATTGGTTACATTTTGTTTGTGCACTATTCTGGGTTCATAATTGTCATACATATTGTAGGTTGCGATGCCCTGGTGATGTTGTTGGTCAATGTGCATTACTGAGCAGCTTTTGGAGTTGAATTTTAATTGGCATGTTCAGGACCACTATTGTACTGCGTCCAGATCATTTTGTAGAATTACTCTGTCGCTGTCATTGCAAATTGTTCGATATAGCTTGGTATCATCTGCATATAGAGATATATTAGAATCAAGTTGCACTGGCGTATCATTGATGAGTATGATAAATATGGGAGGACCATGTACGGTTCCTTGTGGACCCCCACTTCCAGCCCTAATGCATTCAGAGGATAAGCCATTGACCAGCGCGTGATGCTACTATATGCCACGCCGATCATTCCGGCCATGTCAGCACTACGTAAATCTCATGGAGTATTGAAAAAACGATTTCCCCGGATAAAATCAAATTAAATACAAAACATCATTTTGCATGGTTTGTATGTGTGCCTGCTTAATCTTACCCCGAGTTTCCATCCGAGTATATCAATCAGTCCCACTACACAAGCGGTCACTCCGGCTATAGTAAGCGCGGCCATAGTACCAACGATAAAATTCCCAGAAATCAGAACCAACAAGACCCATCCAACTGAAAGCCCTGCTGCGACTGTGATGACACCTTGCCGAACAAGTGTCTCTGCAACGTGGAACCAATGCCAGTCAAAGGCAGTTGTGTGGAACCCGTTTTTCAACGAAGGCGGCATGTTAGACATCTGAAAAACAACACCACCGTAAGTTACTAGCGTATTAGAAATTTTGGTGATGTAATAATTTGACACTTCAAAATCATTTTCAAAACAACTATAGATGGGAGCTGGTGAATATTCTGAGACTAATTCGACTGGGAGCGATTGATGTGCGGCAACAGCTTCCAGCCACATTAGTTTTTAAGATATTTAACATAATATGCCTTGCATTATAAAGTGTCTCGTTTCTGATTTGTGATGGCCAAAGGGTTAAGATTGAGAAATGGATCTTCAGTAAATTGTTTAGATTTTTACAGTTTTTGTTTCGTTTATATTTTGTTGTAAATCATTAGTGCTATGCCATTATATGTTCCGTGGTATGGATTACATACAACTAGTAGAGAATACACTTCTACTGAATGGGCATGTCCAGTTTATGCATCAATCATATGACGTCATAATCAACTACGTGACGCATAGGATGACCTCATGATCAATGACGTCATGAATGACGTTGAGAAGCTCGTCACGAATGCTTAATTTATGACGGACTACTAAGCGTTGTTGTCCGAATTGTATGTCTTTACAATTTAAAAAAGATGCTGTTAAATATTTTGAAACAAATTTTAGTGGGGGCAGCACACAGTCAAATTAGTTTCAAAATATTCAACAGCTTATCTGCATAGTTTTCTGGAAATTAATAGTTAGACAGTTCATGGATCGATTTTTCCCATCACGGGTGAAGCGTGGGTGATAAAGTTGGGCGGTGCATAGCTAAAACAGGAAATGTACATTACTTAGTCACACCTACGTGCTTATTACACCTTATTAACGGAAAGTAAAATCGAATCCCTAATTCAATTTCACAGTATATAAAGTATAATAATTTATATGTAATGAAATCATCATATGTTAAGATTTCTTTCGTTTCACTATATCTAGGCACATAATTTAAGCCTGGTAATTTTAACATTCGTATCTTCATGCATTCTGCGTGAATACAGGCCACGAAAATTACACGTTCCTGCTGTCCGGGCCAACCACCTTTTACGGCAGGGTAACCAAATTTGAACAAACTGGTTGCCCTGGGGACGACCTATAGAATGTGTTATTTTCAGGGGCTGTATATGTACTCATGGTGACGAACTCCTTTAATACTCACAATCTTTCAGGAAAAAGTCAATTTCCTCATAGAAATTGTCCATTTGCAGATCAAGATGATGAGTGTTTGTGGAAATTTAACACTAGAATGACTGGCTCGGTTATCTAGCCAGTCATTCCAGTGGTAAATTTTCAAAAATAGTTTTCTCTTGACCATTTACTAAGACCATTGCAGAAGCCACGTTTGGCTGATATGAGGGATTAAGGGTTAATATAATGGCTGATATTTACGGGGATTATGTTGTCTATATGGCTTACAACAACCCATATATTCAACATAATTTACAGAAATGCGGCAACATGGCAGTACAGTCGGACAACATAATTTAAATGGCGTATTTATCCCTGGGCGGCAACACAATATTTTCCAAATTTTCGAGGCCTGGAATATGCACCTTTAATTTGACGAAGTAAGGCTATGTAAATGAGCTATAAATGGTCAACAACAGAATATTATTCACGAGATGACGTCATACCACAATACTCATTCAGGCAATGACGTCACTCAGACATTCTCAGAAGAAATTGAAGAAAATGACTTTCTGTTTGGAAATTTCCTGTTAGCTATTCGAAAATACGCAAATAATATCATTTATTTAATTTAAATTATATAACAACATCAGTTGGCGCGCTTGACTAGTCCCCTTTGTGTGAGCGTGTTCCTCTTTAGGGCGTATCTTCCCTAGAATATGAATGAACACCGCCTCGCGAGCGGTTTCAAGAAAAGATCTAGTACATTATTAGAAAAAAGGTAGCACTGAGATACTGAATCATATCTACTTACAGTCTTCCTTGACAGCCTTTTTGAACGTGAGAGACATGAATTTCATGAAGTAAGAGGTTAAAACCACTCGAAATACAGACCGATCTATAAATATTCAGCTGTTGTGGGAAGATGGACAACTTAGTCGCAACTGAAATCCCAGACTAATAACTTATACCTCATACTTCATAAACTCCTCCCAATGCCTGTAAGCCTCTAAGCCATCTGTATATTTTGTATTTACAAGACTGATTGTCAAATTCACCGAAATCGCGACATATCGCAGCTGCGTGCCATACTTGATGCCTAAAAGAATAATAGAAAGACACTTGGTTATGCCACTGTATAACGTAGCACCTGCACCCTATCAGCAGGTGGTATCGGAGGCTTAGTAGAGGACCTTTCCAGTGTTTGCTATGCCCCGTCCATCACTAGCTAAGTCCAACCAACACCTCGCTTGTGTTGGGATCGCTCGATCCCTGAACTCCCTAACTATCAATTTCAGAAAACTTTACAGGTAAGCTGTTAAATATTTTGAAACTAATTTGACTGGGCGCTGTTGCTGCCTATAATTTCAAATCATTCAACAACATGTTTATTAAATAGTAGAAACATACAATTTGTACAACGTGTCAGATTATTAAGAGTTAAAGACGGGCCAAATAAAACCACTCATGACGTAATAATTATGACGTCATCCTACATGCACGCCGTTTAACTGATTATGACGTCACATGACGTCAGATGAAATATGGATACTGTGGAAAGGTGAATTACAGAGGCAGCATAATGACGTCACATCTCAGACTAACATTGCATAAAAAATAAAAGCAAATTGAACGAGAGAAGTGAGAGATTGCAAACCATCACCACGCTAATATTAGCCGCAGTATAAACTATGCTTCGGATTTTCTGGATGACCACCAATGTTGTAGAATCCGAGTGTACGGTCACGACCTGTTTTGTGTTAAAATCTGAGCCAAATCGAACAAAGTAAATTTCGAGATAACACATAGTTCCAGATTTTGCCGTGGTCCAGATCCAGGTTTTAGTTGAGTGTAGCAGCTCAATAAACCGTGTTGTGCCTTTGTTTGCTATTTAGGAATCTAGCTAGTTAGTTAGGTAGGCGAGCTAATCGGTCGGTCGGTCGGTCGGTCGGTTGGTAGGTTGGTCGGTCGTTCTATGAATGCCACATGATACCCATGCACAGAAATTCTTGGCATTTGCTGTAATCAGTACCAAAATCTACAAAGTCATTGCACACACCTGCTATGAGCCGATCTAAAAGCCGCTGGGCGGGCTACCCTAAAGACCCAGAAGAACATAAGGGAGCTAAGTAGTCTCGCTGAGGACGAGACACAGTGACCGAAGAAGAGCAGAGCAAAGTCCTTGGTTGTGATGTGTTCAAGTTACTGCCGCTGCAGAACACATTATGAGTACCGTTACAGATTTTTCGCGATTGGCCTACATTATATTGATTGCAACTTCAGCTAACAAGTGGTGTAATTGATTATGACGTCAAATAATTGATCGGATCTTCCCTTTGTATTTCAATCCAATTGTGAGTTTGTCTATTTCTTTATCTGTGTAAACCTCTTGTTTGATGTGAGTAAAATTATTACGCGCTATATACTGTTACAGTATACTAGGATTTCCCAGCATTGCTGTTGATTGGGGAAGAAATTAGAAACACCCATGGAAAACAATCAGGGATGGTTGTGGATGGAGTGGGGTGGGTGTCTGCAAACTCTGATCTATCCATCATACCTGGTTGGTTAATAATATCCATTGAATCCCATTTACTGAGCGATTCACCTATAAGGTGCTGAAAAGTTCTGGTGTCCGCATTTAGTGGGATCCGGTAACCATTAGCTAACCAATAAGCTAGTACAATCTGAAACGGAGTTTGACATCAGTATAAAATAACATGCAATGGCACTTTTGCAAGACAATATGAAGCAACATTTTACATGTAGAATCTCCATACACTGCCAGTTTAGGAAGCTATTTCCAACTAGTCTGCACTTGTAGGTGGTGCTTTGAACTCCTTCTAGCCCTCCTTCGTAGTATGAATGAATGTGCCAAATTTGGTGATTCTAGTTTATTGCATTCTGGTTCTATAACCAAGAAAACACATTTGGATATGCGCCTCGTGACACCTTGACCTAGATATCTAATACTTTGACGTGCAACATAGATGCCTTCTAACCCAGATAAATCTGACTGGATATGCCACATTTGTCGTGTCAATCTGCTGCCATATGGCCAGAATTGTACATCACTATATGCAATTAGTGACATTGTGACCTAGATATTTATCTATCTGGAACTCTTAGCAGACCACAATATGAATTATTAATCTGCTAAATTTGATGACTCTACATTCTTGCATTCTGGAGATATGATGCAGACAGATAGACAGACAGACAGACAGACATACAGACATACATACAGACATACATACAGACAGACAGACAGACAGAGAGACAGACAGCATGACAGACAGACAGACAGACAGACAGACACTATGGCAGACAGACAGACAGCATGACAGACAACATGACAGACAGACATACAGACAGACAGACAGACAGACAGACAAACAGACAGACAGACAGACAGACAGACAGACAGACAGACAGACAGACAGACAGACAGGCAGGGTGGCAGGCAGGTAGGCATGCATGTATGTATGTAGGCAGGCAATCAGGCAGGCAGGCATGTATATAGGCATGCATGCATGCAGGCAGGCAGGCAGGCAGGCAGGCAGGCAGGCAGGCAGGCAGGCAGGCAGGCAGGCAGGCAGGCAGGCACGCAGGCAGGCAGGCAGGCAGGCAGGCAAACAAGCATACATGCAGGCAGGCAGGCAAGGTAGGCAGACAGACAGACAGACAGACAGGCATATATTTTAAACATAGATAGGGTGGGCGGACAGATGAATGGATGGACGGCCGGTACCGACTGCATTAATCACGCCCGACCGTCAGCGTGAGCAATAATTCAATGATAAATATAAGAGATACAATGAATTATCTTAGTTTGTGACTCGTTGCCACACGCACACAAGCATGCAAGCACGCATGCACGCACGCACGCACGCACGCACGCACGCACGCACGCACGCACGCACGCCCACGGCTATTACTATTATGAAACTAAAATTCCAGGATTGGAATGCATGCTCATGAACCTTTCCATGTTTATCCTTCCATCCATCATGTGATTTCATAGTCAACTACGTAACATGTAGGATGACGTCATATGCATGGTGTACGAATTGTATGTCTTTACCATCCAATAAACATCTGTTGAATATTTTGAAACTCGTTTGACTGGACGCTATTGCTTCTATAGGCAGCAGCAGCGCCCAGTCAAATTAGTTTCAAAATATTTAAAAGCTGTATAGTTTTCTGGAAATTAATAGTTAGGGAGTTCAGTGATCGACCCATCCCAATACGAGCGATGGGTGACGGGAGCTTAGCTAGAGATGGGCGGGGCATAGCAAAAAAACTGGTAAAGTGCGTTACAGTTGGTGCATGTCTGCGTGCCTGCGTGTGTATGCGTGTGCATCATGAACTTTGAATTTAACTCAAATTCGGCTGACTTTATGTTTTACCTCAAAATATCTATAGAATATTTCTCCATGCGGTGGATGATACAAGTCTGGTCTTGCTTGTAGGAATGTTTGCATTTTCCCCTCTGTCAATGGCAGACATAAATCCAAGTCTGGCTTGCAACCATCTGATGATGTATCCTCCGATATATTCGCATACAACCTATCAGCTTCTTTCTGTATAAATAATAATAATAATAATAATAATAATAATAATAATAATAATAAGTAGAACCAATTAAGTTGCTTCCAACAATACATGTCCATTGCTCAACTCTGATCAGTGCATTTCTTTCGAAAGCAAGTTAATCCGAAGGAGCTTGATTGGGTCTTTCTGATTGGCCATATTCCCCATTTTGGACTAGATCGGAGCATGAGTTCCAGATAGATAAATGTATATGTGTTATATGACGCCATCAGGGTTGTCGCCAAAACACGCATGGAACACTTTCGAAGTATCAGAATGCATGGTGAAACAACATATAGGAAGATATTTCCACATCAAAATCACTCAAATGGCTATGGAATTACATTTACTACAGTTGAGTGGCATTTTTGAGTGGACCTTCAGTGCTAATAATGTTCTCTAGCTAAGTTAAGGATTTCCAGAGGGGAAGATTAATTAAGCATATATGACATCATCACATGGCCCGCCGAACCGTTTATTGGATGTGATCGAAAGTGCGAAATTTGAGTTTGGGAGGTCAAAGAACACACAGCAAGACAGTTTTGCCATCAAAATCCGTCAATTAAAAAAAGATGCAAAATGGATAACAACATGCTCTTATTTCACCATTCATTGGTGGCCATGCTTTTGAAACTAATAAGTTTCCTTGGACAAAGTTGAATTACCCTTAGTTTCCAATCATATTTACAAGATTTTAGCCAAGTTAGCTTACCAGTTCTAGAAAAGATTGTTTTGTGATTTGGGACATCATCAACACGACGCCCAAACTCCAGAGCCAACAGTCTTTTATTGAACAAATATGATTTTTCACTTGCTCTAGAGTATGTATGCTTACATTAGGATAACGAGACTTGCTGGTTTGGGAGAAGATTCGAGAAAGGTCCCCCTA
>CM067364.1:81687568-81769011 GCA_034401795.1 Chaetoderma sp. LZ-2023a
TCAATAACTTCAGGCAGAAATCCTGAAAAAACATTCAGAAAAAAGGAATAGAGAGAGAGAGGGAGAGAGAGAGAGAGAGAGAGAGAGAGAGAGAGAGAGAGAGAGAGGGAGAGAGAGAGATGCTCATCGAAATAACACAGTGCAGTAATTCACCTTGTTGCATCATATACATGAATACTTGCAGGACCTGACAGGGCATTGGATTCACAATGAGCCGGAATATAATAACGCTACAACGAAGATGGCCATAATAATTCAGCTTTGCTAGTCAGTAAGCACTTATCTTGTCTGCTAGATGTGACCAATCCACGTCGCTGCTCTCCTGCTTGAATGTGTGGTTTTAGGACCAGATTGACTGTAGTTAAAGGAAGCCTCACCTTAGTCATAGAATTTGCTATGTATAATCCACACCTGGCATTTTAGCTTTTTATCATGCCGACAAGAAAAGACATTCAAGCTTTAGTAACTAAATATTGATACATTTCTACAGCATATGATGGATGTCATGATTTACTTTTCAAACAATCTGAAAAAGACAAGCGTGTCTGCCTGGGTATAGAGGCGTCATCTATAGTTTGACCATGCGGTGTAAAAGTCATCATACAGGTAAATTGCCGATTATTTTGAAACTAATTTGACTGGTAGTTGTTACTGCCATAACAACAACTTCCAGTTCAATTAGTTTCAAAATATTCTATAAGATAATTATTATATAATAAGGAATGCAATGCATTGGCACTTATATAACATCACACACTATTGCTTGAGGAGACATATATTTACGCGCTATTTCAAAGCAGATAATTGTGATATAGAGAAGGGAATGTGACAGGCCGCAAATGATATGGAATCTATATAACATACTCTATCAGTGCAATACAGCATTTAAGATGAGATTAGCAGCACTTTAAAGCCATTACTATGAATAACCAGTCTAAGGATCTATCATAGATGCTACTCCCAACATACAGTACTGGCATATGTTAGACTACCATCACATGTTTGGACACGAGGCAATGGACATTTCCGGTTTTAGCTATGCCCCGCCCATCTCTAGCTAAGCTCCACCCACACCTCGCTCGTGTTGGGATCCATCGATCTCTGAACACCCTGACTATCAATTTCCAAAAAACTACACAGGTAAGCTGTTGAATATTTTGAAACTAATTTGACTGGGTGCTGTTGCTGCCTAACAGCATGTTTATTAAAGAGCAAGGAATTACAAAAACATACAATTTATACAACGCGTCGGACTCTTTAAGATTTGCTGACAGTCTATATGGAACCCTTTGTGGCGTAATGATTATGACATCACCATACACGCGCTGAGCTGATTATGACGTCATGCGAGGTCAGAAGATGGATAGCTACTCTGGAAAGGTCTATTGAGCACCAAGAATATTTACTGTCGCGTATGTACACACAGCGGCCAAGCGGATGGGCAGGTGGGTGGGCGGGCGGATGGGTGGGCAAGCGGGAGTGTGGGTGGGCTTATTGTATTTGGATGTAAAGGCAACAGAGGAGAGGTCGACATCATCGAAAAAAGTGCGTGGGCGAGTCTCAGAATTCTCCGGAATCCTTGTTTTACATTTTATTTATTATCGCAGTTCCTAAAAGGGCCAAGGGAATAGAAGTGATTGTTTCGTGAAATAAGTAGGCATAAATGCCATTTTGTGGGTCAAGTGCACAATATCTTTTAAAAAGAATTACAACTGGACTGATTGGAGCGTTTATTGGCCTTACAATTCCAGTGGTAAATGTATTTTATACAAGACGTCTTTTCCTTGCCTGTAATCAATGAGCATTTCTCAAGACAACTGTAAAAGGCATCATTGCACATATTAACCAATAGAAGTTATGTAAGGTAAACGATGATTGCCGTTACTATTTATACTTTAGATTTAACTACCGTACCATGATAGACTACACTACCATGTCACAAATACATATTAAATGAAGGAAGCCAGTTCCAGCTATGTCCCGCCCATCTCCAGCTAAGCTCCACTCACACTTTGCCAGTGTTGGGATCAATCGACCCCTGCACTTGCTGAATCTAAACTTCGATAAAAACTATACAAGTAAGCTGTTGAACATTTTGAAACTAATTTGTTTGGATATGGCAGCAACAGCACCCAGCAAAATTTGTTTCAAAATATTCAACATACTATTTTTTAAATAGTAAAGACGTACAATTCGTACAACTTGAGGGACTATTTACTAAGCGTGTATGACGGACTTAATTGCGTCATTCATGACGTAGTTCGTTATGACGTCATCCTATATGTGACGTAGATGATTATGACGTCATATGATTGACCGAATGATTGGATTAATCTATTTAGATCATTAAACGGTATGTTCAAAATTTAGCCTTACCATAAGAGCTTTCTGTGCTGGACGTGGGTTTAAATCGAAAGCATTATCCCAAACCGTATTTCCAATGCAATCCATATCAAAGCTTCGAAGATGACAGTCGCTCAAATCCTGATTCTTTAATCCCCACACAATGTATTGTTTCGTTAAGAAGCTGCCCTGTCCTTCCCTAAATCTTTTCGTCATATAATTGCGAAAATTTTGTAAATTATTCCCATCCTTCATTATTCGCAGGGGCTCGTCATCTGGTTCTAATTCTGTCACAAAGTACAGAAATGTGCCTAACAACACCATAAAAGCTACAATTAGTATACCTCGTACAATGTTATTGGTGATAAACTGGAAGTATGGCCCTGATAAAAAACGAACACAAGCTCTAGATGACCGATGCTGCTTTGCCTTCACAAAAGACCTGGTTATTGGATTAGTCGCATTGCTCCGCACTTTACTTTTGCGAAAAAGCTTGGTACAACAAGGCGTTAAACAGCACGGCTTCTGCTCCCAGTTTAAGTGCCAGAGAATAACGACTGTAGGGTAGAAAATGATTATTGATAAATAGTTGACAAGAACAATAAGTCCAGCAAATGTTCCAAAGGAAGATATCGAAAGAATTGGTGAGAATGAGCTGGTGAAGAATGCCGCGGCTGTTGTGAGTGACGTCACTAACATAGTGGCTGCTGCCTTTCGGTATGCCGCTGACAGGCGATGCGCGAGAGATGGATAATATTTATCTTCCAGTGCTTTCCAGCTATCACAGAATATAAACACATCGTCAGCGCCGATGCCGAGAAGAATGAACAAGGCCAGCACGTGAAAGATGCCCAGGTACTTGAAATCAAAAATGATGTTGTAGATTAGATTGCCAGTAACGAGACAAAGCATAATGCTTCCCATTCCCCATGCGGTGAGCCAGAGAGAGTGTGTCTGAATCCACATGAAGATAAAGATGAATATAAAGCTGCCTGCTATAAACAACATATCTGTTATAACTTGATCATTTATTTCTCTTAACTGCAACGCAAAATTACCATACGCGAACTTCAATCCCGACAAACCTTCCCGGGACACCGATTTCCAATGCTCGCTGTACGTGTTCACTATGAAATCTTCTATTAATTTCGCTTGCACTTTATCCGGATCTTTTGTAGTATTAAATCCAGGAAGCGGGTATCCAAACTGGAAGACGCTCCGCGTAAGTGATGTCCAGGCTATATTTCCACTGTTGTCACCTACCGCAGGTACTTCACTATCAGCGCCCAGGAAGAACAGGAACTCGCGCCGAATTAACGGGTCGGTATTCGCTCTGTACGCAACTGCACCAATATTTGTAAATTCTGCATCATCAAAAACTTGATTAACATTCACATACGTGCCATCGAAAAATCGCATAAGTGAATATGGTTTTTCACACGCACCTGAATCCAGTAACACACAATATTTCCTGTATTGCTCATCGTGGTATAATTTATTTTCAAAATCATTTATAATTTGTAGATTTTCTTTTGTGAATATATTCCCATGTTCGGCGTCATAAATAAACGTTACAGCGACCGAACGATACCGGACTGATCGCTCTGAAATATTTGTATTCGTGGGCATGCGACCGTAAAGGACCTCGGATTCATCACGGTTGGTCCAGGCCATTTGTCGGAGATATACATCCTCATTGCGAAGAAATAAAGGTATCTGACTCATACTTGTGGGTGCGATGTTATACCCGGCAAACCAGAGAATGGCTGTTAAAATAACCATGGCGATGTGGAGACCAAGTGTGCTAGCTGAAAATTAATCAAAAGATATATGTTTAAATTGCATTTATCACCAGAGCCGGATTATGGCAAGGGTTAATGGAGCCGCGGGGTCCCGAAAAAAGAGGATCTCAAATAGAAAGCAGTTAACGCATTTCATCCATTAAGAGCATTTTAAATATTTTGCAACGAATTTGACTGTACGCTGATGGTGCTGCCTTAGGAGCAGCAGCAGCAGCAGCAGCAGCAGCAGCAGCAGCAGCAGCAGCAGCAGCAGCGGCAGCAGCAGCAGCAGCAGGAGCAGCGGCGGCGATGGCAGCTGCGGCTGTGGCGGCGGCGGCGATAGTAGTGGTAGTAGTAGTAGTAGTAGTAGTAGTAGTAGTAGTAGTAGTAGTAGTAGTAGTAGTAGTAGTAGTAGTAGTAGTAGTAATAGTAGTAGTAGTGAATAAGCACCTGTAATTGAACCTTTACACTGCTATCCATCAAAACATACTATCAGGAAAGCACCTTTCCATGTAAACGCGAGATAACAATTATATTTCCACACACACCTGACTTAACGGTATCGACACATCTACACTGACCATGATAGCTTTGTAATTGATAGAGGATCGAATCGACGCATACTTACTAAAGGCGACCCTTGGATGGTTGCAGATCCACGTGCAATAAAAGTTTGCAGGTGCAAAATGATTCTGCGAGTATCTAGACGATTGTCTTCCATATTGATGCATGACTGACACATTATTGTCATATGGCTGTCTGGTCTCATTATCCACAGACGGTGCTGTTTGATCATTACCAGTATCTTCCCCATGGTCTTCATAATTACGGTGCGGTAATACAATTTGTCTGGGTCGTTCTCTGTCCGCTGAGATATGTGTATTGGTGAAGAACGCGTGACTGGTGAGAGCTAGAGAAACAAATAAAACACTATATAATTCATTTCCCCCGTCTATCCATCGATCATATGACGTCGTATGGCGTCATAATCAACTACGTGAAGTGTAGGATGACGTCGTAATCATGCGGTCATGAATAATTCGAAATAGCCCGTCTTAAATGCGTAATAGTCCGGCACGTCGTACAAATTGTATGCTGTTGCTATTTAATAAACATGTTGTTGAATATTTTGAAACTAATTTGACTGGACGCGATCCAGTCAAATTAGTTTCAAAATATTTAACAGCTTATCTGTATTGTTTTCTGGAAATTGATACTCAGCGAGTTCAGAGATCGATCGATCTCAACACGGACGAGATGTGGGTGAAGCTTAGCTAAAGGTGGACGGAGCATAGCTAAAAGTGGAAAGACCCATTATTGATACCATGCGATGGAGAGATAAGATCTGTCGCTCAAGTCCGTGACTGAGTGATCAAAATACGTCACATAATACCCGACGTCACTATCAAATGGCGTGTGTCCGTCAAGGATAGGTCTGTCAGGTCACCGTCTGAATTCTGTGGCCTTTGATGAATTAACAATTGAACATTATAATTTATCCCTCAATCATATAACATCATATCAACTACGTGATGTGTAGGATGACGTCATCATCAATTACGTCATGAATGACGTAGCTAACATCGTCAGGAACGCTTAATTGATGGAGGATTAAGCGTTGTTATTGTGTGTCTATACTATTTAATACACTTTCTGTTGAATAATTTTGAAACTAATTTGACTGGACGATGTTGCCAAATACTCACTTGGATATTCTGAAATTTATTCGTAATTGAAAGCAGTTTAGAAAATTGCAAAATGTTTCTTTCTGTTGTCGCGGACGGATTACATATATTTCCGTATCAGTATGCACATACTAACGAACATACATACTAATGTTCTAAACGTCACTCATATTGTGTGTTAACATATGCATGTATTTCAAAGTAAGTAAGATCAACACACACATGAGGGCAATCCGAGGTTCCCGAAGTTGTGGAGTAAACTAATTTCTCTGCAAAAGAAAACACCTCGAAAAGCAAACCACTGCTTCCGTAATATTCAATTCATGAATCCATTTCCTTACTAAATCATATGACGTCATAATCAACTACGTGTAGTTGACTCTATATAGTCCGCCTTTAACGCTTAATAGTCTGACACGTTGTATGAATTGTATGTGTTTATCATTTAATAATCATTCTGATCAATATTTTGAAAACTAATTTGACTGGGCGCTGTTGCTGCCATATATATATATATATATATATATATATATATATATATATATATATATATATATATATATATAATAATAAGTTTGTTAAGTCACACACTTACCCGATGCTGTCAATGGCTGTTCTTGTGTAGTGTAGACTGAGACTAACCTTGGCCTAGGCTCCCTTTCTGAACAATACACACTAGATGTTGCATCTGGCAAATGGCTGACAAATCCATGCGACTCTTTGGATAATTGGCTGTCTCTACCATCTGGGCCAGGCCCATTCCGTTTTGCACGTGTATTGGTAGTATTGTCATAGATATAATTGGATCGATGTATTTCGTCATTCCAATGCTGTCTTTTGACCAAGTGAAATTCTGGCCAGGATGAGAAACTGGCTGCAGTTTGCTGATCAACGTCGTAGAATGAAGTGGTCTTGCTGAATATAGATGCAGCAGCATCATAGTCCGGATTTGGCTCGGATCCAGGAAATGAATCAATGATAAATCCGTCATTTGTTGCCATGACAGCCTGGTTACTATAGTCACCAAACCAATAAATAAAGCGAGATTAAGTTCTTGAAATGCTCCAAATGTCAACCCGTTATATTGTATCCCAGCAAGCACAGCAATATGTTATCTGCAAATAATAATAATAATAATAATAATAATAATAATAAAACCAACACCAACACCAACACCACAACCACCACCACCACCAACAACAACAACAGCAGCAACAACAACAACAACAACTGTACTACTACTACTACTACTACTACTACTACTACTACTACTACTACTACTACTACTACTACTACTACTACTACTGGTGTCTGGTCATGGGTGTCCAGTGATGGCGCGTCGGTGCTTGCGGTGGCAGGCATCAAGTTAGTCGAGAGCTGCCTTTGGAGCTGCCAGCTGTTACAGTAATACAGCATCAAGGATACGCAGATTGCGTTGTAGAGCCGTAGTTATTTAGTCAAGGGCATCCTTGATTAAATAATTCATAGCTTCCAGAAGGACTGGAAAGCTATGTTCGTCATAACGCAGCGTGCAGCAATGTCAGCCTACTGCAGAGCATTGAGCCCAGGATTGGACGTTTACTTCCATGGTCATTCCCTCTAGCCTCACACTTGGTAGATAGGTATATATGTGGGTGAACTCTGTTTTTGGATTCATTCACAGAGATTCTCAGTTTTTCGTTTGCTTACTGCTATAGAGAGGAGTTCGTCAAGGGGTTTCTTTACTTCGTCTACACCGTCGGTATATTCCATTTCTAGTGGCATTGGGTGGGTGGGGTGAGGGTGGAGTGGTTAGCTAACACCGGCGCCAGTTAGAGTACTTACATTCCACGTAGCGATGGTAAGTTCCTTGGAAAATTGGTTTGTTTGAGGGTCTCGAGTTTGAAGAAGACTATACATGAACAGAGTTGTCGCTGTCAGCCAATTCACCTTTCCAGGGTATCCATCCATCATCTGGCCTCGTATGACGTCATAATCAGCTCAGAGCGTGTATGATGACGTCACAATCATTAGGACACAACGTGTTCCATATAGACCGTCATCAAATCTCAAAATGTCCGATACGTTGTATGAATTATATGTCTTTGTAATTCTTTGCTATTTAATAAACATGCTGTTGAATATTTTGAAACTAATTTGACTGGGGGCTGTTGCTGCCGTAGGCAGCAACAGCCCCCAGTCAAATTAGTTTCAAAATATTCAACAGCTAACCTGTGCAGTTTTTTGGAAATTGATAGTCAGGGTGTTCAGAGATCGATCGATCCCAACACTAGCGAAGTGTGGGTGGAGCTTAGCTAAATTGGGCGGGGCATAACTAAAACCGGAAAGGTCCATTTAAGACGCACAATGAATATCAAGGGAAGATAAGGGGAGATAACTCATATCATTGAATAGTGATATATGCATACATGAGTTACCTCCCTTCTAGATGGTATATTATTATTATTATTATTATTATTATTATTATTATTATTATTATTATTATTATTATTGTTTTTTTTTGAAATCAGTGCGTACCTTATGAATCTGGTGCAAAAGCACCAGAAACAAAACCCGCAGCCATATAGGTGGTGCCTGGAAAAGCCCCAGACTAGCGACCAAAAAGTGTGTTAAAAAGTTGCACACCTAATGGCTGACAACATTACCTGTTCCCCTATTGCATCAAACACCTTTAAAACCATTATCCTAAAAGCCAGGTCTAACGACCATCCATCCGCATATGCAATAAGAGAAATTATTTTGTAAAATTATTAATTGATTTCCTAATACACCAGTCTCCTTAACAAAGCTGTTAACACTCTAACAAAAGTTATCAAGAAAAAACGTAATTAAAACCTCTCACCATTATACAAATCTCCACGAGATAACCCTTTAGGGAATTCGACTGATTTCCACAATGGATCTACATAAAGGTGTACTGACTGATTCATGCATCGGGATGTGTACCCAAATAAGCGAGTATTAAAAAGTGTTGTATACATAATGTAGTAAACGGTGTATCAATCTGCTGAGTCTAGAGGCATATTACTAAACGGTGTATCAATCTGCTGAGTCTAGAGGCATATTACTAAACGGTGTATCAATCTGCTGAGTCTAGAGGCATATTACTAAACCGTGTATCAATCTGCTGAGTCTAGAGGCATATTACTAAACGGTGTATCAATCTGCTGAAGCTAGAGGCATATTACTAAACGGTGTATCAATCTGCTGAGTCTAGAGGCATATTACTAAATGGTGTATCAATCTGCTGATTCTAGAGGAATATTACTAAATGGTGTATCAATCTGCTACGTCTAGAGGCATATTACTAAACGGTGTATCAATCTGCTGAAGCTAGAGGCATATTACTAAACGGTGTATCAATCTGCTGAGTCTAGAGGCATATTACTAAATGGTGTATCAATCTGCTGAGTCTAGAGGCATATTACTAAATGGTGTATCAATCTGCTACGTCTAGAGGCATATTACTAAACGGTGTATCAATCTGCTGAGTCTAGAGGCATATTACTAAACGGTGTATACATCTGCTGGGTCTAGAGGCATATTACTAAACGGTGTATCAATCTGCTGAGTCTAGAGGCATATTGCTAAACGGTGTATCAATCTGCTGAGTCTAGAGGCATATTACTAAACGGTGAATCAATCTGCTGAGTCTAGAGGCATATTACTAAACGATGTATCAATCTGCTGAGTCTAGAGGCATATTACTAAACGGTGTAGCAATCTGCTGAGTCTAGAGGCATATTACTAAACGGTGTATCAATCTGCTGAGTCTAGAGGCATATTACTAAACGGTGTATCAATCTGCTAAGTCTAGAGGCATATTACTAAACGGTGTATACATCTGCTGGGTCTAGAGGCATATTACTAAACGGTGTATCAATCTGCTGAGTCTAGAGGCATATTACTAAACGGTGTATAAATCTGCTGAATCTAGAGGCATATTACTAAACGGTGTATCAATCTGCTGAGTCTAGAGGCATATTACTAAACGGTGTATCAATCTGCTGAGTATAGAGGCATATTACTGGTCGAGTGTGCATTAAAGGCGCATATTCACAGCAGAATGTTTGAAAATATAATTGTCAAAACTGGATACTTTTAGGGGATTAAATTGTGGGTCTAGATGTAATGAAACGAAATAAAGCTTCATGTACATATAAATTAAAATAATTTTTAATGATGGGAAATGGAAATAGAGACACGAGCCGCTAATTCAATTTCGTAATTTAAGAGATTTTACTAATTTAATTTATTGTTTATAGACACAAAAGTATACAGTTTAAGCAATTTTATTTTCACGCCTTCTGGTGTGAATATGCACCTTTAGTCTAAGGCTGTGTTCTATCGACTTTGCACCGTTGATTAACAGCTTGGATTCTCTATTCTGATATATCTCTAGCAGCAATCGATTTTCGCCATTACCTTCGATAATCTGAATAACGCAAATGGCAAAACATCACTAACGATATGGTGACATCACTCTCCGGACATCAAAAGTATAGGTTTAGAACCTATCCGGCCAAATCACAAATTCTTATTTGTTGACGTCACCAGGATTCGTGCAGGAATCTGTGTTTTACCTTGTGACTAAGTTAGTATGTGACTGTCAGCAATATTTGTTTGACATACTGATGGCATTACCATAGTAGTGACGCCTCAAGACCAGTCATCACGCGTATAAGTCATCATCACCATATTCAATGCTGACGATAGAAATTCATTTCAAGTGAACATTTTTCATATCAGAGATTACTATTCGTACATTTGAGGGAATTACACAGCGTAAAAGCAAGAAAAATGGATGGTGCGTATTTCTACATAAGGGAGGTTATCCCATCGCCTGATCTATTGTTAAGCCATGCTAAAAGCATGCCAAGAACTAATGCTATTTACCAGATCAAACGGGTCGTGTTGAAAACCTTTACCGTTCCTACCAATGTTCAGTTTGCTGACAGAAACAACCTTTTTGTGGCTCAACTTCCGACATGTGTGATTTTTGCCATGATTCCAAACGCTGCTTATAATGGCGATACCACAAAAAATTCATTTAATTTCCATCACAATGATCTGACATATTCCACTTGTTATGTTAATGGGGAACAAGTCACTAATAGCCCGATTAAGCCACATTTCAGTGAAGGCAAGGTAAATTATTCTGATGCATATCTAGACTTATTCTCTGGTACTGGAGGACATTTCAACGACCGAGGGTATCCGATATCATTAAATGATTTCCGTTACGGGTATACACTCTTCCCGTTCGATTTTTCACCAGACTTGATTGATTCGATTCACCAGTTCCCTATCAAGACAGGGTCATTATGCGTTCAGTTTAACTTCAAGACACTTCTGACAGAGACGGACAACGCCATTTGTTACGCCGAATTTAATAACAATATATTCATAGATGCGAGTAGAAATATTCTAAGCGATTTCTAAGAAAGTATATTTACGAAATGTTGACCACTATTCAATTAAACCATTTACTGAAGACAGACCCTATAACTAGAAGATGGTTCATAGGGATATTCCCTGTAGATCGTGTACCGCCCAGGATCGCCAGATGGCCATCTTGTTTGATAATCAATACTTATCCCATCAATAAGCTGGGTAGACACTGGATCTGCGTGTATTACACCCCCTTTAATACCCAACACGGGTGCAAATTTTATTACCCATTGGGTAGACGATCGAATGTTGTCAGCGTTCCCTGGTTGAAGTCGGGTTTATCTTTACAACTGGCAACGAGTTCGACCCATGTGGTCCACAGCCTGTGGAAATTACTGTCCGCATTTTCTCTATCATAGAATTAGAGGGCGAACTATGAGTTCTATCTTACACGATTTAGCCATTCTCGATGAAAATAAGCGACAATTGCTCGTCCATAAACTTTATCACGAAATTTTAATGACGAAGAGTTTCCATGGCAATGCAGAGGCAGAGGTGGCGATTATGAGATGTGCATCGTTTAACTCATTGCAGTTGACGGCGATTGGCTTTTTCTCGCTCCAAAAAATTGCGCCGTGCCAGAAAAGTTGATTTATATGTCGAACTTTTGTTGCGCTAGTTAGCACGCTGTCATTTTAGGTAAATTTAGTTGGCACGGCACATGAGAAGTTCGACATATAAATCGGACCTTAGGTACCTTTCCTATGCCACGACCTTAAGGAATGCCTTTTCCAGTTTTAGCAATGCCCCGCTCATCTCTATCTAAGCTCCACCCGCACCTCGCTCGTGTGACGATCGACCGATCCCCGAATTCCCTGACCATCAATTTCCAGAAAACTATACAGGTAATCTGCTGTATATTTTCAAAAGAATTTGACTGGGTGCTGTTGAGCCAGCCAAATTATTAAAAAAATATTCAACAGCGTGTTTATTAAATATTATGGTTATTAAATTAAATATTAAAAACATTCAATTCGTACAACGTGTCTGACTGTTAAGCGTTTAAGACGGACTAAATCGAGTCAATCATGCTGTAATTGATTATGACGTCATCATATACGTCACATAGTTTATAGTAAAGGCATTCAATTCGTACAAGGTGCCGGACTGTTACGCTGTAATTGATTATGACGTCATGCTATACGTCACATAGGTAATATTAAAGACATTCAATTCGTACAAGGTGCCGGACTGTTAAGCGTTTAAGACGGACTAAATCGAGTCCTTCATGCTGTAATTGATTATGACGTCATCCTATCTGTCACGTAGTTTATAGAAAAGACATTCAATTAGTACAACGTGTCGGACTGTTAAGCGTTTAAGACGGACTAAATCGAGTCAATCATGCTGTAATTGATTATAACATCATCCTATACGTCACATAGTTTGTTATGACGTCATATGACGTCATATGATGGATGGATAAACTGGAAAGCGCCATTCCCGGATCTGCCCTTGATCTACATTTGAATGCGTGACCGTTATATTATTATATTAGTGATATCCATATCGCCACGTACACCGAAACGTCAGTACCTCAATGATCATTTCGTGTTATATATTCTAAAAAATAAACATGTACATACCTATGTCTGTGCTAAATAATTCAGGCAGTTCTTAATTTTACCGTGCATTTAAGCTATTCACAACAAAGCTTGTTTCAATACTGATCCTTCATCATGCCTGTAGGCGATCAGTTCATGTCCCCGAGTCTACCTCAAACATTTAAGAATAGTGAGGGAAAATGAGCTTGACAAAAATCATCTATATGTGTATTCTGTTCTCGCTAGTTTCAACGCTTAGAGAAAATTGTAAAGTTTAAAATACTTAATATAGTCAGGCATAAATAAATATATAATCTGGATGGCATGAATAGCGTCTCAAGTAAAACCGAGAGTGCGTTAGATTGCGCCCGTACAACGTATTCTATCGTGTCGTACAATATGAGACTTTGAGCGCAGCCTACATACCAGGTATGATCATTATTGCGTCCTATTTAAGTAACGCATGGCGTATCAATCAATGACTGGCTTACTGTCTGGCTACAATAGCTGCAGCCGATATCACGAAACATCCGAATGAAAACTAAAAATAAAAGACCCGTTTACCTTATTTTTCATAACTGATCTATTTTCTTTACTTTTATCCTGACGAGTAACTATGGTATGCCCGTTTTCTCCAACATATGACAAAAGGTGATAGCATTTATCCTGTTTCTCGTGTTCAGTCGGTTAGAGAGTCCCGCTCGGATACACCATCTCAACTATAGGCGTGCCGCTGGCACGTGACCCACATCTCACCACTCTTATATGTATGTCGGTATACGTTTTTTACAATCACTAATAATCGTGTCGGCCAGAATGACGTGAGCAATATTAACAACGGCACGTGTCTACCTCTCCAGATAACGGTAAATATTTAGATAGCCTCAATCATAATCACAACCTTCAATGTTTGCAGACGAGCGGGACGAAATCAAGGGACGGTGGTTCTTCAAGCAGCAGTAGGTATTTGTTTAAGAGGAAGACGGCGGTTCTTTAAGCGGCTGTTGGTGGTTCTTTAAGCGGCAGACGGCGGTTTTTTAAGAGGAAGTCGGTGGTTCTTAAAGCGGATGGCGGTGGTTCTTTGAGCAGAAGACAATGCTTCGCTAAGCAAAATATTGTGGTTCTTTGAGCAGAAGACGGTGGTTCTTTGAATATAAACCGGTAGTTCATTGGGCAGAAGACAATGGCTCTTTAAGCAGAATACTGTGATTCTTTGAGCAGAAGACGGTGGTTCTTGAGCAGAAGACGATGATTCTATAAGCAGAAGATGAAGGTTCTTTGGGCAGAATACGGTGGTTCTTTGAGCAGAATACTGTGATTCTTTGAGCAGAAGGCTGTAGTTCTTTTAGCAGAAGACGACGGTTCCTTGAGCAGAAGACAATGGATCTTTGAGCAGAAGAGGGTGGATCTTTGAGCAGAAGACGGTGGTTCTATAAGCAGAAGATGGTGAATCTATAAGCAGAATATGGTGGATCTTTGAGCAGAAGACGGTGGATCTTTGAGCAGAAGACGGTGGTTCTTTGAGCAGAAGACGGTGGTTCTTTTAGCAGAAGACGGTGGTTCTTTTAGCAGAAGACTGTGGATCTTTGAGCAGAAGACGGTGATTCTTTGCATAGCTCTGTCTCCTCTTCGGACATGTTCAATAACTTCAGGTAGAAATCCTGAAGAAACATTCAGAAAAAGGGAGTGGAGAGAGAGAGAGAGAGAGAGAGAGGGGGGAGGGAGGGAGGGAGGTGGGGGGAGGTGAAGTTGGGGTGGTGGTGGGAGAAAGAGAGAGAATTCCGAGTGATGTGTACGCACATGCGTGTACAGTTTCAGTATAGTAAGCTCATAAACAAGTCAACACGCCCACAAAATAAAACCAGGACATGTTAACTAGTAAGAAATGATTTGATGAACATTTTGAGCACAATTGGACTGGAGGAAAGCAATGCCTTAGGTAGCAATGCCCTACAATTCGGCTATGTCCAAAAAATTCAACAGGAGGATACTTTCGCCCTGAAAATGCGCGAAGTCGTCCCAGATCTGCACCGTACTGAAGGCATCCGCATATGTACATTGTTGGCTCAATGTTTTGGTAGGTTTTATCTATATCAGCAGTTATATAAACACGAGTTCGAATACAGTTTGATTCAAATTCGGATAAGTAAGCGGGATGTTGCTAAAGACGGTCAGTATCGACAAGATATTGGCAGATAATTTCTAATGTCTTGATATTCATTTCTATATTGAAATTAATGTCGCGATACAAGATGTGTCTTAACGTAAGTGTATGAGGAATATCATTAGTCACCAATGTATTACGGAAAGCAAGTCTGTGCTCCCCAAAAGTGGACAGGAGAAAGTACAATGTTCAACCATTTAATCAGGATGTTCACAAGAACAACTTGTGGAGTCCGTCAGATGATTGTCAAACAGATGCCTATTAAGACTACTACATCCATTGCGAAACCGGCTTAGATTAATATTAGCTGATCTGGACCCAAACTAATACCAGGGCGGGGATTATCTGATGCTCTGCATTAATTTTAGTTTACTCTTACATTCTTGTAAGGTAGAAGGCGCTGTGACAGGCGGAGGAAGGTGGTTCCAGGCACGGATTGCTGCTTGGAAGAATGATCCATTGTAGGTCTCAGGGCGGCATCTGTAGGGTGTAAAAAGATTTGAGTGCCGGGTATTATATGGGTTCCTGGCTTGGGATATCAAGGGAAGGCAGTTACTCAAAGTTTCGCATGTCATTCCATTAACAATTTTGTAGAGCATAACTAATCTGTGGCTTTCCCATCTATGAGATAGTGTTTCTATTCCTGTTTCCATGTAGAGATCATCCGTGTGTGCACTACGGGTTAAAACGCTTATTGTTCTAAGTGATTATTTTTGACATTTTCAAATCTATTGATAAGGTATTATCCCAAACAACATCAGCGTATTCCAAACTTAGCCTGATGAAGCGTTTATACATTATTTCGTGGCATTTCTGGTCTAGTATATATTTAAGACATTTAAGTAGTGAGATTTTGTGCTGGGCCTTGAATATTAGGGTTTCCAGGTGAGTAAGACACTGACCTTTATTATTAAATGTAATTCCGACGTGTTTATGGTAATTGGATGGAATTCTTTCTGAGTTCTTAAACATTAAGGGAAATACTATATGGCTATTACGCAATGAGACGAGTTATCAAGTGGTTTTTAAGGCATTGAATTCGACCAGCCAGGTGTCCGCCCATTGGGTTATTGCCTGTAAGTCATTATCTATAGAAGCACCTTACGTCTGTAGGTGGTCAGATATTATATACACCTGTGCAAAAGTTAAGCATCAGCAAAAACAATAGAACGTAGAAACATGATGGTACAACTAGGCTGCCATACTTTTTGTCCCTGCGTTAGCTGACATAATTCCAAGTACGAAATGCACATGCATGCATGACTTCACGCCGCTTGATGTCCGTGCGTGGCGGGAAACAGCACACGTGTTCAGTTATGTAAAAGTCCAGTTTGAGGTGTAGAACATTACATACAGATTTAGGCGACAAGATTAGGAATTTTGTGTTCATGACCGTGGTTTATTTGTACAGAGAGAATTAGCTCTTGATTGTGAACCGCTATGGCAAGACGAAGGTTAAGTGATCGTGTGAAATGGCAAATCATAGGCATGCATACCACTGGTATGTCATGCAGAGAGATTGGCAGACAGCTGAACATTAACCATACTGTAATCAGTCGTTTGATTGCAAAACATGGGCAAACTAACGAGGTGAAGGACAGGCCTAGATCTGGAAGACCGAAGAAGACTACTGCCCGTGATGATCGAGCCCTAGTACCCCTTGTTAGGAGATCTCCATTCACCAACAGCAGAGTTCTCAGCCAGCAATGGGAAACGCGCAATAGAGTGTCAATGTCTACCGTCAAAAGGAGACTGTATGCTGCTGGCATGAGAGCTAGGAGACCTGTCAGACGTCCTCTCCTCACTGCACACCACAAAGAGGAGCGTCTGAGGTGGTGCAACGAAAGAAGACACTGGAACATGAGATCCTGGAGACGGGTACACTGGTCCGATGAAAGTCGGTTCCTGCTTCATGCCACAGATGGTCGAACTCGTGTATGGAGGTCCAGACGCACGGCGTACGACCAACGTAACATCATGGAAGAAGTTCCATTTGGTGGAGGTTCCGTTATGATATGGGGGTGCATCTCATTTGATTGTAAGCTGGATCTGTTGACTGTACCTGGAACACTAAATGGACAAAGATATCAAGATTCCATACTGGATAGAGTTGTGGTCCCTCATTTTGTAAATCATGCACCTGGAACCCACCCTATATTCATGGATGACAACGCCCGACCACATCGTGCTAGAGCTGTGCATGAATACCTCCGCCAGAATGCCATCGAAACCCTACCATGGCCAGCAAGGAGCCCTGACATGAACCCTATTGAGCATATCTGGGACATTCTGGGAAACATGGTGAGAAGGAGGGATCCTCCTGTGCAGAACATACATGAATTAACAGACGCACTCCATCTTGAATGGCAACGAATACCACAATGGCGTATCAGTCGGTTGGTGACCAGCATGAGACGTCGTGTCCAGGCCGTCATCCAGGCACAAGGTGGATATACCCGGTATTAATAATGACAGTCTCAAACTCGTGCACAGATGTTAAACTTCGTTTTCAGACACCATTAATGACAATCTAGCCACGTGTGTCAACTGTAGGGCAATAGTTGTCAGTTGTGTCAACGTAACCATATTCAGGCCTCGTTTTCAAGTTCAAACAAAAACATACAGTGTTTCCCCACCATCATAATCACCATTCCTCTAGTTGCATTATTACCTCTTGCACTAAGATGGATGGGTATATAAATGTTTATGCTATTGCTTTCTTCATAGCACATGAATATACCCTCGCATGTGCGTAAAAATAGGGTGGTGCTTAACTTTTGCACAGGTGTATATATAGGGATGTATCATCAGCAAACAGCTTAATATTGCTTAGGATAGCACTGGGCAAGTCGTTTATAAAGACCAGAATCAGTAGCGGACCGAGAACTGAGCCTTGCGGTACACCAGAATACAACGAACACATTATAGACTCGCTCCCATTAATGACTACATGCTTCTCTAAATAACTTCCAAACCGTGCAAGTAGTTTTCCAGTAATGCCAAATTGTAACAGTTTATGCGGTAGGCCGCGATGCCAGACTCTGGTAAATGGTTTGGATATATCAAAAAGTAAAAACAGTACTTCTATTTGATTATCAATGGCATCGACAATATTAGTATAAATTTCTAATAACTGAATGACGGCCGACTGTTTAGACAGGAAGCCAGACTGGTGAGGTGTTATACCATCTCTAATAAAATTCTAAACGTATTTAAAAACAGTCCTTTCCATGACTTTACTTAAAAAACTCAGTAGCGATATTGGCCGATAATTTGAACATTAGTTCTTATCGCCTTTTTTGAAGATTGTCGTTATATTCGCCACTTTCCAAGAAGTTGGAAAATGAGAGTTTCTAACAGAAGGTTGAAAAATTGCGCTGAGATTGGGACCAGAACGTGTTTAGCCTCTACGAGTAGTTTTGGACGTGTCCAGGTTGGATAGTACGTCTAGAATATCAGTAGGTGTTAGAGTTATAAAGTTGAGGGACGTTTCTGTATGTAATTGCGGGATGGGTAGTTGGGCTAGTGAGTCGTCTATTGTAGCAATAATTGTAAAATACGTGTTAAGGAGATTAGCCTTTTTCGGAAGATCATAGGCGAATGAGACATCTTCGCGCTTGAGGGGTGGTATTTCATTGAAGTTTGAATTCATGTCAGATACGGAAGATTTGCTCAGTTTCCACCACTCTTTGGAACATGTGCGTCTATTTTTTATTTTCTCTGACGTCTTGTCTCTGAATTCCTGTTTGGACGTCCTAACTAGAGTGTTTACGTGGTTCTACTACTTCTTGAATTCGGGTATGTTATTCGGTTGTGTTATGTTTGTTTTCGGTGACTTCTTAAAAAGTCTTTTCTCTGATCCTTATTTCGTGCTTAATTTTATTTGGCGTCCACGGTTTATCATTTGGGTGTATTGTTACGATTTTGTTGGGTATGCATATATTATCTGCATGAATAATGTTTGTGGTAATTGTATGCCACAATATGCCAACGTCATTTTCATTGAGAAGAATATTCCAGGATGTGTTGGACAGTTTATCCCAGTCAGCTTTTCCATAGTCCCAGATGTGTCGCTTCACGTTTGGGCAATGCAGATGTTATGACCAGATAAACTGGGGTATGATCAGTACAGAAATATGACATGACAGTGCCATCTTTTAGTATTCGTCTATTATTAATTAGTATTGGATCATGCAAGGTATTCGATACAGGCCTAACTGTTTGGGCGGGTTAAAAGGTCATCATTCAGGTCCCCAAGTAGGATTAGACTTTTGTTTGTGTTAAGATCCCGAACATGGTCTATCTGTACCGATATGACTTGCCACTATCCATATTTGTATTAGGTGGCAGATAAATAATGCATATGAGCATCTCGGGACGACCATGGACCTCTATCTATATCATTTCGACGTCAGCGCATTATTACTCAGTGCGACGAGTAGCCACTGTGTTGTCGGATATGTAAACACATACACCTCCCCACGCCGGGTGACGGAGCCTGCGATAAGATTCCTGGAAGCTTGGACGATTAACGACTTTATTTTTAATAGTTGGTGACTTGGTGTAAGATGGCTCTCAGTAATGGCAATGGTACTAAAATTCGAAGTTTTACATTTAAGTGTACAATATAAAGAGCATGGCTGATGGGTGCAGGACCTGGATTTGATTCTATATCTCCGGCTAAAAGAAGGAATATGGAAAATGCCAGTAAGATGGCCACTATGTTCTGCTAATAAATAGGAATTGACATTAGTTGAATAGTACCTTAAACACCACAGAAACAATGTAACATATTATGTATATGAGCGTTGAAGCCTCCTTGACTGATGACCTTGAAAAAACAAAAGTCAAACATACAGCCCAATTGCCGCATGATAACTAGCTAAATCATTACCCATGGGCGATAGGGTTTGACAAAGAAGACGAAATGTAATGCAGCATTTTGGGAGCAACACGACTGCATGAACAGCACATGGGGTTCGACTAGTATTAGTATGAAGGTGATAGAGAATAGAAAGCAGAATAAATTAGCAGGATAGGAGCAATAAGGATAGATTAGTTAAAAGATAGAATATAGAAAGAATAGATAAAATTGAACCATTACAAATTTCACTAACCCAAGATTAGCATTTGCGATTTTCATAATGAAACTTGTAGCCGTATGAGGTAGATGCATCATGGAGTCTGTTGTGTATAGCTGCTGGAGAATGTAGAGGCATCGTGGAGTCTGTTATGTATAGATGCTGGATAATGCAGAGGCGTCGTGGAGTCTGTTGTGTATAGCTGCTGGGTACTGTAGAGGCATCGTGAAGTCTGTTGTGTATAGCTGCTGGATAATGTAGAGGCATCACGGAGTCTGTTGTGTATAGCTGCTGGACACTGTAGAGGCATCGTGGAACATGTTGTGTATAGCTGCTGGATACTGTAGAGACATCGTGGGGTCTGTTGTGTATGGCTGCTGGATAATGTAGAGGCATCGTGGAGTCTGTTGTATATAGCTGCTGGATAATGTAGAGGTATCATGGAATCTGTTGTGTATAGCTGCTGGATAATGTAGAGGTATCGTGGAGTCTGTTGTGTATAGCTGCTAGATAATGTAGTGGCATCATGGAGTCTGTTGTGTATAGCTGCTGGATAATGTAGAGGCATCGTGGAGTCTGTTGTGTATAGCTGCTGGATAATGTAGAGGCATCGTGGAGTCTGGTGTATATAGCTGCTGGATAATGCAGAGGCATCGTGAAGTCTGTTGTGTATAGCTGCTGGATAATGTAGAGGCATCGTGGAGTCTGTTGCATATAGCTGCTGGATAATGCAGAGGCATCGTGGAGGATGTTGTGTATAGCTGCTGGATAATGTAGAGGCATCGTGGAGTCTGTTGTGTATAGCTGCTGGATAATGTAGAGGTATCGTCGAGTCTGTTGTGTATAGCTGCTGGATAATGTAGAGGTATCGTGGAGCCTGTTGTGTATAGCTGCTGGATAATGTAGAGGCATCTTGGAGTCTGTTGTGTATAGCTGCTGAATAATGATTATGTTTAACCCTTTAAAGGCTAGATTTGGTCAACACATTCGCTTATTAAATGTCCATGTGCATACCAAGAGAAGACTACCTCTGAGAATTTACCACCGGAATGGCTGGCTCGGTTACCGAGTATGGTATCTACATACCTACTATGGTGTTAAGATATACATTAACATTTGCTAGGCGCTCACAGATGCGGAGCATAAAACATGCATGTTACACTGTAGCATATGTATGCAAACCCACCCCACACCCAAACCGAACCCAG
The DNA here is from genome assembly GCA_034401795.1 of Chaetoderma sp. LZ-2023a. NCBI lineage: Eukaryota > Metazoa > Mollusca > Caudofoveata > Chaetodermatida > Chaetodermatidae > Chaetoderma > Chaetoderma sp. LZ-2023a. Next base: position 81,708,826 of record CM067364.1, read on the forward strand.
GAATCAGGCTAAAAGCACATACAATTAATAGTTTAAGAGGCCACGAAAATGTCACATTCATGCGGTCCATGGCAACCAGTTTTTACTGCAGGGCAAACAAATCTTAACACACTGGTTGCCCCAGGGGACAGCCTAGATAATTTGTTATTTTCAGGCCTTGTATATGTACTCATGGTGAGTATTTATTTTATTTACTCTTAGCCCTTTTACACTCAAATTTGTTCAATAAAATTTCAATTTTCTCATGAAAAATGTCCATTTGAAGACCAAGAGAAGACTGTTTTTGACAATTTACCACTGGAATGGCTAGCGTGGTTATCGGGCTAGTCATTCCAGTGAGAAATCCTGAAAAACAGTCCTGTCCCGGTCTGCCAACGGACATTTCTCAGAGGTCGTTTTAGCTTTAGGGATAAAGCGTTAATATAGTGGTTGAGTCGATATTTACAAGTATTCTGTAGTCGGTACAGCAACAACAAAACATATTTCCAACATAATTTGAAGAAATGGGACAGCCTGGAAATACAGTCGGGCAACCTAATTTAAATGGCATACTTGCCTCTGGGTGTAACACAATATTTTTCTAATTTTCGAGCCCTGTTTCATAAGTATTATTTAATACAGAGCAGCTCAGAAATAATCCAACGTGCTTCCGCAGCAAAACAAACTTATGGTGAATATCTCGAACCAAATTGGACCGAAAGAGCCCAATCCAATCATGCCTAAATATCCAAAGGCAGCAACACGTCCAGGCCAATTACTTTCAAAATATTAATATTTCACTAGTATGGTTGATGGCTGTCTTAAAGCCGAGATTCTGGACCACTGGGTTCGAAGGGCTAAAGGATTTTCATGTGTCTTCACGATTCTAATTATGAAAGAGAGATGAATAATCATGTTAATAGCTCAATAACGCCATATCTCTAGTAAATCAAATGCGGTTGCTAAAGAGAGGTAAACGCCTTGGATGAACCTACTTTGGTTTATGTAGTGGGTATATACAGGTTCGATCAGGAATTCACCTTTCCAGAGTGCCCACCCATCATATGACGTCATAATGAACTGCGTGATGTGTAGAATGACATAATGAATGACGTCATGAATGACGTCTATAAGTACGTCACGAACGCATATTTGAAGTAGGTCAATGTGTTGTTGCACAAATTGTTTGCTTTTACTATTTAATAAATATTCTGTTGAATATTTTGAAACTAATTTGACTGGGCGCTGTTGCTGCCATAGGCAGCAACAGCATCCAGTCAAATTAGTTACAAAGTATTCAACAGCTTCCCTGTATAGTTTTCAGGAAATTGATAGCTAGGGTATTTGGGGATCGATCAATCCCAACATGGCGAGGTGTGGGTGGAGCTTAGCTAGAGATTGGTGGAGCATGGCTAAAACCGGAAAGGTGAATTGTCACATCAGACTACTTGTCGCATATTCAAATCAAATTGCCGATCTGGTTGGGCTCTGAGCAAAACATATTGAGCTCAGCGACAGAAAGATTCTCGGTTGACCCCTCTTGTGTCAACAGCGACTCAAAGCGCACAACATACTACTTGATATATCAATTAAACATTTTGATGGTCAATATTTTTCAAGATATTTTAAGTTTAGAAGACTATGTATTAAAATTTTACCACTGAATTCCGGCTCGACAATTAAATGTCAAACCGGAACACAAGCCGGATTAATGCAAAAACCAGTTTTTGTGATGTTCTGGCGGCCCTCCAGTGACATGATGACCAACAGAAAATTGAATACCTTATTGGAACCAATCACGTTATCTTAGACAACATTTATCTCCCTTAAACCGCAATTTCAAGGAAAACAGGCGAAATCCGCCGGACGGACCACCACTACTAAAGCTAATGCCAACGACACAGCTTTCTGTATCCGCGTTGTTTTTTCGTGAGTCATATGCATGGCAATGTTAACCCTGACTATAGTGACGTAGATATAGGCGGCTCGAGGATCGCCGGAATTTCAATACGTGAAATCAGAAATCCCGGTTTGCGCATTTTCAAATTTGGATTCTCGCTTATTTCCGGGTTTATGCACGATCTGCTGCTTGCTAATGCGTGCTATGGATTTTGACTGTAGTACAGCTTTACCATAAAAATTACTATCAAAATTGTGTTGGCATATAGATTTTAACGAGAATCTCATAGCACCGGAGAATTTCATATCACCGGTCATCGCGCCTCCTGTTGGCGCTGCGAACAAATCCACTATTTGCCATACCCTGCCCATCTCTAGCTAATCCCCGCTAACATTTTGTCCATGTTGAGATCAATTGAACCCTAAACTCCATGAATCTCAGAAAGCTATACAGTTAAGCTGATAAATATTTTGAAACCAATTTGACTGGGTGGTGTTAACTGGGACCAAACACGCTTGGGCAAATTGGGACAGGCGGGCAGGCAGGCGGGCAATCAGGCAGGCAGGCAGGCAGACATGCGTGTATACAGGTATGCATGCAGGCAGGCAGGTGTGCAGGCAGACACACAAGCAGGTAGGCAGGCAGGCAGGCAGGCAGGCAAGCAGGTTGGCTGGCTGGATGGCAGGCAGGCAGACAGGCAGTGCATAAGCAGATTATATCTGTATAAGACCTCATTAAAATTCATTATGTTTTCAATTTGGGTGAGGATGAGCCGGATCTTGTCATTAAATATGAACTAAATGTGGAGTAGAGACGGTAGAGGGCTCACAATATTTGAGAGACTTGGTTTTAGAAGATCAGTAAGAACGACGTAGAGAGCTCCAAATTGTCAATCGCGATACCCGAGGAGAAATCTCCTACACCGCTTGGAAGATTCCCATCTGTTTCCATCGCGTCGGGTTTGTGGACCCCGTGACAGTCTGTATCCTTCTCCACATGTGTGTGTCTGGATCTGAGAGGTCTTATAGTTCATGACCTTTTTTGTAATGCCCTACCTAATTGAAATGTCATGATACCAGTTGATAAGTCAAATCTTCCACGTTTATTGAATCTAGTAGTGGAACTTAGGTGCTCTTAGTTCCATGTCTTGGAAGGTTCAAACAGTCGCCCACGTATAGTTGTCCAACCACTTAGCAATTCATAACATAAACGGTGTGTACGCGTTTGACAATAGACCTTTCCAATGTACCCATCCATCATATGACGTCATAATAATCGATGTGACGTGGATGATGGCGCCATAATTATGACGTCATGAATGATTCGAAATAGTCCGTCTTTAGCGCTTAATAGACCGATACGCTGTACGAATTGTATGTCTTGACAATTTAATAAACATTCTGGTGAATATTTTGAAACCAATTTGACTGCCATAGGCAGCAACAGCACCCAGTCAAATTAGTTTCAAAATATTTAACAGCTTACATGATTGTCAGTGAATTCAGAGATCGATAGACCCCAACATGAGCGCGATGTGGGTGGAGTCCAAAAGCTAGAAATGGGCGGTGCATAGCTAAAACTATAAAAGTCCATTGCCACTAATATTCACTGTGAACGGGAGACGTTTTTTGGTCCTCTTAATGTGTCTTACATGTTCCCCAAGCTTCTGCTATGTAACAGTTTATTGTCTGGACTACAAGCAGGCGATTACCATTGGCATGTGTTGTGGATCCAGGGCATACACTCCAGTGGTTGTCTCGAGGACGGTGGTGTTTTACAACTTCGTGCCATGCGGTATACGAAAGGGCCCCGAGTCTACTGATTTCAGTGAACGCATTGACGGGATCACTACTAATTATGTTTCTATAGAAGGGGCATTATCCTCTCATAATTAAGTCCTCATGTGTCAAGTTAACCATTTAATGGCCAGGTCGGCGTTGAGCTATGCTTATTTGCAGAATGGTGAGATTTACACTAGAATTCCAGGGGTAACTCGTAAGAAAACACTCTTCTCTTGGCCTGCAAATAGACACTGGCTAGGGAAAATTTTAATTTTCGTGACATTGCACTTTTGAAGATCATTGAATAAAATTTACAAAATAGTCTGCAAGAACTTTTTTTGCTTGAAAAACATCTTGACCATTAAAGGGTACATTAATAGAAGCAGTATCTTGGGCGCTTTGAGTCGCTGTTGACACAAGAGGAGATAAGAATGGTAATAGCAACATGGTCTAGAAATTCTACAAATTCTGCGATAGTCTATTGCCTGACGCTTGTCGTGTTACTGGCGTGTTACTGCTAGATCTAACAAGCTTAAAGATCTGGGGCGCTCTTCTTTATATACCCTTTGACATCTAGGTTACGGGACCTCGTTTCACGTGATCAAAGTGGCCCAATATCGACGGTTTTAGCGATTGTTGGAAGATTTGGTCGTTTGTGGGCTAAGTGTAGTTTTGGCATTTTGTGGCGGTTTTATCGGTTTTGGCGGTTGGGGTAAGCAAGATGGACACTTTACCTAGCTGGAAACAACGTCTAATCGATCCTGGAGATACAAGCGCGCGGTGGCAATAGGAATATTGCAGTTACCGAATAAATTACCGTGTTTAATCGAAGGACCGATGTCGCTATCTTTACAAGCCGTTCTGCAGGCACAGCTTGTCAGAAAGTTACTGCTTCTTCAGGTTGCCTTCAGTTTGCTAAGAGAGGAATCCAATCTGACAGTCAAGTATATGACATCATACTCAAACATGTCACAGGTAGCGTGACGTCGCAATTAAAAATACATCATAAGTAGGAACGTCATGAACGGCGTACTGTATCTAAGTCCGTCAAGCACCCTTAATAGACTGGCATGTGTTCGAATTATATGTCTTTGCTATACTTAATAACCATTCCATTAAATATTCTGAAACTGATTTGACTGGGCGCTGTTGTTACCATAGGCAACAACAACACCAAGTTAAATTAGTTTCAAAATATTCAACAGGTTACATGCATAAATTTCTGGAAATCGAAATTAAGGGAGGTCAGCGTTCGATCGATCCCACCACGGAAAAGCGTGGGTGGAGTTTAGCTAGGGATGGGAGAGGCATAGCTAATACTGGATTCATCCACATGCTTGCTTCGACAGGCTTGCTGAGTGATCAGTGTTACACGGCTTCGGTGTGTCTCGTGCCTTTTGCATAACGTCCAGGAATCCTTGGGACCTGTAATACACATTTCCCACATTGACGTTATTACGCGAAATTCCCCTCAATCAACGCTTACAGGAGTTTGCTGGCTGGTAAATTGCCAAGCGAGCAGCGAGCACGCATTGAATTACTATTGCGCTAAATGGCACCGCTATTTAAAGAGGTTCTATGGTAAACTACACTCACACTATCCTTGGCGACATACACCATGGGAAAGCGCATCACATTTTCTGGATATTTATGAGGGGTTTCTCTAACATGAGTTATTTAAATATATAATACACTATCGCCCCTAGATCTAGCAACTCATTCGGCCAATAGGGCATACTTTAAAATTATAATTAGCATGGCCGAATGAAACATGCGATGAATAAATCACTGAAAAGCCACTACTTCAGGATTCCTATCCATATTGAGGCACCACAGCCTCAACTCTGACCACCCACCAATGATCACCAGACTTTACATAAACATATTCGCCTGCTACATAAACACCATGTCAATCAATGTGTCAAAGTCAACTTTGATCTAGGGAAGCTCGTCAATGACACCACCACACAAATGTCATACAAGAGGACACTTGACGAGCAGATAGCTACCATTGACAAAAACTAAAATCCAATCGAGTCAAATGCATCAACACCAATATAATATGAGTTATCAAGAATAACAACATAGCTAGACGCTATACTGCATGCATACACACGTAAAGAAGGCACCCCCACCCCTCTTCAACTATCAAAATGGTCAGCGAAACGGCCGGACAGATCTATGCCAAGAGCGCAATTTTACACTTCGCCACATCAGCGAACGACTGAAACAACTCGCTACCAACCATGCAGACATTTTGGCAGATGACAGGACAGCACACGCTATTTAAACAGTCACATATTTAAGGGGACCTGGAATCACCAGCATCACGTTCCATGTATGGTACTGAAAGCAACTTTATCAGGACCTACCAGGGAAAATAGATGCGAGCAGAGAATGGCTTAAGAACCAGTTGACGAATCTAGACGATGGACCATTATGCCCACTTGTAGGCGATGGATCCTACGCCGCTATGCACACCGATCGAAACAACTGTGGTTCAGAAGTCATATAAGGCCCAGAGAAATGGACGTACATCTGGACGCGACAGCATCAGAAAGAAATTCCTTAAATGTACAGGTGATATCATCTCCAAGCTAATCACACACATAATAAACTCTGACTTCATGCAACACCTCCCCATCGACGCTCTTGGCCACGATACCCATACTTTGCTGCACACACCTAAGAAGCCTCCCAGATCACCAGCAAGCTTGTAGACTGTAGTGCTCCTCAACAACATCTGGATGCTCTTGTCCAATATAGCACTGGGAAAGGATAGAGAGTATTACTGAAGCCTACCAGAGTGACTTTAAACGAGGATGCAGCTGCGCTGACATTGTGCTGCACCAGTAAATGCTCGTGTCAGTACACTGGAGCTTTCAGAAGATGGTCATCGACATGATACCATCAAGTAAGCAGAGATCATGGACATACTACATTAAGCTGGCTGTAATGACGATGTTCTGCAAATGGTCAGGATTCTATTGAGACATGCTATGTTGAAAGTGCGAATAAAACTCTGAGGCAATCGATACATGCTTCTCCGGTGCTGTTTACGTGCCATATTGCTACAGCCCATCTGTGTGAAACCAATCAAAAATAACAAGCACATCAATATCTATAGTGGGCCTCCAACGAGGGATGGAGTATGCAGACGATAGAGACGTCATTGATGAGCAAAAGGCCTCTCGATAACCCTTTTTCGTTGTAATCGCGTGTATGTACTGAATGAATGGGGGATAATGTCTATCACGTGATAGCGTCCTCACCATTCCTAGCTGCACGCTGATTGGCTACATATCGCACACTGATTGGCTGGGCGTCATGCCTCTGACGTCACGAGTAGTATAAAAGGAGCGAAAAATCAAGAATCGAGACCACACTTCGGCGAGAAAGAGAGCAAGTGGTAGGTTGTGTGGCTAGAGCAGTGCGAGACGTGGGAAACTGCTTACTGACTGTGGTACCCTACACCGCAGCAGTGCCTTTCGGAGTTCGGTTCTCATTCTCTGGTCAGCAATCGAACATCCGCATCTAAGTTTTTGTAGGCCCTCGGACAGCCATCCAGGGGCAACCAATTGAATAGAAGACTCCCTCACCATCAATAACTAGAGGAGCCTTCATGCGGATGGGCCTCGTGGCACATATATAATCTCATGAATGACATCGATAAGTACGTCGCCAACGCATATTTGAAGATGGACTATGCGCTGTTGTACGAATTGTATGTATTTACTATTTAATAAATATTCTGTTGAATATTTTGAAACTAATTTGACTGGGCGCTGTCGCTGTCATAGGTCAAATTAATTACAACATATTCAACAGCTTACCTGTAGAGGTTTCAGGAAATTGATAGTTAGAGCATTCGGGGATCGATCAATGCCAACACGGCGAAGTTTGGGTGGAGCTTAGATAGAGGTGGGCGGGGCATAGCTATGACTGGAAAGGTCTATTGGAGCAAATGGCAAACCGTTATTAGATAACTTAAGTTAAAGTAAGAGACACGCTTAGAAAGAAAGCACGACAAAAGTAACAGCAAAATAACGTGCATAAATCTAAAATGCAACAAGACACAATTATTAACACGAAGAAGCGAGCAAACTATAATTTTATAGAATTTGCAGACATTATGTTAGATAAACTTTTATGCGAACCCCACAATAGAGATTGCTTCAAAAACTAATACATGGAGTTCTGTATTAGCCTATCTTGCGTCAACAGCCCCGCATTAAAGAACTCGAAATTATACTTATGTCAATAGTACTTACTCGATTAACCATTTAATGGTCAAGATTTTACAAATTTACAAAAATATCTTCCTGTTGTTGCGCAAATATACATTACTCAAAACAACTACAGGTGCTGTTTTTTGGCCGGCTTGATCATGCGAAAGTTCAGGAACATTCAGTTTTCTCTTAGGTAGTGTCTAATTGCTGGCTGAGAGAAGACTATTTTTGAAAATTTACCAGTGGCGTGACTGGCTCGGTTACCGAGCCTGTCATTCCAGTGGTAAATTCTCAAAAATCATTTTCTCTTGGATGAGATAATGGACATTCTTCAAGACCACTCCATAGTCCGTTTTGTGCGATCTCGACCATTAAAGAGTTAAGTTAGCACACGAGGGGTTAATATCCCGCCTCTGTTATACAATGACAACGGAAGTACAACATTTGCTAACATTGATTTGGAAAATTCAAAATGCTTGAACAATTATATTACTTCGATTTCCAATATTGATGACACAAATGTATTTTCTACCATTCGTGAACTAAAAACACTCTATAAAAACTAATGTACTATTTCAAGAATATGAAATAGTAGACGCTATCAAAACATTAAAACTAAATACAGCTTCCGAAAACGACGAGATTAGCCATAAAATGTTTAACGGGGGTAGCCAGACCCCCTGTATGCTCAGCGTAAAACTATTATTAAATATCAGATGAAATAGACACACCTAGCCATTCTTCAATTTTGTAGCAATAAAGTATCATTTTTCTTACAAGAAATGAGTTAATCGGATATCTGTCTTGTTCAAGTGACCTATGACCTGTGACATGTGCAAGGGAACGATCCTTATCAACGGTCATGTGTCAGTATTGCATTTGTAAGCAATAGTGGTGTACTTGACGATTCTTTAAGCGTTTATAGTGTACGCACGACTGCGAGATACTGATTATTCTAAACCAGATATCTCATCCTGTTTGCCAAACTCTATTATTGCGTAAAAATAATGTAGTGAGAGCGCGAATCGCTTGGCTGATTATTAGCAAGTTAAACCTAAAACACAACCACCAGCACCACATATTATCTCTCTTTAATTTCTCCTAGCCTCGCACTAGGGGGCCTAGTATTAATTTCATTCCCCGACACACCAGAATGATACGTAGGCATATTGTGTGTATTTGTAGGAAATAAATGTTATTTGAATTTTTTTTATCTCAGTCATACTGTCACGTATTTTAACAAACTACTCATAAACTGAATGATTCATAATACAAGGTGGGGGGGTTCTCTCCACCCAGACGTAAACTCACCACGTAGGTGACCATCTTTCTTTCATAGCATCAAGTTCCAGCCACTCGACGTCCCTGTCACATATCCCCCCCGCCCCACCCACCTCCTCACCCACCCTCTCGATCCGACTTCGTGGCTATCCAAGAAACAATAACAAGAAACCTAATTGTAGAAAAACTATAGAGTAACACGATGAGAGGCTGTTTTGTAGATTTAACACAGCAATGACTGGTTCGGTTATCGAGCAAGTCACTCCGGTGGTGAATACCCAAAATAGTCTCTGTCGCGATATGAATGAATATAACTGTCTATTGTTGAAAATAAGGTTGTTCTGTATTTTAGTTTTAAAAATGACTACCTTATGTACAGCAATAACCCATTTCTAAGAATACCAATCTGACATTTTTTATAATCAGTTATTATATATTTATTATAATCTAAATCCTGATGGGGGTTATGACCACTATAATTTTAGTACTTTGTTATTGAGATGGCGGTACAATAACAGTAATAATTCTGTCATTACTAATTATGAAGTACGTGTAAATAATAACTGTAACTTTCATAATAATTCTAAGTTACTACTACTACTACTACTACTACTACTACTACTACTACTACTACTACTACTACTACTACTACTACTACTACTACTACTGCTGCTGCTGCTGCTGCTGCTGCTGCTGCTGCTGCTGCTGCCACTGCTACTGCTACTGCTATTGCTGCTGCTGCTGCTGCTACTACTACTACTACCACTACTACTACTACTACTACTACTACTACTACTACTACTACTACTACTACTACTACTACTACTACTACTACTACTACTACTACTACTACAGCTACTACTACTACTGCTACTACCGAAAGCGCAAACAGTGGTTATATAACTAGATAAATACCAAAATATGTAATTATGAATTGATATATAATGTCTGATCGCCATAACATTTATAATTTCTCTAAATTCATATTCCCCATATGCCATTATGTGGCCTAGGGGTGTAAATAAAATAATCTGAAAAATCTGAATCTGTTAATCCGTACAGCTCACACACTCACATGCATGCACGCACGGTCAGCGGCGTAATTCATTCACCCACACACATACACTCGTGGACACCTTTCAAACGACTCGCCCGCCTGCGCATTGAGTGATAATAACAAGACATCAGCGTTACGCTGACGGGATATTGGCGAACATATTGTCATTTTGCCCTTCCAAGTGCAAATCTAGCTTTGTATCAAGATCACATTGACCGTGACTTCAAAAGTCTGAATGACTGTGCTGCTCCTCCTGTTTGAGGTAATTATATGGCGATGCTTAATTTCAATAATTTCGCCAATTCTGAAATAAAGACCAATCGAGCTAACGAGAACCAAACTGTTAAACTTCTGACCGCAATATCATTGTACTTCATATAAGTAAATATGTGACCAAGGCAATATGTTGAGCCAAACCAAATATTTAACTGAAAAGAATAAAATATCAAGGTCGCATTCACCGGCACAGCGAACTTGGCCTTTGACCTCATGCCATCGCTGTCATTGGGCTCTATCCTCTTGCTAAAAAGGAGCACCCGCCCAAGCTTAGTCCCAATAGGATGAAGCCACGCCCAGATATTACGTTAACTGCGATTGGACGCCGATAAACAAATAGACAGACACACAGACAGACAGACAGACAGACATACAGACAGACAGGCAGGCAGGCAGGCAGGCAGGCAGGCAGGCAGGCAGGCAGGCAGGCAGGCAGGCAGCATGGCATACAGACAGACAGACAGACAGACAGCATGACATACAGACAGACAGACAGCATGAAAGACAGGCAGACAGACAGACAGCATGAAAGGCAGACAGACAGCGTCACGGAACCCATCGATATATTTGCGAAAACTTAAATTTTCGCCAATATTGAATGTTTCTCTTAACTCAGTAATTCGGTAGTATTTCATTATCTATGCAACTTCGCTAGCCAAAATAATGCCGCGTACGTTGACCGCACTACGAAAATTGGAAGTGGTCTCGATCTAGAAAAAAGAAATTCCAAAATTTCCTGATGTATTCAAATGCGGATCATTCTGGCACTGAAAGTCTTGTACAATTTTAAAAGCGACAATTTTGACCCGAGGGCGAAAGTATGTGATATTACGCTATGGACAAACGAATACGCTAGCATACTGCCTACTGTCAAAACTACTGACCGATGATCTCGTAATATAAGCTAGCTCATACAAAAAGTCTTCCACGGTCAGAAAACGGATGCGCATGCTTCAATGGAAATGAACGCACGCACGCACGCACGCACGCACGCACGCACGCACGCACGCACGCACGCACGCACGCACGCACGCACGCACCCCGCCTCGAATATTTTTCTAAGCAATTTATTGTCATCAACAGTGACATCCCGTAAATTACTTGGCATAGGGCGACATCTCATATTGACAAAACCAAAAAAAGATCTGCAACAATATTGTTTGCTATGCACCAAATGAAATGTATTTTAAACAGAAAACCTACGTCAGGAGAAACACCCACCAGAAGTGTGGATGAATAATAAAAAATGGCCACCAAAACAATCATCAGATATTTTGAAAAGTGGCGATTTCTAATTTAGATTCCCAAATAATATAAATATAGCAACGTTCACCATCACAATTCATCAAATAAAAAATGTTCAAAGTAGCCACCCAAATGCCAACATATTATTGGTCCATGGCGGCCATGTTTTTTCTAGCTATCAGATTCGTGAGTGGTTTATTCACTCGACCCCATTGGATAATTATAGGCCCTGAACGTCAGCTAGATTACAGTAGAAGTTACAGAGATGATTAATTTGTGATTCATGATTAACCAACAGCCGCCAAATCCTTTGACCAATCTTGCTCTCTTTAGTGATTTTAATTCTAGTCATTATCTAGACCATAGGTACACAGCTTCTGCTCAATTGACCTGTTCGTTTGAGAGAAGAATTTTGAAATTTGGACAAATCGGTTCTAAGAATAAAAAAAAAAAAAAAATAATAGCTAGAGCTGTTCCCCAAAAGCTCTAGCTAAGCCACGAACATGCAACAACCTGACACCTATCAGAGGTTGTTGACGAGCAAGTAGTCAAGGGCAAAGCTAGAAAGGCTAAGTAGAATAACTAATCAGGATGGGGTTTGAGATGCTCCAAAAAGTCTGCCTGCTCTCATTTGACCTTTTAAAACTCGTTTGACCTTATTGCACTCATTTGACCTTTTTGCACCCACTTGACCTTTTTGCAATTTAGCAACCAAATGGTTTATTGAACCTTACAATTAAATATTAAAATGCTTAATTGTGCTTTACAATTCAGTAGTAAACGGTTTAATTGTGCTTTGCAATTCAGCAGTAAATGGTTAATTTCGTTTCGAAATTCAGCAGTAAAAGGGTTAATTGAAACATGTAAATCAGCAGTATATGGTTAATTAAGCGTTGTAATCTTCACCATCAAAATCCATCAAATAAAAATGTTCAAAATGGATGCCCCAAATGCTCAAATGTTATTGGTCCATGGTGGTGATGTTTTTTATGAATTAAGTTCCTGCGAGGTATCGTCGCTCAGCCACCTTGGCTACTCATATTCCTTTAATTTCAGCCAGATCACATCAGAAGTTCCAGTGGAGAAGATTATTCTGTGAATTATGACGTCATATTGATGACCGCCAAACAATGCAGCCAATCACGTTCTTTGCTAACCGTTTTGTTTCAGGTCGTGATCTGGACCATATGCCCTGACGTGTGGCTCAATTGATCTGCTGGGTTCGGAGAAGAATTTTGAAATTTTGACAAATCTAGTGAAAGAATACCCAACATGATCGAAGTATGGCTGACGCTTAGCTATAGATGGGCGGGGCATAGCTAAAACTGGAAAGGCCTATTGGATGCGCTTTCCAATGATGTATGACTTCGATAATATTGTGCTTTTAGTTTATCATAGGGTCTGTCTAAAATAGGCTCTCTCTTAGTGCAGTGGAAACTCAATTCATATCAGCGGCTTGTTGTTGACTTTACCAGCCAGCACCGATTTAAGAGCATCCCGCCGTAATTACATCAATGAGGGAACTGTGTATGGACAGCGTAAAGATAAATAAGAACAATTATTTGAAATCCAAGAAGTATCCTGTTAGGGGAATTTGAATCTAATCTGAGTGAGGGCTGTTGCTGCCATTGCTGTCAAATTCAGTTCAAAATGTTCAACAACGTACCTGTATTATTACACCGAAATTGAAATTCTGCCGATTCAGGTTTCAAGAGTCAATGGGTCATTATAAAAAAGAACTTGGAATTCTGACAGCCAATTATTATCAGAATTAATATAAATTGTTCCATGTTAGCTCTCTTTTCATACGTCTGAGTGTCATGCCTAGCATACGCTAGAATGTCAATATGATGCAGTGCCGATGTCATATATTTCCATTCATTGCTATCGTGGATGTATTCTCTTTTAATTTCAGAGCACCGTCTACACACGACAACAATCCACCTTTCCAATTTTATTCATGCCCCGCCCACACCATGCTTGGGCTCGGTTCGATCGATCCATGAACTCGCTAACTATCAATTTCCAGAAAACTATGCAGGTAAGCTGTTAAATATTTTCAAACTAATTTGACTGGACGCTGTTGCTGCAACAGTGGTAAAGACATACAATTTGTACAACGTGTCGGACTATTACGCGCTATATGAAGTCATCCTACACGCCAAGTAGTTGAATATTACGTAATATATCGTCATATAATGGATGGATAAACTCGGAAAGGTCCATTATGTCATGTATCCCTCCATTTCAATCATTATCGGCCAAAATATAAGAATTGATTGATACTTCATGAGAAAATATGGGCCTATACACAACAACTTTTCGTGTTCTTTAGCATAGCATTTGCTATAGATGTTTCGATGTGATGTCATATTCAAATGCGGCACATACTCTCTGGAATATAGTTCTGTCACACAAAAATCGAGAAAAGACACTTACGAAGTGCGCGAATTATATGTCTTTAACCCTTCCTGTGGCAACTTAACCCTTTAAAGACCAAGCCGACCAAAATATGAACATGCAGACGTCTTGAGGAAGATACATTTGCAGGCCAAGAGACGACTATCTTTGAAAATGTACCAATGGAATGGCGAGCTCTGTAACCGAGCCAATCATTCCATTGGTACATTTTCAAAAATAGTCTTCTCTTGGCCCGTGAATAGACACTGACAAAGCAAAGATTTAGATTTTCTTTACTACTAACCTTTCACTTGTCAAGCCTGCCAAAAACACCTCCTAAAACGATTTCCCTAAATTCTGAGGGAAATTTACAAAAAACAGTCTTCTCTTGGCCAGCAAATTGGCCATTCGCTGAACAAAAATTTCAATTTTCTTCAAAGATCTTGACAAATTAATGGGTTAATTGATAGCATTTTGAGCGCTTTGAGGCGCCGTTGACACAAGACGTGTCTTATATGCATATATACACCTGTGCAAAAGTTAAGCACCAGCAAAAACAATAGAACGTATAAACATGATGGTACAACTAGGCTGCCATACTTTTTGTCCCCGCGTTAGCTGACATAATTCCAAGTACGAAATGCACATGCATGCATGACTTCACGCCGCTTGATGTCCGTGCGTGGCGGGAAACAGCACACGTGTTCAGTTATGTAAAAGTCCAGTTTGAGGTGTAGCACATTACATACAGATTTAGGCGACAAGATTAGGAATTTTGTGTTCATGACCGTGGTTTATTTGTACAGAGAGAATTAGCTCTTGATTGTGAACCGCTATGGCAAGACGAAGGTTAAGTGATCGTGTGAAATGGCAAATCATAGGCATGCATACCACTGGTATGTCATGCAGAGAGATTGGCAGACAGCTGAACATTAACCATACTGTAATCAGTCGTTTGATTGCAAAACATGGGCAAACTAACAAGGTGAAGGACAGGCCTAGATCTGGAAGACCGAAGAAGACTACTGCCCGTGATGATCGAGCCCTAGTACGCCTTGGTAGGAGATCTCCATTCACCAACAGCAGAGTGCTCAGCCAGCAATGGGAAACGCGCAATAGAGTGTCAATGTCTACCGTCAAAAGGAGACTGTATGCTGCTGGCATGAAAGCTAGGAGACCTGTCAGACGTCCTCTCCTCACTGCACACCACAAAGAGGAGCGTCTGAGGTGGTGCAACGAAAGAAGACACTGGAACATGAGATCCTGGAGACGGGTACACTGGTCCGATGAAAGTCGGTTCCTGCTTCATGCCACAGATGGTCGAACTCGTGTATGGAGGTCCAGACGCACGGCGTACGACCAACGTAACATCATGGAAGAAGTTCCATTTGGTGGAGGTTCCGTTATGATATGGGGGTGCATCTCATTTGATTGTAAGCTGGATCTGTTGACTGTACCTGGAACACTAAATGGACAAAGATATCAAGATTCCATACTGGATAGAGTTGTGGTCCCTCATTTTGTAAATCATGCACCTGGAACCCACCCTATATTCATGGATGACAACGCCCGACCACATCGTGCTAGAGCTGTGCATGAATACCTCCGCCAGAATGCCATCGAAACCCTACCATGGCCAGCAAGGAGCCCTGACATGAACCCTATTGAGCATATCTGGGACATTCTGGGAAACATGGTGAGAAGGAGGGATCCTCCTGTGCCGAACCTACAGGAATTAACAGACGCACTCCATCTTGAATGGCAACGAATACCACAATGGCGTATCAGTCGGTTGGTGACCAGCATGAGACGTCGTGTCCAGGCCGTCATCCAGGCACAAGGTGGATATACCCGGTATTAATAATGACAGTCTCAAACTCGTGCACAGATGTTAAACTTCGTTTTCAGACACCATTAATGACAATCTAGCCACGTGTGTCAACTGTAGGGCAATAGTTGTCAGTTGTGTCAACGTAACCATATTCAGGCCTCGTTTTCAAGTTCAAACAAAAACATACAGTGTTTCCCCACCATCATAATCACCATTCCTCTAGTTGCATTATTACCTCTTGCACTAAGATGGATGGGTACATAAATGTTTATGCTATTGCTTTCTTCATAGCACATGAATATACCCTCGCATGTGCGTAAAAATAGGGTGGTGCTTAACTTTTGCACATGTGTATATAATTAGTCAATTAACACAAATTCCCATACCGCTTGTAGTTTAGTACGGTGCTTACCTAAACCTATGTGTTTGTAGGGCCTGTTGCTAATGCTACAAATAGATACCAATATGGGTCAGCACATTTAACCCACATTTTTAAACATATTTTATTGTATCATGTGTACAAACGGATTGGGCACAAGTTCTAATAACTTATTCCCGCTCTCTTCCAACTGAATAATTATATGGCAGTAAAAATCCAAAGTATTATGCCAAATAATATAATTATTTTTTACACATATCGAATTAACTTATATAAACATATATTAGAGAGAGAGAGAGAGAGAGAGAGAGAGAGAGCGAGCGAGCGAGAGAGAGAGAGAGAGAGAGAGCTAGAGAGAGAGAGAGCGAGAGAGAGAGAGAGAGAGAGAGAGCGAGCGAGAGAGAGAGAGCGCGCGCGCGAGAGAGAGAGAGCAAGCGAGCGAGAGAGAGAGCTAGAGAGAGGGGGAGAGAGAGAGAGCGCGCGAGGGAAAGAGAGAGAGAGGGAGAGAGAGAGAGAGAGAGAGAGAGAGAAAGAGAGCGGGAGAGAGCGGGAGAAAGAGAGAGAGGAAGAGAGCGGGAGAGAGAGAAAGATGTGTTAAGTATACATTAATACTTGACACAACATTAATTATATTATACCCTATTTTTGAAAAATCAATCACTGAAAATGAAATCGTGACATTAAAGCGCCCTTTGAAATATTCATTGAGAAAGAGTTGCAAGTGCAGGTTTAAAATTGTACAACTTCATAGCATCATAGACATTATCCAATAACGGTGCAATTCTCATTGAAGAAGAAAAACAAAAAAACAAATAAAAAAGAAAAAGAAGTAATTCTATCAGATGATTTATTAAGCATTCTTCTTGTGTCAATTTATCACTTTAATCGTCAGTTGACCAACGACTACTTCTATAGAGACTTTAAAGAATGTTCATTTACAGGTGCAGAGAAAGCAACAATAGTCCTCTCCAGGCATGTAAATGGACACTGACCAAGCAAAAATTGGGACTTTCCGGATTATCAACACTTCAATGATCAGGCTGGCATAAACGGCCTATTCAGCGGTCTTGAGAATTAGCCATTGTCTTCATTCTCTTAACAAATCTCGATCATTAACGGGTTAATTGAGATATGTAGCCTACAGAGCGCTTTGAAGTGTTGTTGACACAAAGGGGGTTAAAATCTATTTGATTGTTTAATACAATTATGCACATTTGTTAGCAAGATATCATTCATTTCTGGAGATAAATTTACGCTCTCCATTCAGAATGAAGACCAGAGTTGCAGTTGGTATACATTCCTCTAGAGCGCTAAATAAATCGCTTCTTTCTCTCTCCAATTTTTGGCATTCAAAGAAATAGTAAAAGGACGTGTCTGGCGTTGAACAGTTGGCGCAGTTTCCTTCTCCAAGTAGACGCTATCGGAATAAGTTATTGTTTAGCTGGCTACAGCTGTTCCTTAGCTTACAAAGTAACATATTTTCGCCCCTACTGCCCGACGTGTAGCATGCGGAAATATGTTCTGAGGTGTTTTGGTAAGATTTTGTAAGATTCTTTTTAAAAACCGAAACGGATGACGCGAACGTGAATGTTGTGTTCAAGATATTCCATGGCTGAATAGTATTAGGTAGAAAGGACTTTTTAAACACTTCACTGCGGTGTCTTGGTGGTATAAAACATTCGGCATTTCTAAGATTTTATCTTGAAGCATTGCCCACTCTTTTATTGGCAATCGGGTCAATCGTTGTGGACAATTTTATAGAACAAGATAAGTGCCGAGTGCTTTCCACGCTCACGTAGAGGTATTGGGCGCGTTTCTTTGTAAAGATTTGCCAAAGGTGTGTATTTTGGCAGACCGGTGATGATTCGCACGGCTTCATTCTGAATTGATTCAAGTTTTTCAGCATCCTGTTCCGTGCATCCATCCCAAATTTCTCACCCATGTTTTAGTACAGGGCGCAAATATGCGACATAAATTTTGAACAACACGTTTCTATTCAAAATACATTTCATATGCCGCATGGTACTAGAATGTTAGCAGTCTTTCCTGATCCTTGGTCTATATGCCTTGTCCATTTTAAATCGTGAGAAATTGTTAGGCCAAGATACTTACTAGACTGCACTTCCGTTACTAGTATGTTGTTTATAACAATATTTGGAGGTAAAAAGTTAAGTGTGTTCGAAATAGTTAGATTTACGGATCGTGTGGCATTAAACATGACTAGCCATTGTTTGGACAAATTAATGATTTGGTTTAAATCTTTATTTAATTTCCTTTGGATGTCATTAGCTGATTCACTAGAGCAGCATAAAGCAGTGCCGTCGTCATATCACCTTAAGATACTTTCAATGTTATATGCAATATCGTTTATATAAATTAAGAATAAGAGAGGATCGAGCACCGAGGCTTGGGGACCTCCAGCTTCTACGTGTTTTAAAGGAGATTTATCTTGATCGATTACCATTGTCTTGATGATAAGTAGCTATTAAACGAAATAAGAAGTCCCCCCCCCCCCTACTCCATGCTCTTCCGGTTTAAATATCAATCCTTTGTGCCATACTCTGTCAAATGTCTTCGAGATATCACAAAGCACAAAGCATGCGGCATTATGTTCATCGAGCGCATTTAAGAGGATATTACGCAATGAACCTTTCCATTTTTAGCTATTCCCCGCCCATCACTAGCTAAGCTCCACCCACACCTCGCCGTGTTGGAATTGATCGATAGCCAAATGCCCTAGCTATCAATTTCCTGAAAACTATAGAGGGAAGCTGTTGAATATTTTGTAACTAATTTGACTGGGTAGCAACAGTGTCCAATCAAATTAGTTTCAAAATATTCAACAGATTATTTATTAAATAGTAAAAACAAACAATTTGTACAACAACGCATGGACCGTCTTCAAATACGCGTTCGTGACGTACTTATCGACGTCATTCATGACGTCATAGATTATGCTGTCATTGTACACATCACGCAGTTCATCATGACATCATATGACGTCATATGATGTGTGGGTACTCTGGAAAGGTGAATTCAATTAACAATGCAGTCGAGTAGCCAGGCCGGAAACCGGACTCGTACTTGAAAAGGAGAATGTGTCCATTAAGGTAATGGACATTTCCATTTTTAGCTATGCCCCGCCCATCTCTAACTAAGCTCCACCCACACCTCGCTCGTGCTGGGATCGAGTGATCCCTGAACACCCCTACTATCAATTTCCAAAAAAACTACACAGGTAAGCTGTTGAATATTTTGAAACTGTTTTGACTGGGTGCTGTTGCTACATATTCAACAGCATGTGTATTAAATAGCAAAGAATTACAAAGACATACAATTCATACAACGTGTCGGACTTTTTTTAGATTTGATGACGGTCTATATGGAACCCCTTGTGACGTAATGATTGTGACGTCATCATACACGAGTTGAGCTGATTATGACGTCATACGAGGTCAGATGATGGATGGATACTTTGGAAAGGTGAATTATATACATGTTTAAAACGTATTCTCTCCATGACATTACCTACAGTACTTAACCCCTCTTGTGTCAGCAGTGCCTCAAAATTAAAGTTTTCCATAAGCCAGTGTCTATCTACAGGCCGAGAGAACAGTATTTTTGAAAATGTACCACTAGCATGACTGGCTTTGTTACTGAGCTAATAATTTTAGTGGTAATTGTTAAAAAAAATACTCTTCTCTAGATCTTTCAAAAAGCCATGTCTGAGGACCACTGTACAGTTGTTTTTTGGTCAATTTAACCATTAGAGGGTTAATTTGACACAGGAGGGCATAAAGTGTGCACCGGGTTCACCTGCCAATTTCATTCAGACACGTCCCCTAATGCTTTCTATACAGTGTCCCAGCCATCATTATTTGGCATAGTCATATATAAGATGTTAATATGGTACATACACGTATTTCATCCTCCGTAATTATGTAGAGGTCAAAAGAATAAATTCATTTAAATTCAAGCACTCGGGGCTACTTCATATTTGTTTACCACAAAGCAGCTAAAGCCTTTCAACGGAAACCGGTTTTCTTTTAAATTTTGGTTTTGTTGTAGACACAGTACGATAACTAATTGGACGATAGAGCATTTTAATAGCACGGGTTAGGCGTGTAGGTTCAGATGAAAAAGCGCTACCATTCGCTATTGACACTGTTCTAAGGACATGATTGGGGTGTGGTTGACCATGGGTAATATAGGTCTACAAGTGCCATTTGAGTGACGATCAACAAGAACATATCACCGTCCTTTGTAAACATTCTTCTGTGGAAACTTCAATGGAAACATTACTCATCCATTTAACCATCGGCACATATCACCGACGTCTATCAATGGAGCGATTCGATGTTTCACGAATTTGACGTCATGTTTAAAAAACATTACTTGTCAGCTGACATCACAATCAAATGGAAGATGTCCAAAACAAAAGAACTTCTGAATTTAGGAATCCAGTTTCTTAGCGAATTATATGACGTTATAATCAACTAATTCTCATGTAGACTGACATCATAATTAATTACGCCATGAATGATGCAAGCATATGGGTACAGTCCGTTTATGGATGTGTGTGTGGATATGGGTATGCTGTTTGCATTTCCATAGAGATGGGGATTTGGACGATCGTATTATGCTAACATATACATATTTTGCTCTTTTTGAGGATAGCCTATTCAGACATTAATATGTGTGACGCAATAATGACGCAATTTGCGGTAAATCTCCATATGGAAAACGTATAGAGTGTCTTCATATATATATGCTTCCAACCGTTCTGTATATGATTCCTTTTGTGAAATATCTAAAATCTCCTTGTATTTAGTGGTGTTTTGCTTTTTACCCAATCCGTAGACATAGCAATACCTATGCACATTGAAATGTAGCATTATAATCCGACACGCTATGTGAATGACCCATTCCATTTTTAGCTGTGTCCCGCCCACCTCTAGCTATCCTCCACCCACACCACGCTCTTGTTGGGATTGATCGATCTCTGAACTC
Organism: Chaetoderma sp. LZ-2023a; assembly: GCA_034401795.1. NCBI lineage: Eukaryota > Metazoa > Mollusca > Caudofoveata > Chaetodermatida > Chaetodermatidae > Chaetoderma > Chaetoderma sp. LZ-2023a. The sequence goes on from CM067364.1 coordinate 81,730,194, forward strand.
TGTGTCAATGTCCAGAAAACAATACAGGTAATATAAAATACATAGTACATATTTTGGAACTAATTTGACTGGGCGCTGTTGCTGCCTATGGCAGTGTCCAGTCAGATTAGTTTCAAAATATTCAACGGCATGTTTATTAAATAGAGATATAGAATTCGTACAACGTGTCAGACTATTAAAATTTAAGGACTAACCAAATAGAATCATTTATGACATAATGGTTTTGACGTCATTTTACATGCCGCTTTGCTGATTATGACGTCATATGACGGAAGATGACATATGGATACTCTGGAAAGGTGAATTGTATGTCATTACTATTTAATAAACATTCTGTGAACTATTGTGAGACTAATTTGACTGGGCGTTGTTGCTGCCCTAGGAACGAACAGCGCCCAGTCAAATTAGTTTCAAAGTATTTAACAGCTTATTATCATAATATTCATCAGAGTACCTGTATAGTTCTCAGGAAATTGAGATTCATAGAGAGCAGGGACCAAAAGGGGCAAAAGGTGTGTGAAGCTTAGTTATAGATGGGTGGCTCATATCTAAAACTGGATTCCTCCATTCTATGTTCTATATGTGCCAAACAGCGGAGTACATCACAGTCCTAATTTTCTTCAGTATGAGATCCAATGGGCAAATATATTAATTCAGTAGTAAATTTTATAATTTTTAGAGCTATTGTCTTCTAACGCACAGATAACATTACTACGCTGGGCAAGCGTTGGTGATTGGTTGGCATGGCCACCATTGGCTATTGGGCATTAGGCCAACGTTGGCAATTGGTTGGCACCATCGCCATTGGCGATGGTGAGCTAGGCCAACATTGCTATAATATTGGCAAAATTACAATGGGTTACAGGTGTTGGGCCAATGTTGTCCCAACAGCTTATAGCGAATGTATATTATAAATGTTATATACATGTGTTGGTTCAACATTTGCATAGCAGTGGCAAAGTTATGTTGTGTTACAGTTGTTTGGCCAACGTTTGCCCAAAAACCTAGTAATCGCCAATGCATTGTATAAATGATATATAGATGTATTGGGCCAATGTTGGCAAAATAGTGGCAAAATTATGGGTGGGTTACAGTTGTTAGGCCAACATTGGCCCGACAAATGATGGCTAATGAATATTATAGATGCTAAATGTATGTGCTAGGCCAGCATTTGCATAACAATGGGATATTTATTCTCAGTTACAGTTGGTGGCTATTGCCAATGCATATTATAAAAGGTTATATACATGGGTTGGGGCAATGGATTTGCCTACTGTTTGTTATCTAGTTTGGCCAGTGTAATTGATAATAAATGGCAAATCTGAGCTTAAGCAAACAATATTAACTCATCAAGGGAAGTAACTCCGCACTTCCATATCACATTATTTAATGGCTTAACTGATGTTAATGTTAGGAATAAAGTGATTGGACTTATGGTTTCATAAGCAGTTCTATATATAAAGTAACTATGTGGTATACATAGAACCATTCCACTAAATACATCTATGCTGTAATATAATTTCAACATGTCCTATGAAAAACCATCTTCAAAATAATTGACAATCTTCTATGTATAAGTGCAATCTGTTTTAAAAGTATGGGGTAGATGATTGGCTGTGATAGTAGCGAGGTCATCTGGTAATCAGTCCGGTGTAGTTCAAATCTGATGGCCGATCTGATGGCCGATGAGAAATCGGGAGAAACATAGGCAATCGTCTTCTCTCACTGATGCTGTGGCATTTGCATGGCATGGCCATGTGTAGAGGATGCAAAGCCGTGGTTGTAGCAATCCCTCGGGGAAGCAACTCAAAGATAGTCATGGCTCAAATGCACCCCAGTGCAAGCGGTAAATAAAACCAACTGAGCTACAACAGCAACAAAAACAACAACAACAACAACAACAATAACAACAGCAACAACAACAGCAGCAACAACAACATTACAAAGAATAATATCAAATGATCAACGTATAGTATATGGCAAATTGGTTTGACACATTTAATTAAATGTTTCTCTTACTTTGCCATTTTGCTAAATATATTGGACATATTAAAAACAAGGCATATCATTAAACTGCTATATGCTCACCAAAGGCATACTCAGTAGGGATACTGCAGAACCTATGGGCCAGACACAAATTCTCAGTATTGTTAAGAGAACAATGAAAAGTAAGTCAAAAGCTCTATTCAGTGACCCATGAATGTAGGTCAAACCTTTTATATGTGGCACACTTTCAGCCTATAATGGATCCATACATTAGGTTATACCAACAATTCTTGAAACTAGAGAACGGACTAACATGTTCTGTAATGTTCAATAAGCCATGAAAAGTAAGTCACGCTGACCTACATTTCATACAATGTAGACGAACTCGCTAAGATGCATCAATATATCAAGTTTAGCTCATGCATAAGAAAAACCTTTGAAATGACAACTCGGACAAACTCTTTTAACAATGTCAAAAGCAGGTCACGCTGCTCTACTATTCATACGCTGCACACCACCTCTATAAGATGGATCCTCATATTGAATTTAGTTCTTGTATATAAAACACTTTCGAAACTACAGTCTGGAGAAAGATGGTAGGCAATATTCAATTAACCATGAAATGTAGGTCAGAAGTAGGTGACACCCTAGATACTTTTCACACACCGCACATCTGCTCCATAAGATGCATCGACATACCAAGTTTCATGATTGTACATATAAAAGACTTGAAACTATGGCCAAGATAAGGTCATAGATGGAGAATGGACAGATACATGGATGGACGGATCAATGGATAGACGGACCAGTGTAGAGATGGATAAATCAGCGACTATATCACAGCCTCGAAATTCCTTGGGGAGCATATTACATTTTTTTCAAATAGTCCACTACTGTTTGTAAAATATTTTGTCCCAATGTTAGGTCAATGATCAGAATGATGGTGAGTCAACCTATACTGTCAAAGATGGCCCAATGTTATATCTGTTGTGGCAACGTTGGGAGAATGCGTTGGCCCAGAATGCTGGGCCAACACCAGACCAATGAGCAACATTAAGTTGGGCCAACCTAGCCAGTCAATGTTGGGTGAATATTGCAACATGCATTGGATCAACGTTGCGCCAATGCAGCCCTGTTATCTGGGTGGGTACCTATAGGCATCAGCCACAAGCGGTATAAGAACTGGGTCATCGTGATCTAGTTTATTGATAATATAGTTCAAAGGTTAATTGTCCCACTGGAAACAAATTTAGAAAAATATTTGTGTTGTTGTTTCACAAGTTTTTAGTTATTCTGTAACCAAACTTGGTGTATTGATACACTGTAGACTACTGGCTTGCTATTTCACCTGGCTAGAATTGTCAAGTGAGCATATGCCATAGCAACCACCTATTGTCTGTCTCGTCTGTCCATCACATTTTTAGCCAAACAATGTCTTCTCAAGAACCACTGGGCTGGCAAAAATTATGTTTGTTATGAAGCTTCCTTCGGGAATAGAGTTCCAAGTTTGTTCAAAAGGAATCGATTCGAGAGATTTGGCTGGCGGCCATCTTGGATTTTACACTAGTTTTAGAAACGCATTTGCACATCTTCTACAATACTCTTGGCTGAGGGCAATAGATGAAACCAATTTGAGGGGTCGATATGCTTGTCAGCCATCATGGATGACGTAGCTTTCACAAAATCTATTTCTACTGAACCTCTGAAAGGACCAGGCTGCAATTTGGTAAGTATGACTAGAGACTGAGGTTCATTCAAGTTTGTTCAAGGGAAGTCAGTATGTTAGAAACATGGCCGCAAGTGACCAATCAGATTTCAGAGTTTTGGTGTACATATTGACATTTTTTATTTGATGAACTTTGATGCTAAAATCAGTTTTGTATAGGTGTATGTGTATGTGTATGGTGAGGTCGATAAATGAGTTGATGGCCATCGTGGAATATTTTACTGCCAAAAACACCGTTAGAAAAAAATATGGGAAAATACAAATGTCCTTTCAAGATCTGCTGGCCCGATTGCAATGATATTTGTTAGGAAGCTCTCTTAGGACATGGCGATCAAGGGTTTAAGAAAAAAGCTGATAGGCTGATTTGGCATGGGCCATCTTTGATTTTTATCTATTTTTAGAAACACATTAAATAATCTCCGAAACCGCGCGACAGATCGATGTGAAACCCAGGCAGCTCCATCTAGGGAAATGTCTGAACCATGTTTCTTTTAAAAAGAAACCCTGATTGGTCGATTTGCTATTTTATATTTTTATGTTTAAAGATCTCGAGAACAGCTTGTTAGGACTATGTGTCAAATGTTACTCGTATTAGAACCGATAATAACTCATTCATCCATCACAGTATGTATTATTTTTAGCCAATTCGAGAAAGAAATTCTTTTAAGCAACATATAGATACTTACTGGCTCAGTATTATGCAGCTGTGCGTTAAGGTCCTTGGGCCTCTTGTACAACACAGCACCATTAGATTTCATGTTTAATATGTTCATTGATTTCATTACCAATATGTATAACACCATCCGTATTAACGCACTGATCAACAATATTCATTACCTGCAAATCGGCATTTTTTTCTAACTGGGCTATATGGGTGATGTTGTTTAGCCCATCGTGTTCCTTTCCCGAGATCAATATGCTACGTACCAAAAGAGGTTATCAATCCGCCCCACAGTAGAAAATCTATTCATAAATGCTTTTCTCCAACACAAACACGTAGCTTGGTAATCTTGATCACATAGACGACATAACTTGGCATAGATACTATGGCCTGCTGCTGCTGCTAAAATTGCCAGCATATCATGTGTTTCTCTGATTTGCAGTGTCCATACATGTAGGCGATAACAGTACCCAGTTAAATTAGTTTCAAAATTTTAAACAGCTTACTTGTATACTCCTCTCGTAATTGATAGCCAGGGAGTTCAGGGATCAATCGATTACAACACAAACGAGGTGGGGGATGGAGCTTAGCTAGAGATGGGCTGGGGGTAGCTAAACCTGGAAAGGCCAATTATGTGGGTAAAATGTCATCATATGTGGCATCGACTGTGTTGTCAGCAGCACATTGGGCTAGAAAAGGTACATCTTATATTTGGTAGCCTATGATAGCTAAATATACCATCTGCGCTGACCCAATGCTTCACTGCCTTAATACAGGCTCTATCTTTCCTTAAATTTATGACGATGACTGCAAGGTACCATTGCGAATACATACCATCTAGCCCACTCTCATTCCAGAGCATACAACCAACAGTTAATGAAGCCATGCATTGATGGAAACTACCCCTATGCAGGTACACACTACGGATTATATTGCAATCACGTATCCTTATCTTGCAACGGTACGTAACGAGAAATTGCCCACCACAGTCCTCTCAGTAGATATAGAATGTAATCATGGCCATGGCCGAAATGGAAACTCCTTGTTTATGGGAATAGACAAGTTTATAGACAAATCTGACAAATAGTACCCGAAATTTGTAGATTCAGAATTGAATCCTGATCCAGGTCTCTAGCTAGATCGAGACCAAAGATGATCTACAGATTCCTCTTAAACTACTTGTCAGATTTACCTGAAGGTTTATCACAAGCTAAGATGTGTGCATAGACAAGGTGTTTTTATCGGTGAGAAACATCAGATTCAGTGTTTCTTGGCGAGGAAAACGACTTGTCTATGCAAACATTTTTGTCAGAGATGTTCATGTAAATCTGTAGTCTACGAGAAAGATGTAGATTCATATGTACATTGCCAGGATCTAAGTCGAAATCAATAGCAAAAAGAGAAAATGATATTTTAAGTGGTGACCTCAAGAAAGCAGCACTTGGTCCACTCAAATCAGGAATGGACCTGAGGAAGCTAATGATTTCGACTGAGGACAAGACACAGTGGTCAAAAGAACGGATTGCAACTGTAGGATGGCTCTACTACTACAGCCCTAGTATACAGTAGTCATGCATACATACAACATTTATTGTGATGAAACATGGCTCAATAGACCGTCTGTCAGTCCGTCCTAAACGCTTAATAGTCCGACACGATATAAGAATTGTATGGATTTCTATTTAATACACATGCTGTTAACTATTTTGAAATTAATTTGACTGGGCGCTGTTGCGGCCATAGGCAACACCAGCACGCAGTCAAATTAGTCTCCAAATATTTATCAGCCGACCTGTATAGGTTTCTGAAAATTGACAGTCATGGAATTCAGGGATCGATCGATCGATCCCAACACGAGCGAGTTGTGGGCGGAGCTTAGCTAGAGATGGGCTGGCATAGCTAAAACTAGAAAAGGGAAATTTATAGACCCCCACACCTTGATCCACATTCTGCTTAAAATGTGTGTGCAATGGGAGAAATAGTATTTCAGAAATAGTCGTGATGTGCAGGTGGACATTTAATTTCCTCGTTTATTCCTTTGAGAGAGAAATCCCACAATCGTTTAGTAAATATTATGTTGAATATGTTGAAAGTAATTTTACTGGGACCTGTGGTTGCCAAAGGCAGCAACAGACTCCTTTCAAAATTAGGTCCAAATTAGTCAATAACATATCTGTATAGTTGCTTTGAAATTGCGTTTCTGGGATGTCAGTGCTCATAGGGCAAAGTCCTCGTCTGAAGGACACGTGGAGAAACTGCTTTACATCAGTCATAATGGAGGCTAATGTATTGCTGCTTCAGAATGCTCACATAAATATGTCTTTTATATATCAAATTTGTGTTTTTTATCCACCATGTCCGGGTTTGTTTATTTTCCTCGTCGATTTATACAGGTATAATACGTCATGAAAGTAGAATTAAAGTTTTATATTCGGCATTGAAAGACTATTTTATTTAGAGGATTTCAGAAATCTTGAATGGGTATAAGGAAATTGATTTAGTAATCGCTGAGATCACTTGGAAGTATATATACATTTGCAATGCAGGGGACGTGGAACAACACGTACACGCATCACTTGTAGATATATCTGATTTCTTGCTTTACAACGGTAATGGATGAATCCAGTTTTAGCTATGCCCCGCCCATTTGTAGCTCATCTCCAGGCACGATTTGTCCGTGTTGTGCCTGCGCCTGTAAATGTGTACCGCATGCCTGCGAGTCCAAACTTGATTAGCTTCCAGGTTTCCCTGGAACCCACGTTGCTCTTCAAATTAATTTGCATCCTCCAAAAGGTTCCACTTTTCCACGCAAAAAGGGGCCGAAATCTGAAACACTTGGGGCATTGTTAGGACGAATCGTTGAACTGCGACTACGCCTAGCATTTTTATCAGATCACCAGCACATTTGGTTAAGCTGTTGCCATTCGCCCCTCGAATAATTCGCTCGATACTGCATCAAAGTTTATACACCAAAATAACCTCACAGTGGTTAAACCTCCAAATTGTCATTTTTGCCAAAAATAGTCAGCAATATTGATAAGAAAGCAATTTCTAATTTTCAATGTTGGTTCACGATAACCAAGCAAAAATTATCAATTGTCTATTTTTTCGCAAAAAAATTGTAAGAAAAACTAATAAAAACAATATGCTCCCATAGGAGTCAAAATTACAAGCTATTCGTTTTTGGTTCAAATGGTCACAAGTCACGGTATCCACATATGGGTCAAAATTACCCGTTTTCGTGATCAGAAAACGAGAAAAAAAAAACCAACATGATCTCATAGTGGCACAAATTACATCTTTTCTTTTTTGCCAGATATGTAGCGAAAAGATGAAAAAGGCAAAACATTTTTGTCAAAATGCGGTTACGCTAAAGTTCATCTTATACGGATGATTGATGTGCAATTGGGATTCTAGGAATTCAGGGTCCAAAGGTTTAACAACCTTCCTGACCAATACATCCTAAAATGTTCCTCATAGTGGGATTAAAGCTGTATATTAGCTCCAATTCTATGTAAGTGATGTTTATCATATATCGGATAAAAAGGTGTTGCCCATACATGAAAGAAAGAAGTATATATTTTACGTATATTTGTTCAGCCGACCGCGTGTCCTGGTTGAATGCTTTCACATACCCTAATTGTGTATGGTGGTGTCTATGTTGATGGGAGCTTGACCACTATAAACCGCATACAACACATTCGTTACCGCGTAACACATATACGCATAAAGATGTTGCACGTACACTGACTGAACCAATTGCTATTTACGAATTCGATTCGTGTTTATGTTTCCAGCTAAACCATAGCGTCCTCTCATTGCAACACCAATGCTGCAGCGTCCCTCCGTACATGAGAGCCACATGATGGTCCCATGTCTGCAACGTCGCGTCTGATGACGGGCTTTGGTGATGAAAGGGTAAGCTGCTTATATATGGCACGATAAGGCGTTAGTGCAGCTATGCGCGATTTTCCAGACCAACGAAGAGAATCAACGGTAAGTTGACATTTTTTTACCATTCTATTTTTCGACTATTTGCAAACTCTAATTAGTGAGTTTATCAATCTGGAGCTTACAATAACGCGTAGATCCACTTGTCTAATTCACAGTCTGGCACACGTCGCTACGGCTGTTATGTGATGAAATAGATTGGAATCAGTCCTCTATTTCCAGGATCTTCAACTCAGAACACCCGTATACGGGTGTTCTCAGTTGAAGATCCTGGAAATAGAGGACTGATCCCAATCTATAAATAAATAGACTTTTAGAAAGTATACAGTCAGATAGAACATTCCAAAAATATGATAGTAATTCGAAATAATTTCAGGGGCGGGTCCAGGTATGCTTTATAGGAAGCATACACATTCACACCAGAATGATTGAAAATTAAAATGTTAAAATTGTCTAATTTTAAGGACGTGAAGTGAAATAAATCTTATCCTATGACAATTTCATTCGCTAAAAATTATTATAATGTCTCAGTTGTAAAATTGTAAAAATACGTGTCCTTAATACGTGTCCTTAATTCAACATAACAAAAAAAAATTTATACGGAATGAAGTCATCTTGTAATAAGACTTATTTCGTTTTATTCCATTGAGGTACACACTAAGTTTATGCCTCTTACAGTATACAATTTTACCAATTTTATTTTCAAGCATTTCGATGTGAGTGTTCGGTCTGCAGCCAACATCCCGCAATTCCTTGCGAGATACAGGGTCAAGTCTGTTTTCAGACTTTGTTTATCATTCCATCGCTTTTATGTTTATTTGTTAAAATTTAGTTATCAAACTTCATAAAATTTCACTTTCACCCCAATGCCCTTATTACTGAAGCATCTAACACATATAGGAAAACTCATTATGGTCAATATGATGCGTTTTGAAAGCAAAATTTTACAACACGAACAGCAATGTCACCAGTAACCGTGATTTATTTTTTTCCAGGTTCGACTACAAAACCTGTAATGTTGCGCACATTAAACATTTTCTCGTAATCGTTGCTGCGCCTGACATACTGGTGTCTAATATGCGTTGATTTATACATGTTGTGTCACCTCATTCAATCTTATGATCAATCTTTTTACGAAATTGCATTCGTTTTACCAGGGGCGGGCCGAAAGGTGTACAGATCGAGGGACAGGGCCTCAGAGAGCATCTGGATTTTCAAAATGGCCAGGGAATGTCCCAGACTGCTTGACACTGAGGTTGCACGGGTCCCGTTCACTGACATAATTGTCTGTGGTAGTGTAGCATTTTATGCCAGAATGTAACGAAGCAACTGTGCATGCGTGAGTGCGCGCGTGCGCGCGTGTGTGTACGTCTGTGTATGGTGGCGGGTGTGGGGTGTGAGTCGTGTGTGGTTTGGGTTGGGTGAGGGATTGCACAACAGGGTTCGTATGGTATATCGATCCTTACAACTGTATATTATATTACATGTATTAACATCTAACGCTCCAAGCTTTCAGTAAAAACTCGAACAATTGAACGATAAAGCATCGCAAAATAATGCAAGAACAATTAATGATTTCCTAAGCCTGGAAATTCTAGCTTATAGGCAGTGGGCTATCCAGGGGCCACCTGGATACCTCGCCCCTCCCCCTAATTTACGAGACCATATTTTTCTAATAGCTTTCGCTGCCCTCTTTATGATTATATATGTTAACCTGTGATAAACTGGAACTCAAAATAGTTTTTGAAGAGTTATATTAGAGGCAATACCCAAAGTGAAGCAGACCATATTAAGGGGTAGGGGTATTAAAAACTGACATATCTTTTGATAGAATGGGTGTAGATTGGTGATCAACCACTCAAAATATTGCTTATAGTATCCTCTACGATTGCATATGATTTACATGCAAATCAGTTTCATAATGAGGTCGTCAGACGTCAAAAGGCCAAGCACCGGTAAAGGAACATTCTAGGCTTAACAGCTTAAGATTGATTAAGTTGCACCATTTGACAAAAATAATGAGTAAAGGTTTACTCATTTAATATAATATTATTGCTGTGACAACTGACAGCGTAGCCAATTTTTGAGAATCGATGAAAAATGCAAACATTGTAAACTAAACTTGAAATGAGCATATCATCGAATCGAAATTGTGTAGAGCAATAAAAGAGCGTTCAAAATGTCTTTTATTGTTGCTTGTTTTACACACCGACTATAAATCCACTAACTATATTTGAACTCCTCTTAATGAGTGGGGTGAGGTGAGGTAGAAATTGAGAAATCTAGAAGCTCTTAGGGGCCATAGCCTGCATTTCAGGAGCTAAATTCGGTGACCTCTGAACGCAACATTGTGCCCTCTGAACATGGCATTGCTCCCTGTGAACGCCGCATCGATCCCTCTGAACCCGACATTGTGCCCTCTAAACGCAACATTGTGCCCTCTGAACGCGGCATCGTGCTTTCTGAACGCGGCATCGTGATCCTGAATGCGATATTGTGCCCTCTGAACGCGGCATCGTGCCCTCTGAACGCGGTATCGTGCTCTCTGAACACAGCATCGGACCCTGCCAAATCTAGCTTAGCTAGACATGAGCGGGGCTTAGCTAGACATGAGCGGAGCTTAGATAGACATGAGTGGGACTAAGTTGGGCTTAGCTAGACATGAGCGGGTATATCTCGATATGAGCCGGGCTTATCTAGAAATGGGTGTGGCTTAGCTTGAAATGGGCGGGTCTTCACTAGAAATGAGTGTGGACTTAGCTACAAATGTGCTGGTCTTAGCTGGATATTGGTGGTGCCTAGCTACAAATGAGCGGGTCTTAGCTTGTAAAGAGCGGGTATTAGATAGACATGAGCGGGTCTTAGATAGACATGAGCGGGTCTTAGCTAGACATCCGTTGGGCTTAGCTACACATGAGTGGCGCTTAGCTAGAAATGAGCAGGTCTTAGCTGGACATGAGTGGGACGTAGAGAGACATGAGTGGGGCTTAGCTAGACATGAGCGGGTCTAACCTAGACATGAGCGGGGCTTAGCTAGACATGAGCGGGTATAACTAGAACTGTGCGGGGATTAGTTAGAAATGGGTGGGGCTTAGATAGCAATGAACTGAGCTTAGATAGAAATGAGGGGTGGTGGCTTAGCGAGAAACGAGGCAACTTAACTAGAAATGAGGGGTGGGGGGTTAGCTAGTAATTAAATGGGTGTGCTTGGCTAGAAATGCGGGGTCTCAGCTAGAAATGAGCGGGGCTTAGCTAGAAATGGGTTCCTCTATTGCTCTGTGACCATTAAGAACAGCGTTTCCAATAACCGATGAAAATACCGTCTCTTCGATGGTTAATTATGGCAGATCCTGGACAAACCTAATCTGTTAGTAAATTACTTGATCTAATTATACCAATGCGATCTGAGCATGCTTGTTCTTATAAAATCTAACCAAACATAAGCAACGGATGAACATCTCCTACTCTCATATACCCAGTCTAATAGCGGTAACTATTCTCCTATCTATCAAGATATGACGACGACAAACAGCGAAATAGCAGGCACAATCAGGGAGTGCAGATACCGCCACCCCAAAACCCCAACACACATACACCCACCCACCTACCCACCATCCTGTGCTTGCCGAATTGTGAAAAGTGTTCAAATTTTCCGGACTTTGACGGATTTTCCGGATTTGTTTTCATCATTGCCAAAGTTGTGGAATGCCGGTGTATGATCCCACCATTTCCTGTTTTAACATTTGATCCAAATCTGACCAGCAGTTCCCGCGATATCCACAGATACATAATTTGATACAATCCGGATTTAGATGCCTGTCACGGTCACAGTCCGAAAATACTCTTGCACAGTAAGTTCCTTGGTTGTGTTAAAATTTTATCAGCAGTTTTTTTCATACAGCTCCGTACACACAGGCAGACAGACGGGCGGGTGGGCGGCTGGGCGGGCGAGTGTGTAGGCGGGCGGGTGGGCTGGATGGCAAACGCGCGGACTGATGGGCGGACATACAGACAGACAGACGGACAGACAGACAGGCCACTCTCTTCACAACAGAATACTGATACTTTCACGGCGGTTACCACTTTGGTGACGGACATCTAACATATTATGACTGTGACATATTTGATTATGATTGTGACATATTTGATTATGGCTGTGACATATTTGATTATGGCTGTGTCATATTTGATTAGTACATTGACGTATTTGATTATGACTGTGACATATTTGCTTAGGACATATTTGATTATGACTGTGACATATTTGATTATGACTGTGACGTATTTGATTATGACTGTGACATATTTGGTTATGACTGTGACATATTTTGTTTTGACTGTGACGTACTTGCCTAGGACTGTGACATATTTGCTTTGGACATATTTGATTATAACTGTGACGTATTTGCTTATGACTGTGACGTACTTGATTATGACTGTGACGTATTTGATTATGACTGTGGTATATTTGATCATGACTATCACATATTTGACGATGTATGTCACATATTTGATGATGACTGTGACATATTTAGTTATGACTGTGACATATTTGACTTGGACGGTGACGTGTTTGATTATGACTGTGACGTGTTTGATTGTGGCTATGACATATTTGACTAGAACAGTGACGTATTTGATTATGACTGTAACATATGTGACTATGACTGTGACTTATTTCACTAGGACAGTGACGTATTTGATTATGTCGTCAGAAACATGCGTGGCAGATCAGATCCAACCATTAGTATATATTTTTATGTACGAGTGGGAGTCTGAATCGTTCGTCATGTGTTCTCCTTTCTAGCTGTCTTGTGTCTCCATCCTACGATATAATACTACACTGATTAATTTACCGAATCCAGGGTAAAGAATCCAGACTAGTACTACAGATACCTTTCTTGGTGTCAACATGTTGCTCAGGGGATGCATATTTCTGCTGTGCGTGATGCAGACCGCTGGAAAACTGGGTATGAAATGTTATATTTCTCGAATATTCTCACTGTTACAGCGTGAACAAAATGTGCATTTATTGAGTACAATAATAATTATATTTTGGTGGCAGATTATCCGTGGGGGAACCCAGGAGATATGACGAATGTGGGGTCTGAATATTAAATATCAAGATCAGAATCACACATTTGAATATGCTTCCAACTACTGGACGACGCGTGCAGGTAGCAGCTTAATAAACCGCAATGTCCCTTCGTTAGTCCGTCAGTCAGTCGGGTAGTCAGCCAGCCAGCCACTCAGTTAGATATGTCGCCAGTCAATCACGCACAAAAGCATATCACGAGGTGTCGTTTCCTCTAATAATTTTGGCTCGATCACCCCTAATCTTGGCGAAAGCCGAGTACCTATGGAGAAAATCGTGTTTTATTTTCAATCCACCCAACGGTTATGGAGATACCAATCTTCCAATGTAATCGTTTATTGAGATACCAACCTTCCAAAAGTCAACTGTTATTGAGATACTCACCTTCCAAACGTCAACGGTTATTGAGATACCCACCTTCCAAAACTCAATGGTTATTGAGATACCTACCTTCAAAAACTCAACGGTTATTGAGATACCGACCTTCCACAAACGTTAACGGTTATTGAGATACCCACCTTCCAATGGTCAACGGTTAGAGATACCTACCTTCCAAGGGTCAACGGTTAGAGATACCCATCCTCCAAAACTCAACGGTTATTGAGATACTCACCTTGCAAAGGTCAACGGTTACAGATACCCACCTTCAACAAAGGTCAACAGTTATTGAGATACCCACCTTCCAAAGGTCAACGGTTAGAGATATTCACCTTCCAAAGCGCAACGGTTATTGAGCTATTCATTTTCCAAAGGACAAAGGTTAATGCTACCTGTTAAGCGTCAAAGTTACTCGTTTACTTTTCTGACGGAAATGTACGCACGCACGCACGCATACACGCGCACACGCACGCACGCAGGCTTTCATATGAAACTATTAATCGTCAGAATACTAACTATTTTCATCTGACCTTGCTATATATTGCTGTCTTTAACAGGTTATGGGGTCAATTGCAACACTGACAATGCTTGCGAAGAGGGGCTCTTCTGCATCGATCGAGATGTCTGTACATGTCCTAATGGTTGGACTTACGTAACACCATCTGCCACCTGCTCCGAAGGTATAGGAAATTACATTTTCTTTTTAACATCAAACTCCCAATTTCCAAATTTCTTTAACCGTATTATTTAACCTCACGTGGCTTTGTGTCGTCATCGAGAAACGAGTATTTATTGCGCATGCACCTGCCAGAAACAGCAATACACGACGACGCAGACGTTTCTCCGGCTTATCGCATGTTTCTACCGGTAGTCACGCGCAAAATTTGAGACTCTTGCAACACAGATATCGCTATGTCACGTGTCGTCGCCACCAGCAAATGATCAACGATCTAGGAGCTTGATGTAATGCCGACGGGTTTGGACTCATTAGATAGCAAGTTGATCCTATAAGCTCGGAATCTACAGCCTTAGCTGTTAACCCCTCTTGTGTCAACTTAACCCTTTGATGGTCAAACTGGCCAAAACTACTTTGCAGTGGTTCCCAGACACGCCTATTTGAAAGGCCTATAGAAGTGGATTTTTGAATACTTACCACTGGAATGACTGGCTCGTTAACGGAGCCAGTCGTTCTAGTGGTAAATTTTCAAAAATACTATTCTCCCGGCCTGCAGGTAGACACTGGCTAAGTAAAAACTTTAATTTTCTTTAATATTGCCCCTTTAATGGTCAAGCCGGCGAAAACATATTCAATGCTAAATGCACAAAAATTTGTCTTCTAAAATTAAAATATCTTGAAAAAGCGGCGGCTAAGCGTTGGTGTACGAATAGTATATCTTTACTATTTAATAAAGATGGTGTTGATTATATTGAAACTAATTTGACTTGGCGCTGTTGCGGCGATAGGCAACGTCAAATTAATTTCAATATAGTCAACAGCTTGCCTGTATAGTTTTCCGGAAACTGATAGTCAGGGAGATCAGGGATCGATCAATCCCAACACGGGCGAGGTGTTTGTGGAGCCTAGCTAGAGATGGGCGGGACATAGTCAACGCTGGAAAGGTCCATTATAGATCCGCTGCTCCGAGATTCTAAACTCTAAATCAACTGTACATCAACTATACATCAACTATACATCAACTCTAAGTCAACTTAATTCCAGCCACATCAAACTCATTCCATCATTGACCCAACATCTCTTGGAGGATATCTCTAATCTCTAATGATGCATTAGACAGCATGTGCGATATGATGCCACTGACAGTAACAGTACGTATCCAGGGATTGATCCCATTGCCAGTGACAGTACGTATCCACGGATGGATCCCGCTGTCAGTAACAGTACGAATCAAGGGTTTGATCCCACTGTCAGTGACTGTACGTATCCAGGGATTGATCCGACTGTCACTAACGGTATGTATCCAGGAGTTGATCCCACTGCCAGTGACTATACGTATCCAGGGATTCATCTCACTGTCACTAACAGTAGATATCTTGGGATTGATCCTATTGTCAGCGACAGCATGTATCTGGGGTTTGATTCTGCTGTCAGCGAGAGTATGTCTCCAAGGGTTGAACCCACTCTCATCGACAGTATGCATCCAGGGATTGATTCCAATGTTAGTAACTGTACGCATCCAAGGATTGATCCCACGTGCAATAATAGTACGTATCTGGAGATTGATCTTACTGTCAGTAACAGTTTGATCCAACGATAAGGAACAGTACGCATCCAGGGATTGATCCCCCTGTCAGTGACAGTACTTATCGATGATTTATCTCACTGTCAGTGAGAGTACATATCTATGGAATGATCCCACTGTCAGTAACAATATGTATCCAGTAATTGATCCCACTCTCAGTAGCAGTACGTGTCCAGCGATTGATCCCACTGTCAGGGAAAATATGCATCGAGTAATTGCTTCCAATGTCAGCGACAGTAGGTATTCAGGGTTGATCCCACTGTCGGTGACATTACGTATCCAGGGATTGACCCCACTCTCAATAACAATACGTATCCAGGGATTGATCCCATTGTCAGCGACAGTATGTATCCAGGGATGGATTCCGCAGTCAGCGACACCATATATCCAGGGATGGATCGCGCTGTCAGCGACAGTATGTATCCAGGGTTTGATCCCACTGTCAGCGACAGCACGTCTCCAGGGATTGATCCGACTGTCACTAACAGTACATATCCATGGGTTGATTCCACTTTCAGTGACAATACGTATCCAGGGATTCATCCAACTGTCACTAACTGTAGATATTTGAGGAGTGATCCCACTGTCAGCAACAATATGTATCTGGCGATTGATCCGACTGTCACTAACAGTAAGTATCCACGGATTGATCCCACTGTCAGAAACAGTATGTATCCAGTAATTGATTTTACTGTCAGTAACTGTACTCATCCAGGGATTGATCCCACTTACAATAATAGTACGCATCCAGAGATTGATCCAACTGTCAGTAACAGCACGTATACATGGATTGATCCCACTGTCAGTAACAGTTTGATCACCCGGTAAGTAAACGTATGCATCCACAGCTTGATTCCACTGTCAGTGACATTACGTATCCATGGATTGATCACACTGTCAGTAACAGTAATTATCCATGGATTGAGCCCACTGTCAGTAACAGTATGAATCCAGGGATGGATCCCGCTGTCAGCGACAGTATGTATCCAGGGATGGATCCCGTTGCTAGCGAGAGTATTATCTAGGGATTGATCCCACTGTCAGCGACAGTATGTATCCAAGGATGGATTCCGCTGTCAGCGACACTATGTATCCAGGGATGAATCGCGCTGTCAGCGACAGTATGTATCCAGGGTTTGATCCCACTGTCAGTGACAGTACGTATCCAGGGATTGATCCGACTGTCACTAACAGTACGTATCCAGGGGTTGATTCCACTTTCAGTGACAGTACGTGTCAAGGGATTCATACCACTGTCACTATCAGTAGACATCTGAGGAGTAATCCCACTGTCAGCAACAATATGTATCTGGGGATTGATCCGACTGTCACTAAACAGTAGGTATCCACGGATTGTCCCACTGTCACTAACAGTACGTAACCAGGGGTTCATCCCACTGTCAGTGAAAGCACGTATCCAGGAATTCATTCCACTGCCACTAGCAGCAGGTATCTGGGAATTGATTCCACTGTCAGCGACAGTATGTGTCTGGGGATTGATCCCACTGTCACTAACAGTACGTATCTGGGGATTGATTCCACTGTCGGTGAGAGAATGTATCCAAAGATTGGCCCCAGTCTCATAGACAGTATCTATCCAGAGATCGATGCCACTGTCACTAACTGTACGCATTCATGGATTGATGCCACTGTCAGTAACAGTTTGATCCTACGGTAAGCAACAATGCGCATCCAGGGATTGATCCCACTGTCAGTAGCACAACATATCCCGAGATTGATCCCCCTGTCAGTGACATTACATATGCATGGATTGATCCCACTGTCAGTAACAGTATATATGCAGTAATTGATCCAACTGTTAGTAACAGTACGTATCAAGCGATTGACCCAACTGTCAGCGACAGTATGTATCCAGGGATGGATCCCGCTGTCAGCAACAGTATTTTCCAGGGATTGATCCCGCTGTTAATAACAGTACGTATCCAGGGATTGATCCGCAGGCAGCGACATTATGCATCAAGTTATTGATCCCACTGTCAGCGACAGTATGAATCCAGTAAGTGATCCCACTGTCAGTCGCAGTACGTATCCTGGGGATGATTCTATTGTCAGTAGCTGTACGCATCCAGGAGATGATCCCACTGTCAGAGACAGTATGTATCCAGGGATGATTGCCACTGTCATGAACAGTACACATCCAGGTGATGATCCCACTGTCACTAACAGTACATATCAAGGCCTTGATTACGCTGTCAGCGATAGTACGTATCTGGGGATTGATGCCACTGTCAGCGAGAGGATCTATCTAGGGATTGATACCACTGTCGTAGAGAGTATGTGTTCAGGGATTGATTCCATTGTTAGTAACTATACGCATCCAGGGATTTATCCCAGTATCAGTGACAGTAAGCGTCCAAGGATTGATCCCACTGTCGGTGACACTACGCAGCTAGAGATTGATCCCACAGTCAGTGACAGTACATATCTAGGGATTGCTCCCCTGCCACTGACAGTACGCATCCCGGGATTGATCCCACTATCAGTGACAGTACGCATTCCTGGACTGATCCCACTGTCTTTGACAGTACGTGTCCAGAAATTGATACCACTACCAGTTTCAGTACGGAACAAGAAATTGATCCACTTTCAGTGACAGCACGTATCCATAGAGTGATCCCACTGTGGGTGGCACTAAGCATCAAGGGCCTGATCCCACAGTCAGTGACAGTACGCATCCAGGAATTGATCCCGCATTCAGCGACAGTACACATACAGAGATTGATCCAACTGCCGGTGACAGTACGTATCCAGTGATTGATCCCTCTGTCAGTAACAGTACGTATCCAGGGATTGATCCCCTGTCAGCGACAGTACGTATCCAGGGGTTGATCCAACTGTAAGTGGCAGTGCGCATCCCGGGATTGACCCCTCTACCACTGACAGTACGAATCAAGGGATTGATCCATCCCACTGCCAGGGACAGTACGGATCCAGGGATTGATCCCACTGTCAGTGACGTACTAGTACGTTTCCAGAGATCCATCTCACTCTCATTGATAGTACGTATCCAGGGATTGATCCCACTGTCGGTGGCAGTAGGCATTAAGGGATTGATCCCACAGTCAGTGACAATAAGCATTATGGCATTGATCCGACAGCGAGTGACAATGCGCAGCTAGAGATTGATCCAACTCTCAGTGACAGTACGTGCCCTGTCAGTGACAGTACGCATCGAGAGATTGATCCCACTGTCAGCGACAGTAAGTGCCCAGGGATTGATCCCACTCCCAGTGACAGTATGTGTCCTGGGATTGATTCCACTGTCTCTGACCGTATGCATCCAGAGATTATCTATGTTTGTTCACACATGCGCGGAGAGCTTTAGAATTCGTCGCCTAGAGACATCGTGGACGATTCAAAACCTGCTAGATACGACATGGATCAGCCTAAAATGGGCAGGAATAGGTACCACATCCATGAATGGATATATGGACTCTGGCTGATGAAAAGAAACAATGCACAAGGAAGAAGGACTGATTGTAAATATATGATGTCATCAACTTCAATCCTACATGCTGGGATGTAATCATTTGGAGCCAATAACAGGTAGGCATTGGCCTTTGACTTTTGGACTATACTTTTTATTTCCAATATATTATTAGTAGAATCTTAAACCTCTAGCTGGGGCGAGACAATAAACAGAGGCTCTGGAACGAGGTCCAATGCAATATCACTATTATCAACCTGGTTTGAATATTATCACTTTGTAGGACGCTGTTTGAAGACAGAAAAGGTAGAAATCTCAGAAACTATATTATTCTGATTCCAGCACAATAGTCGGAGTTCCAGTAAACTTGTACGTGGACCAAAAATTCTTGAATAATCTGGATTGTATTAACCCTTTCATGACGAAGTCGGCCAAAGTCAGCTGCTACAATTGCCTTGAGGAGCGTCCATTTGCAGGCCAAGAGAAGACTATCCCAGACCGAGCCAGTCATTCCAGTGGTAAATTTTCAAAAATAGGTTTCTCTTGGCCTGTAAATGGACATTCAATAAGGAACTATTTCGATTTTCTTGAACTAATTTGGTCATTAAAGGGTTAAATAGTCTGATTGCTCATGTTAATCTGCATAGATAGAAAACAAATGTACACCCAGTTTGTTTATTAACCGATATGTTTTACGTTATGGCCTCTCTGGGAAATGGTTACAATGTTACCGAGGAATGTCTTACTGAGGGCGCAGAATGCACAGGCAGTTATTGTATCTGTGTGTGCCCAGTGGAGGAGTACGCTGTTGGTGAGAAGTGCTTTGACGGTAGGTTAATTTCCCACTTAGATTCGTCCGGGATCCGCATTGCTCAAAGTGATGCAACGGTAGATTGCCCATAAATGGTTTGCAACCTTTGTTTTGAAGTTATTTTATTGATGGATGTACTAGAGAGAGATACGCATTCAGATGATACATACTCTAATTCTTTAAGTGAGTAGGACTAAAATTACGGTGGAAATGTTTGCCACCTGATTAGCCGACAGCCAAGCAAATGGACTTTAAACCATAACAATTTACGATAATGCACCGTACTGTGTCGGTAGCGCACTTCAGTAGTTGGCTACTAATTACGGGTTAATGCACCTTTAGCTATGCCACGCCCATCTCTAGCTAAGCGCCTCCCTTGCTTTGTCCGTGTTGGAATCTATTGAACCCTGAACTCCATCTCAATTTCCAGAAAACTATGCAGGTAAGCTGTTGAATATTTTGAAACTAATGTGACTGGGTGCCGTTACTGTCCATCAGAAAGGTTGGTAAATAGTAAAGACATACAAGTTGTACAACTTGACGAACTATTAAGATTCATGACTGATACGCCGTGCTTGAGGTAGTTTGACTGTGACGCCAGCCTACCTGTGACATATTTGGTTATGACGTCACATACTAAATCGACAGGTTATATTCCTCTATTGCGTACCAGATTGGTGTAGCAGTGTACACGATATGGGCTAGATCTATAGGCGCGCCAAGTGACATGCCCAAGCCATGTACACCGACAAGTAGAGATCACTGTGCTGACACGTGTCTATCTGGTCTTTCTCAAGAACATTGCCAACTCTGACAAATACTAATTTCTCTGTCGGGCTGTACAATGGACCTGTTGCCGCCAATGGCAGGAACAACGCCCAATAAATTTTGTTTCAAAACATTCAACAGCATGTTTATTAAATAGTAAAGACATACAATTTATACAAAGTGGTGAACTATTAAAAGTTAAAGAGGATTATTTATGACGTAATCATTATGACGTCATCCTACACACCCCTTGCCTGATTCTGACGTCATATGACGTCATTACTCTGGAAAGGTCCATTAGAACAATAACGTACCACCGTACTTTATAATAAACAACATGTTTACTGTTATAGGCTATTTGGGCCAAGGATGCAATGATTTTGCGGAGTGTCGTACTCTAACTGCAGATTGCATTGATGATGTCTGTGCATGTCAAGGGGAAGAGTACCCTATTGGAGAAGAGTGCTTTGATGGTAAGATAATTTCTCACCCAATTCGAGCCCGAACTGCATTGGTTATATTTATCCAAATCCAAAATTGCATTACACATGCCTGGCTTATATCCTTTAGCTAGAAGGTATTTTATGATAGATACACTCGAGCCACATATGAATTTAGATGGTATATGAAATATGACACCCCACTCAGAGATCTCCATTTTGAATTTCCATTTACCTTTCTTTCTTTCTTCTACATTCCCGGTGTTCAGCATCATCAACAGCAGCATCATCATCATCATCATCATCATCAGCAGCAGCAGCAGCAGCAGCAGCAGCAGCAGCAGCAGTAGCAGCAGCTTCATATATCGCCTGTTCGCGACCTTGACCCTTGCCATCATGTTTGGGATGATGTCACGGTGTCACCAAACTTTGCTAGCAGAATAGGGGCGTAGGGAGCCTTTTTCACACCCATTTTCTTTTGTTATGCTAATTAAGTGTCGATGACGTCATTATTATTTTCGACACCTTTTTTCCTTTGATCTCCGTAGCCTTTTGTGTCGACTTTTCCTTTGAAGGCCCCCTATCTCCTCCGTTTTGATTGGATGTTAGCGGTAGAGCGTGTCCATATGCTCTTCCACCTCATTAAGTCACGTGACTCCTGTCATCCAATGAGGTAAGCTTACGGGTAATTAGGACAATGATTGACTAGGGTTAATGCATAGCATAAGTATGACTGACAGGGTGCATGTCTGGACTCGTGTTTTCCTGGGAACTGCATCCCTTCATTAAAGTAAGTGACTCCTGTCCTCCAATGAAGTCAGTTTATTGGTAATTAGCGTAATGATGCATGCCAACGGTTAATGAGTGTAATTATGGAGCCATGTCGAACGCGCAAGTGTTAATGTATTGCGTAAGGATTATTAACAGGTTGCATGTCTGGACTGCTTTTTTCTGATGCTGGGAACTCATTCAATCATGGGAGATTAATTCTAAATAGCCAATCTATCATATAAGGACAATTGTCGAGCAACCGCGGAAGACAATTCTAATTAGTCCAATGGGTTGATCATTAAACTTCTGAACCTCGGCTCTTTTTAGAGGGTCAATGTATCGCATAATCACAATCGGCTAGTTATCACGCAAACTGATTAAAATTAGCTAGTTGCACTTTAAAACAACTCTGACCATGTGTACTTATCATCAGAGTCGCACAAAGTTCAACGAATCAATGTTCAGTCGAGTTAGATTAATAACTACATATACATTTTTAACGTGCCTCAAACGACCACACAATATTGGAACCTAATTCCAGCCTAAGTTGACACAGGGTTTAGATGGGTTATACGCTATGATTCTGCATTGTATTATATGTATATGTGTATAGGAGACGCAGCTATAAGATGCATATTTTATCGTGCTTCCATTAGAACAAAAAATAAAATCTTTTTAAACCAACATCAACCAGTCAAATTAGTTTCTAAGTTTTCAACCGCTTACATGTATATTTCCCCGGAAATTGCTAGTCATGGAGTTCAGAGATCGATCGATCCCAACATGCTCAAGGTGTTGGAGGAGCTTAGATAGAGATGGGAGGGGCGTAGCTAAAGTTGGAATGGTTCAGATCTATTCCAAACATTAACCGTTTCCTGTTTGCATAACCTGAAATTGTGATAAGGAGATTTTGCCTTTGAAAAGGGTCTAAGAGCTGTACCCCAGTATTTTATATCGCAAACCTACACATACTTCATCTACCTATCGTCTCTCTCATGCACGTAAGCATGCCTGCCCAACCGCACATACGCATGTATGCAGGCATGCATGCCTGCATGCCTGCATGCCTGCATGCCTGCATATATGTACGCATGTCCGTACACCCGCATGCGCGCACGCATACACTATGATGAACCATCTAACATGATGCATAATGCATGACGACAACAGCTAGTAAATTTGTGATACGGTTTTGTCAAGGTTATTTTAAATTGTAATATATTCCACTTATATTTACACTATTCTTGCACTCAAATTTGTATATACATATTTCGATTCTGTTATGTAGTGTGTCTGCGGACCGGGAGAGGATTATTTTCGGGAATTGCCCCTGTAATGAATGGTTAGATTATCTAGCAAGTTATTTCATGGACAAAAGTAGTCCGCGGCTGGTCTTCATTTGGTGTGTAAATGCAACATGATCGAGGTGTGGGTAGAGCTTAGCTAGAGCTGGGCGGGATATGGCTAAAGATGGAAAGATCCATCAGCACGCTGCAGGCAATCATATATTCCATTGTAATCACTTAATAGACCATCAAGTTGTACGAATTCTATGTCTTTACTATTTAATAAACATTATGTTGAATACTTTGAAATAAATTGGACTCGACGTTGTTTCAGGCATAAGCAGTAACATCAACCAGTCAAATTAATTTTAAAATATCCAACAGCTTACCCGCATAGTTTTCTGGAAAATGCTAGTTATGCGTATTACCGATATTAAAAAGTGGTGTATTCGCTAACACAGTTTCAACAAGTTTCAAGTTTATTGAAGTCGACCTAATCCCATACATAACAATGCATACATTCCAGTCATAAACAAAAACCGTAATGATGAGTGGGGGCATACACGAGCTTAGCATTCACCCAAGGCAATATTGGCAACAGCTTGGCTAGTTTCTCTATTCGTTAACGGCCCACCCACCCTCACCCAACACAATGCTATTAATAATAAGCATATGGACCTTTAATTCGTGATGGATCATCATTCAGCTGCGTTATCGATTTATTAATTGACTTTTTCCATAACATTGCCTATATACAGTACAGCTGAGGGGTAAGATAACATGTCTATACACGTTAACAGAAAACAATTGAGTAAGAACTGTTCTCTTCTGTAATTTGGGCGTAATTAGATTTGAAGACAATTGCTGCCTTAGGCGGCAATGCCTTTAATATCCAGTTGTGTTCAAGATATTCGACAGTGCATTTTATTTTGTTTTGTAAATATGTTAAGTTATTTCTGTGCTGGACTGTACTCGAAATTTAATCCTAAGCTGGAAAAGCATTATCGATTTTTCTTACAGAGTTTTAAGTTTGGTGGGGATCATTAGCCATGCGGGTTATGTGTACACCTCGAGGATACACCAATTTAATTCAAGTTTATTTCGATAACTTCTTTGAAGTACACGAATATATAAATTAATGTAAACATGATACAATTACTTAGTTACAGATATGCATAGTATTATTATTGAATTAAATTGTAACAGCTGTAGACTGTTCAGAGGTGTGGGGCATGGGGTGGGATGGGCCATGCTCAACAATGTAGACAAAATCCTGGTGTGCAGACATTAGTTTTGGAAATATGAGTTGTCCAGTTATATTGAAATTGTGATTATGAGAACTCAGGGTTCAAAGTACAGAAATTGAGCACTAGTGGGCACAACGCATGGGTTTGGCATAGCTAAATGGACCCCTCTATTACATGGAATGATACAGATGTTATAACGGTATATTACTCAATTCCATTCCACTTTATACAATAAGTATTGTTGTTTTTTCGTAACAATATTGCTGCAAACTCTTTCTCTCTAAGACAGCAACAGTTTCGAGCAACATTGTTTCCATGCTGTAATCATGGCTTTCGTGTTACTTTACCCCCTTTAATGGCTAAATTTGATCAAGAAAATTAAAATATTACATTTTTTATTGACTGTTCATTTACAGGGCTTGGTGTGGGGTGGGCATTAGCAAATATATATATATATATATATATATATATATATATATATATATATATATATATATATATATATATATATATATATATATATATCAATTTGTAATAGCTGTAATACGCGCAACATTTGATTGAGAAAAAACAACTAATTCAATAATTATAAGTTATAACTGTGTCAATAATTTTAGTTTATAATTATATTATTCATGCATATTATAAACAACACGTAGTACTTCGTTTAGCCATTCAGTCGAGCAGGCTTTGGATAACTCATAGACACACGAATATAAATTCAGATCGGTAGACAATGCTCACACGAAATCAATTCTAGGCACACACTCTAGTGCGTTTAAGTAATGTAATTCTACATTGTCGATAGCTCTTAAGAAATAATCGATAGCCATATGCTGGTGTTCGCACTGAGATAGTCTGTCATGTTGACAACCATATCATTCGTTAATGGCTAGTCTACGAATCACTAAATTCAATACGTTTGCGAAAATAGTCGTAGCATTTTCTTCTGTAGATTGGGGAATGCTTTAGGAGCCAAAACTAAGATATTCACGTTCATTTACATCTTGATGGAACGTATCAGGGTATATGGTGTAGCGTCCATTTGAGTGTAAATTTCAACATTGCTGGGCGAGTCGGGCGATGTAAAACATGGCTCTTCATAATCCGGTAGATCATTAGAACTCACCATATCTGTTTTGGTGTCTTCTTCTTCTACATCTGTAGACCCCAGTTGAATAGCAAAATCTAACAAAGTAAGATCATCTGGGATAAGTGATCAATAAGGTTCTGTATAGCTCAGTTTATTTCAAAATCTGAACCGGCGACATCGACATCATCGGCTGGTTGCTTAGACATTACTCCCAGTAATCGTGCCTTGCAGGTTCTCAAGAATATGTACTCCTTAGTCTTTACCGTGCCACCATCTAAAACTGTAGTTAGTTTACGTTCTTCAACCATGGTAGTAATGTATAACCCGTCCGATATTATCTTTAGTTAACATTTACACAGCTACTTAGTGGTCTGACTATTTCAAACTAAGCGTCTTCGTCAAACATTAAGCTCACCCTAGAGCCGGAGAGTAAAGGCGCAGTACTGCATTGACTGATTTGTCTTTGACCATTATCCGAACGACACATATCAGCCATTAATCTAATGCTTAAGAACTGATCGCTGGAATGTGTGGTGAGGATAGTTTCAACCAGAACAAAGTTTATCTAGATATTGGCGATCAGCTGTAGAAATGTTATTCGGTATTGCGCGGCCAGACCGAGACATGTTAAAATTGATTGGCACCACTGTTTTCATGTATAAAACGCTTACACAAGCATAGCGTTTGTTATAGCTCTAAGAATTTCATGCTAGTTCTCTTTCAGAATTCCCCATGAGTCTCTAGGGAATGTTATGCTCCTGAATGAAGGTTTCATCTCAGTTTGACCTGGTGAACTAACAAACCAAGTTTGTTTATTGTACACATATTTAGTGAGGATAGTATCTTTTAATTGAGGTTCTAATTCGTATATGTAATTAATCTGATATACTCTATCATTACACATAGGCCTAAGCACAGTTTCTTCGAATGCTGGAATCATAGCTGCGAACTTTCGAAACATATTGCCATACATAAACACCCCTCACTTTGTGGTGGTAACACTACCGAGACCAGGTCTACTACACATTCCTCATTATGCTTCATGATACGTACGTGCAAATTGTTACTGCGTGCAACAGACATGTCACAACCCATAAAATATGTAGTATTCATAATTATAATAAACGTGTAAGCAAAATCAAAACATTAAGGCGTAACAGATCAGATTTTAAACCGCTTTTATATGATTTTACATTGCTGAGAGCCCATTATTACAGACGGAGAAGTAATATTAACGCTCGACACGTGTCATTATACTAATTACACTTAAGCTCACCGCTTTGGAGGACAGGAGTCACTTGATTCAAAGAGGGGAGCGCCCTCATGATTGAATGATTTCCCAGGAAAGGATGATTCCAGCCATACACACTGTCAATCATGCTTACGCTATACATTAACACTTGTCAATCATTACGCTAATTACACTTAAGTTCAGCTCATTGGATGGCAGGAGTCACATGATTTAATGATGGGGAGGGGCTTATGAACACCCTCTACATCTAATGTCTAATCAAAATGAAGGAGATCGGGTGGGGGTCTTAAAAGGAAAAGTCGGCACAAAAGGCTATGGAGATCAAAGAAAAAAGTGTGTCAAAATCAGTAATCAATACGTGATAGACACCTAATTAGCATAACAATAGGAAAAAGGTGTGAAAAAGGGCCCCTATCGTCCCTGGTCTACTGTTGGTACTATGCATTAAAAACTACATACACGTGAATGCCTAGCGATATAGTGGGAATGATCGCAGTACACGTAAATGTAAAATCTCTGGAATATACATCATTAGTTCCAGTCAATGTGTCTGACTGGGAGATCATTAGTTGAAAGCTAGTCTTGTGAAAGAGGATTCATATCCTCTGGATGTTGGTCTAGTGGTAGGCTACAAATGCTGGACTGTATGGCATACTTCAAACAGGTGACGGTGTTAATTTTCAAACCGGTTTGAACCATATATCGGTTTTATGGGGTGGGTGAGGCCGGGATGAATGTGTACAATTATTGTATATAATACTCTTTTGATAAGCATGTAGCAACGATACGTGCGTTGTCTGGAACCTTTGACCCAAAATACACGCAGTGGTGTTAGCATGATGGACTTGTAATCTGCCAGGCGAGGTTCAGACCCCACTAGACTGTCAGATGATGAAGTGGCGGACGAGCAATCGGTGGAAACATAGGGAATCTCCTTCACTCCTCACGGCCTCTCTCTCTCCACCAGTAGTATAAATGGGTACCAGTGTAAAACTGGAGAAGTACTAATAGACTGAAATACAAACCAGCGCGAATGGGACATGGAATCAGGGAATCGATAGATGCCAATCAAACCAATAGCTTCTGATTATGCCTGTAATTGTTAAAATATAGTTTCTTACCGACTAACAATAATTTGTGTTCCATTTACAGTCGATTAATTCTAATAGGCCGAAATTTATCATATGTTTTATTACCACGTATCAGGCAACGGGACACACACATTAACTGTTGTTAATCAGCTAAATAATGTGCTATTATTTTTTGACTGCTTTTGACTGCTTGCTCAACATTGTTGGTGTCACGGAACAGCAAAATCTTCCAATCAATTACTCTCCTTTTAACATTCTGGTGATAAGCGGTCATCGAATCATATCGTTTACACATCCCAGTAATGGTGATTTTGTCCTGTTACAAGGGGTGGGTCGGATTAGAACATACGTTATTACCTTGATATAACGCAAACTGACACAACTGGTCATGGTAGTCGTTAACTGGTGATATTAACTAATCACTTAGCCTTATCTAAACACGACTTGGATTTCGTAGTTTTGTTGTGATAACCCCCTCGCTTAAAAATACAGCACGAATAAACTGTGGTTTCCAAATTGCGACAATTTAAATATTGCACCCCCCCCCCCACCCAGGAACTCGCGATATGGACTACCTGTATAGATTAGCAGAAGCTTACATATAGGTAAGAATGTGATTTTAACGGAATTTTAATTATAACAAGCGCAGATCATACGTGCACGAATTAAGTAGAAAAAATCATTTTATATTCTGTTAGATTATGTTAACACTACATTATTACAGACAGAATGCAATTCATCATAAGTAATTTAGTAGGAATAGAAAATAACGGAAATGTTGGCTGTTCAGATGGGTCTGCGTTTTAACGCCTTTGCTGGACACATTCTGTCAATATAATTATACTTGTTAATGGAATTTGCAGAAAAAGGAAGATTACTTTTTGAAAATTTACCCGTAGAGTGACTGATTTCATCATCGAGCCAGTAATTCTAGTGGTAAATTGTCAAAAATATGCTTCTTTAGCTATGCAAATAG
The DNA here is from genome assembly GCA_034401795.1 of Chaetoderma sp. LZ-2023a. Classification (NCBI taxonomy): domain Eukaryota; kingdom Metazoa; phylum Mollusca; class Caudofoveata; order Chaetodermatida; family Chaetodermatidae; genus Chaetoderma; species Chaetoderma sp. LZ-2023a. The sequence continues at coordinate 81,759,435 of CM067364.1, forward strand.
GCAGTTCTCAAGACCTCTACAGAGGCCGACTTAGCAGCAATATTTGTATTTTAAAATATAGACTAATCAATATTGGCTAACAGAAAATTCGTTTTTTCTGTTTGAGTATGATTATGACGGATTGCAAACCGTCGCCATATTGAACCGGTTTATGATGTGAGCTCGGTATATCGTGCAACTCTATAGTTTACTCATTTCCCACTTGCTAGGTGGAAGGTGTCGCAGAATTGCCTGGGTTCAACACCTACTCATGTAAAAAAATGAAAACACGTAAAAGTACATTCTGATGATGACTGAATTATATCCTTGTACCAGTGCGTTGTTAATGATAGGGTCATGTGGCTAATGCTTGCCAATAATAGTACAAAACGCGAGTACAGGCGAGTGCCCTGTCGCATAGCAGGAGGGATCACAGAAATGGTAAAAGTAAAATATTTTGAATGTGCACCGTGAGTTCCCACCAATTCGTGTAGTTGTGAGATGGGTCGTTGAAAGCTAATCCAGTGCAAGAGGAGCTATGCCCTCTGGAAGCTGGTCTAGCCTTAGAGAACTTAGCTCCCAAATGCTAGGTAGAACGTGCTACAGAATAGCCTGTGTTTGAACCATATTCAGGCCAAAAACTGAAAAAGCTATAATTAGATTCCAGAAACTAAACGAACCACTTTGGCAAACTAATTGCGGAAAATCTAATGAGATTCTACAAAAATTGCTCAGTAGCAAGAATATCGCTGAAAAACAACATACGTATCTCTTTACTGAGCTTGAGTCAAAGCCACAGGCCTTCTATCTTTAGCCAAATATTCATAAACCCATAGATTCAAGGATGAAGCCGAGGTCACCACCCAGGCGACTTATAATTTCAGATTGTGGCTCAGAATCCTATAGAATCAGTGAATACATAGACTAGCATCTACAGCCAATATGAAATAGATATCCTAGCTTCTTGAAAAACACATAAAACCTCTTATCCCAGAGCTCTGAGACCTGGAAACCTCACAATTCATTTCTGGTCCCACTTGACCCCGATCCTAAGCATACACATATTTACATCCAGGCGGGTATAAATTCTATTCGTAGAGCATTCACGAACTGCCCAGATACAAACAGGCCAGACAGAGAAGTAATATGTCTTTTAGAACCTAGCTTAAAGGGAAATGATTTTGAATTCGTTGGCGAAATTTGTGGCTGCGCGATGAGCTTTATTCCATGTTTCGCCATTAATTATGTGGCAGAGTGGGAGGAGGAAGCGTTAGAAAAGTGTTCAATGCAGCCCCTCATTTATCACAGGTACCTTGGTGACATTTTCATAATTTGGCAACACACAAAGGGAGAGTTTGACCAATTTTTCGAAATTCTGAACAATCGCGATTCGAATATCAAAGTAAAAGCACACATTGATGTGATGTCTATATATTTCTTGGATGTAGCTGTATATAAAGGTCTAAAGTATGAAACAACCAGCTACATAGTCTATAAAGTGTATTTCAAACCAACCGATTCCCATCAGTAAATAATCCGTTTTCACAGGAATTCGAGTGATAGGAAAAACTTGGAAGCAGCGTATTCTCCCCTATTCAAAGCCCTCAAACCACGATTTTACTCCTCACGATTCTTGCGCAAAATCAAATCTGAAACATTACACGGCTTGGAAACTATTTCTGATAATGCCTCAAATCATCGGCCTACCTACCAAAAGCTCTCACAATTGTCTGATTATATGTGTAGGCGAATCTCGTAAATGCAGAAAGAAAAGGTGTACGTTAGATAAATTTCTCCAGAATCAGAATACATTCACGAGCTTTCAGAACAAAAGCAAACTCCAACTTCAGTATAATCTAGACTGCGCCTCTGAAAATGTTATTTAACTAATATCATGGAAATGGTGCCAAAACAGTATGTTGGTGAAACCAAACGCCGATTAAAATGGCACTCAACTCGACACCTTTCAGATACTAGGCATGGGGAAGACACGAATTTTGCTGACCATTTTAATCTTGCTGACCATTTAGTCCCTCGTGACTTTGAAATTATGGCAATTGAACATCCACCCCTTTCAGATATTGTCGAAGAATCTAATAAACAAAGAAAACCTACAGGAGAAACTGAAACAACACTTTAACAAGTGTCCAGTAATTTCGTTTAAGAAAAATCCGAATCTGCATGACATCTAGGTAAAAGCAAACGTCATATAGCTATCCAGAATATCCATCTTTATTATTCAACATTAACCCTTTCATGATGAACCCAGTGGCAACTCTTGTAGTGACCTTGGAGAATGTCCATTTGGCTGCCAAGTATGTTGTATTTTTGAAAATTTTCATATTCTCGGGAAAAGTGTTAAAATAAATGCCATATGGATTTCCTCAAAGAAAATGATAAATCTCAGGCAGTAAGATAAATAAAAATATTAAACATTTTTTCAATTATTGAATGTACTGAGCCGGTGTGTTGACAATTTTACATACATGCATATACTCATACGTACGTACTACCACGACGTAGACAGGGAGAGCGAGAGACAGAGAGAGAGAGAGAGAGAAAGAGAGAGAGAGAGAGAGAGAGAGAGAGATAGAGAGATAGATAGGAGGGAGGGAGGGAGGGAGGGAGAGAGACCACCACAACCACCACCACCACAACCGCCGCCGCGGCCCCCACCACCACCACCATCACCACCACCACCGCCACCACCACGCACACGTACATCCAATACAATAAGAACAATAATTCAATGCTATAGTTTTTAATAAACAACATGTTTAATTTTGTAATAATAACAATAATTCAATGCTATAGTTTTTAATAAACAACATGTTTAATTTTGTAGGTCTTATTGGTCATGGATGCACTGATGGTGTACAGTGTCGTACTACAACCGCAGATTGTATTGATGATGTCTGTGCATGTCAAGGGGATGAGTACCCTGTTGGAGAAGAGTGCTTTGATGGTAAGATAATTTCTCATCCAAATTCGTTCCTGAGCTGTATTGGCCATATATATCCAAATCCAAAATTGCGTTGAGCATGCCTGGCTTATATCCTTTAGTTAGAAGGTATTTTATGATAGATACACTCGAGTCACATGAATATAGATTGTATATCAAATATTGCGTCCCACCCAGGCTTCTCCATTTTGAATTTCCATATACTCTTTTTCTTTCTTCTACATTCATTGTGTTCAGCAGCAGCGGCGGCGGTGGCGATGATGGCAGCTGCAGCTGCGGCGGCTGTGTATATGGCCTCTTTCCACCCTAAATCCTGGCCATCGTCATCTATGGGATGATGTCATGGTGTCATCAAAACGTTTCTCCTAAGTTTAAAAAAACTCTACATACACGTGAATGCCTAGCAATATAGCAGGCATGATCGCAGACAACGTAAATGTAAAATATCTGGAATATATACCATCAGTTCCAGACAATGTGTCTGGTTGTGAGATCGTTAGTTGAAGGCTAGTCTGGTGAAAGAGGATTCATATCCTCTGGATGTTGGTCTAGTCTCTCCCAAACGCTAGGTGGAAGGTGCCGCAGACTTGCCTGTGTTCGACACCCACTCAGGTCTTCAAATGGAAAAGGTAAAAGTTACATCCTGATGATAACTGAATTATGTATTGAGCCAGTGTGTCGTCAATGTCAGGGTTCATGGAACTAATGCTTGCTAATAATTAAAAACCCAAAATACATGCAAGTGCCCTGCAATATAGAAGGTGAGACCGCAGAATTGGTAAAATTAAAATATCTTGAATGTAAACCATAGGCGCCCATTCATTCATGTGTTTGCGACATAGGTAGTTGAAAGCTAGCCTGGTGAAAGAGGATTTAGGTCCTATGAATGCAGGTCTAGTGGTAGGCTCCCAAACGATATGCAGAAAGTATTGCAGAATTGTCTTTGTTCGAATCCAAACATGAAAAAGGCAAACATTACATTGGGATGATGACAGCTATACCACAGTGCCGGTGCGTCGACAATGGCAGCGCTACTGACAGCTATATCCTAGTGCAAGTGTATTGGCAATGACAGGGTTCATAAAACTAATGCTTGATAATAAAAAAACTACATACATGCGAGAGCGTGGTGACTTAGAAGGAGGGATCACAGAAACGTTAAAGGTAACATATCTTGAATGTACAAATATCACACACACACCGACCCACCCAACTACCCATCCGCTCACCCATGTATCCAACCACCCACCGGCCCATCCATCCACATACGACCATCACCCACCCGCCCATCCATACTATACTATATGCTGAATACTTTGAAAACTGTTTGGCTCTAGGTTGTTGGTGGGTAAGCCACGAGTAACTTTCAATCAGATTGATTTAGAAATATGAGGCGTGCAGAGAGTTTGGCTCATTAAAATGTTTATCTCGTAGTTAATACAGCTATGCCAAAGAAAGAATTATTTGACCTTTCGCCTGTCCGTTAGTCTATCTATCGGGACATGGATATACATGTACACCAGATTTTATCTATTGATCCAGCCACCCATGGCCAATTATCCCACTAGGTCATTCATTCACCCATCCTTTCTTCCTCCATTCCATCCATCTTACCATCAATCATTTCACCTACACAAACCCTTTACCCAAACAACATTCCCACTCACTCACCCACACATCAATACATTCATCCTTACATCCACCAAAGTCTTTCTTCCTTTGTCTGCCCGTCCATTCGTCCACCACTCCATCCAGCCATCGTCCATCCATCTACCCGCCAATCCACCGAACCACTCACCCATGAACCATCAATCCACCCACTCACCCATCCAAACATCCATTCACCCACCCACCCAATAACCCACACAACACACCAATCCAGCCATCCATCCAGCCATCCTTCCAGACACCCGTGCCTTCATTCAACCACGCATCATCCATCCATCGACCCACACACCGATAATCCACCAACTTTCCCTCCATGCCTGCCTCCTTTCCTCCCTCAATCCCTCCAGCTATCCATCTATTCTCCGATCCCTCTATCACTTTACCTACCTTTTGACCCTTCCACTCCACATCCATCCCGGGAATCGCTCCCTCCCCTCCCCCCACCACGCCTCCTTCAATCCCTCCATATATCATCTATTCCTCTATCCCGCTATCCTCTATCCATTTTTCACCTTCACTCCCTTCTGTAGCTCGCCGGGTAATGTCGGATCATTCCGGAATGTATTGCTCGGTCGCCACGCTGCATGTTCACGACAGACGAGAGGGCTGGCTAGGTCCTAGTCTCGGGATTCCGGATCCCATGTGACGCTGTTCCGCGTGATACAGAGACCGGCTCCTAAGGCTGTTCCCGTGCGACCATCACCGCTAACATTGAATTTAACGGTGTCCGCCCATTAGTTTGTGTCACCGGTATGCCTGTCCATAGTAATTTAGAACTATGGACTTACAAGGATTTGTGACAAAATACTAAAATGATAAAATATAAACTAAACAAACCACAGAGTTTGGTAGATAAAAGTGAGCAGAAAATAATACATGACATAGAGACGGCTGATGCACTTTAAACGTGGTAAGTCCGCAGAGGTATCCCTGCAAGGGAGGCCCCCCCCCCCCCCCCCCACCTCCGCATACGAGATCACTAATTAACTTAATATAAGTTATTATACCCCTATGCTGAAAAGAAAAGGAAAAAGAAACTCCTAGCGTGGCGAGAGGCATTGTGCCTCATGCGGGCATTACTCCTAGATGCTACTTGTCATGGTAAGAAGTAGTAGCCTCACGCGGGCCGCCGTCACTGGATATCTTGCGAGAGGCAAGTGCCTCGCGCGGGCTTCCGTCACAGGAAAATGCCTTCAACGCCAAAGTGGAGAAAAGAGTTGGCAAAAAGGGCCACTCTTTTATTCAACCAAAAGTGCTGTGAAAAGACCATACTAGTGAAAAATATAACTAAAGCGTTGCGTGCTGATTTACGTGAAGATATGAAGAGCGATTCCCGAGGGATTCCCAAGTCACCGTCTTATGTAGTTCCAAGATACTGTATTAGTGGGTGCCACTTTTATTTGTGCGGGCCTTCCGCTATGACTAACCTACCATTTAGGTGTTAGAAACAAAAACTAGTTCAGGCCGCAAATGGCGGGGATCCTACCTAGCTTTAGATACGGCTGTCCAATGGGCGCAGACGCCCGTGAAAAGCCCCTTCCTTCAAGGACAGTGTGCAGACATGTTACTTTACAAGACATCCGAACCTGGTGAGAATCTGGATGCATTGCTCTGCAACCACATAAAACATCACAGGACAATGGATACCTTAAACATCACAGGACAATGGATACCTTAAACATCACAGGACAATGGATACCTTAAACATCACAGGACAATGGATACCTTAAACATCACAGGACAATGGATACCTTAAACATCACAGGACAATGGATACCTTTAACATCACAGGACAATGGATACCTTTAACATAAGCAGATTTTGACGACCGACTTATCGTTGCGGTTGGGATAGAGAGACGAATACCCACCGCAAATGTCCTTCCCGTGAGGGCGTGACAGATTCCAACATCTTGCCCAGACATTTCAATGAGTTGGGTGGGGATGCGCATCTCGTCCGTCATCAAGTCCTATGGAGCTAACTATTGACCTGCCATTAGTTTTGCATTCAAATTGCCCAATATGCACTGCGGGGCAAGACAAATATACCCTTAACAACCTATCAAATAATAATAACGTGTTCGCAGTGCTTCCTTCATTGGCAAAGATAACTAACTACTAAATATCTGAAGATACAGGGGAGGTGTATGTGACACCGTACCTTGGCCATCACCGCTCTGAAACCTCCGATAGTTTCCCAGAGTCGGACCAGTCCGCGGTATGGATACGGACATCCAAACAATTAAGAAGCCATTAGGCTTAGGGGAACATGAAAAGAGACAATTGCTTTATGGATATGAGGCCCTATAGGTAAGTTAATCAATTTTACACAACATTGCCGGGGTGTGGGGCTAGATTACCGCAACAACCGGAAAGGAGGCGTACATTATATGTCTCCTAGCAAAAAAAGTGTCTCTAATCACATTACACCTATCCTATCGAGCTGAATAGTCAGGTTTACTCGGTAGCATGCCGGGCTAAACATAGTTATAGCACGGACAGCGACCTCAGTGAAAAATTGTTGGTGGTGGGAGAAAGTGATGCGTATATAAATGTTGCTGTATTGTATTTCCTAATGCACTGCAGTCCTAAGTTTTCTATAAATAAGCAAAACATATCAACAAAATGGCCGCTGGCCATATACCTAAGTAACCAAGTACAGAACAGTGACAATATACGGTTTGATGAGAACAGTAAGTAATACAGGTCGACGTACCTAATACGGTACAGTTAGTTAACACACTTTACGGTAAACAAGGATAATTATAAACAGTAATAATAAAGAAATTATAAGATGGTATCTATTTGTCATCAGTACCTTTTACAAAAATAATATTGTATAATTGAAGATACCATGTATAGTTACTTGAATCTTCAGTAGCCAGTCTTACACACCGGGCTACTATGTTGCTGAAATTGAGAAGTCACTATACTTGTGATGTGAGTCGACACGTTCTCTAAAGCTGGATACATCTCCGCATGTAGATTTCTGCAAAAAGGGTTCCCGCATGCTGGCTACAAGTTGGAAACGAACTTAGGACAGTGAAACACAGTAGTAAGCAATGTCTACCAAATAGTTCGTAAGTCATAAATAATAGATGTTGTAATGACGAAAAGTTCCCGTCCGACGACGGTAGTTTAAGATAGTTAATCCCAACCCATTTACAAGGAGGGTTACTTATATAGTTGTAATTATGCCTGTACATATTAAAGCTTAGCGGTGCGGGGTGCATCAAATAGCTCGTGTGGCGCACCGGGCAACGTTTACTTGGATGCAGTCAAAACGTTGAAAGAACACACACGGCATGCAGTGCGGTGGTTGTAGTCGACTTTTCGGCGTGGTTGGGAGATCCGGTGAGTCATCCAACTGGCTGCGGTCAAACCGTTAAAAGAACACACACGACATGCAGTGCGGTGATTGAGGTCCACTTTTCGGCGTGGTTGGTGGATCCGGTGAGTCATCCACCGAGGAACATCGCTGCTCTGCATCACGTAGAATTACACTTTAGGCCCGCAAAGGGCTCACCTCATAATAGCTCCTTTACAGATATTAATTAAAGAGGAACACAATTTTAGTTCTTATTTTGCACCCCCCCCCCACCCCAAACCGGATAGCCGTCCAGGGGATTACAAAATTAGTGGTGAAGTGAACCGAGAACTGCTTCGGTGCGAGCTGAGCTGCAAACCTTCAGGAACCGAGATGATGTAGGTATCAGTCTTCGGTGTTCTGTGTGGTTCGTCAAGGTCCCACACTGTGGACAGCTCTCGACTGTTCGGCCGCCGGCCGACAATGCTCCTGATCTACTGAAATCATTACCTTTTATACTCGTTGGAATGTCAGAACTGGATGCCTCAACCAATCAGAATTTGCTGAACCAGCCAATCAACGCGCTAGAATCTCGTGACGTGTACAAAATTATCTAGATATTACTATAGATATAGATGTATATATGACGTAGAAGGTCACGTGTATACAAATCACTGATTATCTAGCTATATATATATATATATATAATATATATATATATATATATATATATATATATATATATATATATATATATATATATATATATGCACGCGATTACGACGTGATTTTTATATTTTGAGCATAATTTGAAAGGGGGAAATCGGCGATAACTCAACCATTTTCTGAACCGATTTTGAAATGGTTTATAGTTTTGGATAGTTGACTCATACCAGAAGTGACGAGAACAAGTAATTTTTAAGGATTTATATAGCACCAACTCGGTACACTAAAGGTACGTACTCGCTCTTGGTCGTAACGCACATGTGCCGTCGAAACAGCGACAGGTGCGCGCATGCGCACCACGCGTTCTAATGAATGTTTTCACGACGAAATTCCTCTCGTATAGGCTTATACACGCTTATTGCTCTACCCAGGGTGCGTGCTTATAGGAACGAATCAAGGACGGGCGGCCCGTACCCAGCTTGGCTGGTATGGCCAGAACCCGACTGGTCGATCAGTGCTACACCTCCACCCTCCTTCCACCTTTCTTCCTTCATTCCTTTCTTCCTTCCTTCCAGCACACTCAACATCCCCATCTCGCTCCCCTCGCTCTCCACTCTCACACGCATACCCTCCATCTGTCAATCCGCCCTCATTACCCTCAATGCCACAGTCCAACCCATTTCTTTCCTCCACCCAGACACCCATCCATCAATCCATCCATCAATCCATCCATGCATCCATCCATCCATCCATCCATCCATCCATCCATCCATCCATCCATCCTTCCATCCATCCATCCATCCATCCATCCATCCATCCATCCATCCATCCATCCATCCATCCATGCATCCATCCATCCATTCATCCATCCACTCACCTGCACGCTCGCCCACCCCACCCACCTAACCACACACCCGCCTACCCACTCACCCACCATCCCACTCACCCCGCCCGACCATCCCTCCATCCCTCCATCCAGTAACACACGTGTCATGC
>CM067364.1:81774511-81852011 GCA_034401795.1 Chaetoderma sp. LZ-2023a
AACAATCACGATCCTAACATCAAACTTAAAGCCAACATCGACCAGTCGTCCGTAGACTTTTCAGACGTTACTCTCTACAAATGGTGTACATTATAACACGGGTGGGTTTCTTGATTACAACGTATTCTTTATGCCCACCGATTCCCATCAACTACTGCATAAGAAATCTTTCCATCCACCTCATACTTTTAAAGGTATTGTCAAATCACAGATTATCCGATTTCACCGAAATTCTAGTGATAGAAAGAATTTTGAATCTGCGTGTTCCACCTTATTTAAAGCCCTCAAACCGAGGGAATATTCAACACGATTTTTGCGCAAAATAAAATCCGAAACTTTACATGATTTGGAAACTATTACTGATAAGGCTGCCGATCAAAATCCTACCAAAATTCGTCACAATCGTCCGATTATAGACGTAGGACAATCTCAGAAATGTGGAAAGAAGAGGTGTAAATTAGACATCTATCTACCTAATCAGAAAACATTTGTCAGTTATCAGAACAAAAGCAAATTCCAACTTCAGTCTATTTTAGATTGTGATTCTAAGCTGTTATCTATTTAATATCTTGACAAATTATGCCATAAGCAGTATGTCGGTGAAACAAAATGCCCTTTAAGATGGCGAGCAACTAGACACGTTTGCAATATTAGACACGACGAGGACACCAACGTAGCTCAACATTTCATTCTTCCTGGTCATTCTGTCGATAGACACTTTGAAATTATGCCTATTGAGCAACTGCCTCTTTCTGCTACGGCCGAAGAAACTGATAAACACAGAAAACTTCGAGAATCATTTTGGATTAAGCAACTGAAAACAAAATGGACGAGAGGCATAAACGTGGACCCTGGTCTTGCTGATCAACGTGAAATTATTCCATTCAGTTTAACATACAATCGAAAAAATGTTGAAATTTCAGAAATTTTGAAAGATGAATATCATAATTTGCAGGATAAAATGAAAGAACCTCTCAATTTGCGTCCAGTGATAACCTTTAAGAAAAACTCCAATCTACGTGATATCTTGGTTAATTCGAAATTAACTCTTCAATAACCTTCAGAATGAATGATATATATTATTCATATTTTATAGGCCATACCGCCTCTATCAAACAAATCTCAGACAATAAAATAAATGAAAAATATCTCCCAAACTTGGGAGATCCTGAGCCAGTGCGTTTAATCATATAACCACCCACAAGCGAGTTCCAGTTCTATTGTTTTATTGTCTTACTAACACACTAATTATTGCTCCATACCGTCGTGGCAAATCTGTCTGGCCTACCATCATTCCATCAATTTAGTCTGTATTCTTAATAATAGTCTTGATTCGTTCATCATTTCCTTCCTTCCTTCCTTCCTTCATTCCTCCCTCCTTCCTTCCCGCCATTCCGTCCGTCCATTCGTCCTCCCTCCCTCCCTCCCTCCTCCCTTCCTCCCTCCCTCCCTCCCACCCTCCCTTCCTTCCTTCCTTCTTTCCTTCCTTCCTTCATCTCTCCCTCCGTCCTCCCTCCCTCCCTCCCTCCCTCCCTCCCTCCCGCCCTCCCTCCCTCCCTCCCTCCCTCCCTCCACCTCCCTCCATTCCTTCCTCCCGCCCTCCCGCCCTCCCGCCCTCCCGCCCTCCCACCTTCCCTCCATTCTTCCTTCCTTCCTTCCTTCCTCCCTCCCTCCCTCCCTTCCTCCCTCCCTCCATCCATCCATCCATCCTTCCTTCCTTCTTTCCTTCATCCCTCATGTCCGCCCTTCCGTCCATCCGTTTGTCCTTCCTTCCTTATTTCCTTCCCGGTCCCTCCTCCCTCCCTCCCTTCCTCCCGCCATCTATCCCTCCGTCCCTCCCTCCATTCTTCCTTCCCTCCCTCCTTCCCTCCTTCCTTCCTTCATTCCTCCCTCCCTCCCTCCCTCCCTCCCCCCACCCTCCCTCCCGCCCTCCCTCCTTCCTCGATCCTCGCCCCCTCCGTCCCACCCTCACTCCCTCCCGCCATCCCTCCCTCCCTCCCTCCATTCTTCCATCCTTCCATCCATCCTACCTCCTTCCCTCCTTCCTTCCCGCCATTCCGTCCGTCCATCCGTCCTCCCTCCCTCTCTCCGTCCCTCTGTCCCTCCCTCCCCCCTCGCTCCCTCCCTCCCTCCCTCCCTCATACCCGTCCGTCCGTCCGTCCGTCCGTCCCTCCCTCCCTCCCTCCCTCCTTCCTTACTTCCTTCCTTCCATCCTCCCGCCCTCATTCCCGCCCTCATTCCCGCCCTCATTCCCGCCCTTCCGTCCATCCATTTGCCCTCATTCCCGCCCTTCCGTCCATCCGTTTTCCCGTCTCTCATTATTTCCTTCTTTCTTTCCTTCCTTCCCCCTCCCTCCCTCCCTCCCTCCCTCCCTCCCTCCCTCCCTCCCTTCCTCCTTCCCCGATCCTCGCCCCTCCATCCCACCCTCACTCCCTCCCGCCATCCCTCCCTCCCTCCCTCCCTCCATTCTTCCTTCCTTCCTTCCTCCCTCCCTCCCTCCCTCCCTCCTTCATCCGTCCCGTCTTCCTTCCTTACTTCATCCATCCTTTCTTCATTTGTCTTTCTTCTGTCACTCCTTCCTTCATTAACTGGATGGATTGATGGATGGATTGATTGATGGATTGATGAATGGATTGATGGCTGGTTGGGTGGATGGGTCGATGGATGGGTGGGTCGATGGATGGGTGGGTGGATGGATGGGTGGATGGGTTGGTGGGTGGGTGGGTGGGTGGGTGGGTGGGTGGGTGGATGGATGGATGGAAGGAACTCGAAATTCATATTGCTCATTGAATCTTTCAAATACACTTGAATCCTATTAGTCTAAATTTTATGGACAATTATTTAATTGTTGGAAATTAAAAAAATGTTCTTCCCTAATAGTCCAGTCAATCTACGCTTAAATAAGGTTAACCTAGAACAAATTGCACAGAAGCTTTTTTGGTTTTATTTGATACTACTCGTCTTCAAGTACCACAAAATAAAAAATTCTTAAAAATCCCACACCGGGAAAGGTCCTAATTAATGTGATTAAAAATGGCTGCCACATTTTTGTTGCAAGCTAAGGATTACATTTCCTATTAATTTTAGACGCATATAATGTATTTCTAAAAAGTAAGAAATGGTAGAATGTGATGCTAAGTGTTTGAATCTACTAGTAAAAGTGTTGTGCTGTCTCATTGCTAGTTTATTTACGTCACCAGCCCTTAATGGTGACGTTACATGTAGACAGGAGGCATTGAAGTATTTATACATTACGCTAGAAGCATCCATTTGTAGGAAGTCTATGGCTAAATTGTAGCTAACGGCAGAATTTATGCGCAGAATGTCTCATATGTGCTCTTTATTGTCAGCAGGTCCTTTATAACGAGCAGAGGGACATTTAACACTTTCTGACTATTATGTTCCGTGAATGTACGTTCCGGGCGGAACTTTTTATAAACTTGTTTTCCGTATTCATTTCTGTTTTCTCCACACATTTTGTAAAGTTTTCACTTCGTCAAGCTTTTCTTTGTCAAGCTTTGGCTTTATCAAGTCATTCTTCATCAAATCGGCTGAAACAAACAGTGTTTGTTTACTTTATGCACACAGAACCGCTATCGAGCGCTTTCAAGGACCTGGTGTCCAGAGCGCATGTATATATGAAAACCCTACACATACATTAATCCGCAACACCTTACCAATTACCATATATGAATTACTGTTGAAATATGTATGTCATTGTGTCCCATGATAATTAATCATTAATTACATTGTTTTACTTCACCATTTCAACGTCATGGACGAAACAGCAAATGTAGCATGCTGTGCAATTTGTGGGGAGAGTCTTGACAATGGCAAACCCACATTTGTGATATCATCAAAAGGTATTGCTGGAATAAATGAAGCCAGTTTGACCCGTGAGATTGCACCTATGACTATTGTAAAAGGGCAAAGATTGCATGTTTCCTGTAGGAGAGATCACATTGATAGAACTAAGATCGAAGCAGCCAGAAAAAGAAAATTAGAAAGCAACCGGCGAAATACCCCATCACCCATTCTCCGCTCACAGGTACCCGAATTCCGATTCAAGGACCACTGCTTTCTATGTGGGACGGCAGTTGAGACAAATAGTAGGTGTGATGAGAATGAGGATGTTTTCAAGGTACGCACATGGGATTGCCAGAAATCAATTATTGCTGCATGTGATGAAAGGCCTGAAGACGATAGTTGGACAGAAGAGGTTCGAGGACGGGTCATATATGCTAGGGATCTTCTTGCGGTGGAAGCTGTATACCACCAAGTGTGCAGCGTTAATTTTAGAACTGGCAAACAGATTCCCATGCGATATAGAAGAACCCCAGTAGATGAACCCAAAATTCAACGTTTGGGCAGACCAGTAGATACATCGAGGGAGGACGCTTTCCTGAAGGTAGTCAATTATCTGAGGGGAATCGATGCTGAACAGTCAACTGTAGTTGACCTGGTTAACAAAATGTCAGAATTCTGCACTGAACCTTACAGTGTAAAATTTATGCGACAAAAGCTTGAGAATCATGTAGGGGAAAGCATAGTAATAACTAATATTAACGGTCGTCCAGATGTTGTAACCTTTCGAACAACTACTGCAAAGATATTGCAGACATTTCATGATGCACCAAAGGTGGACGACGAGGAGATGAGAAAGCATCAGCTCATTAGAACGGCAGCTGCGCTCATAAAAAAATGACATCAAATGTATGCAGACATCAAAAGATGTCTACCCAGGGGCAACTGATATCAGATCCTTGGAACATAATTTGGCATATCTGCCAACGACACTTCGCGTCCTCCTAGAAAACCTTTTAAGTGGGGAGTCAAAGGATGTGAAAGTTGCTTCTATTTGTCAGTGCATGATTCAGATGACCAGACCGAGGGTTGTCATTGCACCAATACCATTAGGACTTGGAGTACAAATGCATCACCAGTTTGGGTCAAGGTTTTTGATTGAATGCTTGGCAAGTCATGGCTTTTGTGTTTCATATTCAGAGGTGGCCAATTTCTCAAAAAGTGCAGCGTGCTTTCTAGGGACTGATATCCCAATGTCTGGACATTTTGGACAATATATTGCAGATAATGTTGACCACCACTTGCGTACGTTGGATGGACATGGTACCTTCCATGGCATGGGCATGGTCGTAGCCGTTACCCCTGAGTTAGCACAGCAACATGTCATTCCAGGGCTAGAGTTAGCCAGTAATAATGTCCATAATGCACAAATTGCTATTCACTACTACAAAGCAGTAAAGGGCAATAGGATACCTTTGGTTTATGATAAACTACCTGTTGTTAGTGTGGCTGACATTTGGAAAACACCTGGACGTAATGTGGAAAGTGTCCTGGCCGTTGCGTCCTAATCGCCCCGGTTGGTCTGGTACCATGCAAGCCATTTGCAAAGGAGTTCATCCGGGAAAAGCATCAATCCACTTTCT
Source organism: Chaetoderma sp. LZ-2023a (assembly GCA_034401795.1). Taxonomy (NCBI): domain Eukaryota; kingdom Metazoa; phylum Mollusca; class Caudofoveata; order Chaetodermatida; family Chaetodermatidae; genus Chaetoderma; species Chaetoderma sp. LZ-2023a. The sequence goes on from CM067364.1 coordinate 81,779,959, forward strand.
CCAAATGCTAGATATGGATCCAACTGACATGAGTTGTATTTATTCAACCTGCACTTCATTGCTTCGGAAAACCAACGTCATGGTTCAACACCCATTGTCACCTTCGATCAGCCACTTTGGTGGAAGGCCAAGACAATCATGGCTCACGAAGGCGAGAGAAGTGATTTAGTGCAAACAATCTTGATTCTAGGTGGCTTCCACACAACAATGAGCTACCTTGGTTGCATTGGTCACATCATGCAGTCATCGGGGTTAACAGACGTACTGGAGTTGGTGTATGCTGAAAATGCTGTAACGCACATGTTGACTGGAAAAGCGTATGCCAGAGCTGTACGTGGACCTTTCCTGGTTGATGCAGCACTTAATGCAATGGTTCTGTCAACGGCGTATGGCATTCCTATCTTAGAGGTGAGTGAAGGAAATATAGATAATGCAGTAGTGACGTCTGATGATATTGAAGCAGCTCTACGCCATTTTGATGTTCTTATCAAATATGACTCTAGACTTGAATCAGTGATATCCGATGATGTGTTTGAGCGGATAAATGAGAAGTTAGAATCAGAGAAATCAATGATTGTAAGTAGTCCAACAGGACGTTTATGGGTGCAGTACATGCGTATGATAGACCTGCTAAAGATTTTTCTCAGAGCTCAGAGGACGGGTGACTTTAAGTTGTACTTGAAGTCACTGTCAGATATGCTGCCCTTCTTTGATGCTGCCGGGCATTGCCATTACACAAAATCGGTATATTTGCATCTGCAGGACATGGTAAAACTAGAGAGTACAAGGCCAGACATTTATCAGAAGTTCATGACCGGACTATTTGTAGTGCGAAGATCTGACGACATGGTCATTGGTCTTGTGTAAAGATAATATGACTATGTTGGACCTTGCCGTCCATTGAGAAAATGACGGATGTAACTGTTTGTATATAATAAACCATTACTAAATTCATCATACTGATTCAACAAATCATAAAACTTGGATTAAATTTACTTGAATATTGGAAGATTGATAATTGACGTCATGATGACTTCATCAAGAGACGTAGTAACGGATCTACTGTTAGCGGGATGTCATATAGCGATCATATCACGAAATAACAGTTCTTTGCTATCACTTTTATTTATGTAATTAAGACATTTTATGGGTCTCCAGTCAAAGATACGTAAGATTTTCAGCTTAATAATTGGTTTTAAGTGGTCCTATTAAATTCTGTGAAATAGTCCTTTACCGGGATAGAATTTTTAGGAATTTTTTTATTTTCTGGTAGGTGAGGACCAGTAGCATTACATAAAACCAAAAAAGCTTCTGTTGCAATTTGTTCTAGGTATATCCCTATATTGACTGGACTATAAATTCGACTTCAAAAGACTTGAAAACAAAGTCCAACAACACCGTTTGAAATATAGTTCACTGTTCAAATGATTAATGACCATTGTGTGATCCCTTTGATCAATCAACAGACTGATACTAGAACCTCGTTCAGAAAGGGATACCTTCTGAACAAACAGAATCGATCTCACTGGGTTAATATACATGGCTTGATATCTTTGATCAACCGCCACTCATTCATGAGAGTATTACTGGAAGCCCACTCAGAAACCTTGGAACTCAATCAACGTCAATAGATTTAGACAATAGTTTTTTAACATCTGTGGCAGTCCACATCTTTAATGTGAATACAATTTAAAATTTTCAAAGTACAATTGAACACTAATCTAAGCCACATCCATAAGGTCATCAATTCTAATAAATAGACAGAATTTTGGTGGACAGGCAGATTTGTTCTGTGGCCTGAAGCTGACAAACCTTGTCGAAACGGTGGCCCACTTCACGACGGTGCATACGATTATTGGTAATATACGCAATTATCCTTTGATAGCTTATAGTAATTATTTAATATATTAACATGCTTAATCATAACCCTCTTTTTTCAGCGGTAGATTTTTGATACGCTTGTAGAATTTGTTAGGCTTGTAATTCGATAGACTTCCCTTGGTTCCCGATTCCATTAGGTGCCCTCAAATTTTTGGTATTCTTGTAGACTTTAGTGGCAGAAACATTGAATTATCTAACTAGTAACATTATGGCTGGAGTTAGCAAGAGTAGAAGACGGGATGACAGGAGGTCTAACGACAGTCGCACGCCGTCTGCCCAGGCTGCACTAACCAAGTGTTACTACATGATTATACAATGCTTTCACCACCTTGGCATCTTGAATGCTCATGTACGTAGGGGCAGTTTGCCTCCTGGATTGAGCTAGAAAGTGTCAGAGTTAGAGAGACAGAATTTCTTCTGTAAACCAGCGATGCCTAACGCTGAGGTCCGTAAGGACATCTTAGCAGGAAATTTGAAATGGGCCCTTTCTTTACTCCAGGTTAACATTAGTCACTATAATTTCCAGCTTGGTCGTCTTATGTCGCTCCTCATCGAAGCTCAGTCCAAACCAAATTAGAATTAGGTAGAGCGAAGACCACAGCAATAAATTGGGCCCGAAATAACTATGGCATGAAGTTTCATTCTTCATCAATTGATCAGTTTTATGATTTCATCAGACCTTTTGATCCGCATTTTAGAACCTGCCATAGTACAACACCCCATGTAGGGTCACCTGTGACCTTACCAGGAACATTAACTGCAGGGCCCTCTGTGGCCCTACCAGGCACACCGACTGCAAGGTCAGCCTTGACCGTACCAGTCATCCCACAATCAAATCGGAAACGGAATAGGTCACCCACTGAGAGTCCCCCAGTAGTGAGGCGGGTGAATAACCAGTGCTCACCAGTGTTCCCCCTGCAGTCTCCTGTGGTGGATCCGCTCCTGATTCCACTGCCAGAATGGTCACCGTCAGTGTCTGCTCATGTTGATCCTGGTCAGATCCCTCTTCCGGTCTCACCACTGTCCCTAGTCGAGTTTCCTCCCCCTCCACAGAGAGCAGCTACTGACCAACTTGGTCAAAATACCAGATCGTCGACGCCGAGGTCCAAGCCACCACAACCTAAATTTACGCCCACACCTAAGCCCAAACCCACGCCTAGGGATACACCCAAAGAGCACAGGTCTTTCTACAAGTTTCGGTTCGCGGTGGATAACAAGAATGAATGGCGCCTTCCTACTCTGAACAAGAAGATTCTGCTGATTGTGTCTTCAAATTTAGCTCGTATCAATCAGAGACCTCATCCAGATTTGCAGGTAGCAATCTATCCAGGTGCTAAGATAAACCACATTAGGAATATGGTTAGAAAATACAATGATGTCTTCCAACCTCAGCGTATCATCCTTAACATTGGAATTAATGATAAGGACGAACTTCAGCATGACACCTCCCAAAGAATTGAGAATCTGTTTAGTACCATGCGTTCAAAATTTCCAAAGGCTAAAGTTCAATTTGCCAAACTAAATTATTCGAAGCACCTGACTACAACCCAGAAACGAAACATACAATTCGTTAACAGCCGTGTAGAGGCCTTAAGGGCCAAGGTCCCTATCCTTTCCAGCCTCCCTGTGTCTGAATTTCAGATGGTTGAGGATACCATCCACTGGACTGAGTGCACTGCAAATAGGATGTATACTAGTTGGTTATCACACCTTAATTTAAACTAACTACGGGTCAGGGTACTAACCACCCAGAAATTGACCTGGGTGGTAATATCGTTAACCTAACTGGTTCTACATTGTCTGAAGCAGAAAGATCTTTTCTAAATCTCGGTCTAACATATGTACCAACACCACGGCCAAAAGTCGACATAGATGCCCTTTTAGATAATGGCTTATGGGAAATTGAAGAATTTTCTCACGGTGTAAAATTAGCAGACTTTTTTCGAAATTCCAAGAAAAACAGCTTTCTACCTTTTATTGAAAAAACCTGGATGGGCACCTAACTCGAAGTTGGTTGACCCTGCGATCCCTGATAGTATAAAAGCTATCAAGGAGCGTGTTGAAAATTTAGAATTTCCTAAAAATCATCAAAACTTGTCATATCAAGAACGTTTAGCCTTAACAGGTTTGCGTAAAAACAATGACATCGTTATAAAGCCGGCTGACAAGGGATCTGCTACTGTAATAATGCGTAAGGATAATTATATTCGTGAAGTGCTTCGGCAACTCAGTAATCTGAAACACTAAGAACCACTCTGGCAAAATAATTGTGATAAATTTAATGGAATCCTTCAAGAAATGGCGACAACAACAAGGCCAAAACGAAAAAGTAGTTTATCTACCTTACTGCTAAACGAGATTCAAATCCACGTACGTTTTACTATTTGCCAAAAACTCATAAACCTATTGAGTCATGGTCCGACCCTATGATACCACCGGGTCGACCTATTATCTCTGATTGCGGCTCTGAATCTTATCGAATTAGTGAAATTATTGATTACCACCTACAACCAATTGCGAATGGACATTTCAGCTTTTTGAATAACACTGAGGATTTCCTATCCGAGGTCTCCAAAATTTCTGTTCCTCCAAACTCACTCTTGATAACCCTCGACATCGATGCTATGTACACAAACATTGACATCGAAAGGAGTTTGACTTCTGTTCGCAGAGCATTTGATAAATATCCTGATAACTATAGGCCCACTAGCGAAATATTAGCTCTCCTGGAGCTGAGTTTAAAGGGCAATGATTTCGAATTCGCTGGCGAAATCTACCAACACATCAGTGGATGCGCTACGGGTAAACGTTTTAGTCCTAGTTTTGCCATCATCTATGTAGCTGAGTGGGAAGAAGATGCGCTTAACAAATGTCCTAAGCAGCCCTTATTTTACCGCCGGTACCTCGATGACATTTTTATGATCTGGAATTATTCGAGGGAAGAGTTTGATGAATCTTTCACTATTTTGAACAATCACGATCCTAACATCAAACTTAAAGCCAACATCGACCAGTCGTCCGTAGACTTTTTAGACGTTACTCTCTACAAAGGTGTACATTATAACACAGGTGGGTTTCTTGATTACAACGTATTCTTTAAGCACACCGATTCCCATCAACTACTGCATAAGAAATCTTTCCATCCACCTCATACTTATAAAGGTATTGTCAAATCACAGATTATCCGATTTCACCGAAATTCTAGTGATGGAAAGAATTTTGAATCTGCGTGTTCCACCTTATTTAAAGCCCTCAAACCGCGGGGATATTCAACACGATTTTTGCGCAAAATAAAGTCCGAAACTTTACATGATTTGGAAACTATTACTGATAAGGCTACCGATCAAAAGCCTACCAAAATTCTTCACAATCGTCCGATTATAGGCGTAGGACAATCTCAGAAATGTGGAAAGAAGAGTTGTAAATTAGACCTAATCAGAAAACATTTGTCAGTTATCAGAACAAAAGCAAATTCCAACTTCAGTCTAATTTAGTTTGCAATTCTAAAAATGTTATCTGTTTAATATCTTATAAATTATCCCAAAAGCAGTATGTCGGTGAAACAAAATGCCCTTTAAGATGGCGAGCAACTAGACACCTTTTCGATATTAGACACGACGAGGACACCAACGTAGCTCAACATTTCAATCTTCCTGGTCATTCTGTCGATAGACACTTTGAAATTATGCCTATTGAGCAACTGCCTCTTTCTGCAACGGCCGAAGAAACTGATAAACAAAGAAAACTTCGAGAATCATTTTGGATTAAGCAACTGAAAACAAAATGGACGAGAGGTATAAACGTGGACCCTGGTCTTGCTGATCAACGTGAAATTATTCCATTCAGTTTAACATACAATCGAAAAAATGTTGAAATTTCTGAAATTTTGAAAGATGAATATCATAAATTGCAGGATAAAATGAAAGAACCTCTCAATTTGCATCCAGTGATAGCCTTTAAGAAAAACTCCAATCTTGGTTAATTCGAAATTAACTCTTCAAAATCCTTCAGAATGAATGCTATATATTAATCATATTTTATAGGCCATACCGCCTCTATCAAACAAACCTAACCAATCTCAGACAAAAAAATAAATAAAAAATATCTCCCAACCTTGGGAGATCCTGAGCCAGTGCGTTTAATCATATAACCACACACACACACACGCACATCCAGTACAATTATAGCAACAATTTGTCCAATTATTGAAGATTCTGTGCCCATGTGTTGACAATAGTACACACACGCAAAAATAAATATATATATATATATATATATATATATATATATATATATATATATATATATATATATATATATATATATATATATATACACACATGCATACGTCCATATATTATTCATATTTTATAGGCCATACCGCCTCTATCAAACAAACATAACAAATCTCAGACCAAAAAATAAATGAAAAATATTTCCCAACCTTGGGAGTTCCTGAGCCAGTGCGTTTAATCATATAACCACACACATACGCACATCCAGTACAATTATAGCAATAATTTGTCCAATTATTGAAGATTCTGAGCCCATGTGTTGACAATAGTACACACAGGCATATATATATATATATATATATATATATATATATATATATATATATATATATATATATATATATATATATATATATATATATATACATATATATATATATATATATATATATATATATATATATATATATATATATATATATATATATATATATATATATATATATATATATATATATATATATATATATATATATATATATATATACACATGCATACGCCCATGTATTTGGACATACGTGCCTGCGTACGTATGTAGAGAGAGAGAGAGAGAGAGAGAGAGAGAGAGAGACGGAGAGCACCACCACCACCACAACGATCAGCAGCAGCAGCACCGCCACCACCATGCACACGTACAACCAATACAATAAGAACAATAACTCAATGCTATACTTTTAATAAACAGCATGTTTAATTTGTAGGCCTTATTGGTCATGGATGCACTGATGTTATACAGTGTCGTACTACAACCGCAGATTGTATTGATGATGTCTGTGCATGTCAAGGGGATGAGTACCCTGTTGGAGAAGTGTGCTTTGATGGTAAGATAATTTCCCACCCAAATTCGTTCCCAAGCTGTATTAGCCATATTTATCAAATTCCAAAATTGCGTTGACAAAAAAAAGATTCTGATCCAGTGTATCGACAATATTACAAACATGCATATATGCATACGCTATGTAGAGAGGGGGGGGGGGAGAGGGAGAGAGAGAGAGAGAACGAGAGAGCACCACCACCACCACCACCACCACCACCACCACCACCACCACCACCACCACCACCACCACCACAAACACACGCACATCCAATACAATTATAGCAATAATGTGTCCAATTATTGAAGATTCTGAGCCCATGTGTTGACAATAGTACACACATGCATATATATATATATATATATATATATATATATATATATATATATATATATATATATATATATATATACATGCATACGTCCATATATTTGTACATACCGTGCCTGCGTACGTATGTAGAGAGAGAGAGAGAGAGAGAGAGAGAGAGAGAGAGAGAGAGAGAGAGAGAGAGAGCGAGAGAGAGAGAGAGAGAGGAGAGAGAGAGAGAGAGAGAGAGAGAGAGAGACACCACCACCACCAGCAGCAGCACCCCACCACCACTCCCACAACCCACCACCGCCCCCACCACCACCACCACGCACACGTACACCCAATACAATAAGAACAATAATTCAATGCTATACCTTTTAATAAACAACATGTTTAATTTTGTAGGTCTTATTGGTCATGGATGCACTGATGGTGTACAGTGTCGTACTCCAACCGCAGATTGTATTGATGATGTCTGTGCATGTCAAGGGGATGAGTACCCTGTTGAAGAAGAGTGCTTTGATGGTAAGATAATTTTTCACCCAAATTCGTTCCTGAGCTGTTTTGCCCATATTTATCCAAATCCAAAATTGCGTTGAGCATGCCTGGCTTATTTCCTTTAGCTGGAATGTATTTTATAATAGATACACTCGAGGAACATATGAATTTAGATGGTATATCAAATATTGTATCCCACCAAGGCATCTCCATTTTGAATTTCCATATACTATTTGTCTTTCTTCTACATGCCTTGAGTTCAGCAGTTGCGGTGGCTGCAGCGATGATGTCGACTGCAGCTGTGGCAGCTTCCTATATCACCTGTTCCCCACCATAAACCATGGCCATCATCATCTTTGGGATGATGTCATGGTGTCATCAAAACGTTGCTCCTATGTTTTTACAAAACAACATACACGTGAATGCCTAGCAATATAGCGGGATTGATCGCAGAAAACGTAAATGTAAAATATTTGGAATATACATCATGTTTTCCGGTCAATGTGTCTGGTTAGGAGATCGTTAGTTGAAAGATAGTCTGGTGAAAGAGGATCCATATCCTCTGAATGTTGCTATAGTGGTAGGCTACACATCTCCTAAATGCTAGGTGGAAGGTGTTGCAGAATTGCCTGCGTTCAACCCCTACTCAGGTCTTCAATGAAAATGTTAAAAGGTACATTCTGATGATAATTGGATTATTTCTTGGTGCCAGTTTGTCGTCAATGACAGTGTTCATGGAACTAATGCTTGCTAATAATAAAAAAACTAAATACATGCAAGTGCCCTGTAATATGGTAGCAGGGATCGCAAAATTGGTAAAAGTAAAATATCTTGAATGTAACCAACAGGTGCCCACCAATTCATGTGTTTGCGAGATAGGCACTTGGAAGCTAGTCTGGTGTAAGAGGATTTATTTCCTATGGATACAGTTCTAGTGGTAGGATACTCAGCTCCCGAACGCTACGCAGAAAGTGTTGCAGAATTGCCTTTGTTTGAATCGAAACATGAAAAAGGCAAATTACAATGCGATGATGACAGCTATATCCTTATGCCTTCGCATCAACAATGGCAGCGATAATGACAGTTATATTCTAGTGAAAAGCAAATTCCAACTTCGGTCTAATCTAGATTACGACACTGAAAATATTATTTATCTAATATCATGCAAGTTGTACCAAAACAGTATGTCGGTGAAACCAAATGCCCTTTAAAATGGCGGGCAACTCGACACCTTTCAGATATACTGTAATTAACAAAATGCTCCACACTGGCTCTACACGGAACGAGTTGTCCGCTAAATACCAATAAATGTATTAATGTCTACGAGCTCTGAGGCACTTTCACAAATTCCGCCAGGAATTGGAATGTTTACTGTGTTTCGTCTACTTCTGTGTTAGCTATTGGTCTTCTTTCCTCTTCGCCGTAGTTCAGACACTTGTGTATACATTACTGATTCAAGGAATCGTAGCGGCGGCTAACATCAACTGTGGAATTTAACTGGTATATGTATAGCGCTTTTTGGGGGGAACATAGCTTTCAAGTCCTTCTGGATGCTATTTGATTCGTAGATCAAACATGAACGTGACAAAATTACTACGTTTATACAACGCAATCTGCGTATCCTTGATGTGTTATTACTGTAACAGTTGGAAGGCGTCAAAGGCACTCTAGCCGAACTCGATGCCTGCCACCGCAAACCCTGCCGCACTATCATTCGACAGCATAATTTCCAATGATGTACTATACAAGATGTGTAATACATTACCACAACCCTTAAAAGACGCCCAGCAAAGATGGTCCATGTTTGGCCATATGCTAATGATGCCAGGGGACTCACCAGCACAGAGTGTTTAGAATTTGCCCTACTTTGAGCTAGCACATATAAAAAAAGGAGAGGATGTCATTGCATAAATCTATTAAGCGTGCTACTAAGTGATATCAACAAAGCAGGACTCGGTATACTCAGATCAAGAACAGACCTGAGGAAGCTTCCGATTTTGGCTGAGGACAAGACATACTCGTAAAAAACGAAGAAGGGCTGTTTGCTGATGTAGGATGTTTCTACTACTATAGCCGCAGAATACAGTAATCATACATATTTATTTATGTATTTGGGATGCCGCTGTATATATATATTTATATCCCCTTTTGTGTCAACTTGACCCTTTAATGGTCAAGTCCGTCAAAAACGACCTCGGCATTGATCTTGGGAAATGTCCATTTGCAGAAGAATATTAAAAAAAAATTATAAGTGGAATGACTGGCTCGGTAACCTAGCTAGTCATTTCAGGAGTAACATTTCAAAAATAGTCTTCTCTTGACTGCAGAGCTTTAAAGCGTTAATTAACATAGTTATGATTTTGAGCGCTTTGAGGCACTGTTGACATAGGTGGGGCTAATAAAAATTAATTTTCGACCGCTTTAACCGTGTGCATCCGTTTTCCAAATTAGCAAAATTATTTACACAGTATATTACTACAACATTTATTTACTCTCAATAGCGCCGCTTCATTTAATCGACGCCTTAATAATCATGTTTATTATATATCGTATGGTAAACGGGCGGATCAACTTAGAGAAAGTGCTCTTTCCAAAATAGGGCATCAATTGTTACGTCCCTTTTTGGCATAGATAATGATCCTACAAGACGAACGATTAGAAAATTCACTTCGTTGCCTAGCATTGTACTCGATGAATCACTCTAGAAATGCCATTTACGTTATTATAGCTGTCGGGGTCGACAGATCAATTGACTGTTGGTTAGCAGGCGCAGTTTGTGATTGACTAAGGAGGTGTTCCCCAATGTGTATAACAATCGCCCCATCCGTGATATTTTGACCGTCTGGTCGTGCACCAGCCCTTCTTGTTTTAGCGCCTGTTTTTGGAATTGTTCGTCGTGTCTTAGCAGTTGTTCGTTCATTTCCATTTGTAATTCCAGCACAAGGCTGACTTCGCCGACTACAGGAGCTACATCACGACTAGGTGCGAGCGCAAAATAGCTAAGTACTCGCAATCTTGCCTCCAAATCGACTATGTTCGTTATTGACGCAGCGGCCGTTCGTATGCCCATATGATTGTTTTATATCTGGGGTCCCCTATGGCCCAGAATCCTCATGCGACAGTGTGAGCGCTCTTCATGTGTTATACCCAGCTGTTGGCGTAATGCACCAGCGCTGATGCGTTCGCTGGTATCTAATCTGTGGCTATAAACATTTGATAAGTTTTAGTGAGCACCAGGGCGCAGGGCGTTGAGAGTAAAGAGATCAGCGCCACTCTCAGACGCGTCTGCGCGTTCTATGTCATGGAAAGATGAAGGGGCGCCGGTGAACCTTACGGTCCTGGCATCATCGTCTGCACCACTGGCAGTGGATTATGTTCGTGTAATGTGTGCGCAGAGTGTAAATACAGGCATGGTTTCACCGTTCCACGCCGCTAATATTTTCAATGTTTTAAGATTTTCCACTTTTTAAATTGTGAGAGGATCACCGTTTTAAATTGTAAGAGGATCAATGCCCTGGCGCCGTAGGCATATTCATGTGCGAGCTAGTATGACTGAATTTGCCAGGAAAAATTTAGAATTCTTATCAACTATTTGGTGCTAGAATTTCGAAGTGCCAAGAATACATTTTAAAACCGCTTGGCAGAATTGTGTCTAATTTAGCTATGTTCTACAAGGCACATTTTGTAGCGCTTGTAGACGTATTTGTGATACATTTCCTATGTTGGCAAGGCGTTGATTCACTTGCGGGGTAACTTTGATTGAACGCCAATACACGGTTTGCATAACAGTTTTCTGAGTCTTGACGGGCGCTATGCTTGCATCGTAGGACTGAGAATGAAACCAAACAATCTGAAATTGTCTAAGTAACTTGTGCAATTTCAAACAACTAAACATACAGAAATCACGAACAAAATGAAAGTTTGTATTTTTGCACTATCGGGCAGATGAGTGCGGATTTTTAACAGAGTCAATTCTCAAAGCGTAAGGCGTTTATTTTGTCAGAGTCTTGGCGCGCGTCTCATAAGATGCACGTACAATATATGTGCACAGATAAGTTATTTGATCATTGCGATGTTGGGAAGGCACAACGCAGGATGATGGCCCAACGACGCTGTAACTTATATATAATTTTGAGGTATTAAGTACTAAATTTAGCTTTGCGTTTTATGGCAAAACTTAAATGCGAACTTAGACAATTCACCACGTTAGGAATCTTATTCTAAGAACGCGGCTATCTGTACCCACGTTCTACCACAGGCATTCGGAAATAGACTACGTCCGTTAGGTGGCGCACGGATTATCAGTGTGCCACGGAAATGGTCTATGTCCGCACAAATGCGCATGTGACTGGTAGAATCCACTATGAGAAACAAACCGTTAGTTGGCGTCAGTAATGTCTGGCGCCATAGAAATAGTCCGAGCGTTAATCGCACTAGATAGTACAGTCCGACACTTGGCCTATAGGGCGTTGTTGGCGTAATTGGCCTGCTCCATCAGTACGGAGAGCCTGTAGTAAGTTTGCTTACTCGATGTGAGCTTTGCGATCGAACTGATGATTGTTCGTTGATCAAACTTATTTTAGCATGCTCTAAGGTGTCGATTCTGGCTGATTATGAATCGAAGTGATTACTCGGATATTTGAGGCCTTTTTGTTGCGTAGATGTGTGTTTTAACCTTCACAACCAATCTCTAGTTCAGCTATAAAATTAGCAAAGTCCAAAACACAGTGAATTCTCTCTTTAGCATCCCCTTCTCAGCTCTTGCACTCTGTGTAGCGTTAAAGCGAGAAAGATGAAAAAAGAGAGGATTTGTGAGCTTAATTTTCACTTTTTAATATAAAGATTTTTTATTATAAATAAGGACAGGGCCAATATTACGGGCGTTAAAGTCACGCCAAATACATGATAATGATATGAAAGTTGTACACACTTTACATCTAACAATAGTTACACCCATGTTGCTTCCCTTTCAAACATGGTGTATTCGACTAATGTTTGTGCTTGCGTCACCGAACGTGAAATCTTGTAGCAGTCGAGCCCAGGGGCTAGACTGAATTCCTTGGTCGACGTAGCAAGCTGGGACTGTCCTGTACCGACTAAGAATGCGTTAAGCAACACCAGGCTCAAACATTGACAATTTCACCATCTAAATTGTCAGATGCGTTATAGTATTTTCATGCACAATGATGTCAGAGCTTGGTAGTCTGTCACTGTTTGTTAACGCAGTGTCTTCTGCGGTAAAATCTTGCGCCAGTAAGAGAGCACAAGGCTTGGACTTGATTGAAAGAGTGCACACTACTGGAATGTGCTGTCCATCGAGATCTAACTCGCCATGTTTAAAGCAAATGATGACATCACGTGCTCTTAGAAAATCAGCACCAATACTCACTGATGATCCTGTATCAGCGATAAAAACTTTACGTCCAAATGATATTCCATGAAAGTTGATTTGCCTTAACGCTCAGCCCATAGACTCAATCTCTTGACCACTGGCATCATGCAAAATCACATCAGAGTCGTATAACACTGACTGAGTTGGCGTTACAATTTACACGCTCTGATGATGGCGGCTTGCCGGTTGCGTTTGGCGCACAGCTCATGTTTGATTTTGCGCTGCTGGAGCAGTTCCAACAGATGCATTGACTGTGCGCAGTAAACTGCAGAACTTAGTCCAGTGACCACAGTGGTTGCAGTAGTAACATTTACCAGGAGGCGGACATGCATGGTTATTGAACAATCTCCTGTAATCATAACCCGCCTTATTATCTCTTTGGTGCGTACTGGGCGCACTAGCTTGCGTGGATGTTTGTTTGTTCTGTATCAAATCGCTAAGCTGCTGGAGTAGCGCACTGCTCTGTTGGCCCATTTGCAGCAATACCTATTGTTGCTGAATTTGTCGCAATGCTGTTAATTGTTGCTGCATTTGTGGCAAGACCCCACCTGTTGCTGTATTTGTGACACAGCTGTCTCTAACTTTAACTTCTGGACTAGAAGACAGCGCCTCTAGGAAGCGTCTACACGAATGGACTCTGCAGAAGTGTTATCTAGTGCGGAGTAGGCACCCGCTGCGCTACTGGCCGGTGCACATCTGTGCCAACTTTTGAAGTGTATGCTTATTTTTCTGGCACACGTTGCGCAGCTGAATCCTGTTTGTCTCCTCTTTTGCAGGATCTCCAAAGCTGAGTTGCAGCGCCTCTTTGAAGTGACGATAGAACGTGGGTATATCAGTCAACAGTCTGAGTGCTTTACCCATGAGCTTGGCGGCTAAGTTTGCACCCTTGTCATCTTCACTCCAGTCACTAAGTTTAGCAATGGCTTCAAATTAACAGGGACTTTCCAGCTTACCTATACTGCTTTGCCTTCTGCTACGCTGCGCCTTGGTGATTGATCAGGGTAGTAAAACATGCTGGTCCATTGCTATGCGTAGGGCCTGAAGGTCTTGGCTATCTTGGTGGATTATCCACAGCCTGATTTAATGCAACTACCATGGCGTGCATGGTGTCTATTAAGTCCTGTCTTGGTGGCAGTGTGCAGCATTTGACGCAGCCACCTGCTGTGGTAAAGGATGATACGGCACTGGCTTGCGTTCTTGGCGTGCCGTACATGAATTAGGAGTCCGGTTCTATGCCACGCCATATCCTCAGTTAGGCACATATTGTCGTGATTCGATTTTGATTTCGTGCATGCGGCAGAGAAAGTACAATTATCTGTACGGGTTTGTCGATGACATGTGATCTACTCATGTTGTTTTCATGTACTTCTACATGCAATGCTGTTCGTATTATGTTAAGGCTGGTGTCGTCAGTACCCGCTTCTCTATTTGGAATAGGGACATTACGGAATCGCAAACAGTTTATCAAGGAATATTATTCCTGAGAATCAATGTCACCCTCAAGTGTTGTAGGCACAATTCAATTTATGGTCACTAGCCTGACATTCGTTTTCGATGTTAATAATGTCTTCATTCAGCTTCTTTATTTCAGCATCTTGTTCGTGTGGCTGATTCTCTGTCTCGGTGCACATAGACTGCACGGTTTGTTCAAGGAAGGATTGCAGGGATGATTGTATTATCTGCTTTATTATTGGCTCGACGGCTTGCGCTATGGTGGGTTGGAGGGCAGCGTGAAAGGTCAGACTCTGTAATTCCGTTATCAAAATGTTTACAACGCAAGTCCTATCCTTATTGGAGATTTGGATGGACCCTAGCTTTGCTGTTAATTGGCTAGTTACGCCAGACACATAAAGCTCTTCTGGGACAAATGGGATGAATGCCACTGGCATTAGTCTAGGACTTGGTATCGGAATATTAATTCTAGGATTCATATGACTTGGCTCAGCCGATTGATTCAAACTACAATCCGCAGTTTTCCGTCTAGAAACATCAGGCTGGTTTAGGTTTTGGTTTTAATTACCCACCGCCGATTAATGACACGAAGTGATATGTTTACAAGACCTTACAGTAATATAGCCTGTAAAATATTGTGCAAAACACAACGAATGAGTCAATCACGAACACAAGAGAGTGCGATGGAGAGGAAGCGAACGAACGCTCCACGTGTCACTAACAGGTCTGTTCTGGTTTGTTTACGGGTATAACTCCACTTGGTTGAAGCACCCACACAACAGTGTTGTAAAAGATGCTAAATCTTTGACTGATGGCGAAATACGATTGAGGTGACTATACACACAGCTGATTGATGAAGACACATATCATTCATCAGCGGAAATGTTCAATTACCAATTGGATTAATCAGAACACGTGGAGATGTATATGTGAGTGTGTTGAGAATGATTGTGCAGAACACCAAGACGAATATATTTTATCTACACTGGCGATCTGTCTGTGGTGCTAGTCTTTGCTTATTTATGTGGCTCCTACATGTTCCAGTGTTCATCACGTAGACTGGCGCCCACAGTGTGCACTGTAACATACTCTCCTCGCGATTGATTCTATTTCGTTGCACTGTTCTGAGTCATTCAGAACAATGTCTGAGCCACTTAGAACAGTTTTGATAGTTGAGTCTATATCTTATTAATGTTTTAAGATCTAAGAGATGATTCCGTCTGTGCGAGAGAAGAGCATTGTACTTTAATAGTCTATGGGCATAGTCCTCGTGTTCGAGCTGACAAAGTGGACAAGTAGGGTCGATTTCATTTTGATTGAATTCGGCAAGATTTGTTTGAGCCAGGAACGTTCCAGTAAGACATCTGACATTTATACTATAGCTAAGCACGTCCGTGACTTCATTCCGAATAGTGAGCATATCCTGATGCATTTTTCCAATAATCAGTACTGGAGTATGGCAGAATGAAAGCGCCTTCTTTGCATTGAATTGCTGAGTTAGGTGGCATGTCCAGTTTGAATTTACAGACCATATTGTTTCTGAGATAAACCTTTCTTTATTCTGACTTCGGTATCGCTCACAGCTCGTCTATTTATGTCCAAACTATAACATTTGGTGTAGCCATATATGTGGCTATGCGCAGGACAATAGCCAATGAGCGTAGACACAATACTGGGAAGATATGATTTGGCAGGTGCGTTGGTATGTTAACTTGCCTGACGAAGAATGATAGCATATATTATAACTAGATGACACTGATATTCAATCGCTCGACGGTGATGTCGAACAGCGTATTGTGGGCTACAGTTGAACTGTTTATTGTTCATATATATGTAGCCTCACCGTGATGGCTGCACTGTGTCATTGTACTTATCTTGTCGCATTCTTCATTATGGTAAGAATATAGATTGTGTCAAACTTCTTTCAATATAACATGTGGTCAGGATGCGTCCGCGATGTGCACGCCACTATTAGTTGTGGGAATTTGTACTGGCGTGCATAACGATGCTGCGATCTTAGTGCTGTAGGAGAGAACTTAAGTTGTGAACTAAGTCTGGACGCTTGTGCGATTAAAGGTTAAAATGTGTTAATTAGTGTTAAAGGTTTGATGCCAGCTGCTTGTACTAGTCAGATGTTCAGATCCATTTGCGCATCTGGTGTGAAAGCTAAAATATGGGGCATATATTAAAATAAGGGTACAGTGAAAGTTAAACACACACACCATGGACACAACATTAAAACTGGACACTTAAGACTGAATTTAAGGTTAAAGCAGTAACGATAAATACAAGACGGTAATGATCCTGGGAAATTCGTAATTGTAAATTTTGCTATTAATTCGGCTCAGCGTTTTGTAGTAAGTTGTGTTGAGAAGGATTTGATGATATTTCAGTTTTTCCAGGTAAAGTTAAAGGAAAGGAACGGGGAACTTTTGAATGACAACTTTATATAATAATCAACCTATACCCACCAGTGAAAAACAGAAATAAACCAGATATAATTAGAAACCCCCCAGCTAAATAGCATTTTTGGCATTCTGGTGGGAACCAATTAATGACAAAGTTGGACCCATGCGCTATGGCGTATGCTGAGCGAATAAATAATACCCCCTATAGCCATTCATATACGCTCAGTTCGCGCTAAGCTGGTTAGCCACTGCGTCCTACAAGTTAAATACTGTCTAGTTTTAAAACAATTTGAATGAAAGCCGTTGTTTCCAGAGACATGGTCTACATTCAGTCACACGAATGTCAAAAAGAGTCCTGGTCTTATCTGAAGAGTGCGAAATAAGATTCAAGCGCAGTAGTGACACTAAAAATCAAGATGGCTTCACATATGTGGATTCGTACACTAACACAGATATCCTGAATAATCAATTCCCATCAACACTCAAGCGAACAAAGCAATCGTTGAAATTAAGATCCCAAGGTCATATTCTAATATGCACTAATTCCAAATTCAAGATGTCTTCGTGTTCGGAACCATTGTTCTCATGTCAAACCAACCAGCGATATTTAACTTTGCTACATGACTACTTCCACTTTTCTATCAATATTGTGGATGGTTCGTGAACTTACCTCTATTGTTTTCTGGAAATAGAGATTCAGAGAGTGCACGGATCGATCGATTCTTATTTTGGTCAACTCGTGGTTGGAGCTTAACTAGAGATGGGGCAGGCATAGCTAAATCTGGATTCATTCATTGCCGTGAATACTTATCTAGTCAACAGATCAGATCGATACATTTCTACCCATACCCCTCCCATTCCTAGCTAAGCTTCCCACCTTTACGCATGGTAGAATGCATGTGAACACTGGAAACCTGAATTATTGGAATATATATATCAAGATATCTAGACATGTGAGCGAAGACTATTTTTAATTTACCATTGGAATGCCAGTAGATCCATTTACATGGACTCCGTGACCATTATTGCCCGACATTTTCATTGTTAATCTATGTACCCTGAACGATTTAGAAAAGATTTAAATCTTAGTCCCTCTGAAATATGTGCGGGTGGGTTGATGGTGGTGGTGGGGGTAACGTTGCCAGAAAGTGAATTCCTAAATGGCCACTGGGACGATTTCAAGAACGAGGCCCATGATAACTTTTGAACTAAGTACACTAGACTCATGATTGAGGGAACACTAATTTTGAGGTAGAAAATCCTTTGGTATGGCCAATTTTCGGTGTGGGGATTATCTGGACCTCCAAATCCAAGATGGCCACTGTCGGCCATGTTGAAAATCAAAACAACGAATGAACTGTCATATTGATCTTTTCTACAGAATAGACACCTGAGGTTTTGAAAATTTACCATGAAACAGTGTATGAACATATTGGTCACTTGAGCTGAAAGAGAACCCTCACACCTGGTGGAGACAATATTTCTCTTCTGGGGACCCTTCCACATCGACCTGTCTTTCATCAATACCATTTGGAACAGATTCTTAATTTTCGGAAATATCAGACATCATGGTGGCAGCCAGTGTTTCTGATGAGGGTTCAGTTGCCAAAGCAATATGTGGGAAAGATTTCAAGCATTACATCTTTTTACGAGACTCTGCTTCATCACGCTCAATACAAGACAATCACAGATATGACTAGCACTTTCCAGACTTCATTGAAGTTCTTGACAATCTTATGGATGAACATGATATATATATATATATTGAAAGTGATCTGTTTTCCCAGACCTCGACGTGGAATCTATATGCCCGCGCAGCTCTTGACACATAGATTGCGAAGAATGAACAGGGGCTCGAAACCAAATTCGGACTGGCTTACCATCTTCAACAATGAGATACAGTTACTTTCCAACACTCGTAATATCAATAATGTAAACAGAGTGAGGGTAAACCTGCATCACCATTTCGACTGCAGGAAGCTAAAGTGAAGCATGCCAATTGCGCTGCCAGTAAAATCAAGACAGATGAGCAGGATGCACACGATGTGTTTGCATGCCTCTCTGAATTCAAGTGCGATCCGTTTGACCAAACCAACCTGACACTTGATTCTCTGTAGTCCGCAATTGACATGAAATCTGCAAACGAAGATGTCATCAGGAATTTAGACGCATTTTTAGAAGAGGCTTTGTTCCAATGGTAATCCATGTAAAGCAACCACGCCCAGCAGAGCAAATGGCAAAAGCTTGCACCCACAGAAGTAAAAAGAAGCAAACAATGATAATATGAAAGGGACGCCAGAACATGTGGCGATAGAGCCATGACCTCCGTTCTTGTCCTAGTTGAAGAGAGACAGCGGTGAGTATGGCTATTTTCAATGCCAGTGACACGATGCGTAAGATGTAGAAGAGCAAGTTGCAAGAGAAAGTAACATTAATACTAATACAATAACCAGATACATATACGACAAGTATTAACGTGATCCTAATCTCAGCCCCAAGCCCTGACGATCGAGAGGAGGACGATGATACCAAGCACATCTGTGTGTGTGTGTGTGTGTGTGTGTGTGTGTGTGTGTGTGTGTGTGTGTGTGTGTGTGTGTGTGTGTGTGTGTGTGTGTGTGTGTGTGTGTGTGTGTGTGTGTGAGAGAGAGAGAGAGAGAGAGAGAGAGAGAGAGAGAGAAAGAGAGAGAGAGAGAGAGAGAGACAGAGAGTGAGAGAGAGAGAGAGCGAGAGAGAGAGAGAGAGCGAGAGAGATAGAGAGAAAGAGATGTGGTGCGCACATTATTGACACAGCGCACATATCCAGAACCGGTCGTTTGCGTAAACAATCCGTATGAGCAGAAACACACAATCAAAGGCAGCGAGCGGATGCTGCATCGGAAGGGGAGACCAATCAGCAATGTATACCTGAAGTCAGAAGATAAGTCTCCTGCAATCAAAGAATCTTCTCCTTGGTAAAGTAAACAATAAGATTCGTTGCAGACATTTCTACAAGCAGGATTACAGGAGACAGAATATGCAAATAATGACATACAGGCAACTCATTTTGCGCAGGAGATATACCGGGAGGATTATTTTTGAAGGAAAAACGCAGCTCGCCAGGGATCGATGTCTTTGTAATGATGAAATATCGACCTGCATCATTTTACTCCATCGATTGGTTGCGATTATAACTCTAGCATCTATGGCACTAAAATGAAGCTGTGGCAGATCGCATATTGTAAAGAGACACGTGACCGTTTAGTATCGAGGTTCTCGATGATTTAGAGAAGGGTGTAATCCAATACCTATATTGAGATGCCAGGAATGCTCCTGGAGAAGTGAGGGCAGCTAAGTGGAGGACATAGAAGAAGAGCACCATTCGAATCGCACGGACTCTGTATCTGTATTAGATGAAAGTGAAGAATGTCTGAGTTAGGTGTAAGTCGAATGCTGCTCCTCATATATATTAACAGTAAAACAGGTAGGGATATAATGGTCATGGGTCACGGATACCATGAAAAAGACTCTACTATGACTGGCCAGTAATTACTTTGCTGAACTTTCAAAAATAATCTTCCGTTAAATAGGATATGAACAACTAAAGATGTTGTTTATGGCTGGCCCGACAATGGACCTTTCCATTTTTATCTATGCCCCACCCATCTCTAGCTAAGCTTTATCCACACCTCGCTCGTCTTGGGATCAGTCAATCTACCTGATTATCAATACCCAGAAAACTATAGGGGTAAGCTATTGAATATTTTGAAACTAATTATGGCAGCAACAGCGTCCAGTCAAATTTGTTTGAAAATATTCAACAGCATGCGTATTAAATAGTAGAGTCATAAAATTCGTACACCGTGTTGGACCATAAAGAGTTAAAGCCGGGCCAAATAGAATCATTTATAACGTAATTATTTTGGCGTCACATTACACGCAGCTTAGCTGGTCATGACGTCAGATGGTAGATTGATAATCTGAAAAGTTGAATTTTAGGGTAAAGCTGATATAAGATGGTTCAATGGGAAACTCGTGCTAGATTATGTATATGCTACCTCTTTCGTATATTACATTTTTCACATTCTCAGGATCCCTTGACGCTCAATGCACTGACTCAAATAAATGCACAGTTTTGAACAGTGAATGTGACGGAACTGATATATGCGCGTGCATAGCTACGTCTACAAGGGTCGGAGAAACATGCGTGTTAGATGGTACGTTGATTGGTTTTAAACCATCATGCCCTTTTTAGTCCAAATTAGCCTCACAATGTAATTTCCAGTGTTAGCTATGCCCCCGCCCATCACTAGCCAAGCTCCACACACACCTCACCGTGTTGGGATTGATCAATCCGCGAATGCTCTAACTATCAATTTCCTGAAAACTATAATGGTAATCTGTTGAATATTGTGTAGCTAATTTGGCCAGGTGCTGTTGCTGCCTATGACAGCAACAGCACCCAGTCAACGTAGTTTCAAAAATAGTCAACATAATATTTATTAAATAGTAAAGACATACAATTCGTACAACAACGCATATTTATCTACGACATTCATGACGTGATAATGACGTCATTCATTATGAGGCCATTCTACATGTCACATAGTTGATTATGACGTCATATGATGCATGGATAAAGTGGAGTCTATTGGACAAGGGAATGGAATGCCTGCATGCCTGCCTGCCTGCCTGCCTGTTTGCCTGTCTGTTTGTCTGTCTGTTTATATTTCCTGAGCTGAATTTCCAAATTAAACAACACAGATCCGGTTTGGATATATTCTAAATCAAATACCCTGATCCTAATCGAATCTATGGGTATTTTGGAAATTACTGTTCAGAATTTGCTCAAGTTTTACCACACAATGGGTATGGCAATACATTAGAATTTCAGAACTTCATGATTCCCACAAAATAAAACAAAATCCCAGTACTCTTTCAATGTGACTATAACTGGAGAGCGATGGTGTGTACTCGATGCTTGACATTTTTATTTCTATAATAATAACCAAGTTTCTAACGGAAAATATTCATAGATACATTTTACATTTGAGTATACGAAACTCGCCTCCCAAACGCTAGGCGGAAGGTGTCCACGATTTGCCAGGGATCGAAACCCACTCACGTCGAAAATTGAAAAAGTTAAAGCTTACACTCCAGATGATGAATGAGCTATATCCTGATAAACAAAGAAAATTTCTAGAATCGTTTTGGATTAAAGATCTCTAAACACAGTGGCCAATGGGGAATATACTTAGACCCAGGCATATCTGATCAACGGGACACAATTCCATTCATTCTGACCGACAATCGGGAAAAACGTTGACATTTTCAAAATCTTGAAAGATGAGTATCAAAACCTACAGGAGAACCTGAAACTACCCTTCAATAAGCGGATAGTAAGTACGTTTAAGAAAAATCTGATCTACGTGACATCTTGGTAAAAGCAAAGCTCAAATAGATATACAGATTATTAATCTCAATCATTCAACATTAACCCTTTCATGACGGTCAGCCAAAAGCGGCCCCTGTAGTGATATTGAGCAATGCCCACTTGCCGGCGGGGATTGGAGTATTTGTGAAACTTAGCCTCTGTAATGACTGGCTCAGGAACCGAGACATTCATTCCAGTGGCATATTCTCGAGAATCACCTTGTATGAATGATTACTGTATTCTGTGGCTGTAGTAGTAGAAACATCATACAGCGGCAATCAGTCCTTCTTCACTTTTGCCCACTGTGTCTTGTCCTCAGCCAAAATACTTTGATTCCTCAGGTCCATTCTTGACTTGAGTGTACCTAATCCTGCTTTCTTGAGGTCACCTCATAGCACGCTTAGCAGATGTATGCAATGCCGTCCTCTACTGGCTCTGCATTTGCTGGCTCCGAGTAGGGCGAATTCCAAGACTCTCTGTGCTGGAGTGTCTTCTGGCATCCTTAGCACATGGCCAAACATGGACCATCTTTGCTGGACGACTTTTACAGACAGCGGCGGCGTATTACACATCTTGTATAGCGCATCGTCGGAAATTATGCTCTCTGGTCATCAGTGTCCAGTAATGGTGCGTAGGTGTTTGCGGTGGCAGGCGTCAAGCGTGTCTATAGCTGCCTTTGGATCTGTCCAGCTGCTACAGTTATACATCATCAAGGATACTGGTACGCAGGTTGCATTGTATAAACGTAGTCCTTTTACCAAGGGCATCTTTTATCTAGGAATTCATAGCTTCCGGAACGACTGGAAAGCTATGCTCCCCATGATGCAGTGTGCAGCAATGTCAGCAGTACTGCAAAGCAGTGAGCCCAGTATTTTACTTTTCCTCCATGGTTCGCCGCCACGGAGTGGATCGTCATTTTATTTAGTTTCATGCTTTGTAGATAGGTATATGTGGGTGAACGCTGTTTTGGATTCATTCATTAAGAGATTCTCAATCTGGGGTGGGGATGGGGTGGGTCGGTGGGGTGTGTGGGCGGGGTAGGGGTTGGTCTTGTGGAGTTTTCCCGCATGGATTTCAGTGCAGCAGCCAGGTAACAGGTGAATAGCACAGGGGATAGACCATCTTCCTGTGGGGAGCCGATTGATGTCTCCAACTCTACAGACTTCACTGCCTTGACTCGTGCTCTCAGCCTGGTGTCTGCACGCAGCAGACTCACTAGTCGTAGCTCATAGCTTCATTGCAACTGGCCTGGCGTAGTACATCTAGGATCTTTGAGCTTTTAATTGTGTCGAGGGCTCGTGACATGTCAATGCCCATTTTGTGGAAATCGCAGTGTTTGGACATAGCGACTGACATAAGCATGCGTTCAGCCGATACAATGTCTGCACAGCTGCGTCCACGTTTGAAGCCACTTTGACATGATCCGGTGAAGCCGTCGATCTTGTCTCGGATGCAGCATAGGGTAACATTGGATAGGATTTCCCGTATGCTGTTAAGGAGCCCAATGGGCCGCAGATTGGCTGCGGGGGTGGAGGGGGGGGGGGCAGGTGGCTTCTTGGGCTTGGGTAGCGCAATACGGCTGCCTTGGCCTACAGCGTCGATGGTGGTGCATAAAAGCTGAATTGATTATGTGTGTGATCGGTTTAGAGATAATGTCACTTGCATATTTGAATAGTTCATTGCTCATGCCATCAGATCCCGATGCACGTCCATTGTTCAGGGCTTTAAGTGCCTTCTCAACCTCTGCTGTATTAATTGGTGTTAGTAATGGCCTGGGATCTTCTGAGAACGGATGCAAGGGCTCATCTTCGTGGTCAGTGAACTGTTCCTTGAACCATTCTCGAATGGCCTCGGCTTTGCCCTGGCCAGTCCCGCTAAAGTATCCTTCATGGTTGTGTACAGTTAGTGGTAGTGTGTAGTCAGCAACTCTCAGGGCTCGGGCTGCCCGAAACATTTTGTGGCAGTCATCCTTGTCAGTGATTTCATCTGCTAGGGTATCTGCTTGTTGGATAGCAAGATCTTTTAAGCGTTTGCTAATGTAGCACATAATATTATTGCGTTCCTGGTGTAGTTTGGTGCAATTTTCACTTTGGCCACTTTGATAGATGTGCTGACGTAACGCTCTCTGTTCTGCCGACAGTTTTACTACGAGAGGGTCGTCAGTATACCTAGTTCTGTTGTTTTTAGAGCGCCTGTGGTGCTAGTAGCTAATTATTCCATAGATATCAGTATATTGGTTATGGCTTCGTTTTGATCGGAGCTGACGTCGATGTTAGCTATCTGCTCCCCGAGGACCTTTTTGTATGACATTTGAGTGTCAGTGTTGCTGATGAGCTTGGGTAAGTTGTAGGTGACTCTACCCTCTTGCCTGGTATGGCGTTTATACATTAGGTAGAGCTGGTTCATACGGAGGTATGTAATGACTGGCTCATGGTGAGAATTGAGGTCTGTCGATAGGAACGAGCATCCAGAAGTAAGGGTTTTTCTGCTGTCTTGCATAGTATGAAATCTATTTGGCTGAAGACAGCTTTTGTAGCCTTAGAACCTTTTGGTGCTTTGTCTGTGCCTGCAAATGTACGTTAAATAAGTAAACGCATATTTGGATCTTATGGAACACATTTAATCATCAAAGGGTTAACATTAATGTCATATGGCTTTCCTCAGCCAAAATAACAAATCTCAGGCAGCAAGATAAACCAAAATAATTACAAATTTTGAATTTTTTCAATGTTGATAATATTATCTACTACTACTACTACTACTACTACTACTACTACTACTACTACTACTACTACTACTACTACTACTACTACTACTACTACTACTACTACTACTACTACTATTACTACTACTACTACTACTACTACTACTACTACTACTACTACTACTACTACTACAACTACTACTACTACTACTACTACTACTACTACTACTACTACTACTACTACTACTTTTTTCTTTCTTTTTTTAACTCCTACATTTAAGCAGTCAGACAGACTTCACGTTGAGTGAAATAGCTGACTTGACTAATAGTATACGAATAACAAAACATAGTTAATATATCAAAACAGTGACAGCTAAAATAATCTATTACTTTATACAACGTACAGGGCATAACTACATAGAAAACAACCTTAATAAAGAAGTGATCACATAACATAATTAACAAAGCCATTACTATTTGCACACCGTGTAGTAGTATGCCCAAATGGCGAGCAGACGTCACCAACAAGTATCGAAGCCACTCATCAATAAATAGCAGTAAGTTACTGCTGCTAAATGACGCCATTGAGCCGATTCATAAGTAGATTTTGCATAGTTTAATGTAGTGTAGTAGTATAGTAGTAGGCTCAAATGGCGAGTGCCGTTCTCCAACACGTGGCGAGGCGACTCGTCAATAGGTAATACAAAAGTCACTCATTGGCGCTAGTTAGCTGATGCTTAACTGACTAGCGGGCGTAGTAGCGTTTATGTATTATAATGCACGCGCCGCAAGTATATAAACTATGACGGCATAGATTGCGCTTTGGATCCACATTTTAAATTTACTTCACTGTAGGCTTTTTCTACAAATTAACCTGCGAAAGGCATGCTTACAATTAACATTTACATTAGGATGTTTTTATATATGCGAGATGCCATGCTCTGTTAACCTAATGAACTCGAATGTCTAAATACGGATAAACAGCTGCAGTACACGAACTACTGTGTAGATTATGGGAACCCAATTCGACAAAGAGCTGCTGTTTCCTATGGCAAAAGCACATCCCCGTCATCTCATCACAAATACACATAGCAGCCGACTGTCTTATAATTTAAATAACAAATAGGGTTTTGCGGATTTTGAAACTGAGCTGACAAGAAGACATTGCTGACTGATATAGCAACAGCTTCATGGTAGATCACCTCCAAAATATTCACTGGATGCGCATTTGATATTTAAATATAGCGATTCGCAAAGTTTATGTGCTTAGGATATTCACCAACATTAGCGTCTCCTAAGGCTTTACAATTTTAAAATAAAGAGAATTACATTAAATGAAATAAGATGTATCAATATACAACGAGCAGTGAGCTAACTTATAAAACTTCTGCTTCTGAATGTTGGATACTCATATGTAATTGACATTAGGCCAGTTTTGTACCATGCATCTTTAAATCTACTTTCTTTTCCATGTTCCACTAGCCTGTAAATTTCACAATGAATGCAGTTGATCATCAATGATCGAATTATCGCTTGAATTGCTCTTTGATGGTTGTTGCCTGATTTTTCTCTGACCTCTGAACACCGATGCTTCCAGATGGCCCACCCTCTTACAGATAACAGGGTTACCAACAATTCTTTCTCCTTGCTATTGATTATTTTTACTATACTTGAGCAATCTGAATATAATTGTTTCAGCTATTAATTTCACATGTTTGGATCCAAATTTAGCAAGGACAATATTGATATATGCCCAAACGCCTGTAGTTATGCGACACTGAGTACATGGATGCTCTATTGTTTTCTCCTCAGTATTACATAATACGCACCTGTCTGTACTTGTTATTCTGTACATTTACGTTAGATGGTCGACCCATAGCCTTTGATGGAGTAATCGCCATACTAGGTTCCGTGCATTTCGAGGTAGACAAGGTAGAAGTATTGTTTTCCAGACATTTTTCAGTTCTTTGGTGTGCATCGTTACTCTTTCTAATGCCTAACTACAATAGTAATTTGTCTCCGAATTTAGAATTCTATACCAGTCTCCAGATCCCAGGTTGTATTTTATATGATAGAAATTGAAAACTAATGTTGGTTGCAACATATCTCTGATGCCGTGTGCTTTCAACAATTTTAACCATTCACCAGGTATAGCATTCTTTATTCTAACAAATAAGTGTTGCGCATCAATATACCTCATATATGTTGTTCTTGCTACATCTTGCATCGCAATCCATTTACGAGAATTCAGATTTACCAAATCACGTAGATATTGAATGACATTTTTGGCCATGGAAGGCAAATATATTACAGCACCCATATTGGTAGTGATCGTGTACATATTTTTAACACTTCGAGTGAAAGCTTCGAGCTGTTCTTTATATACATGTGTGACTTTCTGGTGGGTAGGTGGCAGGTTTTTTTCACACTGATAAACATTCTACTGGAAATGGCTCTATGCACCTTTGTATGAGTGTCCTTGAAAATTGTTCCTAAGATGTATTTAAAGTGAGTGCCTTATTCAACACCTTCAGCTTTAAAGATGCGCACTTCGCTGAAATGTTAAACAAATCTAGGCCTCTGTCATGCTTTCCATTGGTGAGGATCGAATGCGATCATAAGTGTGTTTTGTCCTCCCATAAGAAGGACAGAAGTAATGTGTTGATCTTTGACTCTACTAATTTGGACATATGATCTACAGAAGTGGTATACCACAGCCCAGAAAAATTCAATTATTAAGGACAAACGACCTGCCAGAGATAGTTAGGCGACGCCGTTTAAAATGTATTAATGCACACTTTCGTTTGGATATCATATCTTCCCAGTGTATTATTACACCTTGTTCTCTAGCAAAGTAAATATCAAAAATATTCATGCCATCATTTGACCAGCTACTATCAATAACCTTTGTCAGTCCTGTCCTTTCAACCGACCAAAAATAAGGCCTTAGATTTCTCTCTATTGACTTTAAGCCATGATGCCTTTTGAAATTCTGTTAATACTTCATTTAAACTTTAAAATCCGTATGTTTAGCCGCAAACACAGTCGTATCATCTGCATATTGAGACACGTTTAGCGTCTTTTCAATGCATATTCCCGGAATGTCATACGCTTTGCCTCAATGCGACCGATAACAATTCCATATATATGACGAATAGAAGCGGAGACAATGTTAACCCCTGTCTGATACCTCGTTCCATCACTACAGGTTCAGATAGCTGATTATTTACTAAATAGCAACTTGTTATATCAGTATATAAAATATTGACACATTTAATAAATCTCCGACTGAAGCCAATGTTGTCTAAAGACTTAAACAAATAATTCCATTCAAGTCTGTCAAATGGCTTCCCATCATCAAGTGCTATTATTGCTGCTGCGATGCAACCCTTTTCAACTAATTGAATAAGGTCGTGTATACGCAAAGTGTTGGTTAATATTGTTCTTTCTGGCACAGCACAGGTTTGACAGTGCCCGCGTACTAATCTTATAGTCTACATATATATATGATTATGTATTTTATTTCTGCCACCTTCTTGTATATAAGCCAACTGAGTGATTGGGCCATCGGTGGAGGGAGATGTCCTTATTAAAAAATATCTGCTGCAATTTCCTCTAATACTGGACCAAATATGTGAAAGAATGCTTGATAAAATTCGACTGGAAGTCCCTCGCAGCCGGAAGACATTTCTTTATACTCGTGAGGGATTTTTTAGTGTTTGTCAAAGCTTTCGCGGCAGGGATCTGGCCGTTTTTGTGTTATATTAGCTAAACATCTTTAAGTGCAGCATCATTGCTTCACTCAGATTTATACAATTGTTTGTAACATTTTGATACTGTTTCCATCATCTCTGCATTTGATGACACTGATACACCATCATTAGTCTTCAGGGAACACATTAATTTCTCAGTACGTCAGGCTTTTGCCATGTAACGTGCAGGCTTTCGCCCTCGGTGTGCAATTGTGCTCTCGACCTTATATTGGCGTCATCAAACTGATATTTCTCTATTTCATTTAGTCTACTTTTTAATTTAACTAATAGTTCGTAATAAGTATATTCTCCATCATTAATGTTCTTATTAAATTTCCACAAAGACACCTGAAGCGCACTTTTGCGCTTTCGCATTGCTCGTGCTTTCCTGACGGAATACTGCCTTGAGATATATATCAGGTCTCATTTAGCATCCTTCCACCAGTTCACTACACATTCCTACGAACTTCTCTTTTCATCCCAATGTCTCCAATAACTTTCTGTACAGTTTCGATAGCATCTATCCCGTAGCAATACTACATTGAGTTTCCAAAATCCACACCTCGTTTGATCCAGTCAGCATTGTTTGAAGTGATGTAAACCATATTGTGGTCAATATTAGCATTGGATCAATAGAGGATCTCACACGAGTTACTGTTTCGTATCAAAATTTACACACACGTTTAGTAAGATCGCTT
Source organism: Chaetoderma sp. LZ-2023a (assembly GCA_034401795.1). Taxonomy (NCBI): domain Eukaryota; kingdom Metazoa; phylum Mollusca; class Caudofoveata; order Chaetodermatida; family Chaetodermatidae; genus Chaetoderma; species Chaetoderma sp. LZ-2023a. The sequence goes on from CM067364.1 coordinate 81,809,579, forward strand.
TTGGAACGAGATTCAGCGAATGCCAAGTTCCACATTACATCTTGTTAAACGAGTTTGATCAATTTGACACGAGATGATAACGAGTGTGAGGTTCTATTTGTCTCATAAGCTATTATTTCGCGTTTCCGCCTTGATTCTTAATATTTACATCCTAAACACCATGCAGTTGATTATGACACCATATGACGAATGGATAAACTGGAAAGTTCAATTCAAATACACAACTGGCACCAGTATCGAATATACTATTACTATTATATTATATATAGTATGTATATTAGGTCATATATTATCAGTAATGTAACTTAGTGGTATTTTCGATGTGATATCTTTTGCAGAAGAACCTACGTGTTCAGACTGCGAAGGGCTATATGATGCCTGTGCCTATCCTGCTTGTAACTGTGTTCCTGGATACGAAAGGGTTACGGCTGATGCAGAGTGTACCGCGGAAGGCAAGTGGTGACTGTCATCTCTCTTCATTCTGCATATATGGCTATTCACAGTGTAGCCCTTAGAGATAATAAAGACCAGGTTGTATTAGATCTACGGACTATTATGTTGCATATTCTGAAACCAACCCAACTGGGAGCTGTTCCTTCTCATGGCAGTCACGGGCCTGGTTTGCATTAGTTTCAATGTATGGAACAGCTGCCTTGTAGTGTTGTCTTGAAATTGAGTCACTGAAAGGGTTACACATTCGGCCCATCCATTCGTATGGAAATAAAGGTAGGTGTTTGAAAACCTAGCAGTTCAATACGGTATACCTGGCTCATTACCAAAGCCATTCATTCAGGTGGCATAATTTGAAAATGTTCTTTTCTTACCCTGTACATGGACAGACATTTAGTCAGACATTAGAAAGATATTATTTTCATTGGAGATGTTAGTTATTACTAGTTTAGCAATTCAACGTTCCACGAGTATCCATCTATCATCTGACGTCATATGACATCATAAGCAACTAAGCGGTGTGTAGCATGACGTCATAATCATTATGACATACATGATTTTATTTGACCCATCTTTAACTCTTAATTGTCCTACACGTTGAACGAATTGTATGTATGTACTATTTAATAAGCATGCTGTTGAATATTTTGAACTAATTTAACTGAACGCTGATGCTGCTATAGGCAGAAACATTGCCCAGTCAAATTAGTTCCAAAATTTTCAATAGCTTACCTGTATAGTTTAAAGGCAACTGCTAGTCAGGGAGTTCCGACATGGACGTACTGTGCGTGGAGCTTACATTAAGATTGGCGGGAGGAAAGATCCATTTGTTGTGACAGGTCAGTGTATTTTTATTTCAACTTAATTTTATGATAATTGGCAAACCATAAATCTAACTAAGTTCCGCATATGCTTTGTCCGTGTTACGATCATGTTAGGATCGTGTTAGGGTCGATCGAACCCGGAACTAGCTGTTTTTGCCAGTGCCGTATTAACGCATGGGCTACCTTGTCTGGAGCCCATGCGCCTGAGGTACAAGGGGGCGGCCACCACCAAGGACAAAAAGTTGCGTACCATAATCATTCTTCAATATCCACACAAGGTCATCATTCCTTTACATCAACACACAGTCATCATTCCATTACATCCACAGAAGGTTATCATTCCTTTACATCCACTCTCGCTTATAATTTCTCTACTTCCACACAAGGTCACCATTCGTTTACATTCACACACATTCATCATTCCTTTGCATCCGCACACAGCAATCATTCATTTACATCCACTCAAGGTCATCATGCATTTACATCCACACAGAGTCAACATTCCCCTACATCCACACACATTCATTATTCCTTTACAACCACACACAATCATCATTCTTTTACATCCACACACAGTCATCATTCATTTACATCCACACAGAGTCAACATTCGTCTACATCTACACCCAGTCATCATTCCTTTACAGCCACACACAGTCATAATTCTTTTACATCCACACACAGTCATCATTCATCTACATCCACACATAGTCAACATTCCTCCACATCCACATACAGTCATCATTCTTTTACATCCACACACAGTCATGATTCCTTTACATCCACACAGCGTCAACATTCCTCTACATCCATACATAGTCAACATTCCTCCACATCCACATACAGTCATCATTCTTTTACATCCACACACAGTCATGATTCCTTTACATCCACACAGAGTCAACATTCCTCTACATCCACACACAGTCATCATTCCTTTATATCCGCACACAGTCATCATTCCTTTGCATCGACACACAATCAGCATTCCTCTACATCCACACACGGTCATCATTCCTTTACATACGCACACCTTCATCATTCCTTTACATACGCCCACATAGTTATCATTGCTTTACAACCACACACAGTCATCATTCCTTTACATCCACACACAGTCATCATTCCTTTGCATCCACACACAGTCATCATTCCTTAGAGCCACACACAGTCCTCATTCCTTTACATCAACACACAGTCATCATTCCTTTACAGCCACACACAGTCATCATTCTTTTACATCCACACACAGTCGTCCTATATTTATATCCACACAGAGTCAACATTCCTCTACATCAACACACATTCATCATTCCTTTACATCCACACACAGTCATCTATCCTTTGCCTCCACACACAGTCATCATCCCTTTACATCCACATACAGCCATCATTACTTAGCATCCACACAAGGTCATCATTCACCTAGATCAACACACAATCATCATTCATTTACATCCACACAGAGTCAACATTCCTCTACATCAACACACATTCATCATTCCTTTACATCCACACACAGTCATCTATCCTTTGCCTCCACACACAGTCATCATCCCTTTACATCCACATACAGCCATCATTACTTAGCATCCACACAAGGTCATCATTCACCTAGATCAACACACAATCATCATTCATTTACATCCACACACAGTCATCACTCCTTTACATCCACACACAGTCATCATTCCTTTACATACACACACAGTCATCATTCCTTTACATCCACACACAGTCATCATTCCTTTACATACACACACAGTCATCATTCTTTTACATCCACACACAGTCATCATTCTTTTACATCCATACACAGTCATCATTCATTTACATCCACCCAGAGTCAACATTCCTCTACATCCACACACACTCATCATTCCTTTACATCAACACACAGTTATCATTCTTTTACATACACACACAGTCATCATTCATTTACATCCACACAGAGTCAACATTCCTCTACATCCACACACAGTCATCATACCTTTACATCCACACACAGTCATCATTCCTTTGCATCCACAGACACTCATCATTCCTCTACCTCCACACACAGTCATCATTCCTTTACATACGCACACCGTCATCATTCCTTTACATACGCACACGCAGTTATCATTCCTTTACAGCCACACACAGTCATCATTCCTTTACAGCCACACACAGTCATCATTCTTTCACATCCACACATTCATCATTCATTTACATCCACACAGAGTCAACATTCATCTACATCCACACACACTCATCATTCCTTTACATCCACACACAGTCATCATTCATTTGCATCCACACACCGTCATCATTCATTTACTTCCACACAGAGACAACATTCCTCTGCATCCACACACAGTCATCATTCCTTTACATCAAAACACAGTCATCATTCTTTCACATCCACACACAGTCATCATTCATTTACATCCACACAGAGTCAACATTCCTCTAAATCCACACACCGTCATTATTCCTCTACATCCACACACAGTTACCATTCCTTTACATACGTACACACAGTTTTCATTCCTTTACATCCACACACACTCATCATTCCTTTATCTCCACACAGTCATCATTCCTTTACATCCACACACAGTCATAATTCCTTTGCATCCACACACAGTCATCATCCTTTTACATCAACACACAGTCATCATTACTTTACACCCACACACAGTCATCATTCATTTACATCCACACAGAGTCAACATTCATCTACATCCACACACAGTCATCATGCCTTTACATCCACACACAGTCATCATTCCTTTGCATCCACACACAGTCATCTATCCTTTGCCTCCACACACAGTCATCATCCCTTTACATCCACATACAGCCATCATTACTTAGCATCCACACAAGGTCATCATTCACCTAGATCAACACACAATCATCATTCATTTACATCCACACACAGTCATCACTCCTTTACATCCACACACAGTCATCATTCCTTTACATACACACACAGTCATCATTCCTTTACATCCACACACAGTCATCATTCCTTTACATACACACACAGTCATCATTCTTTTACATCCACACACAGTCATCATTCTTTTACATCCATACACAGTCATCATTCATTTACATCCACCCAGAGTCAACATTCCTCTACATCCACACACACTCATCATTCCTTTACATCAACACACAGTTATCATTCTTTTACATACACACACAGTCATCATTCATTTACATCCACACAGAGTCAACATTCCTCTACATCCACACACAGTCATCATACCTTTACATCCACACACAGTCATCATTCCTTTGCATCCACAGACACTCATCATTCCTCTACCTCCACACACAGTCATCATTCCTTTACATACGCACACCGTCATCATTCCTTTACATACGCACACGCAGTTATCATTCCTTTACAGCCACACACAGTCATCATTCCTTTACAGCCACACACAGTCATCATTCTTTCACATCCACACATTCATCATTCATTTACATCCACACAGAGTCAACATTCATCTACATCCACACACACTCATCATTCCTTTACATCCACACACAGTCATCATTCATTTGCATCCACACACCGTCATCATTCATTTACTTCCACACAGAGACAACATTCCTCTGCATCCACACACAGTCATCATTCCTTTACATCAAAACACAGTCATCATTCTTTCACATCCACACACAGTCATCATTCATTTACATCCACACAGAGTCAACATTCCTCTAAATCCACACACCGTCATTATTCCTCTACATCCACACACAGTTACCATTCCTTTACATACGTACACACAGTTTTCATTCCTTTACATCCACACACACTCATCATTCCTTTATCTCCACACAGTCATCATTCCTTTACATCCACACACAGTCATAATTCCTTTGCATCCACACACAGTCATCATCCTTTTACATCAACACACAGTCATCATTACTTTACACCCACACACAGTCATCATTCATTTACATCCACACAGAGTCAACATTCATCTACATCCACACACAGTCATCATGCCTTTACATCCACACACAGTCATCATTCCTTTGCATCCACACACAGTCACCGTCCCTTTACATCAACACACAGTCACCCTTACTTAGCAGCCACACAAGGTCATCATTCGCCTAGATAAACACACAATGATCATTCCTTTACATCCACACACAGTCATCATTCCTTTACATCTACACACAGTCTAGACTTTTATTTCGGTTTCTTCTAAGAATAAACAGTTAAATTTCCAGCAGATCTGTGTTAATGTCAGATGCCCCCCCCCACCCGAACATTCCGCCACATGGAGCCGGAAACCCCCTCCTCCAAGTAGGGTCCCATTAATTTTGTACGCCATGCGCATCCAGTATGCTTAATCCGCATATGACTGTGGCTGCCTATCACAGCTACAGAGTCCAGTCAAATAGTTTCAAAATAGTCAACAGAATGTTTATTAAATAATAAAGCCCTGCAATTCTTACAACTTGACATACTATTAAGCGATCATGCCGGACTTAGATACGCCATTCATGATGTTATTGATTGTGACGTCAACCTACATATGGCGTAATTCGGTATGACGTTATATATTTGACTGGCAGATTGGATTCGTCTATTACAAATGTTACACGTCTTTAAAGTGAGCTCCTTCACGTGTGAGGTATCGCTGTGCTTGTGGAATTCCTCACGTATTCCAATTACGTTTTTAACGAGTGCATTACTACTGTCATGTATACCAGCAGTATCCTCAGCGCAATGACAAGCTAAGATTTAACTATACGTATTGTACGGTAGAATTATCAAGTCCCAAACGGGAGTTTGACCAAATATAATACACGATGATAACTACGTAATGAGATCGGGAAACCAATGTCGTAGGTATTTTAGCCTGACGCTTGGTCGCAAATGTGAGACCAAAAGTCTGAATAATCTGGACTGAAATTTGTGTCCCTTTTATACCCTTCCTGTGTGAGCCTGTGGATTGAGTGAATCTTGACCATATATGGGCAGAGAAAAACCAAACTGGCGGTTTTCCCATTGGAGGTTTGGCGGTTTGGTCAGACATTTTTGCCGGTTGACCTTCATTTTACCGGTTGGGGTCAAGTTTACCGGTTGTGACTTTTAAATATAATACATGGCGACTAAATAGTGTACATGCGTGTGTACGTAAGTACGTACGTGCCTGCATACGCACCTACGTGCGTGCGTGAGTGCGTGCGTGAGTATGCACGTATGTGCAAGCGTGCGTACTTGCACGCGTGGGTGCATAGCTGCGTGCGTGCGTAGGTGCGTACGTACGTGCATGCGTGTGTATGCAGTGCACTATTTATTGTAAGTATTCTTATTTACAGTAGCGGAAGGTGGTTGTGGCGACTGCGGCGGTTCCGGCGAGGAATGCGTAGACGGCACGTGCCAGTGTCTAGAGGGATATGTAGAAAATGTCAGTAGCAGCAGCAGCAGCAGCAGCAGCAGTGGCAAGGGATGCAAGAAAAGTAAGCTGTCCTTTTTGATCCAGGACAGAAGCCATTGATTAGTGCTTAGCGCTTTAATACTCATCTTTATTCAGGAAGATTTTAATTATCTCAATTTGCTGTTTTTTCAAAAATAGTCTTCTCTTGATCTGCAAATGGACATTTCTCAAGACCACTGCCGACGTCGTTTTTGGTAGATATGAGAGTTAATTGGTTAGGTACAGCGAACCTTATCCAATAATAGCTATCCGGGTGATTATAACATGCCACTGGTAAACAATGTATGGATTTGTGTATCCTACAATCAAAGACAGATACCCAGTCATTAGCGGCTAAATGGTGATACATTTCTCCAGTTCACGAAGGGAGCCATTAGTTACATGCCATCCAATCAGAAAAGTCCTTGGCGGTCGGTATAAGCATAGTGGCTTAGATATGGAGGGGTAATCTATGGCTTGGAAATGAGATATAAAAGGAATCGTTGTTACCTAATAGTCAAACTGGTTTAAAAATAGTCAACATGGTAATTATTACTTAATAGGAGCAAACATATTTTTTAATTGATGCGGTGCTAACAGACAAATCATTGCGATACCGATAAGGGAATATACCGCATATGGATGAATACAGACTTAGCTATGCCCCGCCCATCACTAACCAAGCTCCGCCCATGCGTTATAATTCCATTATGAAGGCAACTATACAGGTGAGTTGTTGAATATTTTCAAATTAGTTTCAAAATATCAAGCAAAATGTTTATTAATTACAAAAGACATACAATTCGTAAAACTTGACGGACTATTAGGCGCTTATTATGGAATTAATAACGTCATTCATGACGTAATTGATTGTGATGTCAGGCTACATGTGAGGTAGTAGATTATGACGAATAGGATTGATCGATAGATTGGATTCAACAATTCCAGTCACTGCTGCTGCTGTTGCTGCTGCTGCTGCTGCTGCTGCTGCTGCTGCTGCTGCTGCTGTTGCTGCTGCTACTACTACTTGCTACTACTACTACTACTACTACTACTACTACTACTACTACTACTACTACTACTACTACTACTACTACTACTACTACTGTTGTTGCTACTACAACTACAACTACTACTACTACTACTACTACTACTACTACTACTACTACTACTACTACTACTACTACTACTACTACTGCTGCTGCTGCTGCTGCTGCTCCTGCTACTACTACTACTACTACTACTACTCCTACTACTACTACTACTACTACTACTACTACTACTACTGCTACTTTTTTTCTTGTTTTTTGAAAATCCGACGCCGCTGACGCAGTCGGATACACTTCACGGAGGAACTCTTTTAAAAAGGCTTGCAAACCCCCATAAAAGTCGGATGAAATAGCAGACTTTATTAATATAAAAACAATGCAAACCTAACATATCAAAACAGTGCAAGCTAAAATACTCTATTATCATATACCACAACCGTGGCATAACTACATAAAAAACATAATTAATAAAGAGCTGATAACATAACATAATTCAACAAAGCCATTACTATTTGCACACCGTGTAGTAGTAGGCCCAAGTGGCGAGCATAGCTAACCAACAGGTGGTAAAGCGACTCATCAATACTTAGCAGTAAGCTACTGCTACTCATTGACGCAATTGATCCGATTCATGACCGGCAAGTTAAGTAGATCATATGTAGTTTAACGTAGCACACCGTATAGTAGTAGGGCCAAATGGCGAGTGCAGCTCGCCAACAAGTGGCGAGGTGACTCGTCAATAAGTAACAAAAAGTCACTACTCATTGACGCCAGTTAGCCGATTCTTAAATGCCCAGCGGACGTGGTAGCCTTTATATACTATAATGCACACAGCAAAAGCATACAAACTATGACTACCTAGATGGAGCTTTGGGTTCATATTCTAAATTTACTTCATTGTAAGTTTTTGCAAATTACCCTGGAACAAATACACCTACAGTAAACACTTACAACAAGAAGCTAATTGTAAGATATCACACTCTGTTAACTTGAAAATCGGATCACCTTCAGAATATTGACATAATGCTCATTTGATATTTAAATATACTGAATCCCAAGGTTAGGATATTCGTCAAGATTATTGTCTCCTAAGGCATTACAATTTAAAAATAAAGGCAATTAAATTAAATTAAAATAGCATTTATCAATATACAGCAAGCAGCGAGTGTGCTAGCTTATACAAGTTCCGCTTCTGATATTCTTAGATATCCGTATTCAATTGATACTAGGCCAGTTTTGCACCATACGTCTTTAAATCTACTTTCTCTCCCATGTTCGACTAGCCTGTAAAATTCACAATGAATGCAGTTTATCAACAATGATCGAAATATAGCTTGTATGGCTCTCTGATGGTTGTTGCCGCTTTTATCTCTGGCCTCTGAACACCGATGCTTCCAGATGGCCCACACTCCTACAGATAACAGGGTTATTAACAATTCTTTCGCCTTGCTATTAATGATTCGTCCGATAGTTGAGCAATCTTTGAACAAAATTGTTTCAGCCACTAAATTCACATATTTGGTTCCAAATTTAGCAAGGAGCATATTGATATATACCCAAAAGCCTGTAGTTATGCGACACTGAGTAAATAGATGGTCTATCGTTTCCTCCTCAGTATTACATAATGAGCACCGGTCTGTACTTGATATTTTACACATATAAGTAAGATGGCCGACCCATAGCCTTCGATGGAGTAATCGCCATGCCAGGTCCCGTACATTTCCTGGTAGACAAGGTAGATGTATTGCTTTCCAGGTATTTTTCCAGTTCTTTGGCGTGCATCCTAAATTGTTCCAATGCCTAACTACAATAGGAGTATGTCTCCGACTTTGCATTAGAATTCTATACCAGTCTCTAGATGCCATGTTGTATTTTATATGTTCTGACAAATACTAATGTTGGTTGCAACATATTAATGTTGCCACGTGCTTTCGGCAATTTGAACCATACAGCAGGTATTGCATTCTTTATTCTAACAAATAAGCGCTGAGCATCAATATGTCTCATTGATGTTATTCTTGCTACATCTTGCATCGCCATCCATTTACGAGATTTCGGATTTACCAAGTCACGTAAATATTGAATACCATTTTTGGCCATAGAGGGCAAATATAATACATCATCATTATCACGAATCAACTCGTTGACCCAAAGACGTTGCTCTAAGGCATCTTCCCAACAATTGGGTTGTGGCATTGATCGTGTACATATTTTTAAGGCTTCGAGCTGTTCTTTATATACATTTGGAATCTTTTGATGATTAGGTGGCAGTTTATTGCACATAAATAAACATTCTACTGGAAATGGGTCAACGTACCTTTGGAGAAGTGCCCTTGAAACACTTGACCAAGATGAGTTTGAAGTAAGTAACTTATTCAAGAATTTCAATTTTAAAGAAGCACACTTTGCTGAAGCATTAACCAAATCCAGGCCTCCGGCATGCTTTTCATTGGTGAGGATTGACTGTGATACTAATTGGCTTTGTCCTCCCATAAGAAGGACTAAAGTAACATGTTGATCTTTGACTCTACTGATCTGGGCATATGAACTACAGAAGCGATATACCACAGTCCAGATAAAATTAAATTATTAAGGACAAATGTCCTGCCAAAGACGGTTAGGCGACGTCGTTTCCAATTTAGTAATGCACACTTTAGCTTGGATATCCTTTCTTCCCAGTTTAGTAATACATTTTGTTCTCTACTAAAGTAAATACCCACAATTTTTATGACATCATTTGAGCAGTTAATATCCATCACATTATCAGTTCTGCCCTTCCAATCTCCCAAAAACAATCCCTTAGCTTTATCTTTATTGACTTTAAGTCCTGATGCCTTTTGAAAATCTGTTAATACTCCATTTAAAATTCTAAAATCCGTATTTTTACCCGCAAACACAGTCGTATCATCTGCATATTGAGAAACCTTTAGTGGCCTTTCTACGCGACGTATACATATTCCTTGAAAGTCATAGCGTTGCCTCAATGTGGCCCCCAACGATTCCATAGCTATGACAAATTGAAGCGGGGACAGTGAGCAACCCTGTCTGACACCTCGTTCCAACACTACAGGTTTGGATAGCTGATTGTTAACTAAATAGCAACTTGTTATATTAGTATATAAAATATTGACCCATTTAATAAATCTTGAACCAAAGCCAATATGGTCTAAAGACTTAAACAAGAAATCCCATTCTAGTCTGTCAAACGCCTTCTCGTTATCAAGTGCTATTATTGCTGCTGGGATACAATCCTTTTCAACTAATTGAATAAGGTCCCGTATAAGCAAAGTATTGTTTAATATTGATCTTCCTGGCACGGAGCAGGTTTGATCATCATGAATGACTTCGCCTAGGACTGCGCCAAGTTTTAATGTTAGTGCCCGAGTAATAATCTTATAATCTACACAGAGTAGAGAGATTGGTCTATAATTCTGTATTTTATTTCTGTCACCCCTCTTGTATATAAGCCGAACATATGCTTGGGCCATCGATGTAGGGAGATGCCCTTGCTTAAAAATGCTGGTTGCTATTTCTTCTAATACTGGCCCAAATATGTGCCAGAATGTTTGATAAAATTCAACTGGAAGTCCGTCACATCCAGGAGACCTTTCTAACTTCATACCTTTGAGGGATTTTGTCAAATCATCAATTGTTATTGATTGGTCACGGCTTTCGCGACATGAATCTGGAAGTCTTTTCGTTATATTAGCTAAAACATCTCTAGTTGCAGTTTCCTCGCTTCCCTCAGATTTATACAATGATTTGTAAAGTTCTGATACTGTTTCAATCATTTCTGCATTTGAGCACACCGATACTCCATCATTAGTCTTCAGTGAGCGCATTACTTTCTCTATACCTCGTGCTTTTTCCAAGTTACAAAAGTAACGTGTATGCTTTTCGCCCTCGGTGTGCATTTGTGCTCTTGACCTTATTTTGGCGCCATCAAACTGATATTGCTCTATTTCATTTAGTCTACCTTTTAATTTAACTAATAGTTCGTAATAATTATATTCCCCATCATTAATTTTCTTATTAATTTTACAGAACGACCTCTGAAGCGCCTTTTTACGCTTTCGTATTTCACGTGCTTTCCTAATGGAATATTGCCTTGAAATATATTTCAGGTCTGATTTAGCATCTTCCCACCAGTCTGTTATACATTCATACGAACCTCTTCTTTCATCCCAATGCCTCCAACAACTTTCCACACATTTGCGGTAGCAACTATCTCGTAGCAATGCTACATTAAGTTTCCAAAATCCATCTCCTCGTTTGACCCAGTCAGCATTGTCTAATGTGATGGAAAACATATTGTGATCAGAGAAAGTTACTGGTTTTATGTTAGTTTTATACATGTAACCTTTCAATGAACGTTCTACATAGATCCTGTCTAACCGTGAAGCTAATTATCTGTTGAAAACCAAGTAAATTCCTGGCCTTCTGGATTTTCAATCCGATAAGTGTCTAACAAGCTTTTATTTTCACAAATGTGTTTCAAAATATTATGCGATGTGTCATTAAAATTAGACCTAGAGTTTCTGTCTTTAGCCTCGTCTAATATGCAATTAAAGTCACCGCCCATAATTAGGTTTTCAGGCGTTCTGTCTTGAATTATTGTGGAAACATCATTTAGAAATTCACGGCGCAATTGATGAGAGGTAGGTGCATAAAGGCACATCAAATTTAAACTTGTGTTTAGTACATCAATTGATACACAAATCCATCGTCCATTTGGATCTGATGACGACGATATAACGTCAACATAGTTGAGACAGCGGGGCAGGATAAGAATGACCACTCCCACACTATTATCTTGTGATAAAGAAAAAAAAAATCTGCGCATTTGAAATATCTTTGAGAGATTCATACACTTCAGCTTTTTGAATTTTGGTCTCTTGTAGAAAACCAATATCAATCTCTCATTTGCTAATTCTTCAAGCAAGTGGCGCTGCTTGAATTCGGTATTTAATCCCCTGCAATTGATGATGCAGATAATCATAATTTGTAAAATGATGTTTACAACCGCCATCATTAGATTAACTAGATTTGGGGGTTTAGCTCGTTTCTTAGACCATTTACCTAATTTTCCTGCGAATTCAATATTTCCTAGTTCTACTACAGACAAATATTCATATTTGGAAATATCAGAATCATGGCGCAGTATACGATATTCACGCCTCTCGCCGTTACATATGGCACTAACACTTCACCCCTTTCTGATCGGTACATTACCATTTCATCTTTCATCTGTGAACTCTGTGTTTGAATGGACACATCTGATTCTGCAACTGACATTGTATCATCATCCAAATCATTTACTTCAATCTCAGATTCTGAGCTATTATCTTCTTTATGATGCTTATTGCTACTTAAGTAACATTTGGCAGGAGCATCATTTACCATATCTTCAAGCTGACTTAAATCAAGTGGGCTTAGCGGAAAATCGACTGAACTTTCTGTCTTCTGAGTCCTAAACTTATCCTGTCCTAATTTTGATTCATCTTCTAAGGAATTGTAAACTGGCTCTTCTGTAATATCATCATTTTCCTGCGTGTCTTTTACAGCAACGTTTGGCTCCACTGCATTTTGAGTATTTATCTTGACTTAAGGTGATACCCTCCTCTAATACATGAATTTCATCAACTGTAGTTACTTTAACAGGATTTGATGATTTGTTTGTGTCATTTACAGTGGCATGAACCAAAACAACAGCTTCCGTAGCGGTTGCCTCAGAAGCATTTGACTCAGTTGCATCCTTTAATGGGCGATTATCTCCTGATACTGAGGACTTGTTTTGATTTTTTGGACAGCGCCATTTAAAATGGTCAACTGAAACACAGAGCATACATTTGTTTCGATTGGGACAATCTGTTGCCAAATGGTCAGTACTTAGGCAGATCCGGCATTCTTTAATTTGCCCTCTATACCATAAGGGCAGGACAAAGCTTTATCAAACCAAATACGTCTTAGACCGTTTTCTAGCGTTCTGTCAAAAGGATATGTGTTTTTTTGCCATACTTCTTGAGTTCACTCATGATTCTGTCATCTGGAATTTCTAGTGGAACTTTCAGCTTCACTAGCAACCTATCTGACTCGATTTCCTCTACGTTACAAACTTCACCTTTTACAATAAGAACATCTTCCAGAAGCTTTTCCTTGACCCCCTCATTTGACACTGTTACATTCCATACAGTTTTAGTAACATTGATAAGCCCCTGCAAAGTAGCAGGTCCCGCGCCAACGATGTGGTTTAACCCATGATACACGTCGATAGCCGTGACACCCCACCCCTTGGTTGTTATTTTAAGGCTTAGGGTACGCTTATAGGTTGCCATGGTGGTTTATCAAAGGAGGAACCCCATACTACTACAATATATAATAAATATATACTTATATAACACCAGGACGTCAGGGAAAGAGCTAAACACTAAATAAATAGTGTCCCCTTTTGAAACCCTGACGTCTACCAACAAATAGACGAATAGAGAGTACAGTCGTATATTTGTTAGTTTAAACCACTTTCTATGTGGTTCACTAACACCTAGCCGATTAAAGTATACTAACAAATATATGGATAGATAGTACAGTCATATATTTGTTAGTCTGTTCGAGTTGACCGGGGACAGCCAACTGACTATAAGGATTTATATAGTTAAAGAACTAGGCTTGTGCTTACAAAAGACAAAGGAATTAAATCCACTCACTCTAGCGATCTTGCCAATTATAATGCGCTAGCCTACGAACTATAGAAATAGCAGACTGGTGCGGGGAGAAATGTATTGCATTGACCACAGTAAGAGGAGCCCTATTAAATGGCGGAAACCGCCAGCTAAGAGGAATGCCTTTAGAAAATGGAGACACAAAATGCGCTCCAACCAAGACAAGAATTTACAAATTAAACATAAAGTTTGAAAGGAAATACTAATACGAAATATATGTATACAATTTATCTACAAAATCGCGCTAGAAACTAGCAAATTCGGGCAGCAATTGCAGAGCTAAATAAGCGCGCGCGTTCACTTCGACTACTACTACTACTACTACTACTACTACTACTACTACTACTACTACTACTACTACTACTACTACTGCTACTACTACTACTACTACTACTACTACAACTACTACTACTACTACTACTACTACTACTACTACTACTACTACTACTACCACTACAGAGGGAAAGGGTTAATGGTAGCAAATCTGGTCCACGGACTGGCGCTTCTCAGAAATCCCCTCAGAGCAGTCAACCATCTGGTCTCAAGACCCCATCCCCAACAGGGAAACTGCCACAGCCCAGCTTCTCTCCAACTCCAGGTCCAAGTAATGCACCGGAGGTGCGTCCTATTAAATTTACAAATAGACCCAAACAACCAACCATGTTGGAGAGAAAATTTTTTTGAAATTTCGTCATGAAATCGAAAACAAAATTGACTGGCTACTACCTGTTCTCACGAACAAAGTACTCATCTTTGGAGCTTCGAACCTGAGTCGCATTAATGTTGAGCCCCACCCTGAAACGCAAGTTGCCTGCTACCCAGGAGCTAAATTGTGTCATGCTAGAGGAATAGTTCAAAAGTACACTGGATCATTTAAACCAGAGAAAATAGTGATTAACATTGGTATTAATGATATGGATGAACCCATCTCTAGTTCAAAACATAGATTAATGCTGCTTTTCAGTGTGATTAAGTCCAACTTCCCAAAGACTGCGATTTACTTCGCAAAACTTAACTATTCAAGTCGGTTGACAGCTCAGCAGAGGTTGGCGATTCAGTCCCTCAATTCGACGGCTGAATCATCAAAATCTGTGACAGTCATTCCTGCACTCAGACTCTCCGAATTTAATGATGTTAAGGATAACATTCATTTGACTGAAAAGACAGCTAACTCTATGTATTCTGCCTGGCTTAAATTCCTAAATTTAAACTAGACAGGGGCCAAGGTAACATCCGCCCGGAAACAGGACTGGGCAGTAATATTATCAATCTAACTGGCTCCCCATTAGGTGAAGCAGAGCAGTCACTGCTCAATTTTGGTCTTACATTTGTCCCAACACCAAAACCTAAAACAGGGTTGGATGCTCTTTTAGATAATGGCTGTATGGAAACATCTGAATTTAGTCACAGTATTAAGTTAGCAGACTTCTTTCGTAACGCTAATAGTAACATTGCACTATTCATTGAAAAAACTGGCTGGGCACCAAACGTAAAACTCCTGGACCCAGCGATCGGTGAAAGCATAGAACTCTTTTCAGAACGTGTTAAAAATTCTGCATTCCCTAATGATCAACCAAATTTACCCTATGAGGAACGCCAGGCCTTAATTGAATTGTCTAAAAACAGCGAAATTGTCATCAAACCTGCAGATAAATGGTCGGCGACTGTAATAATGCTTAAAGATAACTATAAACGAGAAGCACAACGACAACTTAGTAACCCAAAGCATTACCAGAAACTAAGCAAACCACTTTGGCAAAATAATATGCAGCAAATTTAATGAGATTCTTCAAAAATTGCTCGATAGCAAGAAGATCACCGAAAAGCAACATAAGTATCTCTTTGCTAAGCTTGAGTCAAAACCACGGACTTTCTATCTTTTGCCAAAAATTCATAAACCCATAGATTCGTGGTTGGACCCAATGTCACCGCCCGGGCGACCTATAATCTCTGATTGTGGCTCAGAATCCTACAGAATCAGTGAATACATCGATTACCATCTACAGCCAATAGCAAATAGACACCCCAGCTTCTTGAAAAACACAGAAGACTTCTTATCACAGGTCTCTGAGACCTGGATACCTCCATATTCACTCCTGGTCACGCTTGACATCGATGCTATGTATACAAACATTGACATCGAGAAGGGTATAAATTCTATCCGTAAAGCATTCGTGAACTACCCAGACACCAACAGGCCAGCTAGAGAAGTAATAGCTCTATTAGAGCTGAGTCTGAAAGGCAATGATTTTGAATTCGATGGCGAAATTTACCAACAAATTTGCGGCTGCGCGATGGGCAAGCGCTTTAGCCCATGTTTTGCCAATATTTACGTGGGAAAAGGAAGCGTTAGAAAGGTGTCCAAAACAGCCCCTCATTTATCGCAGGTACCTTGATGACATTTTCATGATTTGGCAACACACAAAGGCAGAGTTTGATGAATTCTTCGAAATTCTGAACAATCACGATCCGAATATCAAATTAAAAGCAACCATTGACGAGATGTCCGTAGATTTCCTGGATGTAGCTGTATATAAAGGTCTAAAGTATGAAACAACTGGCTACTTAGACTACAAAGTGTATTTCAAACCAACCGATTCGCATCAGCTATTGCACAAAAAATCTTTCCATCCACCGCATACTTTTAAAGGAATAGTAAAATCACAAATAATCCGTTTTCACAGGAATTCGAGTGATAGGAAAAACTTTGAAGAAGCGTGCTCTACCCTATTCAAAGCCCTCAAACCACGAGGTTACTCCTCACGATTCTTGCGCAAAATCAAATCTGAAACATTAGACGGCTTGGAAACCATTCCAGATAATGCCTCAAATCGTCGGCCTACCAAAATTTCTCACAATCGTCCGATTATAGGTGTAGGCGAATCTCGCAAATGCGGAAAGAAAAGGTGCAAGATAGATGAATTTCTCCCAAACCAGAATACTTTCACGAGCTTTCAGAACAAAAGCAAGTTCCAACTTCAGTCCAATCTAGATTGTGACTCTGAAAATGTTATTTATCTAATTTCATGCAAATTGTGCCAAAAACAGTATGTCGGCGAAACCAAATGTCCATTAAGATGGCGGGCAATTCGACACCTCTCAGATATTAGGCTAGAGGAAGACACACATGTTTCCGAACATTTTAATCTTCTTGACCATTTAGTCCTTCGTGACTTTGAAATTATGCCAATTGAACAGCCACCCCTTTCAGATACGGCAGAAGAAACTGATAAACAAAGAAAACTTCGAGAATCGTTTTGGATTAAAGAACTCGAAACACAGTGGCCAAGGGGAATAAACTCGGACCTAGGCTTATCTGATCGACGTGACAAAATTCCATTCATTCTGACCTATAATCGGAAAAACGTTGAAATCTCCAAAATCTTGAAAGATGAGTATCAAAACCTACAGGAGAAACTGAAACAACCCTTTAACAAGCGTCCAGTAATTGCGTTTAAGAAAAATCCGAATCTACGTGACATCTTGGTAAAAGCAAAACTCAAATAGCTATCCAGAATATCCATCTCAATCATTCAACATTAACCCTTGCATGATGGTCAGCCAAAAACGGTCAATTTAGTGATCTTGGGCAATGTCCATTTGCCGGCGGGGATTGGAGTATTTTTGAAAATTTACCACTGTAATGACTGGCTCGGGAACCGAGACAGTCGTTCCAGTGGTGTATTCTCGGGAATGACCTTGTCTGTGCCTGCAGATGTATATTAAATAAGTAAGCGAATATTTGGATTCTACTGAACAAATTGAACCAGTAAAGGGTTAACATTAATGCCATATAGCTTTCCTCAAACAAAATGACAAATCTCAGGCAGTAAGATAAAAAAACAAAACACCAAAATATCTTTAATTTTTTAATTTTTTCAATTATTGAAGATTCTGAGCCAGTGCGTTGACAATATTGACTACTACTACCACTACTACTACTACTACTACTACTACTACTACTACTACTACTACTACTACTACTACTACTACTACTACTACTACTACTACTACTACTACTACTACTACTACTACTACTATTATTGCTGCTGCTCCTACAACTGCAGCTGCAACTGTTGCTGGTGATACTATTACCGCCATTTATATACGAAAAATATGTATAAAATTTATCTACAAAATCGCGCTAGAAACTAGCGGCAATTGCAGAGCTAAATAAACGTGTGCGTTCACTTCTACTACTACTACTACTACTACTACTACTACTACTACTACTACTACTACTACTACTACTACTACTACTACTACTACTACTACTACTACTACTACTACTACTACTACTACTACTATTACTACTACGACTACTACTACTGCTACTACTACTACTACTACTACTGCTACTGCTACTACTACTACTGCTACTGCTACTACTACTACTACTACTACTACTACTACTACTACTACTACTACTACTACTACTACTATTGCTGCTGCTCCTATTACTGCAGCTGCTACTATTGCTGCTGATACTATTACCGCCACTTATATACGAAATATATGTATGAAATTTATCCACAAAATCGCGCTAGAAACTAGCGGCAATTGCAGAGCTAAATAAACGTGTGCGTTCACTTCTACTACTACTACTACTACTACTACTACTACTACTACTACTACTGCTACTACTACTACTACTACTACTACTACTACTACTACTACTACTACTACTACTACTATTGCTGCTGCTGCTCCTACTACTGCAGCTGCCACTGATGCTGGTGCTACTATTACCGCCATTTATATACATAAATATTCACTTTCGCCATACATGTTATATACACCTTACTCATATGCTGTGTAAAACTGTCAGAGTGTGAATAAATAATCTGACACTGTTAACATGTTTAGGTCATGTGTTCAAGATCTGCCAACATGAGCAACGTGTTTCGGTTATATGGTCAAGATTTGCCAAAATAAGACACATGTTTAGGCCATATAATTATTCAAGATTTCTCAATATGAGTAACATGTTTAGGCAATATATTCAAGCTTTCTCAATATGAATAACATGTTTAGGCTATATTTTCATGATTTGCCAATATGGGTAACATTGGTTGAATTCAGTGGTGAAATTTCAAAAACAGCATTCTCTAGTTCTCTCAGCTTGGACGGGGTCATGTCTCAAGGTCACTGCAGGGACCAGGCTTGTCCAATCCTCAGCATGGCATGGTTGATGTATGGCAAGCTAGATAATATAAGTCCCAAGTGTGTCTTCACTCGTGTGCTATCGCTATTCTCTATATGAACGACCGACCCAGTAATGTACACTACAACTCAGAAATAAGTACACTTGTTTCCTAAACAAAATAGAACAAACAGAAATGTGTTAGTTACTAAGAAATGTTCTGTTGAACATTTTGAAGATAATTGGATTGGATTATGCTAAAACTATTTAACAATTCTTTAGATTTTATTTTAGAATCATATGCAGTTATTTGTGAGCTGCAGTGCATGTGTGCGGTATGCATAATTACACTCGTACTGTGTGATATTCGGACTTGGGCCCGTCAGTCTCTTGCGCACGCGTGTGTGTGAGTGTGTGCCGGCGTGCGGTGTGCGTGATCAGCTGTACCATCAAAATAACCACTGATCCAATCTGGCTCAAATCCTAACACAACAGAGGATGATATGAAGAGAGAGGTTTCGCAGATACTGCTCGTAAATCTGGATAACGATTCAGGATCCAGCCCGGGTCACCTTCTGGATCTATGTATATCTCTGAAACTGATGGTCTGATTTGTCTCAATATCTAAAAAATCTAAAACATCCGACAGATCCTGGGAATCCTTAAATAATTATAACCGGGCAAAACAGGAAGATGATGATGATAGTTTGCAATCTATTATTATTCGTTTAATCAATTGTCCAACGACATGTATGTCTGCTTTTACAGTAGATATGTTACTCTTATTCCGAGACTTAGACACAGTAATTTTGTAGGAGAACTCATTTCTAACTAGGCCTACGTCCCGCAAATCTCTAGCTAACTTCTGCCCACCTCTTCCGCGGTCATTCACTATTTTGAAACTAATTGACTAGGTGCTGTTGGAAATAGTGCAGTGACAGCAACTGCGCCGGATCAAATTAGTTTGAAAATATTCAACCTGCCGTTTATCAAATCAGAAAATTTCTACAATTCGTACACTTGAAAGCCTATTCAACGTACATGCGAGAGCTAGGACCATCATTCATTATGCATTTTCATTCCGACGTCAGGCTACACGTGACGTAATTGATTATGATGTCATATGCTTAACTGACAGATATGATGCAACATATGACACATTGTTTGTTTTTTCCTTTAGTTGGACTAGAATTGGGTGAGGAGTGTGACTACCCAATGCATGGCTGGTGCAAGGACAAATGGGCAAAGTGCTTCGGAGGTACATGCCAGTGTATGCGTTTTCGCGAGGAGGTGGATGGCGTCTGTCAAAGAAGTGAGTTGCACCATTTACAATAGACTGCCACCTGAGCAGGTGATCGTCTGGTTTCAATAATTAAAGGCTGATATGATATAGCTCATAAATAAGTTAACATGTTTCCAAAAAGAAAGAAACATTACACATAATTGGATTGAAAGGGATTATTGCCTTCGACAGCAATGTCTTCTAATCTAATTATGTTCAAAATGTTCAAGAGTTCGTTTTATTTTGTTGTGGAAATATGTTACGTTGTTTCTGAGATGTACTGTCGGCCACATGCATAAGAAAATGAACAAGGGCGATAATTCTGAGGTTTGAAAATGGATCACCATCATAATCACACATAGTCACACATAGTCACACATAATCACACATAGTCACACATAGTCACACATAATCACACATAGTCACACATAGTCACACATAATCACACATAGTCACACATAGTCACACATAGTCACACATAGTCACACATAGTCACACATAGTCACACATAGTCACACATAATCACACATAATCACACATAATCACACATAGTCACACATAGTCACACATAGTCACACATAGTCACACATAGTCACACATAGTCACACATAAGCACACATAGTCACACATAGTCACACATAGTCACACATAATCACACATAGTCACACATAGTCACACATAGTCACACCTAATCACACATAGTCACACATAATCACACATAATCACACATACTCACACATAGTCACACATAGTCACACATAGTCACACATAGTCACACATAGTCACACATAATCACACATAGTCACACATAGTCACACATAATCACACATAATCACACATAGTCACACATAGTCACACATAATCACACATAGTCACACATAGTCACACATAATCACACATAGTCACACATAGTCACACATAGTCACACATAGTCACACATAGTCACACATAGTCACACATAGTCACACATAATCACACATAATCACACATAGGATCTTGTTGTAAATTGCTCCCATGAGTAGTTAAACCCTCTTGTGTTAACAGCACCTCAAAGCTCTTAAAATTCTACTTATTTCAATTAATGGTCAAGATTTTTCACGAAAATAATAATTTTTACAATAAGATTTGCAAAAATTGCTTTTTGTTGGTGTGCAAATAGACATCACTCAAGACCACTACAGGTGCTGTTTTTCTGGCCAGGTTTACCATGAAAATGGTCAAGAAAACCCAGTTTTTTCTTAACTCGTGTCTATTTGCCGGTTTAAGAGAAGACTATTTTTTTAAATTTACCACTGGAGTGACGGGCTCGGTCACCAAATATTATCTTTTCGTTGAGTAAAAAATTGACATTTCCCCAAGACAACTATGTAGTCCATTTTTGGCGTCGACCATTAAAGAGTTAAATTAGCACGAGCGCAGTTAAATAATTTTCCTTTAATTCCAATCAAAAAATTCACCATTGACCTATTTTATGCAAAAACATAGGTCAAACAAATCTATAGTTCGTATATTGATGGTAGCGTATAGCAAAAAGGTACGCACCCGGCACATTTGAAGTCAATGGCTCTAAATATGACAACACGTGCCACCATAGTAATATCTTTTCCCACACATGAGGACAATTTCAAATGGAATAATGAATTACGTTTGATCTTCCATTTCCACAATACAGATAATAGATTCCTATTGAATCATTATGGCAAGATTTAATATAAATCTATCAAAAGATGGTGAAGATGGCTCCCTGAATAATTTACTTTGAGCTTGTTAAGTATGGCGTCATTGCGCGTGATTCTCAACACGGAAGCGTGTATTTTGCTTTATTATATCATACGTACGTGTCTATGACGTGGCCATTTGTAGTTAACCCTTTAACACTCACATCCACCAAAACGCCTTCTGCAGTGGTCTTGGACAATGTCCATTTGCAGACCAAGAGAAGACAATTTTTAAAAATTTACCACTGAAATGACTGGCTGGATGACAGAGCCAGCCATTCCAGTGGGAAATTTTCAAAAATAGTCTTCTCTTGGTCTGTAAATAGACATTTCGTATGAGAAAATTTAAATATTTCGCAACAAATTCAAGGGTTAAATGGCTATACAAAAACAAATGTTTTATGTATTTAATACCCATCACTTAACAAGCCTATCCGGAGACTAGGCAATAATAATCCAAATTCTTATATCGGTAGATGCTCATGCCCATTGCCGGAATAATCACGACCCCACCCTCACCCAATAGTGTCAGATATTTAAAGCAACAACTGACTTAGGTGCCATCCTCTCATGTCGTGGTGGACATTATACTTATAAATACAGTTTCGAAATTGCATGCAGAGTATTATCGGTTTGTAGATAGCAACACTGAACAACCTCTACCCGTAATGTTACTGTATACATGAATGAACCTTTCCAGGTTTAGCTACGCATCGCCAATCTCCAGCTAAGGTCAGAGACACTTCGCTCCCTTGACTATTAATCTTAGGAAAACTATACAGGGTTGCTGTTGAATATTGTGAAACTAATGTGACTTGGTGGTGTTGCTTCCATTGGCAGCAACAGCGTCAAGTCAAATTAGTTTCGAAATATTCAACAGCATGTTTTTTTAAAAAGTAAAGACATACAATTCGAACAACGTGTCGGAATATTATAGGCGTTTAGTACGGACTAAATCAAGCCAGTCATGACGTCATGATTATGACGCCATCCTACACGTCAGGTAGGTGATTATGACGTCATGGGACATCATATGATGGATGGTTAACTAGTGCCCAGTAACTTATGTCTTCTTTATTTTGTTCCACAGGGTAGTACCGACCTTGAAGCACTGCAGATTCCACTAAGAATGCCAACCATTGTTACGAGCACGTCTTAGAGCCGAACAATGTCATGCTCCTTGATACATATAACAGCTCCTGATCTAATTTCTATTATCACTGCTGCATATTCATCTACACATTTATACCGTATACCTGCTAGATTATTCAAAGTTGTTAATACATTGCTGAAACAACTAACTTGACTTATCTATTCAAATATCTAACCATGACCAAATACTCTTACATCCCCCCCCCCCACTACTGCGCATAGCTCTCTCCATCTCTCTCTCTCTCTCTCTCGCTCGCTCTGCCTCTTTCGCTCTCTCTCTCTCTCTCTCTCTCTCTCTCTCTCTCAATCTCTCTCTCTCTCTCTATCTCTCTCTCTCTCTCTCTCTTTCTCTATCTCTCTCTCATCCTCCACCTGTCTCTCTCTCCCTCCCGCCCTCTCCCCCACCTCTCTCTCTCCCTCTCTCTCTCTCTCTCTCTCTCTCTCTATCTATCTCCTCCCCTCCCTCTTCTTGCCTCTCTCCTCGCTGCCACCCTCTTTCTCTCGCCCGCACCCCCCCCCCCCTCTCCCGTTTAGCGCACCTCAGCAAACTCTCTCCATGAGACTTGTGGTCAAATGCATTTGCACTCAAATGCATTTAAATACTTTCCCGAACATTTGCATTTGCATTTGAAGATTTCAAATCACAACTATTTGCATTTGCATTTAAATACTTTGCAAAAGTATTTGAAATTTCAAATAGTTTTCAAATGCGTTTTCAAATACTGTTCATATAATATATATAGATAGCAGGATCTTCCAAGTAAAGTGAATTAAAAATATTCCCAAACCTTATTTAATCATACAGAATGTGTATCTGCCGTGTGGTCCTGTAACTCCTTTAACCACTGAAATATCAACTCGCCAAAGTCAATTTCATATGTTAACTGGAGTACATTCTGGAAACAAATTGTTGTAAACTGTTGGTATCTAATTTGACAGCAGCAGATTAAAAAAAACCATTGTCAGATTACACGAGACATTCTTCTACTGACCCTGTATCAATTATATTTGGCATTAATGCGATAAGGTTAATATCATAGCTATACTATATGTGAAATCATAATCTGATGAATCACATGCCTTAAAGTAACTTCTATTAAATATTTTGAAAACAATTTGCTTTCACTAAAACAGACAATGTTCTACATGTACAGCATACAACATACGACGTTTCTTCTGAGCTAATGCTTAATCCCATGTTGTATTGTTCCCAGTAATCCCTCAGATGCTCCAATAAGAGAGAAATCTGGTATATAGACCATTTTCTTCAATTTGCAAAACCTTTCCAGAGTATCCATCCATAATCTGACCTCGTATGACGTCATAATCAGTTCAGCGCGTGTATGATGACGTCACAATCATTACGTTACAAAGGGTTCCATATAGACCGTCATCAAATCTCAAATACTCTGACACGTTGTATGAATTGTATGTCTTTGTAATTCTTTGCTATTTAAGAAACCCGCTGTCGAATATTTTGAAACTAATTTGACTGGCCGCTGTTGTTTGAATTTGTTTCAAAATATTCAACAGCTTACTTGTATAGTTTTTTGGAAATTGATAGGCATCGTTTTCAGAGATCAATCGATCCCAACACGAGCGAGGTGTGAGTGGAGCTTAGCTGGAGATGGGCGGGGCATAGCTAAAACCGGAAAGGTCCATTAAGCAATACATTTGACCTCTAACCCTCAAAGTCGTTCAAGAAAGTTTCAATTTTCTCATCGAAAATGTCCATTTGCAGACCAAGAGAAGAAGATTTTATCACTGCCATATTTGCATTTGCACTTGCATTTGAACAATGTTGAAGGTATGTGCACTTGCATTTCCATTTGAATCAATGTGAAGTCTACAGGACTTGGGCATGGTGGATGCTGTGCAACATATAAATGTGTCTGTTATATGCAAACGAAAAATAGGAAATAAAATTAAATGAAATTTATTTACACTCAGTTCAATATTGCCTGTAATGTGTACGCGGACATGGACGCGGAACTGATAAATGAATGCCTCGCAACCTCTTCTCTATATGTTTGATTTTTCACTGACGCGGGTGTGTGGACGGAGACGGACAAGGGGACAGACACGGGCAATGTAATTGAAGTAGAGAACAGTGCCTAATTTGCATAAATCCACGATGCCGGCACAATATTCGTGTTTACATAGTGTCTAATCACGCAATTCTTACTGTTTAAAGAAGTTAACTATATTAAAGCATGCTCTTTAGTACAAGTAAGTGATATATTTATATATACCACATGCAATTTTAACAGTTCCTAATTTGTATAAATCCAAGATAGCCGCCACAATGTTAAAGTTCATTTATAATTGTCGTCTAATCAATGCTAGCATATGTAGCATGAAATAGTCCTTATACAAAATGAGATTGCAGTAGAAATACATGTATAATTCAAAGGGGCTGGTACTATTATTTTTTTACTATGTTTTCACGTGTAATCATTGTGGTATTATGAGCGTTTTTAATGCTAGATAAATAAACAAGCATGACTAGCATTTGTGGACCACTGATTCCCATGCAGAACTGTCTTTAACATACATTTGGAACCGGAAGATTGTAGTTCTTTAAAGCACGCGGTCACAAGGCCAGTAATTGGCCCACAAGGAGTATATCTTCTTCTTCTTTTCGTTCGCTGATCATACCGCCAGTCCTGTAAGTGACTATCGACATGATCATAAGCGTTAAGTGCGTGGATCCATGGTTTATTAGAGTCCGCCGTGCGGCCTGGAACCTCCGTCTTCAGCACTCGAGATTTCTGTCAGGGTTACCTCACCCTTACCTCCTTTAGTCGCCTCTTACAACACGCAGGGGATACGGAAGGTGTATTCTAAGCCCCACCTACAGGGCAGACAAGGAGTATATCACAATTATAATTTGTGTTATCAGACATGTGAAAGCTGGTCGGCCAAACCTTGACGTTTTAGTCTTGGCACGGTGGTCCAGTGGAAAGATGTCTGGTTGCTGATGCTATGCGGAGTTGCAGAATGGCGGTTCGATCCCCTGACCGGGAGATGGTGATCAACAAATTAAACTAATGGGTGCATGACTGTCGGCTGGTTAGCACATAGAAATTGAAGCCGCACGTTGCCAGTGCGTCAATAAAATAAAAAATACATATACTGCCAATGCCGTGCTGGAGTCAGACTACAATAGGTGTAAAAAGCCTAGGATTGAATCGTGGCAGGTGCATCCACAGATAGTCCCATATGAATCGTCAGTGTGTCAGTATATCAGAAATATGAAAGCTGGTTGGACAAACCTTGATTTTTTAGTCTTGGCGTGGTGGTCCAGTGGAAAGATGTCTGGTTGCTGATGCTATACGGAGGTGCAGAATGGCAGTTTGATCCCCGGACCGGGAGATGGTGATCAACAAATTAAACTAATGGGAGCATGACTGTTGGCTGGTTAGCACATAGAAATTGAAGCCGCACGTTGCCAGTGCGTCAATAAAATAAAAAATGCATACATACATACATACATACATATGAATCCTCAGTGTGTCAGTATATCAGACATGTGAAAGCTGGTTGGCCAAAAGCTTGACTTTTAGTCTTGGCGCGGTGGTCCAGTGGAAAGATGTCTGGTTGCTAATGCTATGCGGAGTTGCAGAATGGCGATTCGATCCCCAGACCAGGAGATGGTGATCAACACATTAAACTAATGGGTGCATGACTGTCGGCTAAGTTAGCACATGGAAATTGAAGCCGCACATTGCCAGTGCATCAATAAAATAAAAATACATACATACATACATACATACATATATACATACATACATATGAATCGTCAGTGTGTCAGTATATCAGACATGTGGAAGCTGGTCGGCCAAACCGTGACTTTTAGTCTTGGCGTGGTGGTCCGGTGGATAGATGTCTGGTTGCTGATGCTATGCGGAGTTGTAGAATGGTGGTTCGATCCCCGACCGGGAGATGGTGATCAACAAATTAAACTAATGGGTGCATGACTGTCGGTTAAGTTAGCACATAAAAATTGAAGGTGCACGTTGCCAGTGCATCAATAAAATAAAAATACATATACTGCCAGAGCCGTGCTGGAGTCAGAGTACAATAGGCGGAAAAGGCCTAGGATTGAATCGTGGCAGGTGCATTCACAGATACTTCCATATGAATCGTCAGTGTGTCAGTATATCAGACATGTGAAAGCTGGTCGGCCAAACCTTGACTTTTAGTCTTGGCGCGGTGGTCCAGTGGAAAGATGTCTGGTTGCTCTTGGTATGCGGGGTTGCAGAATGGCGGTTCGATCCCCCGACCGGGAGATGGTGATCAACAAAATCGGTGCAGGACTGTCGACTAAGTTAGCACATAGATATTGAAGCCGCACGTTGCCAGTGCGTCAATAAAAAAAAATAAAAATACATAAATACATACATATGAATCGTCAGTGTGTCAGTATATCAGACATGCGAAAGCTAGTCGGCCAAACCTTGACTTTTAGTCTTGGCCCGGTGGTCCAGTGGAACGATGTCTGGTTGCTGATGCTATGAGGAGTTGCAGAATGGCAGTTCGATCCCCTGACCGGGAGATGGTGATCAACAAATTATACTAATGGGTGCATGACTGTCGGCTAAGTTAGCACATAGAAATTGAAGCCGCACGTTGCCAGTGCGTCAATAAAATAAAAATACATACAAAAGCTCTTACATACATCTAAACAGAGGGACCCAACCTGTCGCTCGAGTGTTTGACGCCATAATCAAATGGACCACGTGTTAGCTGATGTCCAATCAAAATAGGATAGCGTCAAATGAATGAATTGTATGTATTTACTATAGTTCCTTTGATTGTCTTGAAACTAATTTAACTGGGAAATGTTGCTGACATGGGCAGTAACAGCCGCTAGTCAAACTATTATCAAAATATTCAACAGATAACCTATATAGTGACCTTGAAATTGTGATTCTGGTAATTTAGGATTCAAAGTATATAAATCGATTCTAACACACGCACACCGAATGTGAGACAACAAACTATAAAGAATAGAGTTCATGGTTTGGACAACTGTAGATGCTGGCCTTGTACTGAGACACACACACACCCCCCCCACCCCCACCCCTTCCCTCACCCCACCCCCACCCCCACAACCCCACCCGGCGAAATGCCGTATGGTGGGTGTGGAGATTGTATGATGTACTGTGTAGGCTGGCATCGGTCCACCACAAAGCCGGCTGGCGGACAATACTAAACACACCATTTATTACATCGCCAATAATGTATTGTACGTAGGCTGTAGAATTGAGGGAAGTATTAATTACTTATTTAATATAAGTTGCTAACATTGTCAGTAAGACCATTACATGCTGATTGACCTTCATGTATACGCGCTTACAGAGATGTATGCGTTTGGACCCGAGCCACTATCCTAATAAGCATATGCCATTGCAGCATGTATCCCACTCAAAGCGTGATAACACTGGTAACTGATGATTTGCCATGTATATGAAATACTGTTAAGATATTCCTCAGTTATCTTGAATGATTGCCTTCAAATAACGCGCATGAGATCGCGCCATATTACAATTTAGTAGAAGTAGTAGAAGTAGTAGTAGTAGCAGCAGTAGTAGTAGTAGTAGTAGTAGTAGTAGTAGTAGTAGTTGTTGTTGTTGTTGTTGTTGTGTTGGTGCTAATAGTAGTAATGGTATTAGCAGGAGGAGGTATACGATGTTAGGTGCGGTGCATTCGTGTTTTGCTTCTGTTGTTGGCGTTGTTGATAGCGGTGTTGATTTCGGTGTTGTTGATAAGGGTATTATTGACATAGTTTCAGTATGGGATACAAAAGCATCATCATCAGATTCCTCAGCCAAACACACAGACAGCCCGGATTCTGGCAAAATGTTACAATTCAGAGAGTATGACCATGATTCTCGCGTGACCTTTTCGCAGCGAAAGGTTTCACGGAGAGCTCGACATGGAGGGATAGGCTGCCTCAATCTAACAGACCCAAGAACATAAACTCTGCAAAGAAAATGTTTAAAATGGGTACCACACAGATTAACCTTCTCTATCGTCAATCTAGATTCCTTCTGACTTTGCTGGTTGAGGAAATTGGGTGGAACTGTTTCTTTGTACGATATGACTTTAGAAAGTGGCACAGTCATTTGTTCAGATGCTTGTGGTGGTGGTAGCCATGCCATAGTTTTGGCAAGCCACATTTTCTCTCCACTGCTAGTGTTCTCGGGTATGTCTTCACTCAAGCCAGACACTGGAAACCTGCCACATCCAAGTGAGCTTGGCCACTTGAATCCTTCGTTACTAGGTACGTCGCCATCTCCATGCCAAGCTCGTTCACATGTGGTCTGGCATGACGATATAGCCGGCATCAACACGGTACATTTAGGCACAACTTCTGTGCAAAAGAAAAGCTTCAAATACAGACAACACCATGGATTAGCTAAGTGGTAAAATATCAAATTCTACAGTCGCATCGAGGTGATGTTTGTAGCTCGCCGGGTCGCGTCGGGTCGTTCCAGGTTAGCCCCCGGTCTCGGGGTTATGGATTCCAAACGACGCTGACCAGCGTGAAACAAAGACCGGCTCCTAAGGCCGGTGGAACTCAATCGTTCTGGTGGGGCCGTGCGACCATCACCGCTAACATTAAGTTGTACAGTGTCAGCCCATGAATTTGTGTCACCGGTATGCCTATCCATAGCAATTTCGTGATCTTTGGACTTACAAGATTTGAAGGGTGACCTAAAGTAACTAAAAGTAATTAAATATACCTAAACAAACCATACAAGTTTGTGATACAATTATATTTATGTAATACATAACATAGAGACAGCCTGATGAACCTTTACACGTGGAGCCACTGGCGGTACCACACAGACTCACAGGTCTGCAGAGGTACCCCTGTAAAGGAGGCTCCCGCATACGATATCACTAATTAACTTAATATAAGCTAGTATACCTCTATGCTGAAAAGGAAAAGGAAAGAAAAGAAAGTCCTGAGTGGCGAGAGGCGTTGTGCCTCACGAGGGCATTGCTTATGATGCTGTGTCTTTGGGTGAACAGTAGTAGCCACGCGTGGGCCACCATCACCGGATCCTTGCGAGAGGCAAGTGCCTCGCGCGGGCCTCTGTCACAGGAAAATGCTGCCACCGCAGAAGCGGAGGGACAGAGAGGGCCAAAAGGGGCCGCTCTGTATTCAACCAAAAGTGCTGTAAAGAAAAGACCATCCTGGTGAAACTATAACTAAAATGTTGCGTGCTGTTTTACGTGAAGACGAGATGAGCGATTCTCGTAGGATTTCCAAGTCACCGTTTTATGTAGTTCCAAGATACTGCATTAGTAGGTGCCGCTTTTATTTATGCGGGCCTTCTTCTATGCCTAACCTACCTTTTAGGTTTTAGAGACACGAACTATTTTAGGCTGCAAATGGCGTGACCCCTACCTATCTTTGGATACAGTGAGCGTACATGTTACATTGCAAAACATCCGAGCTCAGTGAGAATCAGGATACCTTGCTCAGTAACCACATAAAACATCACGGGACGATGGTTACTTTTTTACACAGGCAGATTATTCCAATTGACCTGTCTTTACGGCTAGGATTAGAGAGACGAATATCCACCGTCAATGTCCTTCCCGCAAGGGCGAGGCCGATTCCAACATCAGGCCCAGACATTTGTACAGAATTCGGTGGAGATGCGCATCTCGTCAGTCACCAAATCTTATGGAGCTAAATTATTGACCTAATATTAGGTTTTTATCCAAGTTGCCCAAATATGCACTGCGATGCGGGAGACATATCGTAAGAGGCATAAAGAGAAATAATAATAATAATAATAATAATAATAATAATAATAATAATGTTTTCGCAGTGCTTCCTACATACAGGGGAGGTGTATGTAATACCGCACCTTAGCCATCACCGCTCGGAAACCTCCAATGGTTTCCCAGGGTCGGATCAGTACACGGTGCGGATAGGGACATCCAAACAATCAAGAAGTCATAAGGCTTAGTGGAACATGAAGAGAGACAATAACTTTATAAATATGAGGCCCTATAGGTATATTGGCCAATTTAATACAACCTTGCTGGTGTACGGTGCTAGATTACCGTAACGACCGGAAAAGAAGGCGTACACTATATGTCTCCTAACGAAGAAAGTGTCTTTAATCATATTAAACCTATCCTATCGAGCTGAATAGAAAGGTTTAGTCGGCAGCATGCCGGGATAAACAGAGTTAATAGCACGGACAGCGACCTTAGTGAAACATGACGGTGGCGGGAAAAAGTGATGCATATAAAAATGTCGCTGTCTAGTGTTTCCTAAATGTTTTCTATAAATAAACAAAACATATTAACTGATGGCTACTGCCATATACCTAACTAACCAAATACAGAACGGTGACAGTATGTGAATTGATTAGCGCAGTAATAATACAGGTTGATAGACCTAATACGGTGCGGTAATTGAAGCACCTTACAGTAAATAAGGATAACTATAGACAGTAATAATTAAGAACGTATAAATTGCGGTCCTAAGACCGGGAAGGTGCCTGTTAGTCATCAGTACCTTTTACAGAGGAAAATACGGTAATTAAAGAATAATTAAACGAGTAACTAATGAATAATTAAAGATGTAATTAAAGATATATCATGTATAGTTACTTGAATACCCAGTAGCCATCCTTAGTTGCGGGCTACTATGTTACTGAAATTGAGACGTCACTATTCTTATAACGTGAGTCGACACGGTGTCTGGAAGCTGGCTGTTGTTTCCGCATACTGATGCTTCACAAGACAGAGTTCCCGTAAGTTGTTCCAGGACGGTAGCGGTACGATTTCAGGACAGTATAACATAGTTATAAGTAAGGTCTACTGAATAACTAGTACGTTCTACACAATAATACTGTAGTTATGAAAGTTCCCGTTATAACAACGGTAAGTTGTAAAGTTAAGAGAACCCATTAACAGAGAGGGTTATTGATACAGTTGTAATTAGGCTGTACCTATTTAAGCTTAACTGTGCGGGGTGCGTCAAATAGCTCTCGTGGCACACCGAGCAAAGTTTACTTGGCTGCGGTCGAAACGTTTAACTAACACACACGACATGCAGTGTGGTGGTTGAATAT
Source organism: Chaetoderma sp. LZ-2023a (assembly GCA_034401795.1). Lineage (NCBI taxonomy): Eukaryota > Metazoa > Mollusca > Caudofoveata > Chaetodermatida > Chaetodermatidae > Chaetoderma > Chaetoderma sp. LZ-2023a. Next base: position 81,842,467 of record CM067364.1, read on the forward strand.
CCACTTTTCGACGTGGCTGGCAGATCCGGTGAGTTATCCACCGAGGAACATCGCCGGCTCTACATCATGTAGAATTACATAACTGGACCTTAAGGGTCCACCATTAAATAGTTCCTATACAGGTATTAATTAAACAGGAACATATTACACTATAATGATATAATTCACAGTGCGGTGGCCCGAAAACTGTTGTGGTCCAAGCTGAACTGGAAATTGAGACGTACCGAGATGATGCTGAATTCCGTCTTCGGTGCTCCAGTTGTTCAGTCAGGATCCCGTGCTTGGGCAGCTCCTGACTGGTCGCCCCCCCCCCCGGCCGACGACGCTCTCGATTGATGAAATCATCCCCTTTTATACTCTCTGCAACGTCAGAACCTGGCTGCTTCAACCAATGAGAATTAGCTGATCCAGCCAATCAGAGTGCTGGAAATCCGTGAGGTATACACATCTGTCTAAATATTATATATATGCGATTACGACGTTACAGAAACGTTTTGAGAATAATTTAACGGAGAAAGACTGCTACAACTCAGCCATTTCTGAACTGATTTCAAAACGGTTTGTAGATTTATTTAAAAAGCCCGTCGAAAGCTGGTCTTGAGTGATACCAGATTCGACGGAAACAAATAATTATTAAGAGTCGACACACTTAAAGCGCCACTCGCTCTTGGACGTACTACCCGTGCTCTGTCAATACAGACTAGCGCGCAGTTCTCATGACAATGTCGATAGTAACATATACAGCTAAGCCAAGAAGCCCTCTGATGTCGGTAAAGAGTCGAATCTAAGTCAGTTTGACTTGTGACTCAATCCCAGTGTTATTAATTGACAATAAAATACGTTCAAAACAAAAAACTCTCTGATAGAATGCAAGCGGCAATTCGTCATTTTATTTGGAATGCTGTTTATATGTTGTACCCCGTCACAATGACCTCATGGGCCGTCTTAATATACAGTGGTGATCTAATAGCTGCTGCTAGACCTTGTTATATATAGGTACGTAGCGATACTATCCAATATGGTCAACTAAAACAACTGGAGTGCTAGTGATGTAGTACATCGCAAAAGATACCCTCGTAGTTCATGTTGATAGGAGATCAAGGTCACAAAACAGTTCACTCTCATGGCGTCTCGTGCGGAAATATGAACACCATTGGAGTGAATTAATTAATTGGTACGATATTAGACTCTGCTCTGAGTTTTTAAACACGCCTGTTCGTTTGGAATACATTCTCTAAATAAGAGGTCAAGGTCACGCAGCAAGGGCGATGGCACTTTGGAACACTCACTGCTTAGATATGAGTACCTCTTGAGTTAATTGCTCAATTTGCATAATGTTAGCGCCTATGGTATGACTTTCAAACATGTCTGTCCATTTTGAATAGCCGATTGGACAGCAAAGTCTAACTCAAAGTAGTAAGGTCAAAAGAAAAGTCAACATATGCTGAACATTCGATAACATATATTTATAACAATCTCACCATGCAGCAATTATACTTACAGCCTAATGCAATGCAACAGTAAAAACATCAAGGAAACACATGCATCCTCTCTCGGTGAAGATTCACGGCCATCCGTGCTCGTGTCCTAATCCGCTGACAAGTTCATGAATATATACACAATCTACAAGTCACTCTTGCCAGTTAATACACACAATAATATCTACACGCTCGCAAGATAAACATTTACTCAACATCCACTCTCCATGTTGCCATTAGCTTCCGAGAATGGACCTACCCAAGTTATTTAGACATAGTATGACGGCACACGACAGATTACCTGCATAGCTTGCTGGAAATTGATAGTCGGAGCGTTCGGGATCGATCACAACACGAGCGCGGTGTGGGTGGAACTTATCTAGTGATGTGCGTGGCATAGCTAAAACTGGAAAGCTTCATTGTCCTTGTTACGCATTCGTGGTGGCAAAATACTACTAATAAGACTATCAGTAAAGAAATTGCACTAAAACCAGCTTCAGCTAGTTCCTGCTTCATCAGTATAAAACACAGCTTGGCAATTCATGATTTATAAAGCAGCTTATGGAGGATACTCCAGCCAAATGTATGTGGAAGAACATTGGTTCAGGATGCACTAACGGCACGATATCCTTTTGGCTGAATAGGAAAAGTACAATTTCATACTGCATCCTCCATTCTTTGCGTTTAAGCCATCTTCATCCATCAATTGAGTTGGTAGGAAGTGACTTTAAGGAAGCTAATAGCTTTGCGCTTTATGGCGGATTTCATACTGGCACACTTACCTCATTCAATCGCACATTTTAAATTAATCAAATTTAATATGATGAGCAATGCCCAACCAATAGTCCACTCTGTGACACAGCACCAGAAACATATACCCATATGGAACTCCAATGGCCGTCACTTGTCTTACAGACATCACATTTTAGTCTTTGAAACATCTGCCCAGCCAAAACTTTGGGAAGACGTATAGGACCACGATAAGTACAGATCTGCACATGTTATCTAGCTTTATCATTGCTCCATCACACCTAGCCATACAACAGCCTCGCTGTATACATCATGACATTCTCAAATTACTTGAAAACCATTGCCGTCATCTGTGTTATTACATCCACTGCGGTCGTAATTTTCGACTGAATTCAAAACACAAAGTAATAACATGATCATATAATTAATCGTATAGTGCTAATAAGCTGTATTCCGTTAATGACATTATCAATTGGTCATTTCTATGTATATACTAATTGCGTATTCTTCCATAAACTGCATAAGGTAGTGTTACACCTCTAAATAATATAATATTATAACCTCTACATAATATATATTATACTTACCTGACATGCATGTACCTACTCATAATTTGCTATTACCTTCAAACAATTCAAGTGATCATATAATTCGCGATGATTAAGGGCCAGCACTCTTTACTCTTAACAAACTTGGTGGATGTGAATTATTCCCCTTAGACTGTCTAGACTCCTTTAAAAAAAACCACGACTGAGTACTCGCGTGCTGTTTAATTTGTTTATTCGAGTTTCTTTTAAGGACATATAAAGGGCACCATTTTATTTTGAATGGTAAACGTGCATAATAGTCATACATGCCAGATGACATTTGCTATTAGCGCGTATCATCTATTAAAGAGCTACACGTTATATCAGATAATATGAATTTGCGCAGAATTGGATTGAACAACAGTTGAAGCAATAGTTCTTCTAGCTCTTGCTGAGTCATTTCTTATTAAGCTTAGGAACCAAGTGGTATATGAAGGCAATTTCATTGAAAAGTCAGAGATTTACAGGTACATTGGTAATGATGACATAAGTTTACAATGACAGCGGTCGATAATTTAGAGAGATTAATGTAAGAGCGATAATCAACCTATGTGCTTAATGGACCTTTCTCATTTTATACATCCATCATATGACGTCATAATCAACTACATGGCGTGTATGGTGACGGCATAATCAATGGTTTCAACACTGACGCCGATAAGTTCGTTAAGAACGCATTATTGGTGACGGACTAAGCGTTGTTGCATGAATTGCATGTCTTTACTATTTAATAATCATGCTGTTGAATATTTTGAATCTAATTTGACATAGGCAGCAACAGCTTACTTGTATGGTTTTCTGGAAATTGATAGTCAGGGAGTTCAGGGATCGATCGATTCCAATACGAGCGATGTGCTGGTGGAGCTTGGCTAGAGATGGGCGGGGCATGGCTAAAATGGTAAAGGCCCTTTAATTGTGTTTACGACAAACCAGAGAGTACAAATATAACAATGGTAGCAAGGGTCGTGGGGGAAATAGTCTCTCGAGCATGGTATTTTCTTCACTAAATCAGATGGAACTCCTATCAATACAAGAGAAGTTGGGATGGTACCAAGAGATAACCAGAGAGAGAGAGAGAGGCCTCATTCTAGGAATGCATATGGAAAGGGAAAACGTGCCGTTAAGCTACAGCTTTCGTAAGATCATCAGTTGTAGAATCAACAGAAGCGTAAAAAGGCAGTTGCTAAGTTATTAGGGGTATGTTGTGTGTGATGACAGAGACTCTATAGAGGAACCACATCAACAATAATGGCAGGGTCTAACATTAGAGTCTATTCCTATATGTAAATAAATTCATCATATGATTGTGCCAGTATCCATCCATGTCCAGACACTAGAAGGTCCTAAAGGCACTAAGCCAGGCTACATGCAATGCAGATGAGGGCCGAATAGTGAGACTACTACTTGCAGACACCAATCTGAAAGTACTAGTCACGTCACTGAAGTCTGCAGAGCTTGAGACATCAATAGGCTCCCCACAGGGAGATGGCATATACCTTGTGATTTTCACCTGCTACTGATACCAAACTCAGAGTGCCCACAGCGTCCATACACGCCATGCCGCTAGATATTATATAAGCCACCGATGTGGATTTCATAGAGGTTGATCGGAAACTTAGACAATATTTATGCAATGGCGGAGTATTGATGCTGCCGATTACTTGTAGTTGATGTGAAAACGGAAATATATGTTTTCAATTCTGTTCCTCAGAACAGCGTCCCTATGTACGAGCACAATCTTATACATGCGTCGCCTCTTGTCTGTAATAGGTGTATTCCAGCTCATGTTGATCTATGACTAGAATATGGAGGTAAGAGAATATTTGAAATTCTCCATTATGTTATACTGTCGAAGTTTTGATGCTGCTTTACCAGCCCATGTGCTAATGATTTGTATACGCAGTAGAACAGTCGTGTTCTTAATCAAAATTAGGACAACATAGCTGACTAATTATTGTTTGGTTTAAACAGCTCTATGTCTTGTGGAAATCAAGTGTACTAACTCCACGAAGCTGGACTGTGTTTCCGGGTGGGTGAACTGCCAAGCATCATCCTCTATGGGTAGGACTAGTCCCATCCTCACCGAGACCAAACTTAATTTATTACAATAAACAATACCAAACTCACAGTGCCCACAGTGTCCATTACCCGGCATGCCGCTAGATATTATATAAGCCAATGATGTGGATTTCCAATCGGTGCGAGTAAACCAAAAATTATGAATCTCTTCATGAATGAATCCAAAACAGAGTTCACTCACATATACATATCGACCGAACATGAAACTAAAGAAATGATGATCCACTTCGTGATGGTGAACAATAGGTGGAAATTAAACTCCTGTGCCTACTGCTCAGCAATGCACATGACATTGCTGCACGCTGCGTTATGGGAAAGATAGATTTCCAGTGCGAGGTGACGTCGAGAAAGCAGGACTCGGTACATTTGGATCCAGAATGGACCTGGGGAAGTTATAGGTTTTGGCTGACCACATTGGTCAAAGGTGAAGAAGGACTAGTTGCAGCTGTATGATCTTTGTACTACTACAGTCGCAAAATATGCCAAAATGCCTGGAATAAAAGACTAATTGAACCTTTTCTTGAAGAAGTCGTCCAAAACCAGCCTCTGCGGTGCTTTTGTGGAATGTTCATTTGCAAGCAAAAATAAGACTGTTTTGAAGGTGTACTACTTTAATGACTGGCTGCGTTACCGAGCCAGCCATTGCAGTCGTACATTATAAAGAATATGTTTCTCTTGACCTGCAAATAGACATTCAATAACGAAATACTTTTAATTGTGGTACCAAATTTTGAAATTAAAGAATTAGGTATGACAATAATTTCATATCTTGGATTTCTCACGAAAAATTCTGTAAAATACAATGATATATAGCACACATAAAATTATCAACATGTACCTGCAGGAATGCATTAGATTGTCTCTGAGAGCATCTAAACGTCAAACCCAAATCCCGAGAAAAAACTCTGGATCCGCCACTGAACTGATCTGTCCCAAAATGATAAATCTTGCCCTGGAGTGGATTTTAAAACATGAAAAAAATGTGGACAAATTTAAAAAATCAATATACTTTTGATGCAGACTGGTGTTAAGCATGGTATAGAAGGCATCAGTGTAGTTTAAAAAAATTGAACGAACCCTTAGGGGGTGCAAATGTCATTTAAAAAAAGCATAATCAGAGCGGACGCCAACGCCGACGCTGACATTTTTCCACCCTCTCCCAAAATCTCTTTTTTCAACTTCGTTGAAATGCGAAATAAAAGGTTTTAACTTTGACACCATTGTTGTGTCATGCTCCACGACAGGGCTAACCTTGAAATTATGCGGTGACAATTGGTGAATTGGTGTCTTGCAACATGCCCAGTGATCTTTTCTGGCCAATGGATGTTCATTTCATCTAAATATGAAAACTGGTAACTGTGACCGATAAACGTGGACATTTGGTTTTGCCGACATACTGATTTGGCACAATCTGCATGAAATTAGATAAATAAACTTTTCACAATCTAGATTAGACTGAAGTTGTAATTTGCTTTTGTTCTGAAAACTCGTGAAGATATTCTGGTTTGGGAGAAATTCATCTAACTTGCACCTTTTCTTTCCGCATTTGCGAGATTCGCCTACACCTATAATCGGACGATCGTGAGAAATTTTGGTAGGCCGATGATTTGAGGCATTATTTGGAATGGTTTCAAAGCAGTCCAATGTTTCCAATTTGATTTTGCGCAAGAATCGTGAGGAATAACCTTGTAGTTTGAGGGCTTTGAATAGTGTAGAGCACGCTTCTTCAAAGTTTTTCCTAGCACTTGAATTCCTGTGAAAACGGATTATTTGCGATTTTACAATTCCTTTAAATGTATGTGACGGATGGAAAGATTTTTTGTGTAGTAGCTGATGCGAATCGGTTGGTTAGAAATACACTTTGTAGTCTAAGTAGCCAGTTGTTTCATATTTTAGGCCTTTATATACAGTTACATCCAGGAAATCTACAGACATCTCGTCAATGGGTGCTTTTAATTTGATATTCGGATCGTGATTGTTCAGAATTTCGAAAAATTCATCAAGCTCTGCCTTTGTGTGTTGCCAAATCATGAAAATGTCATCAAGGTACCTGCGATAAATGAGGAGCTGTTTTGGACACATTTCTAATGCTTCCTCATCCAACTCTGCTACGTAAATATTGGCAAAACATGCATTACAGCGCTTGCCCATCGCGCAGTCGCAAAGTTCTTGGCAAATTTCGCCATCGAATTCAAAATCATTGCCTTTCAGACTCAGCTCTAATATAGCTATTAGTTCTCTGTCTGGCCTGTTGGTATATGGGTAGTTCACGAATGCTTTACGGATAGAATTTATAACCTTCTCGATGTTAATGTTTGTAAATATAGCATCGATGTCAAGCGTGACACGGAGGTATCCGTGTTTTTCAAGAAGCTTGGGTGTCTATTTGCTATTGGCTGTAGATGGTAATCGATTTATTCACTGATTCTGTAGGATTCGGAACCACAACCAGAGATTATAGGTCGGCCGGGTGGTGACATTGGGTCCAACCACGAATCTATGGGTTTATGATTTTTTTGGCAAAAGATAGAAAGTCCGTGGTTTTGACTCAAGATTAGCAAAGAGATTCTTATGTTGCTTTTCGGTGATCTTGCTATCGAGCAATTTTTTAAGAATCTCATTAAATTTTCTGCAATTATTCTGCCAAAGTGGCTCGCTTAGTTTCTGATAATGCTTTGGGTAACTAAGTTGTCGTTGTGCTTCACGTTAATAGTTATATTTAAGCATTATTACAGTCGCCGATCCTTTATCTGCAGTTTTGATGACATTTTCGCTGTTCATCAAACAGACAAATTTAGACAATTCAATTAAGGCCTGGCGTTCCGCATAGGGTAAATTTGGTTGATCATTACTGAATGTAGAATTTTTAACATGCTCTGAAAAGAGTTCTATGCTTTCATCGATCGTTGGGTTCAGGAGTTTTACGTGTGGTGCCCAGGCAGTTTTGTCAATGAATGGTGGAATGTTACTATTTGAGTTACGAAAGAAGTCTGCTAGCTTAATACCATGGCTAAATTCAGATGTTTCCATACAGCCATTTTCTAAAATAGCATCCAAACCTGTTTTACGTTTTGGTGTTGGGACACACGTAAGACTGAATTTAAGCAGTGACTTCTGCTTCGCCTAATGGGGAGCCAGTTAGATTGACAATATTACTGTCCAGTCCTGTTTCCGGGCGGATGTTACCTTGGAGCCTGTCTAGTTTAAATTTAGGAATTTAAGCCAGGCAGAACACATAGTGTTTTTCAGTCCAATGTATATGATCCTTAACAACATTAATTTCGGAGAGTCTATGTGAAGGAATGACAGGCACAGATTTTAATGATTCAGTCGGCGAATTGAGTTACTGAATCGCCAACCACTGCTGAGCTGTCAACCAACTTCAATAGTTAAGTTTTGCGAAGTAAGTCGTGGTCTTTGGGAATTTGGACTTAATCGCGCTGAAAAACCGCATTAATCTATGTTTTGAACTAGAGATGGGTTCATTCATATCATTAATACCAATGTTAATCGCTATTTTCTCTGGTTTAAATGATCCAGTGTACTTTTGAACTATTCCTCTAGCATGACACAATTTGGCTCCTGGGTAGCAGGCAATTTGTGTTTCAGTGTGTGGCTCAACAGGTTCGACGCCCCAAAGATGAGTACTTTGCTCGTGAGAACGGCTAGTCACCAGTCAATTTTATTTTCGATTTCGCGACGAAATTTCCAAAAGATGTTTCTCGCCAACACTGTTTGGGCCTATTTGCAAATTTAATAGAATGCACCTCCGGTGCACTACTTGGATCTGGAGTTGGAGAGAACCTGGGCTGTGGCAGTTTCCCTGTTGGGGATGGCGGTCTTGAGATCCGATGGTTGACTGCTCTGAGGGGATTTCTGAGAAGAGCCAGTCCATGGAACCGATTTGCTACCCTTAACCATTTCCCTCTGTAGCATGCACGGATATTCGTTTGGGTCCTTTAGATTGCCTAGTGGAGAGTCATGTAGTGGGATTAATGATGCTTCAAATAGCATATCTCTAGGGCCAGAATCTAGTGGTAGCAATGGAGGTCTTATTGTCTACTCGTTTTGTGACTGGCGGCGATTTTTCAGTAGGTGATCTGAGACGTTTTTCATTTGTGGTTGGGGTGGCACAGTTGGTATCATGACCAGAGGTGTGGCTTGTGCGAGATTTTGAGTTGGTTTCTGGGATGGATCTATCGGTTGCACAAAATCGTAAAAGGAACTGATCGCATTAATGTCGAGCTTTCGATTGTAATTGTTTTTTGCCAAGCGTATAGTATTGGATTTAGCACGACCTTGGTCTAAATGTGGCATTGTCTGTGTGAGGGATACTTCAGTTCTAATGCTACCAAGTTGTTCATTATTGTGATTTAGCATGGCCTTAATGGTAGATTTTGACCACTCCGAAGTCACATTCCAGATCGCAATGTAGATGTCATCATCTGGCATAGCTGGCTTACACAATCCATTCAGTTCTTCCACCTTCCTGCTAATCCCATCAGGGAGAGTTTCTGCATCTATGTGACTACATACCGTAGCAATGTGGTGGAGTTATTTGGCAATACAGCTATACCAGGCGCGCATACGCAGATGAACCTCCTTGACGATCTCCATTCTTCATACGACTATTCTTCCTCACAATAGTCAT
>CM067364.1:81857011-81902011 GCA_034401795.1 Chaetoderma sp. LZ-2023a
ATTAAAGATCTACACATTATATCAGATAATTTGAATTTCCGCACAATTGGATTGAACAGCATTTGAAGCAATAGTTCTTCTGGCTCTTGCTGAGTCATTTCTTATTAAGCCTAGGAACCAAGTGGTATACGAATACAATTTCATTGGAAAGTCAGAAATTTACCGGTAAATTGGAATTATATATATATATATATATATATATATATATATATATATATATATATATATATATATGTTATACTTACCTGACATGCATGCATCTACTCATAATTTGCTATTACCTTCAAACAATTCAAGTGATCTTATAATTCGCCTTGATTAAGGGCCAGCACTCTTTATTCTTAACAAACTTGTGGATGCGAATTATTCCCCTTAGACTGTCTAGACTCCTTTCTAAAAACAAGTATGAGTACCCACGTGTTGTTTAATTTGTTTATTCGGGGTTCTTTTAAGGCTATATAAAGGGCACCTTTTTACTTGGAATGGTAGACGTGCATAATTGTCATACATGCCAGATGGCATTTGTTATTAGCATGTATCATCTATTAAAGATCTACACATTATATCAGATAATTTGAATTTCCGCACAATTGGATTGAACAGCATTTGAAGCAATAGTTCTTCTGGCTCTTGCTGAGCCATTTCTTATTAAGCTTAGGAACCAAGTGGTTACTGAGATAATTTCATTGAAAAGTCAGAAATTTACAGGTAAATTGGAAATGACGACATAAGTTTACAAGGACAGCGCTCGATACTTTAGTGAGATTAATGTAAGAACGATCTAAGCATAATCTACCTATGTGCTTAATGGACCTTTTCAGTTTATACATCCATCAGATGACGTCATAATCAACTACATGGCGTGTATAATGCCGGTATAATCAATGGATTCATGACTGGCGCTAATAAGTTCGTTAAGAACGCATAATTGGTGATGACTAGGCGTTGTTGTATGAATTGTATGTCCTTACTATTTAATACACATGCTGTTGAATATTTTGAATCTAGTTTGACATAGGCAGCAACAGCTTACTTGTATGATTTTTGAAATTCATAGCTATGGAGTGCAGGGATCGATCCATCCTAATACGAACACTGTACTGTTGGAGCTTAGCTAGAGATGAGCAGGGCATAGTTAAAATGATAAAGACCTATTAATTGTGTTTATGATACGATAAACCAGAGTGTACAGATATATCAATGGGAGCAAGGGTGGTGGGGAAATAGTCTCTCGAGTATGGTATTATCTTCACTAAATCAGGTGGAACTTCTAGCAATACAAGAGAAGTTGGGATGGTACCAAGAGATAACCATTCTAGGAATGCATAAGGGAAGGGAAAACATGCCGTTAAGTTACAGCTTTCGTAAGATCATCAGTTGTAGAATCATCAGAAGCGTAAAAAGTTGCTAAGTTATTGGGGGGTATGTTGTGTGTGATGAAAAAGACTCCATAGAGGAACCACATCAACAATAATGGCAGGGTCTAACATTAGAGTATATTCCCATATGTAAATAAATGCATCATATGTTTGTGCCAGTATCCATGTCCAGACACTATAAGGTCCTAAAGGCACTAAACCATGCTACATACAATGAATATGAGGGCCGAATAGTGAGACTACTACTTGCAGACACCAATCTGAAAGTACTACTCAAGTCACTGAAGTCTGCAGAGCTTGAGACAGGCCTGCTGTGGCTGGCGTACCAAAGACATCTCTAGACCAGCTGGACAAGCTAGAGTTATTGCAAAGACAGGGATGCGTGTTTATGAGCCCACTGAGGAGGAAATCTGGCATCTGACCAAGAAACATGCTCATTATCCGAGCTTCATGACCATTGGAGTATACAACCACTACGCCGTCTTCATTAAGGACATCTCCAAGCTGGCCCAGACTTTCGACTGCGGGCACTGTCAACAGCAGTTCACCCAAGCATGTAGTCACCAACGCCATGCTGACTGCTGTCCAGAGAGAAAAAACGACCATCGATTGCCCCAGGGAGAAGGTAGCGGTACCGCAGTCAGCATACTTCTATCCACCCCAACCAGCCAGTTCAGCGGCTACTCATTGGATTGAATATGAGTCGAGAAACCGAGGAATTCACATACACCACGCAAAGTGTGGTCACGGTGGCAAGCATTGGATGGAGGTGGGCTCCCATAGATGGTTACGATCCGACAACCGACACAGCATACCAGTTTCATGGCTGTCACTGGCATTGATGTTCACAACACCAGCGAGGTGAGGATGCTGAACAAAGATACTGCAAGATGGTCGCGAGAGATGAAAAACTGAGAGCATCTGGACGCACGCTTGTGGTACAGTTGGAGTGCTGTATAAAACGCTGTCCAAGCATCCACACACCGGTGCAGACGGTACCATACCCACACTTTATCGTCTATGACTTTGAAGCTCTTCTAGATGGGAGCAAGACCCACCCTACAGAGACTCTCACGATCGAGAGTGCCCACATACCAATCTCGGTGTCAGTCGGCTGCTCCTTAGATGGTAGCGTGAGCTTGCCAACTCACCTCTGCAATGTTAACTCCAATGCTGATCTCAGAGTTCATTCAGGATATCCAACTACGCGCGTCCATGATCCGTGCAAGGGTTCGGTCACAGTATCTAACCACAGACTTGAACAAGTTACCAAAACGACAGCAGTGACTTATCAATGAGTGGTGTGACCAGGTGCCTATGCTCGGGTTCAACTCTGGCCGGTATGACCTGAACCTCATCAAGAAGTACTTCGTGGATGAGCTCACAAGTTCTGTGCTAGCACATGGAACAGCAGGCATGGTCAAAGTCACCAAAAAGGCTAGCCAGACAATGTTTCTCATTACACCTGAACTAAGGTGTCTAGATGTCCTGAACTACCTCGGTCCTGGGGTCTCATATGAGGCGTGAATCAAAGCTTATGGGTTCACACAGCAGAAGAGCTGGTTGCCTTATGAATGGATCAACATGCCCGAGAAGCTTGACTATCCTGGACCACCTGATTATCTGGCGTGGCAGCCTAAGTTGTCAGAGTGGAAGCAATGTAAGTAGACCTTCAGAGATCAATGGATGAAGACATTTGCCGACTGGCTGCGATGCTACAATAACCTGGATGTCAGTATGTTCATCGAATCTATTGAGCAGATGCGACAATTCTACACAGAACAAGGTATTTGACATTCTGAAAGATGCGGTTTTTCTTCTGGGAGTGTCACTACAGTATTTACTTCGCAGAACCGCTCAGCATATGCCAGATGTTAGCCTTTATGCCTCGGGAAAGGAAGCCTACGAGATGCTGAAGGGTGCCGTTGTCGGTGTACCCAGCATTGTGTTCACAAACTACCATGAGATGGGTGTTACTCGAATTTGCCATGGTGAGCGAGTATGTCAACGTCTCCTTGGTTATGATACGAATGCTCTGTATTTGCCAACCATGGCCCACGCAATGCCTTGTAATAAAGAAACTGTACGATGGCGGGGTGGTCATGTAAGCAGTGATATTGAATGCTTTAAGGAGGATTTGCTAGCAGATCATTGGTTCGGATTTGCAGAGGTCGACATTGAGGTACCTAAAGCGTTATGGCCACGTTCGAGGAGATGTCTCCCATTTTCTATAATCGTGAGATCCCAGAAGAGGCTATAACTTCGGACGTCAGCATGTCGTACTGGGGATGTTGATAAAAGTAAAGCCTTGTTGGCTGATCTCTTCAAACTCCTCAGCAACAGTGCATATGGGAAGTTGATTGAGTCATTAGAACATCATACCAACATGAGCTTTACTAAGGATGAACTAGCGGCAGATAGAGCCTTGCGTAGCACATGGTTCGCGGATCTAGAGGAGATCGGTGATTCCTACGAGTTGCAGAGCTGAATCACCATTCGTCGCCCCTTCCATGTGGGTATAGCAGTATATGAACTCGCGAAGCTGTGAATGCTGGAGATCTACTACGTCTTCCTCGACCGCTACGTAGCTCGTGACAGCTTCGAGTACCTGCAGATGGACACCGATTCTGCCTATATCACCATAACAGGCTCCCACCTCGATGAGGTGATACACCCAGAGATGCAAACGGAGTATGAAGCCTGCAAACAGGACTGGTTGGCATGGGACAAATGGTCTGGCCGCACTCCGGGATTGTTCAAACTCGAGTTCGAAGGCACTCGTGGTATTGCTCTCTGCTCCATGTGCTACTACGTGGAGAATACAAACCACTAGAACAGCAAGAACTCGCAAGTGAAATGCTCGACCAAGGGAATGTCTAAACGGCAGAATGAAGTCTCCTGCCAGAGCGCCCTCCATGGTGTAGGGGACAGAGCCAGCAATCGAGGCCTGCATCTACGCAACCAGGGTATGGTTCCGTATGAACAGGAAAAACTTGGTCTCTCCACCTACTGCGATAAGAGATACGTGCTACCAGATGGTGTCCACACCTAGTCCATCGAGTATCACAGCCCAAACGCGGCATCACCTACCATGGTTCAACCAGCGCAAGTGCAAGTCAGCACTTATGATCTGGAGGATGTCTACTTGATGTAAGCACTCTGGGTAGAGGTAGCTGTTCTGGTTTCTTCATGGAGGCGGCGTCGCCACCAACTGGTTTCTTCTGACCTCCAAAGATGATCTGATGGAAAACCTTACCAAACATCGCCGTCTAAACCTGTAAATAGCTAGACGCTAAACATGCAGCAGTACGTGCAGCATCCAGATGGGGCAGTTGAACCCACGAGCTCACACCACACCGATCCTCAGAAGGACGGTCTGACAGTCATTTGACCTAGTAGTCATGATGCGAACCAACTCTCCACTGCGGGGGAAGTACATTGACAGCTCCACGAGTTTAGGAGCTTGACACTCAAGTTTAAGCTCGAGAGCACTGAGGAGAAGGATGTTTAACTCCTGCAGATGGTGAGCAGGTGGGATATTGGGTAGAACAACATCACCTTAGACACCACCTACATACACGATGAGTATCGAGTATCGAGTCCTGGCTCCTCTAGCTCATGGACCGGCCTACTATGCGAAGGGGAATGGGTACTATGCCGTCAGATGTCTCCCTCCTCGAGAACACACACACGAACCCGGCCTTGATGCAGGACAAGCGGTTCCTTCGGGTCTACACTGAACATATTGCTGGCATAACGATGTCCTCTCCACGACTTCACGTCTGGCATGATGAGAATGACCAGGAACTAAAACGGAAGGGTTCCAGACAGCGAATCCTACACGTAGAGCGAGAGTACCAGCAGGTCCAGGCCACAGATAACAAGTGCCTAGATTTGATATTGCAACAAGGTGTCTCAGATTATGTGGCTGTAGCAGTCTTGGTTCAGAAGGGAGGGGTGGTCCAGGAGGTGGTGGGGGGGCTAAATGACTTTACACTTATAGTGGCTGGGAGCTACGTTCTCGGTGATCTATGCAATCTGGATGATTGCTGTCTCTATTGACAGAAAACGAAGTTGTATGCTTTACTTCTCCTGACCAGTGGCCACGAGGATCTCGAGTCGGTGCTCGAAAGTCAGTGCCATCTCGGAGGAAGGGACATCCCGCCTAACCATGGCAACTGGCTCAGCTTTTATGTTGGGAACCTGCTCGGAGATCGTGTGGGCTCTCGCACAGTAGACGTGACAGTACTGTACTTCGGCTATGCCAAGGTTTGTGTATCACTCACCACTGGTATTCAGCTTGAGTGCACGTAGAGCACGATTTCGTCTCTAAGGATCGGTGAACACTAAAATACAGGTCAGCACCTACCATCATTATGTCTAACATCATCATCAGCAGCATCATCATCATTATGTCTCTCATCATCATCATCATCATCATCAGCAGCAGCAGCAGCAGCAGCAGCAGCAGCATCATCACCATGATCATCATCATCATCATGATCATCATCATCTATCATCTATCATCTATCATCTATCATCTATCATCATCATCATCATCATCATCATCAACATCTATCATCATCATCATCATCATCATCATCATCATCAGCAGCAGCATCATCTATCATCATCATCATCATCTATCATCATCAAGTTGTCCAGCGTGCTCTACTATCCGGCAATACTGTTTAACATTTACTAATAATACATAGCGAGATTCGAACCGGCGATTTTAAGTGTATCTCGGCTATGCATGCATTAATAAAAAAGTGACCTAGATTTAGCTGATAACCTGTTATAGCTATGTTGTGTGCTTAGGCGCATCGCATATTTTCCTGGGACAGAATCCCGAGTTGGAATGTGTGGAATGTATGTGCATAATTACTGTACAATATGGTTGGTATATCGCTATGGATACTTATCTCTAAATGGGCGTTCGGATCATGTAAAGTGTATGTTCAGAAGTTGGTACATCCCTGTGGATGCATGCCTCTAAATAGCTGTTCGGACTTTCCCATTTAGAGACATGAGGTATGGTATGTGTTTGTGTGGCCAATGTTTCAAATTCCTATGCCTCAAGAATCGAGAGGGCGGTGGGAGCCGCGGATCGCGGAACTGTTGCCCGTGGAGGGAGGTGGTATTTTTCTACTACCAGCTATACTACTTAACTAAAGACTGCCTTGTATTATCTAAGGATGATATTATTTGAGCTCATTGACAGTCGTTCTCAATGAACCAGTTTATCTATCCATCATATGACATCTTAATCAACTACGTGAAGTGGAGGAAAACGTCATAATCAATGACGTCAACAATGACATAGATAAGTATGTCACGACAGCATAATTGAAGACTGACTAAGCGTTGCTGTACGGGTTTGACCGTTACTAGTTACTAAAGATGCTGTTGAATATTTTGAAACTAATTTGACTGGGTGCTGTTGCAGCCATATGCGTTAACCGCAACCAGTCATATTAGTTTCCAAAATATTCAACGCTTACCTGCATAACTTTCTGGAAATTGATAGTCAGGGCGTTCGGGAATCGATTGATCCCAAATACGACATGGGCGTGGGTGGAGCTTAACTAGAGATGGGCGGGACATAGCTAAAGCTGGAAAGATCCATCCCTCCGTCTCGAACTGGGTACTTGTGATTTGAATGGATTAGATAAATCCTCTCGTGGCGGTCGGATTTCGTTAGAAATCATAATTCACCTTTCCAGAGTACCCACCATCATATGACGTCATAATGAACTGCGTGATGTGCACAATGACATCATAATGAATGACGTCATGAATGACGTCGATAAGTACGTCACGAACGCATATTTGAAGACGGTCTATGCGTTGTTGTACAAATTGTTTGCTTTTACTATTTAATAAATATTCTGCAATAGGCAGCAACAGCACCCAGTCAAATTAGTTACAAAATATTCAACACCTTCCCTGTATAGTTTTCAGGAAATTGATAGCTAGGGCATGTGGGGGATCGATCAATCCCAACACGACGAGGTGTGGGTGGAGCATAGCTAGTGATGGGCGAGACATGACTAAAAATGGAAAGGTCCAATGCTTTGTGTGGACAGTCTCCGCAGGTTTTGAGCTTCCTGTGCCATGTGCACCCTGTAGTTGCCCCATCTTGAATAGATCCTTCATAGACTGAAAATGCCATGTCGTTCAATTATCTTGACAATTGCAATGTTATGTACCTTTCGTCACTCAAATATTTCAAATGAAATCTGTCAAGTATCTTTTACAGAGTTAGATAAAGTACTCTATGATACGTGTACTACCGTTGCTAAATGAAATTGTACAATCGGGTAATTTAACTATGCCCATGAGCGAGCATATATTCGGGGTGGCGTGGGACGAATTTGGGGGTGGTTCCCGAAGGGGTTATCCACTTTCGCTTTGTGCAACAGGTTCGGGAGTCTCGCCCCGGGAATTTTTTAGAAGTAGACACTCTGAGAGGCCATTTCCTGCATTTGAAAACAAGAAAATGAAACTATCACACAGTGTTCATTTGTAAAACTAAAAATATTTATTAACAATAAACTATGTAGATGGTACGTGGGAAAAATAATGTTTGCACAGGCTTCTACGTTACAAACTTATGCAACTAAATACGCTCAATACATACCCACCCCAGCACCACCCCATTTGTATTGCATATTTACACAAACTTGACCAGGATGGGCATTGGTGGGGTGGGTAGGGACTGTGGGGTGTGGGGTGTGGGGGTGTGGGGTGGGGGGGGGGTGTTGGTGGCGGTTGTGGTCACTGCATGACTGTCCTATTATGTATAACTTCTTCCGTAGAAATTCCCGGAGAGTTAATCTAAGAAAAAAGCGGTTTAACCCGAGAAATTTACATTTACATTTCTTGAATAACAACCTACTTGTTGAACATTCCCTACTATCCTTAATAATGAATGAACTCCACCACCACCCTACCCCACCCCCAACCATCCACCCAACCCCGCTCCCACCCCACCCTACTGTTAATCACCGGATGCTCACGAGTCACATATAAATTAAATGTTTCGCTAGGACTGTAATTATCATATAAACAAATATTAGCGGCCAAATTACACTCTTGTGTCAACAGCGCCTCAAGGCGCTCAAGATGCTCCGTCTAGTAATGTACTCTTTAATGGACAAGCTGTTTTTAAAGTAATAAACAGATTTTACAGGACAAGGGAAGGCTGTTTTTGTAAATTTGCCACTGAAATTTACAAAAAATCGCTCGTTTTTGTCATGCAAATGAACCTTCTTCAACGATCATCAAAAGTGCAATGTCAAGAAAATTTTCCATAACCTGTGTCAATTTGCAGGCCAAGGGAATAGTGTTTTGTAATATTTACCACTGGAATGACTGGCTCGGCTACAGAGCCAGTCATTAAAGTGGTGAATTAAAAAAAAGTCCTATTCTCTTGGCCTGCAAATGGACACAGCTCAATACCGGCCCGGCCATTATAGGGTTAGGTGGGCACAAGAGGGGTTAGATTGTGTCCATTCCCATAATTTCTATGGGATGGAACTCTTCTCCAAATCGTCGGATTCTGAGGAGATAGCTTCCCCATCTCCATCTTCTTGATTAGCCGTGGTCCACCCAAAAGTAGGGCGTCTAGCGTAGCCTCGGACATCACTGTAGATATAAACCCTCTAGGCACGAATGCGCGCCCGTCCCCACAGGAACGAAGTCTTTCCGTCGAGTTGGTACGATGTCGACAAAATAACCAGCGCCGACACCAAATGCCCCGAGACACCCACTCCCACACCCACAGGGGCGGCGCGCGGCTGGGGCGCGTAACGGACGAGTCAACGACGTACCCAGCCGACGAGGTGGGGGGGGGGGGGGAGGGGAGATAGGCGCGCAGCGCAGCTGAAGCGCGACGCCGGGACGCGGGCTAGGGACGTGGTCTCGGTGTAATTACTACATTGGCCCTGTCTAGATGCGATTTGATGAAGATTGCAGGAAATATCACTATTCGTATAGTATAGGTTCCTCTGGATTCGTCGTAAAATTCAAATCTGTCGCACACAAAATGAGGTCAGGACTTTACTGACACTGCGCGGATGCTGATATCACATGGACCGCTGAAAGGACCAAGTCGATTTTAATGTCTGTATCAAGCTAGTGATACAGACGTTAAGATGAATCCCAAAATCAAAACGTTACTTGTACAGTCCGCTACGGAGATAGACTGGGTCCCGATCCCTCTGGTCTCCGAAGAGGAGTCTGCGTAACAGTCTAGTCGTTGTGATGACGTAGTACGATGGCCGGTCAATACGTTTAGAGGTGAATTCTCGTAGAGGCCACGCCTCTATTTTTAGATTCGAGATACCATGAGAACTAAAAGTATTTTGGCTTTAAAACATTAAGAAATAGAAGACCTTCTGCGTACGTTGCCCATTTTAGCCCACAGCCCATCCTTTTACAACGTGTACGTGCGTGGCAAAATACTGTCTGTGTGCCTAAACCTGAATACGAGACACTACACAAAATGAGATGTGTTATATAATGATGAATATCCTTGGGCTGGAATGCGGACAGTATTCACTTGATCTAACCATTAACACTACAAGTCGGCCAAAACCGCCTTATGCATTGGTCTTGTGAAATGACCATATGCAGACCAAGAGAAGACTATTTTTGAAATTGTATCAAAGAAATGACTGGCTCGATAATCGAGCCAGTCATTCCAGTGGTAAATTTGCAAAAAAGAAATTTAAATCTTGTTAAATAAATATGAGAGTTAAAGTGTTAATCCCGTGTCATATAAATGCTATACAGGTTTAACTTGAAGTTGCACGCGCTTAGCGAGCCATCGTTTGTTCATCATCACGCTCTATCTCATACATTGAAATAAATTGCGTGCTTCTGACTAACTATTAAGACATTTTAATTATTTATTCGACCGTAGGCTTATTTCTGAAAACATTACAACTTAAATCCTGAAGCGGCGATTAATCGTATAAAGGCTGATTAAAGGTCAGTTCCCATTACGAGCGTTTTCAGTGTGCCGCCTAGCGCTATTTATTATAGTAAGTGGTTCCATTCAATGCGGTTACCATGTGGCTGACCGCATCATGACCGCGCCCTTCCAAAATATTCAGGGAGTTCAGTAATCGATCGATCCCAATACGAGCGAGGTGTGGTCGCGGCTTAGCTAGAGATAGGCCGGCCATAGCTAAAGCTGGAAAGGTTGATTAACCGTTCTGTGGTGAAAAATCGGTTAATACATTAATCCTGGCGTGCAGCACTAACATCTATCCGACATGGGAAGTAATAAGAAAATATGACATTAAAGGTGCATATCCACACCAAATGCCAGAAAACACAATCATCTAACTCGTACACTCCTAGAGGCTCAAATTATGTGCCAAGATGCAAGGGGACGAAATAAATCCCAACATTTGATGACCTCACTCCGTATAAATTAATACAACCCTTCAGCTGCGAAATCGAATCAGAGGCACGAGCCTCTAATTTAACTCCACAAACCAAAAAAAATTATATCAATGAAATCATCACATGTTAAGATCCAACTCGTTTTATTGCATTATGTGCGCGAATTAACCCTCCAAAAGTCTGGAACTCAAACAATTCCATCCTCAGGTACCCGGCGCGAACATGCTCCCCAAATGTTCCAAGTTTTCAACCAAATGATACAGAATCCAATGAATGTTTAGGCTGAAATGGCCTCATCAGTTGGGATATAGATGTAGTATCAGTGGTAGTCAGTGGGTTGTCTAATGTCTAATGTTGATGGTAATGGTGGTGGTGATGTAAGCGGTGGTATCAGTGGTAGTCAGTGGGTTGTCTAATGTCTAATGCTGATGGTAATTGTGGTGGTGGTGATGCAAGCGGTGGTATCAGTGGTTGTTTGGCAGTGTCAGTATTATTTTCATAATTTGCTATCGTCCTGTGGATTAAATTATCGTCTTTGTCGTCATAATATTTCTCGTCGTCAATGCCCTTTTAACATCATTTTCGCCGTAGCTACGGCTGTCGTCATTGTTACTGTTATTAATCTCGGTGTGTGTATGCGTGCGCGATTGCGCGCGTGCGTGTGTATGTATGTGCGCGGTTGTTAACGTTGAAAGTGCTTAGTAATTGCGTTAATAAGTTGGCAGATTCTAGATAATAGTCTTGTATTTTTAGTTGAGAATAGTTGTAGGAATTTGAAATAGTTTGGTCTTTTGCAATACTATTTTGGTAAAGTTTCAGATCGGATATTTTGGAAAAAGTCGCAGATAAATATATAGTGGAATTCGTCTCCGATTTCGTTTTTATTACAAATATTACATTTTCTCTCTTCCCTTATTATTCCTTCCCATCTTCCCTTTTCTATCGATAGACAGTGGTTGCTAGTTCTAAACCTGGTAAATATAATTCTGTTTTTATCATTGAGTCTAAGCGGATATCCTTCCCTTTCCCAAATAAATTTGAAACTATTATATATTTTTCCATTCCACGATTCATTCATTAGTGCATGCCATGTTTGTTTAAACTGATCTACCAGGTTCATTCTTGAAGCGCTTTACTGTTATTGATAGTTTGCGTTTCCCAAAGATATGTGTATCCTGTTTTATCCAAAAATTTGTAATGCAAGTTAGCCACTTATATGTTTTTCCATTTTGGTTACAATCGTTTAGCATAGATTTATATAATCTAACAGCTAATTTAGTTTGTTTTCCCGATGCAACTTGTATCCAATATGTAATCATGTGCTGCTCGATTTTTACTCGTATTGGTAATTCCCCAATCTCTCCGTATATCATATTTTTGGGTGTACTGCGTTTAAGTTTTAGAACATTTCTTAAAAAGTCCAAATGTGCCTTTTCGAGTAGATTACAATTCTCAATTTCAATAACTTCAAACCCATAGAGGAGGATTGGTTCATCATTTGATGGTATAATTTTATTAGGCAGTCAATTGGTAGGTCTAGCTGTTTTGGCGGGCGTTATAATACACACATGGCGTTACGGGTTTGTTCAAATATATTTCTTTCTGCATGGAGCAGCCGTCCATTATATGAGAAATGTATCCATAGGTATGTATAGCTATACACAATTTCTATGTTCTTGCCGTTCATATGAAATGCCAGTTTGCCACAGTATGCTTTTGTGGTACCAAATACATGATCTTTGTTTTATCTAAATTTACGTTTAGTTTCCATTGGTCGCAATAACGTGCACTGGCATCTAATATTTCCTGGAGGTCCTTTGCACTTTCTGCTAGCATAATTGTGTCATCAGCAAATAGGAGGATTAAGAGTCTAAGTAAGGTATGCAGTTCATTTTCTAGAACATCAAATTCTAATGGCTTGATGATTTGTTCCTGTAAGAAATGTTCTAGGTCATTTAGATATATTGCAACCAGTATTGGGGAGAGGTTCTCGCCTTATCGGACGCCCCACCTGCAACTAAGTTTGTCTGACAGTTTATCATTGAGTTTGATCTTTGATTTTATGCTATTATACATGCTTTGCATTACTTTAAATATTTTGCCGCTTGGTAAGTTTTAGCCAGAGGCCATTGTGCCATACCGAGTCAAATGCTTTCTCGAAGTGCACGAAACAACAGAATAGACGCGTATTATGGAAACAAAAATGTCACCCGGCTGCCATCTAGCTGCACCGTCTCGCCGCAGCACCGTGTGGAAACCCGCCATCCATTAGATGCCTAACCACGTAAGTAGCGGGAGATTTGCTTATGCGAATTCAATTCAATTCAATTCAATTCAATTTAATTCAACTTAATGTATTTACACCAAGACTTTTACATGTATGTGGGTAACTATATTTCCATTTTAATGTTGTGGTGGACAAGCATTTGTCATGTTGCATATTATTATTATTATTATTATTATTATTATTATTATTATTATTATTATTATTATTATTATTATTATTATAGTTTTTCTCAGTGTTATCTTTCATTTATTATTATTATTATTATTATTATTATTATTATTATTATTAGTATTATTAATAGTATTATTATTAGTATTATTTAGAAGGTTATACAATATAGGTTTGGTTTTGACGTGATAAGCATCACACATAAACATAGTGTGAAGGGCTATGGATTTATTTTCGGCTAAATTCTGCAAGGATTCTCCGAATAAGAGAACATCATTTCTGTAGTAAGCTTAGTTTATTTAATAGATAGATAGATAGATAGATAGTGCATTTATATTTCGCTGTACATAACAGTAAAGGGAGGTAATATATGTACAAAAAACCGAAAACTGGTAATCTTGAGGCCCAAGTGGTAACATTCAACTTTGGCATGTGCCCTGCAGATATTTTGTTGAATTCTCCGCAAACTGGATCCAAATACTGTAAAATGTCAATAGGGCCCTATTATGTACTAGTGTCCCCAGTTTGGAGATGTTTGTCCAAAAACTGCCATTCATCAGCAAATCTATTTCAAATATATCTTCTATGGAAGAATTAGTTTGCATACACATTTAAAAAAACCTTTGCTCAATGCAGCACACACATTTGGGTTGGATGCGTGACTACAGATGATGGAAGGATGTTAAGTTTCAACATGATATGCAATACTATAAGGGGAGTCGCTATCAGAATAGCACTCTCATGTGTTTCCTATACGAAGTTTTGGGCACCGAAAAACCGATTTTTCGGAAACTATTCCCTGGATCCAAGATAAAGGTAAGAGCAGCGCAAGCCTTATGGTGTACACTGAGTACTATGGAGTACTCAGTGTCTCAATTTTGGAGGTGATTGGCCAAAAATACACCATTTATCAGCAAATCAATTTACAATAGATTTCCTATGGAATTATATGTTTCTGATAGAAATACCAAACAGTACTCAATGAAACAGAAACTAATGTAGGTGTCACATGTGTATTAACGGATGCTAGAAGGCTGTTCAGTTTCACCATGATCTGCTAGAAACTCTAGGAGAGGTCGCGGTCCGACTATCACTCCAATACATTTTCTTTGCGCAAGGAAAAGGGAATTTTTCGGAAACCATACCTCAACTCCAATTTATATTGAGGGCCTATAAATCCCCTGGAGTGTATTAGAAGTGTATCGAGTTTAGAGGTGATAGATCCAAAGCTGGGTCATTTATCATCAACTCAATTTCCAATACATTCCCTATGGAAATATGTGTCTACGTTAAAAAAATCAGAATATCTCATGAACCGATCGTGATATCGGAGTTCTGTAAATGGCGTCTGCGAGGCAACTTCGCCACGGATCATCTGCATGAAGTGATGAAACAACCCGACCATAAGACGTACTCTCTCGGCAAATCACGGAAATATATGTTAGTGCACAGATTTGCAATAACAGCAAGATTAATATGTTCAATAACGATTTTATATTTGTAAACAATCGTAGCATCTGGTATCTAGGTATGTTTAAAATTACAACCCTCTGAGAATCAAAGAAGCAAGAATTATACTGATGCGCTAAAATTGTATTTATGCATCATTTTCTCAAAAACCGGTCACTGGGCCGAAACATTTTTTTGGGTCAGGTTGCGGGTCAAGAGATGCTAGATGTATGTTAAGTTTCAAGACGATCGAGAATACACGCTGGGCCGGTGTGAGGCGGGGTGGGGGGGGGGGGGCAGTCGCTGACCGAATATTGCTCCCATACATTGTAGGCCACGGAAATGCGGATTTCTGAAAGGCTTTTTTTTTTCTAACGATTCTAATTTATTAATCTATAGTAGTATGATGCATCGATGTATGTGCCACATTTCAACCATCTTACAGCCCTGTAAATAGGAATTACCTTGATTAAAAAAACTGTTGTCTATGCCAGATTTTCTCAAAAAACGGGTCGCCAGGCCCCAAAGAATTTTATGGGCCAGGATGCAACCAAGAAATGCTAGAAGTCTCTGTTGCTTCAAGGTGATGGAGAAAAACCTCTAGGAGTAGTCGCTGTCTGTATATGTGTCCCATACATTTCCCATGGGACCTTTCGTCCACAGAAATGAAAATATCGCGGAAACCGTACACCCGATCCAAAAGAAAAGTAAGAGCAAGCTAGTGTCCAAGGAGTACTACAAGTTGACCAAGTTTGAAATTGATCAAATCAAAACTGTAGGAGGAGATAGGTTGCGAATATCCTTGAGAATAATAATAAAAATATAGATCCTGAGAGAAAAGAATAAATCGCAGATTAATAATATGTATAGTAGCAATATATATAACAACGTATATATGGTCATTTTGTGTACATATTGTATATACGTTGCAACCCCTCAAGCCACATGGTGGTCAAGGGGTAAGTAAACTAATAGCTTGATAAAAATCATGCTGTCAGTTTGTCAGGTGAGTAGTATAGGGGGGTTATAGACGCTATTGTTCTTTTCGTTGGAATGTGGTTTTAACCAATCAAAACGCTCCATTTCAGTATGCTATTGTTTGGAGAACAATGGTGCACAGAACGCCACGCATTCTAGAGAACAATGACGTCTATAAAGCCACGTTTTTCTCGATAACAATGACGTACAGCCGCACACGTATTTTGGATTTGCAACTCTCTGGAATGTTCTATTATTTTGAATTAGTTAACCCTTAAAAGTTTAAAAGTTGTGTATTTTACGTTTTAACGTAGTGGCGGCGGTCCCCCCGCCCCCCCCCCCCCCCTCCGTGGTTATCTACCGTTGTAAAAATAATAAGAGATGATGTATGATAATGTAAAAGAATAGAGTTTAAGAGGTGGTCCGATAATGGAGGTCGTAGGAGGAGGAGGAGGTTGAGGAGTTTGAGGATGAAAGCAATGCCGGCCGGCCGAGTGGTCTGATAGTAAACTGTAGAATATTTAGAGATTGCCTGTAAGCTGTTACTGTCTTAGCAACAGCTACCAGATAGATTAGTAACAAAATATATTTTTAAGAGGTGGTCTGATAACAGAGGTCGTAGGAGGTTGAGGATGTATGAGGAATTACGGTATTGATGTTTGAAAATAATTTGACTGTTTCGTCGCTAACGTTATTAGTAAACTGTAGAATATTTAGAGACTGCCTGTAAGCTGTTACTGTCTTAGCAACAGGTAGCAGACAGATTATCAACAAAATATTAAAAATAATGTATTAATGGTATGTTCGGTTGGAATGGTAACCAAGACATGGCGGTGATGGATTGTATCATGGGTTAACAAAGTTAACCCTTTCACCGATGAATATATATCTCATTTTCATCGATACCATACAGGAAAACTGTTGAATATTTTGAAAATAATTTGACTGCCTGTGTCAGTTGAGGCGGAATCCTCCTCAGTTGATATTGCTGGATGATTATGAGGGCGATGCTAGCGTACTTGTTTACAAGGTATGCATGATGTACGAATATTTTGATAATTTGTTGCTGAATATTATGATAATCGGTTGCTGAATGTTTTGATTGGTTGCTGAATAAATTGATTGGTTGCTGAATATTTTGAAAACGATTTGACTGTGTAAATTTTAATTTCTTATTAGGCGATGTTAGGTAAGAGAGAGGTGGTCTTATAACGGAGGTCGAAGGAGAAGGGAGGAATGCTATCTAGGCTTTCAAAATGTGTTCCCCAGTCATTTAATTTAAAAAAATCAGACACGTACACAGTAATTTTTCCTATGCTATTATATAGATAGTGCTATCTATCGTATTTATGTCTCTAAAATGGCAGTCATTTAATTATAAAATTTTCAAAAATATGGATAAAATGCATTCCTTGTCAATGGCAATGCATTAATCGACCACGAACAATAGCGTACAGATGCCCATTTAGAACAGTAGCGTTGGTATTGATAATAGTAAAATAATAGAGTTTAAGAGGTGGTCTGATAACGGAGGTCGTAGGAGTATGAGGTTGAGGATGTATGAGGAATTACGGTATTGATGTATATTTTGAAAATAATTTGACTGTTTCGTCGCTGACATTATTAGTATACTGTAGAATATTTAGAGACTGTCTGTAAGCTGTTACTGTCTTAGCAACAGCTACCAGACAGATTAGTAACAAAAGATTAAAAGTAATCTTGTATTAATGGTATGTTCGGTTGGAATGGTAACCAAGACTTGGTGGTGATGGATTCATTGGATTGTATCATGGGTTAAAAAAGTTAACCCTTTCACCGATGAATTCCCCATATCTCATTTTCATCGATACCATACAGGAAAACTGTTGAATATTTTGAAATTAATTTGACGTCGCTAACGTTATTAGAAAAAATATTTTTGTTGAATATTTTGATTGACTTTTAACCGTCATTACACACAAATTGTTTTTAAATACTTTGCAATAACGTCAGACGTTTTAGATACGATGGTTAAAATGTGGTCATTATGTCTCTGAGGGTTCCGTTTATAGAATTGTATGTCGAGCTACTTATGCTAAAACGATTATTTGATGCGTATGATTTATCCATACGTCTTGAATAGCCGTGAGATCGGTCCTTAATCGAGATACAAACATACCATGTGTTAATAACGAAAGAATGTTAAAGCACGAAGATCAATCTTTAATCGAGATACAAACATGTCACGTGTTAAGGAATACTATAAGAATGTACCTCACGTATCGTTCTAAGCACGATATATTACAATGTCCTCGACGAGAGTTTGTAAAAAATCGATAATAACGCCTGCACCCGCGCACCGGCTATTGCTGTTTACCGACGCTTAAAGATACGACAATGAAGAGCGACATTACAAGCGTAGTATCATAATCATAGATGGCCGTTTACTACAAATATAAATATATCCTTTTGGCTACAGAGCAATGATACGTTATAACCATGTTTTTTACTATATAATTCAGTCCTGCTCTAAGCGACCACCTCGTGTTGCGCCATTACATGGACGCTATTAACCCTTTTAACCCTCGAATTTCTTCATATTCATATTTGTGGTACAAGAGAAGACTATTTTTGAAAATTTATCATCGGAATGACTGGTACTGCAGGCTATCCATTTGTCTAGTCGTTGCGCAGGCAAACACCCCCCCCCCCCCCACCACCAACCACCATCATCATCACCAACACCCACCACCACCGCCACCACTACGACGTACACCCAACAACATGCATTAACCCCACCACCACCACCCATGCACCCGCCAACCCATAGCGAATTTCTTCATATTCATACTTGCATCCTTAGAGAAGACTATTTTTGAAAATTTATCATCGGAATGACTGGCACTGTAGGCTATCCATTTGTCTAGTCATTGCGCCAGTAAACACCCCCCACCAAACACCATTATCATCGCCAACACCCACCACCACCACCACCACCACCACCACCACCATCGTCACCACCACCACCACCACTACGACCTACACCCAGCACCATGCATTAACCCCACCACCATCACCACCCATGCACCCGCCAACCCGTAGCAAATGTCTTCATATTCATACTTGCATCCTTAGAGTAGGCTATTTTTGAAAATTAATCATCGGAATGACTGGAACTGTAGGCTATCCATTTGTCTAGTCATTGCGCCAGTAAACACCCCCCACCAAACAGCATTATCATCGCCAACACCCACCACCACCACCACCACCACCACCACCATCACCACCACCACCACCACTACGACCTACACCCAACACCATGCATTAACCCCACCACCATCACCACCCACGCACCCGCCAACCCGTAGCAAATTTCTTCATATCCATACTTGCATCCTTAGAGTAGGCTATTTTTGAAAATTAATCATCGGAGTGACTGACATTGTAGGCTATCCATTTGTCTAGTCATTGCGCCAGTAAGCAGCCCCCCCCCCCCCCCCCCCCACCACCAACCACCACCACCACCACCACCAACACCACCACTATGACCTACACCCAACACCATGCATTAACCCCACCACCACCACCCATGCACCCGCCAACCCATAGCGAATTTCTTCATATTCATACTTGCATCCTTAGAGAAGACTATTTTTGAAAATTTATCACTGGAATGACTGACTCTGACAGCTATCCATTTATCTAGACATTGTGGTCGGAATCTGTGAGAGCTCTGTGTTTGAAAAAATGGCATATAGTTTGGAGAGGGTATGTCAATGAGGATTTAATAAAGGTCACGCCTGTATGCACAAGTGCTAATACGCGATACTGCTAGTTATACGTTGTACCCTTGTGCATTCATGCAAGACTACGACCTACACCCAACACCAGGCATTAACCCCACCACCAACACCCACCCACCCACCCGACAACCCATAGCGAATTTCTTCATATTCATACTTGCAGCCCTAGAGAAGACTATCTTTGAACATTTATCATCGGAATGACTGCCTCTGACAGCTATCCATTTGTCTAGACATTGTGGTCGTAATGTGTGAGGGCGTGGTGTCTGAAAAATGGTATATAGGTTGGAGAGGGTATGTCATGAGTGTTTATAGGTCACGCTCATATGAACACGTGCTAATGCGTGATACTGCTAGTTATACGTTGTACCCTTGTGCGTGCATGCGTGCCGCGGTGTGCGCCCTTGTGCGCATGCGTGCGCCAGAAGACTTTTTGATACATTTTCATTGGAATGACTGGCTCTGCTGGCTAAAATCTATACGTACATGTGCAAACACATGCGGTCTGCATGTTGTGAATTTGCGGGCGTATGTTGTGGATTGCGGGCGCATGATGCGGGTTTGCGGGCGTATGTTGCGGATTGCGGGCGCGTGATGCGGATTTGCGGGCGTATGTTGCGGATTTGCGGGCGCATGATGCGAATTTCCTTGTTTTATTACCTTTAACTAGCTGATTGGCGAGGTGTTTCAGACATTCCAGGGATCTACTTCCTAGCAAAATATTATGGAAACGATTTGAGCAAAAGTTGATGCAGACAGTCAAATTATTTTCAAAATATTCAATAAATATCAGGGATGGGTAGGTGAGTGTGTCGTTCAATCGTTATGTCAGTGGGTCGATCGGTCAGTCGGTTGGTCGGTCGGTCGGTAAGCTCATTCAGTCAGTGTCCCAGTAGGTCAGTGGATCGGTGGGTCAGTGTGTAGGTGGATCGATGGGTAGGTGGGTTGGTCGGGAAGGCAGGTGGATGAGCACGCGAGCTGGTGGGCAGGCGGGCGGGCGGGTAGTTGGGCTAGCGAGCGGTTGGGCGTGCATGCAGGTGGGGGGGGGGCGGGTGGGTGCTCGGTTGCTTAGGCATGTGGTCAAAACTGGCAGGTTGCTGGGACGTTCGTTTGATCAGCGGTCAGTTGACCTTTTGAAAACTTTTCTTGCTTTTCTATATTATTGGCATATATACAGTTCATTTAAATCTGTTAACTACTCTTCTATGGCTGGTTTAAACATTTATCTGTATTAAAATGCCGAATGTTAATTAATATCCCCACGCTTTTCGATTAAGAGTGTGAGATTGTCCAATCCTGTATGCTAGATGATATATACACATGCTATTCCACCCTGTGTGAACGGGGCTATCTGGGTTGTACACACGAGATTTCATTTTTTATATTATTAACTTTTGCTGGTCTGTATATCCAATAGAAATACGCTGTACGTACACTCTGCGCAGATGTCATCCATTCAGAAGTTATGTACTAAATGTCTTTGGCGTTATTTTGTGATAGTGGCATACTTATAATAAATGCCTTGATTTAAGATATAATTTGAGTTATTCCCGGCTGAGGATTGAAGAGTTAGCTATATTCATAAACAATTATTCATCCGTCAGAGATACCGAGAGTTTCAGGTAGGTGCACTAATAAGTCATAATGAGCGGATCCTATCTGTTACTCAGGTATCGTACATCATAATCAATTATGTCACACAGGCTGATGGCGTGATCAATTACGTCACAAATAGGCTGACGTTATAATCGATTATGTCACGCATATGTTGACTTCATAGTTAATTACCTCATGTATCGGTTGATGTCATACTCATTTACGTCACATATAGTTTGACGCTATAATCAATTACGTCGCATACCGGCAAATGTGACAATCATAGTGCCATATTTAGCTCTGCTCTTTCAAGGCCGAAGGGACCGTCAAGTGAACGAATTGTTTGTCTTTGAGAAATTTGCAATTAAACAGTTCTAACATTCTTTTGAATATTTTGAAACTATTTTGCATGACAGATTTGGCTGCCATATGGAACAACACCACTCAGTCAAACTGGTTTCAGAATATTCAACAGTTTACTTACATAATCACCTTGAAATTTAGATTCAGTCACGTGTCAAACTTTCAAATTGCTTTCAACATACGCAAAAAGGGGCCAGAGCTTAGTTAGAAATGGGCGGCATAGCTAGATTACGATCCATCTACTGTTGAACAGGCAGAATGGTCCCGAGCGATAATTATACCCTGAAATATACAACTTTTTTCTCCTCGGTCTTGATGTATCCTTAGTTCTTACTAATATTTACACCGAAATCTCGGCCCGGTCACCCAGATTTTCTACGAATTGTTATTTGTAGCTGTGTAGCAGCTCAATAAAATGTCGTGTCTCTCTTTGCCAGTTAGTCAATTAGGCCGTCAGTCAATCACACACACGTATTCCGGCCTGTACTTTCAATAGACTTTGTGATGTTGCCTGACAACATTTCCAGTGCGTAAAGCATCTTCTAAATCTGCATCTCTAGACCACAGTATCATCATCATCATCATCATAACCCATATCGTGTGTACTAAAAGACTGATTCAGTGCTTGAAATAATAACTGTGTTCCTCTTTTGATTATTGATTGATTGATCGTTTACTTATCAACCATTATAGAGCTAACACATACTATTGGTATTATATATTTGTAAGAACAGTGCTGTTTTAGATTTTCGCACTGATTCGTGTTTTTATGTTGGCAGGCTTAAAGAGTGTCTTATTGCGCTTCATTTGTCGGCGTAAAAACCTTTCAAAGCTCCGACGTTAGAGCAATTTCTTGCATATGGTACTGTTTGGGTGCGTTGTGAATGACACACACACACACAATGTTTATGAACCTGTTTAAAGTAATGATAGTTGACCCACTATACGCATCTGATCAGACCGACACCTGAGTCAACACATACTACATTTATGGAATTCACCTTTCCAGAGTACCCACCCATTACATGACGTCATAATGAACTGCGCGATGTGTACAATGGCATCATAATGAATGCCGTCATGAATGACGTCGATAAGTACGTCACGAACACATATTTGAAGACGGTGTATGCGTTGGTGTACAAATTGTTTGCTTTTACTATTTAATAAATATTCAACAGCTCCCCTGTATAGTTTTCAGGAAATTGATAGCTAGGGCATTCGGGGATCGATCAATTCCATCACGGCGAGGTGTGGGTGGAGCTTAGCTAGTGATGGGCGGGACATAGCTAAAAATGGAAAGGTCCACTGAGATAATTTTAACCGATTCGGTCATGTTGCAGTCTTCGCAATTAAATGAAATACAAATTCGTATCTTTCGTATCGTTTGCATTGCACATGCGCAGTGGCAAAGCATATTAAGAGCAAAATAGCGCGGTGATTTCTTCGCTTCTGTTCGCCCAGATGCATACGGTTCCACCGTTTAACATTGTTAAGCCCTTTCAGTCGCTTTAGAAAGTTTCCAATACCGCTATGTTGGTCTAGGTGCGTTGTGTCTAATGTTGTGTTTTTATACATCTCCGTAGCCGCCATTGTGTGGCTTATTTAGAAGGACTGCCGGCTTGGAGGAGCTGTGCTTTATTTGCTACCGTGCTCGATGACGGCCTACGATCGTGACCTATGGGGACGTCCTTTGTGGCGGGCTTACTAAAACCAAGGCCGTGATCTCACTAGAGACTTACTCAGGAATAGCGCCCTACTGAGGTATGGCGTTATTCCTGCTTCGCATTACTGCGGCATGGCGTTATTCCTGATGAACTCTCTAGTGAGAACACGGCCTAAATAAACGATAGCCTATGGCTAGGCCTCATTTGCATTGAGCATACACATAGGGTACATCACAATCACAACACAGGTACGCGCGAACTAGCAACCGAGGAGCAAGCAGTGCAGAAGGACCGAAAACGCAACCAACAATGGCGCCTACAAACGTCCTAATTTCGCTTTTGCCTCAGGAGCGAGATGATCTCCATCATTTCTCTTCTTTTTCGAAAAATGCGCTCCTCCTCATCTTCGCTTCTCTTCTTTCTCTTCTCTTTACTGCGCAAGCAGTCAGATAGAACGATAGAGGCGGTTAACGAGCTGTACACGCTGACTCCCATTAGAATGTAAGGTTAGCTCTAATGGATGGGAGACCGAAACATTAATACCGCTTCAAGGGCCCTCTTTGCATCGGCAGCTCAAGCAGTCAAGCGATGAACTAAAGCAGTAGAACTTAGGACAATAGAGAGAATTATCTAGGGCTCCCTAATAGTATTTTGGCGCAATGTAAGTTCTTTTTATTGGCTTAGATAAGCCAGCCGGTTACGAGTGGGCGGGGAATATTCTCCTATATATGTAAGAGGTGTGTTATCGGGGGTGTCCTTGAACAAGCGCACCCAATAGAACTCTGGCCACAGTGGTCTCGAGGAAGGTCCATTCGCGGGCCAAGAGAAGACTATGTTTTGAAAATTTACCAGTGGAATAACTGGCTCGGTAAACGAGCCAGTTATTCCATTGGAAAAAAGTTTTCTCTTGACAGGCAAATAGTCAGTTACCAAACAAAAGTTGTTTCTGGACCTTTAACCTTTTACTCGTAATGCCGGCAAAACATCTCTTAACAAATATTTTCCTAAATTCAAGTGTTAAATTTACAAAAAACAGTCGTCTCTTGGCCAGCACACTTTCATTCACTGAGCACAAATTCAAATTCTCTTAGGAAATCTTTTCAAACTAAGACGTTAATTAATAAAAGTAGCATTTTGTGCGCTTTGAAGCGCTGTTGACACAAGTAACGTTAAAATACATGTCTATCGTGCACACATTTAATTGAGATGGTGAACACTTGACAGAGCTTATCCATGGTTAAACAGCACACATTATATAAATAAATTATCACGCCTGCACTACTTCTATCGCCAAGATATTAGAATATTAGCTTAAAATATCTGTTTTCGTTGTATCCTGCTGTCGATCGGCTAGATGGCATTGGCTGATCCAGAGAAGGACGATTGGTGCGAATCTCCACCCTCCCCATGGGCCCACCACATCCACCCATATAAAACACTTATAGTTTATATTTTTTAAAACAATTTTCAGTTTTAGTTTCAGTTTCAATGGACTATCACGGAGAATACGAGAACTGCCTTCTCAGAGCTTCTACTTTTCCAAATTTACCCCGCGATGATCCCCGCACCCACCTACCCCAACAATGGGGGTGGAGCACACCCTCCCAGAACAAAACACATTTCCCAGTCTTAGATCCGTCCATTATAAAAGAGTATACAAGAAAGGTAGATGCCCTTGCCACAATCAGAGACTACTAATAATGCAATTAAAGCTCATAGGCGATGCAATCTTTGATTAAAACACTCATTAGTACTAGAACAGAGAGACATTCACTCTAGCTGCTGCTGGCTGAATGTCCAGAACAAAAGGAATCTTGCTTTTACATGAAGGTCAGCTGTCAATCAAAATGATTGAGAGCTGTCAATCATGTATGCAAATGCACAGACACCCTCACGTGATAGAACCATGGATGCGGAATTCACCTTTCCGGAGTACCCACCCATCACATGACGTCATAATGAACTGCGCGATGTGTACAATGACATCATAATGAATGACGTCATGAATGACGTCGATGAGTACGTCAAGAACGCGTATTTGAAGACGGTCTATGCGATGTTGTACAAATTGTTTGCTTTTATTATTTAATAAATATTATGTTGAATATTTTGAAACTAATTTGACAAATTAGTTACAAAATGGTCAACAGCTTCCCTGTATAGTTTTCAGGAAATTGATAGCTAGGGCATTTGGGGATCGATCAATCCCTACACGGCGAGGTGTGTGTGGAGTTTAGCTAATTATTGGCGGGGCATAGCTAAAAATGGAAAGCTCCATTATTGATTATTGGTGAACGCAATAGACTATCGAATAGATTGCCAAAGTAATGGACACACCTAAATTAGGGTCAATATTCGTTAATAGTGAAACCGATAGCCACGCACTTTGATTGGCCAAAGCAAGAAATGTGCATAAATTATAGTCAGCTGTTACCAATATTGAATATTGGCACAAGAGATAAACGTTTGATTTCGTTCGTCCAAGTGATAGATGTGCAATCATTGATTATTAGCTCAAGTGATATTTGAACAATTTGGCGTTGGCGTTGATAACTAGCAGGCGCGCTAAAGGTCCCACA
Source organism: Chaetoderma sp. LZ-2023a (assembly GCA_034401795.1). NCBI lineage: Eukaryota > Metazoa > Mollusca > Caudofoveata > Chaetodermatida > Chaetodermatidae > Chaetoderma > Chaetoderma sp. LZ-2023a. The sequence continues at coordinate 81,882,677 of CM067364.1, forward strand.
ACATCAACTTGTGTTTCACTGTGATACGAATCACCACCACCACCAACACCACCACGACCAGCCCCATCACCACCTCCACAACCACCACCACCATAATCAACCACCACCACCACCTCCCGCACCACCACGACCATTATCACCACCACCACCACCACCACCACCACCACCCCCACCACCACCACCACCACCACCACCACCACCACCACCAACACCAACACCATCCCAACACCACCACCACCACCACCCCCACCATCTAAACCACAACGACCACAAGCACCATCACAAATACAACCAACACAACACCCAATAAAACCACCAACAGATCCCCCACAGAGCCACCAAAATCACCTTCACCAACGCCACCACCAGGCCCACAAGCAGCACCAGTACCAGCACCACTACCACCGCAACCACCACCACGACCTCCGTCACCACCACCACCAACACTACCAACACCAACACCACCAACACCACCAACACCACCACCAACACCACCATCACCACCAAAATCACCACCACGACGTCAACCAGCACCACCACCGCCGTAGCCGCCACCTCTACCACCACTAGCGTCGCCGTCGTCGTCATCGTACTCCTCCTCCTCCTCCGCCTACTCCTCATCATCATCATCAACATCAAAATCAGCATCATCCTCATCATAATCATCATCATCATCATCACCACCGCCATCAGCAATATCACCAACATGGTCACCAGGACCACCAAGGCCAAAACCCCACCTAAATCCACTACCACTACCACTACCACCACCACACCACCACCACCACCACCACCAACACCACCACCACCACAACCACCACCACAGAATGAATGGCGCCTGCCTACTCTGAACAAGAAGATTCTGCTGATTGGGTCTTCAAATTTAGCTCGTATCAATCTGACACCTCATCCAGATATGCAGGTAGCAATCTATCCAGGTGCTAAGATAAACCACATTAGGAATATGGTTAGAAAACACAATGAGGTCTTCCAACCTCAGCGTATCATCCTTAACATCGGAATTAATGATAAGGACGAACTTCAGCATGACACCTCCCAAAGAATTGAGAATCTGTTTAGTACCATGCGTTCAAAATTTCCAAAGGCTAAAGTTCACTTTGCCAAACTAAATTATTCGAAGCACCTGACTACAACCCAGAAACGAAACATACAATTCGTTAACAGCCGTGTAGAGGCCTTAAGGGCCAAGGTCCCTATCCTGCCCAGCCTCCCCGTGTCTGAATTTCAGGTGGTTGAGGACAACATCCACTGGACTGAGTGCACTGCAAATAGGATGTATAATAGTTGGTTATCGCACCTTAATTTAAACTAACTACGGGTCAGGGTACTCACCACCCAGAAATTGGCTTGGGTGGTAATATCATTAACCTAACTGGTTCTACATTGTCTGAAGCAGAAAGATCTTTGCTAAATCTTGGTCTAACATATGTACCAACACCACGGCCCAAAGTCGACATAGATGCCCTTTTAGATAATGGCTTATGGGAAATTGAAGAATTTTCTCACCGTGTAAAATTAGCAGACTTTTTTCGAAATTCCAAGAAAAACAACTTTCTACCTTTTGTTGAAAAAACTGGATGGGCACCTAACTCGAAGTTGGTTGACCCTGCGATCCCTGATAGTATAAAAGCTATCAAGGAGCGTGTTGAAAATTTAGAATTTCTTAAAAATCATCAAAATTTGTCATATCAAGAACGTTTAGCCTTAACAGGTTTGCGTAAAAACAATGACATCATTATAAAGCCTGCTGACAAGGGATCTGCTACTGTAATAATGCGTAAGGATAATTATATTCGTGAAGCGCATCGACAACTAGGTAATCTGAAACACTACCGCAAATTAGACGAACCACTCTGGCAAAATAATTGTGATAAATTTAATGGAATCCTTCAAGAAATGGCTGACAACAAGGCCATAACGAAAAAGCAGTTTAAATACCTTACTGCTAAACGAGATTCAAATCCACGTACGTTTTACCTTTTGCCAAAAATTCATAAACCTATTATGTCATGGTCCGACCCTATGATACCCCCGGGTCGACCTATTATCTCTGATTGTGGCTCTGAATCTTATCGAATTAGTGAAATTATTGATTACCACCTACAACCAATTGCGAATAGACATTTCAGCTTTTTGTACAACACTGAGGATTTTCTATCCGAGGTCTCCAAAATTTCTGTTCCTCCAAACTCACTCTTGATAACCCTCGACATCGATGCTATGTACACAAACATTGACATCGAAAGGGGGTTGACTTCTGTTCGCAGAGCATTTGATAAATATCCTGATAAAAATAGGCCCACTAGCGAAATATTAGCTCTCCTGGAGCTGAGTTTAAAGGGCGATGATTTCGAATTCGCTGGCGAAATCTACCAACAAATCTGTGGATGCGCTATGGGTAAACGTTTTAGTCCTAGTTTTGCCAACATCTATGTAGCTGAGTGGGAAGAAGATGCGCTTAACAAATGTCCTAAGCAGCCCTTATTTTACCGCCGGTACCTCGATGATATTTTTATGATCTGGAATCATTCGAGGGAAGAGTTTGATGAATTTTTCACTATTTTGAACAATCACGATCCTAACATCAAACTTAAAGCCAACATCGACCAGTCGTCCGTAGACTTTTTAGACGTTACTCTCTACAAAGGTGTAAATTATAACACGAGTGGGTTTCTTGATTACAAAGTATTCTTTAAGCCCACCGATTCCCATCAACTACTGCATAAGAAATCTTTCCATCCACCTCATACTTTTAAAGGTATTGTCAAATCACAGATTATTCGATTTCACCGAAATTCTAGTGATAGAAAGAATTTTGAATGTGCGTGTTCCACCTTATTTAATGCCCTCAAACCGAGGGGATATTCAACACGATTTTTGCGCACAATAAAATCCGAAACTTTACATGATTTGGAAACTATTACTGATAAGGCTGCCGATCAAAAGCCTACCAACATTCGTCACAATCGTCCGATTATAGGCGTAGGACAATCTCAGAAATGTGGAAAGAAGAGGTGTAAATTAGACCTCTATCTACCTAATCAGAAAACATTTGTCAGTTATCAGAACAAAAGCAAATTCCAACTTCAGTCTAATTTATATTGCGATTCTAAAAATGTTATCTATTTAATATCTTGCAAATTATGCCAAAAGCAGTATGTCGGTGAAACAAAATGCCCTTTAAGATGGCGAGCAACTAGACACCTTTGCGATATTAGACACGACGAGGACACCAACGTAGCTCAACATTTCAATGTTCCTGGTCATTCTGTTGATAGACACTTTGAAATTATGCCTATTGAGCAACTGCCTCTTTCTGCTACGGCCGAAGAAACTGATAAACAAAGAAAACTTCGAGAATCATTTTGGATTAAGCAACTGAAAACAAAATGGCCGAGAGGCATACACGTGGACCCTGGTCTTGCTGATCAACGTGAAATTATTCCATTCAGTTTAACATACAATCGAAAAAATGTTGAAATTTCTGAAATTTTGAAAGATGAATATCATAAATTGCAGGATAAAATGAAAGAACCTCTCAATTTGCGTCCAGTGATAGCCTTTAAGAAAAACTCCAATCTACGTGACATCTTGGTTAATTCGAAATTAACTCTTCAAAAACCTTCAGAATGAATGATATATATTATTCATATTTTATAAGCCACACCGCCTCTATCAAACAAACATAACACATCTCAGACAATAAAATAAATAAAAAATATCTCCCAACCTTGGCAGCTCCTGAGCCAGTGCGTTTAATCATATAAGCACCAACACCAACACCATCCCAACACCACCACCACCCCCACCCCCACCATCTGAACCACAACGACCACAAGCACCATCACAAATACAACCAACACAACACCCAATAAAACCACCAACAGATCCACCACAGAGCCACCAAAATCACTTTCACCAACGCCACCACCAGGCCCACAAACAGTACCAGTACCAGCACCACTACCACCGCTACCACCACCACGACCTCCGTCACCACCACCACCAACACTACCAAAACCAACACCACCAACACCACCAACACCACCAACACCACCACCAACACCACCATCACCACCACAATCACCACCACGACGTCAACCAGCACCACCACCGCCGTAGCCGCCACCTCTACCACCACTAGCGTCGCCGTCGTCGTCATCGTACTCCTCCTCCTCCTCCGCCTACTCCTCATCATCATCATCAACATCAAAATCAGCATCATCCTCATCATAATCATCATCATCATCATCACCACCGCCATCAGCAATATCACCAACATGGTCACCAGGACCACCAAGGCCAAAACCCCACCTAAATCCACTACCACTACCACTACCACCACCACACCACCACCACCACCACCACCAACACCACCACCACCACAACCACCACCACAGAATGAATGGCGCCTGCCTACTCTGAACAAGAAGATTCTGCAGATTGGGTCTTCAAATTTAGCTCGTATCAATCAGACACCTCATCCAGATATGCAGGTAGCAATCTATCCAGGTGCTAAGATAAACCACATTAGGAATATGGTTAGAAAACACAATGAGGTCTTCCAACCTCAGCGTATCATCCTTAACATCGGAATTAATGATAAGGACGAACTTCAGCATGACACCTCCCAAAGAATTGAGAATCTGTTTAGTACCATGCGTTCAAAATTTCCAAAGGCTAAAGTTCACTTTGCCAAACTAAATTATTCGAAGCACCTGACTACAACCCAGAAACGAAACATACAATTCGTTAACAGCCGTGTAGAGGCCTTAAGGGCCAAGGTCCCTATCCTGCCCAGCCTCCCCGTGTCTGAATTTCAGGTGGTTGAGGACAACATCCACTGGACTGAGTGCACTGCAAATAGGATGTATAATAGTTGGTTATCGCACCTTAATTTAAACTAACTACGGGTCAGGGTACTCACCACCCAGAAATTGGCTTGGGTGGTAATATCATTAACCTAACTGGTTCTACATTGTCTGAAGCAGAAAGATCTTTGCTAAATCTTGGTCTAACATATGTACCAACACCACGGCCCAAAGTCGACATAGATGCCCTTTTAGATAATGGCTTATGGGAAATTGAAGAATTTTCTCACCGTGTAAAATTAGCAGACTTTTTTCGAAATTCCAAGAAAAACTACTTTCTACCTTTTGTTGAAAAAACTGGATGGGCACCTAACTCGAAGTTGGTTGACCCTGCGATCCCTGATAGTATAAAAGCTATCAAGGAGCGTGTTGAAAATTTAGAATTTCTTAAAAATCATCAAAATTTCTCATATCAAGAACGTTTAGCCTTAACAGGTTTGCGTAAAAACAATGACATCGTTATAAAGCCTGCTGACAAGGGATCTGCTACTGTAATAATGCGTAAGGATAATTATATTCGTTAAGAGCATCGACAACTCGGTAATCTGAAACACTACCGCAAATTAGACGAACCACTCTGGCAAAATAATTGTGATAAATTTAATGGAATCCTTCAAGAAATGGCTGACAACAAGGCCATAACGAAAAAGCAGTTTAAATACCTTACTGCTAAACGAGATTCAAATCCACGTACGTTTTACCTTTTGCCAAAAATTCATAAACCTATTGAGTCATGGTCCGACCCTATGATACCACCGGGTCGACCTATTATCTCTGATTGTGGCTCTGAATCTTATCGAATTAGTGAAATTATTGATTACCACCTACAACCAATTGCGAATAGACATTTCAGCTTTTTGTACAACACTGAGGATTTTCTATCCGAGGTCTCTAAAATTTCTGTTCCTCCAAACTCACACTTGATAACCCTCGACATCGATGCTATGTACACAAACATTGACATCGAAAGGGGGTTGACTTCTGTTCGCAGAGCATTTGATAAATATCCTGATAAAAATAGGCCCACTAGCGAAATATTAGCTCTCCTGGAGCTGAGTTTAAAGGGCAATGATTTCGAATTCGCTGGCGAAATCTACCAACAAATCTGTGGATGCGCTATGGGTAAACGTTTTAGTCCTAGTTTTGCCAACATCTATGTAGCTGAGTGGGAAGAAGATGCGCTTAACAAATGTCCTAAGCAGCCCTTATTTTACCGCCGGTACCTCGATGATATTTTTATGATCTGGAATCATTCGAGGGAAGAGTTTGATGAATTTTTCACTATTTTGAACAATCACGATCCTAACATCAAACTTAAAGCCAACATCGACCAGTCGTCCGTAGACTTTTTAGACGTTACTCTCTACAAAGGTGTAAATTATAACACGAGTGGGTTTCTTGATTACAAAGTATTCTTTAAGCCCACCGATTCCCATCAACTACTGCATAAGAAATCGTTCCATCCACCTCATACTTTTAAGGTATTGTCAAATCACAGATTATCCGATTTCACCGAAATTCTAGTGATAGAAAGAATTTTGAATCTGCGTGTTCCACCTTATTTAAAGCCCTCAAACCGAGGGGATATTCAACACGATTTTTGCGCAAAATAAAATCCGAAACTTTACATGATTTGGAAACTATTACTGATAAGGCTGCCGATCAAAAGCCTACCAAAATTCGTCACAATCGTCCGATTATAGGCGTAGGACAATCTCAGAAATGTGGAAAGAAGAGGTGTAAATTAGACCTCTATCTACCTAATCAGAAAACATTTGTCAGTTATCAGAACAAAAGCAAATTCCAACTTCAGTCTAATTTAGATTGCTCTTCTAAAAATGTTATCTATTTAATATCTTGCAAATTATGCCAAAAGCAGTATGTCGGTGAAACAAAATGCCCTTTAAGATGGCGAGCAACTAGACACCTTTGCGATATTAGACACGACGAGGACACCAACGTAGCTCAACATTTGAATCTTCCTGGTCATTGTGTCGATAGACACTTTGAAATTATGCCTATTGAGCAACTGCCTCTTTCTGCTACGGCCGAAGAAACTGATAAACAAAGAAAACTTCGAGAATCATTTTGGATTAAGCAACTGAAAACAAAATGGCCGAGAGGCATAAACGTGGACCCTGGTCTTGCTGATCAACGTGAAATTATTCCATTCAGTTTAACATACAATCGAAAAAATGTTGAAATTTCTGAAATTTTGAAAGATGAATATCATAAATTGCAGGATAAAATGAAAGAACCTCTCAATTTGCGTCCAGTGATAGCCTTTAAGAAAAACTCCAATCTACGTGACATCTTGGTTAATTCGAAATTAACTCTTCAGAAACCTTCAGAATGAATGATATAAATATTATTCATATTTTATAGGCCATACTGCCTCTATCAAACAAACATAACAAATCTCAGACAATAAAAAAAAATAAAAAATCTCCCAACCTTGGGAGATCCTGAGCCAGTGCGTTTGATCATATAACCACCTACAAGCGAGTGCCAGTTCTATTGTTTTATTGTCTTACTAACACACTAATTATTGCACCATACCGTCGTGGCAAATCTGTCTGGCATACCATCATCCCATCAATGTAGTCTGTCTTCTTAATAATAGTTTTGATTCGTTCATAATTTCCTTCCTTCCGTCCGTCCATCCGTCCGTCCGTCCGTCCGTCCCTCCCTCCCTCCCTCCCCCATCCCTTCCTTCCTTCCTTCCTCCTTCCCTCCTTCCTTCGCGCCATTCCGTCCGTCCGTCCTCCCTCCCTCCCTGCCTTCCTTCCTTCCTTCCTTCCTTCCTTCCTTCCTTCCTTCCTTCTTTCCTTCTTTCCTTCTTTCCTTCTTTCCTTCCTTCCTTCCTTCCTTCCTTCCTTCCTTCATCCCTCCCTCCCTCCCTCCCTCATTCCCACCCATCCGCCAGTCCGTCCGTCCGTCCGTCCATCCATCCTCCCTCCCTCCCTCCCTCCCTCCCCCTCCCTCCATTCCTTCCTTCCCCCTCCTTCCTCCATTCTTCCTTCCTTCCTTCCTTCTTTCCTTCCTTCCTCCCTCCCTCCCTCCCTCCCTCCCTCCTCCCTCCATCCATCCATCCATCCACCCACCCACCCACCCATCCATCCATCCATCCATCCATCCATCCATCCATCCATCCATCCATCCATCCATCCATCCATCCTTCCTTCCTTCCTTCCCTCCTTCATCCCTCATTCCCGCCCTTCCGTCCATCCGTTTGTCCTTCCTTCCTTCTTTCCTTCCTTCCTTCCTTCCTTCCTTCCTTCTCCCTCCCTCCCACCCTCCCTCCCTCCCTCCCTCCCTCCCTCCCTCCCTCCCTCCCTCCCTCCTTCATCCGTCCCGTCTTCCTTCCTTACTTCATCCATCCTTTCTTCATTTATCTTTCTTCTGTCACTCCTTCCTTCATTAACTGGATGGATTCATGGATGGATTGATGGATGGATTGATGGATGGATTGATGGATGGTTGGGTGGATGAATGGATAGATGTGTGGGTCGATGGATGGGTGGGTCGATGTGTGGGTCGATGGATGGGTGAATGGGTTGGTGGGTGGGTGGGTGGGTGGGTGGATGGATGGAAGGAACTCGAAATTCATATTACTCATTAAATCTTTCAAATACACTTGAATCCGATTAGTCTAAATTTTATAGACAATTATTTAATTGTTGGAAATTAAAAAATGTTCTTTCATAAATTCGACTTCAAAAGACTTGGAAACAAAGTCCAACAACACCTTTTGAAATAGTTCACTATTCAAATGATTAATGACCGTTGTGTGATCCCTTTGATCAATCAACAGACTGATACTAGAACCTCGTTCAGAAAGGGATACCTTCTGAACAAACAGAATCGAGCTCACTGGGTTAATATGCATGGCTTTATCTCTTTGATCAACCACCACTCATTCATGAGAGTATTACTGGAAGCCCACTCAGAAACCTTAGAACTCAATCAACGTCAATGGATTTAGACAAAAGTTTTTAAACATCTGTGGCAGTCCAAATCTTTAATGTGAATAAAATTTAAAATTTTCAAAGGACAATTGAACACTAATCTAAGCCACATCCATAAGGCCATCAATTCTAATAAATAGACAGATTTTTGGTGGACAGGCAGATTTGTTCTGTGGCCTGAAGCTGACAAACCTTGTCGAAACCGGTCGCCCACTTCACGACGGTGCATAGGATTGTTGGTAATATACACAATTATCCTTTGATAGTTTATATGAATTATTTAAATATTAACATGCTTAATCATAACCTTCTTTTTTTCAGCGGAAGATTTTTGATGCGCTTGTAGATTTTGTTAGGCTTGTAATTCGATAGACTTCCCTGGGTTCACGATTCCATTAGGTCCCCTCAATTTTTTGGTATTCTTGTAGATTTTAGTGGCAGAAACATTGAAATATCTAACTAGTAACATTATGGCTGGAGTTAGCAAGAGTAGAAAACGGGATGACAGGAGGTCTAACGGCAGTCGCCCGCCATCTGCCCAGGCTGCACTAACCAAGTGTTACTAAATGATTATACAATGCTTTCACCACCTTGGCATCTTGAATGCTCATGTACGTAGGGGCAGTTTGCCTCCTGGATTGAGCTGGAAAGTGGCAGAGTTAGAGAGACAGAATTTCTTCTGTAGACTTTTTAGACGTTACTCTCTACAAAGGTGTAAATTATAACACGAGTGGGTTTCTTGATTACAAAGTATTCTTTAAGCCCACCGATTCCCATCAACTACTGCATAAGAAATCTTTCCATCCACCTCATACTTTTAAAGGTATTGTCAAACCACAGATCATCCGATTTCACCGAAATTCTAATGATATAAAGATTTTTGAATCTGCGTGTTCCACATTATTTAAAGCCCTCAAACCGAGGGGATATTCAACACGATTTTTGCGCAGAATAAAATCCGAAACTTTACATGATTTGGAAACTATTACTGATAAGGCTGCCGATCACAATCGTCCGATTATAGGCGTAGGACAATCTCAGAAATGTGGAAAGAAGAGGTGTAAATTAGACCTCTATCTACCTGATCAGAAAACATTTGTCAGTTATCAGAACAAAAGCAAATTCCAACTTCAGTCTAATTTAGATTGCGATTCTAAAAATGTTATCTATTTAATATCTTGCAAATTATGCCAAAAGCAGTATGTCGGTGAAACAAAATGCCCTTTAAGATGGCGAGCAACTAGACACCTTTGCGATATTAGACACAACGAGGACACCAACGTAGCTCAACATTTCAATCTTCCTGGTCATTCTGTCGATAGACACTTTGAAATTATGCCTATTGAGCAACTGCCTCTTTCTGCTACGGCCGAAGAAACTGATAAACAAAGAAAACTTCGAGAATCATTTTGGATTAAGCAACTGAAAACAAAATGGCCGAGAGGCATAAACGTGGACCCTGGTCTTGCTGATCAACGTGAAATTATTCCATTCAGTTTAACATACAATCGAAAAAATGTTGAAATTTCTGAAATTTTGAAAGATGAATAGCATAAATTGCAGGATAAAATGAAAGACCCTCTCAATTTGCGTCCAGAGATAGCCTTTAAGAAAAACTCCAATCTACGTGACATCTTGGTTAATTCGAAATTAACTCTTCAAAAACCTTCAGAATGAATGATATATATTACTCATATTTTATAGGCCATACCGCCTCTATCAAACAAACATAACAAATCTCAGACAATAAAATAAATAAAAAATATCTCCCAACCGTGGGAGATCCTGAGCCAGTACGTTTAATCATATAACCACCTACAAGCGAGTGCCAGTTCTATTGTTTTATTGTCTTACTAACACACTAATTATTGCACCAAACCATCGTGCCAAATCTGTCTGGCATACCATCATCCCATCAATGTAGTCTGTCTTCTTAATAATAGTTTTGATTCGTTCATCATTTCCTTCCTTCCTTCCTTCCTTCTTTCCTTCTTTCCTTCTTTCCTTCTTTCCTTCTTTCCTTCCTTCATCCCTCCCTCCCCCTCCCTTCCTTCCTTCATTCCTTCCTCCTTCCTTCCCGCCATTCCGTCCGTCCGTCCGTCCGTCCTCCCTCCCTCCCTCCCTCCCTTCCTTCCTTCCTTCCTTCCTTCCTTCCTTCCTTCCTTCCTTCCTTCCTTCCTTCTTTCCTTCTTTCCTTCTTTCCTTCTTTCCTTCTTTCCTTCTTTCCTTCTTTCCTTCTTTCCTTCTTTCCTTCCTTCATCCCTTCATCCCTCCCTCCCTCCCTCCCTCCCTCCCTCCCTCATTCCCACCCGTCCGGCAGTCCGTCCGTCCATCCCTCCTCCCTCCCTCCCTCCCTCCCTCCCCCTCCCTCCATTCCTTCCCCCTCCCTCCTTCCTCCCTCCCGCCCTCCCGCCCTCCCTCCATTCTTCTTTCCTTCCTTCCTTCCTTCCTTCCATCCATCCATCCATCCATCCATCCATCCATCCATCCATCCATCCATCCATCCATCCATCCATCCATCCATCCATCCATCCATCCATCCATCCATCCATCCATCCATCCATCCATCCATCCATCCATCCATCCATCCATCCATCCTTCCTTCCTTCCTTCCTTCCTTCCTTCCTTCCTTCCTTCCTTCCTTCCTTCCTTCCTTCCTTCCTTCCTTCCTTCCTTCCTTCCCTCCCTCCTTCCCTCCTTCCCTCCTTCCCTCCTTCCTTCCTTCCTTCCTTCCTTCCTTCCTTCCTCCCTCCCTCCCTCCCACCCTCCCCCTCCCTCCATCCTTCCTCGATCCTCGCCCCCTCCGTCCCACCCTCAGTCCCTCTCGCCATCCCTCCCTCCCTCCATTCTACCATCCATCCATCCAACCTCCCTCCTTCCCTCCTTCCTTCCCGCCATTCCGTCCCTCCCTCACTCCGTCCTCCCTCCCTCCCTCCCTCCCTCACTCCGTCCCTCCCTCCCTTCCTTCCTTCCTTCCTCCCCTCCCTCCCTCCCTCCCTCCCTCCCTCCCTCCCTCCCTCCCTCCCTCCCTCCCTCCCTCCATCATACCCGTCCGTCCGTCCGTCCGTCCGTCCCGCCCGCCCTCCCTCCCTCCCTCCCTCCCTCCATCCATCCATCCATCCATCCATCCATCCATCCATCCATCCATCCATCCATCCTTCCTTCCTTCCTTCCTTCCATCCTACCGCCCTCATTCCCGCCCTTCCGTCCATCCATTTGCCCTTCCCTCATTCTTTCCTTCTTTCTTCCCTTCCTTCCTTGCTCCCGCCCCCCCCCCCCCCTCCCTCCTTCCCTCCTTCCCTCCCTCCCTCCCTCCATCATTCCCTCCTTCCTCGATCCTCGCCCCCTCCATCCCACCCTCACTGCCTCCGTCCCCCCTCATTCCCTCCCGCCATCCCTCCCTCCCTCCCTCCCTCCATTCTTCCTTCCTTCCTTCCCTCCTTCCTCCCTCCCTCCCTCCCTCCCTCCTTCATCCGCCCCGTCTTCCTTCCTTACTTCATCCATCCTTTCTTCATTTATCTTTCTTCTGTCACTCCTTTCTTCATTAACTGGATGGATTCATGGATGGATTGATGGATGGATTGATGGATGGTTGGGTGGATGAATGGATGGATGTGTGGGTCGATGGATTGGTGGGTCGGTGGATGGATGGGTGGATGGGTTGGTGGGTGGGTGGGTGGGTGGGTGGGTGGGTGGATGGATGGATGGAAGGAACTCGAAATTCATATTGCTCATTAAATCTTTCAAATACACTTGAATCCTATTAGTCTAAAATTTATAGACAATTATTTAATTGTTGGAAATTAAAAAATGTTCTTTCCTAAATTCGACTTCAAAAGACTTGGAAACAAAGTCCAACAACACCTTTTGAAATAGTTCACTGTTCAAATGATTAATGACCATTGTGTGATCCCTTTGATCAATCAACAGACTGATACTAGAACCTCGTTCAGAAAGGGATACCTTCTGAACAAACAGAATCGAGCTCACTGGGTTAATATGCATGGCTTTATCTCTTTGATCAACCGCCACTCATTCATGAGAGTATTACTGGAAGCCCACTCAGAAACTTTAGAACTCAATCAACGTCAATGGATTTAGACAATAGTGTTTAAACATCTGTGGCAGTCCAAATCTTTAATGTGAATAAAATTTAAAATTTTCAAAGGACAATTGAACACTAATCTAAGCCACATCCATAAGGCCATCAATTCTAATAAATAGACAGATTTTTGGTGGACAGGCAGATTTGTTCTGTGGCCTGAAGCTGACAAACCTTGTCGAAACCGGTCGCCCACTTCACGACGGTGCATAGGATTATTGGTAATATACACAATTATCCTTTGATAGTTTATATGAATTATTTAAATATTAACATGCTTAATCATAACCTACTTTTTTCAGCGGTAGATTTTTGATGCGCTTGTAGAGTTTGTTAGGCTTGTAATTCGATAGACTTCCCTGGGTTCACGATTCCATTAGGTCCCCTCAATTTTTTGGTATTCTTGTAGATTTTAGTGGCAGAAACATTGGATTATCTAACTAGTAACATTATGGCTGGAGTTAGCAAGAGTAGAAAACGGGATGACAGGAGGTCTAACGACAGTCGCCCGCCATCTGCCCAGGCTGCACTAACCAAGTGTTACTACATGATTATACAATGCTTTCACCACCTTGGCATCTTGAATGCTCATGTACGTAGGGGCAGTTTGCCTCCTGGATTGAGCTGGAAAGTGGCAGAGTTAGAGAGACAGAATTTCTTCTGTAAACCAGCGATACCAAACGCCGAGGTCCGTAATGACATCTTAGCAGCAAATTTGAAATGGGCCATATCTTTACTCCAGGTTAACATTAGTCACTATAATTTCCAGCTTGGTCGTCTTATGTCGCTCCTCATCGAAGCTCAGTCCAAACTAAATTTAGAATTAGGTAGAGCCAAGACCACAGCAATAAATTGGGCCAGAAATAACTATGGCAGGAAGTTACATTCTTCATCAATTGATCAGTTTTATGATTTCATCAGACCTTTTGATCCGCATTTTAGAACCTGCCATAGTACAACACCCCCTGTAGGGTCACCTGTGACCTTACCAGGAACATCAACTGCCGGGCCCTCTGTGGCCCTACCAGGCACACCGACTGCAAGGTCAGCCTTGACCGTACCAGTCATCCCACAAATCAAATCGGAAACGGAATAGGTCACCCACTGAGAGTCCCGCAGTAGTTAAGCGGGTGAATAACCAGTGCTCACCAGTGTTCCCCCTGCAGTCTCCTGTGGTGGATCCGCTCCTGATTCCACTGCCAAAATGGTCACCGTCAGTGTCCGCTCATGTGGATCCTAGTCAGATCCATCTTCCGGTCTCGCCACTGTCCCCAGTCGAGTTTCCTCCCCTTCCACAGAGAGCAGCTACTGACCGACCTGGACAAAAGACCAGATCGTCGACGCCGATGTCCAAGCCACCACAACCTAAATTTACGCCCACACCTAAGCCCAAACCTACGCCTAGGAATACACCCAAAGAGCATAGGTCTTTCTACAAGTTTCGGTTCGTGGTGGATAATAAGAATGAATGGCGTCTTCCTACTCTGAACAAAAGATTCTGCTGATTGGGTCTTCAAATTTAGCTCGTATCAATCAGACACCTCATCCAGATATGCAGGTAGCAATCTATCCAGGTGCTAAGATAAACCACATTAGGAATATGGTTAGAAAACACAATGAGGTCTTCCAACCTCAGCGTATCATACTTAACATCGGAATTAATGATAAGGACGAACTTCAGCATGACACCTCCCAAAGAATTGAGAATCTGTTTAGTACCATGCGTTCAAAATTTCCAAAGGTTAAAGTTCACTTTGCCAAAATAAATTTTTCGAAGCACCTGACTACAACCCAGAAACGAAACATACAATTCGTTAACAGCCGTGTAGAGGCCTTAAGGGCCAAGGTCCCTATCCTGCCCAGCCTCCCCGTGTCTGAATTTCAGGTGGATGAGGACAACATCCACTGGACTGAGTGCACTGCAAATAGGATGTATAATAGTTGGTTATCGCACCTTAATTTAAACTAACTACGGGTCAGGGTACTAACCACCCAGAAATTGGCCTGGGTGGTAATATCATTAACCTAACTGGTTCTACATTGTCTGAAGCAGAAAGATCTTTGCTAAATCTTGGTCTAACATATGTACCAACACCACGGCCCAAAGTCGACATAGATGCCGTTTTGGATAATGGCTTATGGGAAATTGAAGAATTTTCTCACCGTGTAAAATTAGCAGACTTTTTTCGAAATTCCAAGAAAAACAACTTTCTACCTTTTGTTGAAAAATCTGGATGGGCACCTAACTCGAAGTTGGTTGACCCTGCGATCCCTGATAGAATAAAAGCTATCAAGGAGCGTGTTGAAAATTTAGAATTTCCTAAAAATCATCAAAATTTGTCATATCAAGAACGTTTAGCCTTAACAGGTTTGCGTAAAAACAATGACATCGTTATAAAGCCTGCTGACAAGGGATCTGCTACTGTAATAATGCGTAAGGATAATTATATTCGTGAAGCGCATCGACAACTCGGTAATCTGAAACACTACCGCAAATTAGACGAACCACTCTGGCAAAATAATTGTGATAAATTTAATGGAATCCTTCAAGAAATGGCTGACAACAAGGCCATAACGAAAAAGCAGTTTAAATACCTTACTGCTAAACGAGATTCAAATCCACGTACGTTTTACCTATTGCCAAAAATTCATAAACCTATTGAGTCATGGTCCGACCCTATGATACCACCGGGTCGACCTATTATCTCTGATTGTGGCTCTGAATCTTATCGAATTAGTGAAATTATTGATTACCACCTACAACCAATTGCGAATAGACATTTCAGCTTTTTGTACAACACTGAGGATTTTCTATCCGAGGTCACCAAAATTTCTGTTCCTCCAAACTCACTCTTGATAACCCTCGACATCGATGCTATGTACACAAACATTGACATCGAAAGGGGGTTGACTTCTGTTCGCAGAGCATTTGATAAATATCCTGATAACAATAGGCCCACTAGCGAAATATTAGCTCTCCAGGAGCTGAGTTTAAAGGGCAATGATTTCGAATTCGCTGGCGAAATATACCAACAAATCTGTGGATGCGCTACGGGTAAACGTTTTAGTCCTAGTTTTGCCAACATCTATGTAGCTGAGTGGGAAGAAGATGCGCTTAACAAATGTCCTAAGCAGCCCTTATTTTACCGCCGGTACCTCGATGATATTTTTATGATCTGGAATCATTCGAGGGAAGAGTTTGATGAATTTTTCACTATTTTGAACAATCACGATCCTAACATCAAACTTAAAGCCAACATCGACCAGTCGTCCGTAGACTTTTTAGACGTTACTCTCTACAAAGGTGTAAATTATAACACGAGTGGGTTTCTTGATTACAAAGTATTCTTTAAGCCCACCGATTCCCATCAACTACTGCATAAGAAATCTTTCCATCCACCTCATACTTTTATATGTATTGTCAAATCACAGATTATCCGATTTCACCGAAATTCTAGTGATAGAAAGAATTTTGAATCTGCATTTTCCACCTTATTTAAAGCCCTCAAACCGAGGGGATATTCAACACGATTTTTGCGCAGAATAAAATCCGAAACTTTACATGATTTGGAAACTATTACTGATAAGGCTGCCGATCAAAAGCCTACCAAAATTCGTCACAATCGTCCGATTATAGGCGTAGGACAATCTTGAAATGTGGAAAGAAGAGGTGTAAATTAGACCTCTATCTACCTAATCAGAAAACATGTGTCAGTTATCAGAACAAAAGCAAATTCCAACTTCAGTCTAATTTAGATTGCGATTCTAAAAATGTTATCTATTTAATATCTTGCAAATTATGCCAAAAGCAGTATGTCGGTGAAACAAAATGCCCTTTAAGATGGCGAGCAACTAGACACCTTTGCGATATTAGACACGACGAGGACACCAACGTAGCTCAACATTTCAATGTTCCTGGTCATTCTGTCGATAGACACTTTGAAATTATGCCTATTGAGCAACTGCCTCTTTCTGCTACGGCCGAAGAAACTGATAAACAAAGAAAACTTCGAGTCTCATTTTGGATTAAGCAACTGAAAACAAAATGGCCGAGAGGCATAAACGTGGACCCTGGTCTTGCTGATCAACGTGAAATTATTCCATTCAGTTTAACATACAATCGAAAAAATGTTTAAATTTCTGAAATTTTGCAAGATGAATATCATAAATTGCAGGATAAAATGAAAGAACCTCTCAATTTGCGTCCAGTGATAGCCTTTAAGAAAAACTCCAATCTACGTGACATCTTGGTTAATTCGAAATTAACTCTTCAAAAACCTTCAGAATGAATGATATATATTACTGATATTTTATAGGCCATACCGCCTCTATCAAACAAACATAACAAATCTCAGACAATAAAATAAATAAAAAATATCTCCCAACCTTGAGAGATCCTGAGCCAGTGCGTTTAATCATATAACCACCACTACCACCACCACCAACACCACCACCATCCCAACACCACCACCACCACCACCCCCACCATCTGAACCACAACGACCACAAGCACCATCACAAATACAACAAACACAACACCCAATAAAACCACCAACAGATCCCCCACAGAGCCACCAAAATCACCTTCACCAACGCCACCACCAGGCCCACAAACAGCACCAGTACCAGCACCACTACCACCGCTACCACCACCACGACCTCCGTCACCACCACCACCAACACTACCAATACCAACACCATCAACACCACCAACACCACCACCAACACCACCATCACCACCACAATCACCACCACGACGTCAACCAGCACCACCACCGCCGTAGCCGCCACGTCTACCACCACTAGCGTCGCCGTCGTCGTCATCGTACTCCTCCTCCTCCGCCTACTCCTCATCATCATCATCAACATCAAAATCAGCATCATCCTCATCATCATCATCATCATCATCACCACCGCCATTAGCAATATCACCAACATGATCACCAGGACCACCCAGGCCCAAACCCCACCTAAATCCACTACCACGACCACCACCACCACCACACCACCACCACCACCACCACCAACACCACCACCACCACAACCACCACCACATAGGTCTTTCTACAAGTTTCGGTTCGTGGTGGATAACAAGAATGAATGGCGCCTGCCTACCCTGAACAAGAAGATTCTGCTGATTGGGTCTTCAAATTTAGCTCGTATCAATCAGACACCTCATCCAGATATGCAGGTAGCAATCTATCCAGGTGCTAAGATACACCACATTAGGAATATGGTTAGAAAATACAATGAGGTCTTCCAGCCTCAGCGTATCATCCTTAACATCGGAATTAATGATAAGGACGAACTTCAGCATGACACCTCCCAAAGAATTGAGAATCTGTTTAGTACCATGCGTTCAAAATTTCCAAAGGCTAAAGTTCACTTTGCCAAACTAAATTATTCGAAGCACCTGACTACAACCCAGAAACGAAACATACAATTCGTTAACAGCCGTGTAGAGGTCTTAAGGGCCAAGGTCCCTATCCTGCCCAGCCTCCCCGTGTCTGAATTTTAGGTGGTTGAGGACAACATCCACTGGACAGAGTGCACTGCAAATAGGATGTATAATAGTTGGTTATCTCACCTTAATTTAAACTAACTACGGGTCAGGGTACTAACCACCCAGAAATTGGCCTGGGTGGTAATATCGTTAACCTAACTGGTTCTATATTGTCTGAAGCAGAAAGATCTTTGCTAAATCTCGGTCTAACATATGTAACAACACCACGGCCAAAAGTCGACATAGATGCCCTTTTAGATAATGGCTTATGGGAAATTGAAGAATTTTCTCACCGTGTAAAATTAGCAGACTTTTTTCGAAATTCCAAGAAAAACAACGTTCTACCGTTTGTTGAAAAAGCTGGATGGGCACCTAACTCGAAGTTGGTTGACCCTGTGATCCCTGATAGTATAAAAGCTATCAAGGAGAGTGTTGAAAATTTAGAATTTCCTAAAAATCATCAAAATTTGTCATATCAAGAACGTTTAGCCTTAACAGGTTTGCGTAAAAACAATGACATCATTATAAAGCCTGCTGCCAAGGGATCTGCTACTGTAATAATGTGTAAGGATAATTATATTCGTGAAGCGCATCGGCAACTCGGTAATCTGAAACACTACCGCAAATTAGACGAACCACTCTGGCAAAATAATTGTGATAAATTTAATGGAATCCTTCAAGAAATGGCTGACAACAAGGCCATAACGAAAAAGCAGTTTAAATACCTTACTGCGAAACGAGATTCAAATCCACGTACGTTTTACCTTTTGCCAAAAATTCATAAACCTATTGAGTCATGGTCCGACCCTATGATACCACCGGGTCGACCTATTATCTCTGATTGCGGCTCTGAATCTTATCGAATTAGTG